>JAEQBH010001418.1:0-1200000 GCA_016808115.1 Tetrastigma voinierianum | reverse complement strand
GCGATGGAGAGCTCTGTGAATGATGAGATGAAAGACGGCGGGAGTCTGTTAAAACCAGGCAAATACTGGGCCCTTTAGCGTGATAGAGAAGGCTCTGCATCGTATGGGGTCTTGATATCTGTCCAGCTCCATTTGGTTCTTATATGTATTAAGGTGATCAATGGGGTCTCTTGTTCCGTCGAATGTTTCGACTTGCGGCATTCTAAATTTTACTGGAAGAGGGAAGGCAAAAGACTCTACCGTGAACGAGGATTCAGCGCAGCAAATTGTAGAAGGCCCATAGAGACTGGAGCTCGGCCCTTTACCACTTCCTTCATGTGGCTGAGCTCTTGTTGGATGTCCCTGAACCTCTGCTCCCATGATCGCTCCCTTGTTTCTTGCTGATCAAGGATGGGTATGGGTCCATTGCATCTGTTGTCCCTTACATGCCTTTCCTCATTACAATTCTCTCTGGGGGGTTTGTAAGGATCACGCTCCCTAGCTTGGCTAGTTTCTCCTTCTCCATCTGCTTCTCGAGGAGGTTTTAAAGGTGTTGCTGCTCTTCTTGGGTGAGGGGGTTTGGGCCTTCTCGGGCTTGTCGTGCCTCCTAAAGGTGTTGCATTTGCCTGGTGAGTTGTTCTAACTCTCTCAGCAGACGTTGGTTGGTGAGGCGGAGTGCCTCCATCTCATTCGTATTGACCTGTATAGTTTCTGGTGTTCCTTCAGGAGGTTAGCTATCTACGTCGCCTTATTGGTCCTACATCCTTGGGGGATTGGCGTGGCTCCTGCTTGTGTTCCGAGTTGATACCATCAGTCACTAAGAGATCAACTTTATTTGTAAAGGAACCTGGCTGCTCCCAATGCACGGCTCCAAACTGATGATGCTTCTTCAAAAGAAACCGGGCCGGAGCCGGTCGAATTGTCGCGCCCGCTCTGACGCCGGGCCTCCGCAAAAACGAGAAACAAAAAGGATCGACTGGCCCGCCTGCTCTCGATGCCTGGGTCGCTTCTTCCAAAGGGAAGAGAAGATCAACCTTTAGAGAATGAAGTTTTGTGCGTACTCTTCACCGATAGGGGTGGTTCGGTATTTATAATGGGTCATCATGACTTCGCTTAGCTTGGATGATGATATAGAATGATAACTTTCCTAGCTGGATGATGATATGATATTTCTCCCATTGGGTGAGGGATTTTCTTTCCTTATCTTAAATGATTAATAAGGGATAATTGATGGAAAATAATTAGGAAATAACCTACTTTCCTAATTGGTGGAGATTGGGTATTTTCCTTTAATACGAGTTCTTTGATTATACTACCAGCCTTTTGAAGGGGTAACTTGGGCCCTCGTTTTGGGTATGTGTTTGGGGGATGCCATCAAGGGCTCAGCACTGGTACTAAGCCTGCTTCTTAATCCCTTCTTAAGCCTTGCATTTGGGCTCGTGTTCTGGGCCTGCGCGCTCATTATTTTAAACCCGATCAAGCACTTATTTAGGTTGTGTTATCAAAATTGTTATTAATTTGCTTAGCGTTAAAATTGTACATAGATAGGGAAATTTGATTAAGGTATATCCAAAGTTTTAAACAAGATCACATGCACCCTAATTATTCAAGTTCAGTATTCGGGTGTCACTGCAAACATCCTTTGATTTTATGATCAAGAGATCCACAAAAAAAAAATTTTAAATAAATAAATAAAATAATAATAATAATAAAAACAGTTACCAGTATCATTATATGATTGACGAATAAACTAAAAATAATATACATTGCAGTTGAGAGCTCAAAAAAATAACTCACAATATTAGTCTAAAATCCTGGGGTTTAACCCAATAGTTATTTCACTAAAAAAAAACCAATGATCACTTGTTCGATTCTCCTTAAGGCCCTGCTTCAAAACACAAATCACAAATATCGTGTCGACCTTCATCGACACACGATATATCCCCGAAATATCGGTCGATATTTCCTATTTTTCAAACCTTGGTTATAACATTGCTATTTGTTTTTTTAATAGAAAATTCCATTGAATCAAACTAGTAGTACATTGGATTGAAACACATATCAAAATTCGCTAAAAACACTAACAAATGGCGCAAAATCCAAATTAATAGCATAATGACAAGACTCGAAGTCTAAACATTTGAAAAATCTATTGTGACTAGAATATATAAGATTCCAGTTTTGCAGCATACTAACGAACTTGACTTAATTGGATGTCTTTGTTTGATCAACTATACTGTGCCATTCGAAATACCCACACACTAGAAACCTCCTAAAATAAAGAACCCGTCACACAAAAAGCGGCGAAACAAATTACACAAACACACGCTGCAACAAAGGTGGTGACGAAAACAAGGAAAAAAAAAACACACCAGATTTGATAAGAAAGACCACTTAAATGAAAAAAAAAAAAAAAGATATGGATGAGTGATTTCAAGCTAAGAATGATAAAAAATCATCTGTCTTTCTTTTCATAATCAATTAAAACAAAATCAAATCACAACTAGACTAGAAAAGGTAGCGAGAGATTGGATTGTTATTGACGATATTGATGAGAGCACCAAGGAAATGATGTCTAGGGTTTCAATAGAACGGTCATTGTTGATTCTCCTTCCTCTTCACAAAGTTCCTCTCCACCTTGGCAACATCATCAACATCGTCGAAGATCATCGGCCATTTCTCCTCCACCAAGCGCCGAATCTGGATTCAGAATGGGTTCTTTCCTTTGGATAAGAGATTCCAAAAGTAACATTGTTGTTGAAAGCTCAAAAAAGTAAAGTCATAATATCCTAACTATGGGAGACACATCCTTGGACTTTTGTTAATAAAAAACACTACAAACCTTAAAGCCTTGTGCTTTATAGCTAGCCTAGAACAAAGAATAGATGAAGAGATGAGTACTCTTTGCCATTGTGAGTTAAAATCCCGAAAATGTACAATTTTTTATAAAAAGAAAATAAGAAATATAACACCCGACCAAACAGGCCCAAAATCTTTCATTTTGTCTTCTTTTTTTCTTTTCCATTTCATTTAATTCACTTTTAAATATCATAATAATTGTAATTACCATAATCTTTAGACCTAGACTCACTACTCAATGGGCCCAAAGCCCACATCATGAAATGGCCCAAACTCACGTACTATATTAAAACCAAACGGGAACTAACCAGACAAGAGAGACTTAAAACTCATCTAAGGAAACCAAGGTGTCATGTTAAAGACTCACTTCATGGCGGCCCATCTAGGGTTTCAACTCCCTCATTCGGTCATCCTACCTCATATGAAAAGTTCGTTATGGATAAGCATACAAAAGTAAAAAATATGCAGAAGATATATTTATCAGTGGGTTTCTCAGTTTCCAAATCACTTATTTCTCCGAAGGTTGATCCTTGATAGGGAGGAAGAGATTTTATCCCTAAAATTAAGAAAAGATTGGCGAACCAAGCCCTATAAATCAAGAAGATCTCCCTCAAGGTAAGACAATTGGTCCAACTATATGAACTCTTTGCTTCTTTTTCTCCATTCGTTGCTGACTTAATCATCGAAGAGGTGGTCGACATACCGCCGTCGGATCGCCTTTTTGTAGATTCACGTTGCACTGCTGATGCCCAGAGATTTAGAAGATCAAGGTACTTACAATAATGTTTTTAAAAAGGAAAAAAATAAAAAGCAAACCCATGAATACATTGAAAAATGAATTTTCATGAAAAAGGGAGAAGATAAACCAAAGGCCCGAACCAAATTGGGAGGTCGACAAAGAGAATGTCGGAAATTTAGTTTCTTTTAAGAAAATAATATTATTTTATTGATTCATCAAACTAGCAATGCATTCAATAAGAACACATAATCAAATTCGTTAAAAACTTTAGAGGATGATACAATATTTAAGTTAATAACATAATGAATCGACTCAAAACCTACACATTTGATAATTATGTGATAATTGGAATATCTATAACTCCCGTTCTGCAATATATTGACGACCATGATTTGATTTGATGTCTCTATCTGATCGAAAATACTTTACTATTCGAATCACCCACACATAAGAAAGTGTCGCAACAAGATGATGAAAACCAAAGCGTTACACAAAGACAACACAAACTACACGTCGTATAAGACGACGACAAAAACTCGAATAAATAAATTTTTGTGAAAGAACATTTTATTGAAAAATAAAAAGGTATAAAGAGATGTAGAAGAGTGATTTCAGCAAAAAAATGATCAAAAAAATCACTCATTCTTGCTTAAGGAAAAAGATACTAGAAAGAACAAGATGAGAGAAAGGGACGGTTAGGATTTTTGACATACCATAAGACATGCTTTTTATCTACGAAAAAGCTAATTAATTAATTTGATATCTGGAGTTTAATATCAAAGTAAATTTTTTTTTAAATGACACACATATATAGACTTCTTTTCAAAATATTTACAAAACTACTATTTTTTTTTAAACCGCATTCACCAAATGTCGTTTTGAAAATAACCTTAAAATCGTATTTGGTTTTGAAAATTAACCTCAAAACTGTAATTGGTAAATACGATTTTACATTTACCTTAAAATCATAGTTAGTGAATATGATTTTAAGGTTAATTTTCAAAATCATATTTAGTAAACGAGGTTTTAAGAAATTTAAAAGGAAAAAAAAAAACTAGTTTTATGATTATTTAAAAAAAAAAAAAAATCTATATGTATATTTAAAAAAAAATGAACTATTTTGACTTTCAACTCTGATATCTGCCCAAAGTTATGTTTGAAGAAAGTCATATCATCAGAGAGATAGTACGTACATGAAAACATGCACAGCCCAAGAAACCTTCCCCTTATCCAACTTACCTGGTATATATATAGCATTCTCGACACTCTATTAACAATATTTCTTTTAAATTGATGTTCTAATGGATGATATGAAAACTGAGAGGGATTAAGGATTAAAAAAAAAAAACCAAAGGAAAGTTCCTTATAAAAGCAGGAAAAACTCTGGACAGAAAGGATTTTTGCATTTAAAGGGAGGGAGAGACGTCATAAATCGCTGTTAAGGAGAAAGATGAGCAGAGATGCATGTCTGGAGATCCATCCAAATTAAGGAATAAAAACAGGGATAGGTTAAGAAAGGAATATAAACAGAAATCTGTAACGGTAAGTCCTTTAGGGTTTAGAAAAAGAAAGAAACACAACCCGTCTCAGTACATGTTCCAGTTCTATATAAATATATAAAATGAAAAACCATTCATGTTCCAAACTTGCAGTAAGATATATATAGAGATTATGATATGTGAATGGTTAATTGAAATAAAAAGTACAGGGAACATATATATACTCACAAGAAACAAATGCTTTATTGGCACATGATGAACATGCAGGCAATAAATACTATCCACACAATACACAAACCCTAACAACAACATGTTGGGCTTTTCCTCGTGTGAAAGGTCTAACTTAATAGCCCAATGTTTAAAGCCTTTTGGGCCTTTACATCAAAGGGAAGAAGAAAAGCCTTCTCTTCCTCTTAGAGAGAGTAGCCACCAAGAGAGAGATTTACATTGATCAACCTATAAATGAGTACACTTCTTAAAATTAAACTATTTAAGTTTTGTTTCAACACATCGATCTTGAAGGCTTCTTTTAAATCGTATCAAACCTCCATTCAAACAGAATTATTGATCTTTGCAAGCTTTTGGAATCAGAAAGTGGCAAAGTGTTGGGAAATAAACACAATACTGAATATTTTCCCTTTTTGATTTAACCGGTTAGGAGTCAATAATAAAGTGCAAACAAGAAAATAATACGCCAGATAATCACAAAAAAACAGAATTTTTAACGTGGAAAACCTCCCAAAGTGAGAAGAGGAAAACCATCGGGACCTTGTCGGAGTCCACCCAAATATCCACTATAATACTTCTAGGTACAAAACCTAAATTCTAACCAGTTCAACACCTAGTTTTCAACACAATGTAAGATGCACTTCAAGATCCAAATAATGAAATCATCTAAATATAGTGAATAAAATAATAGGCAATCTAGCCCCAAATCAAGACATTGATGAAGATCTCAATTCGAAATTCCGTCTTTTTCGAACATGATCCGAATAAGAAAACCTTCGTAAAAAATATACCAAAAAATGTATTAGTCCGGGTCGCTTTTCACGCAAAAACTGATTATCCGCCTTTTTCTCGCGCAAAAGAACTAAAAAAAAACTGCTGCTGACTTTTATTTTTCTTTGCACACGAATCACCCGCTGCTACTCTACGATTTCTGCCTCCTCAGGTTTTATTATAACACCTGTAGCCCTAATGGGCTTAAAAGAAAAAAAATAACAAATGGGCCGCCAAATAATCGGGTCAATCTACACTACAATCTCCCTCCAAATTTCAACAGGGGGAGATACACCTAACATCTCGCTAGAGTCCATGTTTACCGACCAAGACAAGCTTCACTTATCCGTAACAACAACTTTGTCATCATATCAAGGATTAAAAGTCGTATAATCTTCTGCTCTTCATAATTTCTTTCCGAACGACATCTGTGAAATCCAATGATATCTCACATCAATGTGCTTTGCACGGAATGGTACGGCGATTCTTGGCTCAAGTCCATAGCACTCGACTCATCACAAAACACAACATACTCTATCTTAAAACCCATACTTCGACAAATCTCTTCATCCATAACATCTCTTTGTCGTCCACTTGTTGCTATATTCGCCTCGCAGTAGACGTGCGACACACTTCTCAGAATCCTAGGATCGCTAAGAAACAGCTCCCAAAGAAAAGTGAATAAAAACTAAGTCGACTTTCATCATCAAGGTCACCGCCTATATCAAAGATCTCGTAAAACCGTCTAACATTGGTTTTGAACCCCAAAACTCAAACACAATTTCAAGTACTCCCCAAATATTTGAAGATCCATTTCACCGCTTCCCCAATGCTCCTTTCCCCGGATTTGAGAGAAATCTACTCACCGTACTAACAAAGATGTGCGTAATATCAGCCTTGTACAAACCATACAATACATAAGACCCACCGCTGAGGAGTAAGGAATAGAGGCCATCTTTTTCCTTTTCTATCCATTGTAGGCATAAGTTTCAAGCTTAAAGTGATTGCTAGAGGTGTGCTAATCGACTTAGCATCTTTCATATTGAACCTTTCAAGCACACGTTCAACATATTTTTCCCGTGGGATGTCCACAACTTCTTTGCCTTTCTATCTCGAGTAATTTGTATACCCAACATTTGTTTTGTAGGCCCTAAGCCCTTTCTATGTCAAAGGACTTGAACAACCTCTCTTTCAACTTGCCAATCAATTTTGAATCATTCCTCGCTATTTAACATATCACTAACATAAAGTAAAGAATAGAAGTTACCATCTCTGTAAACTTCCGAAATAAACACAATGATCCGCGATCTGTCCTCTTATACTCGTGACTCACCATAAAGGAATCAAACTTTGTACTCACTGCCTTGGCGCCTGCTTCAAATTTCATAAAGACTTTTCTTTAATTTGCAAACCATGCTCCTTTACCTTTACTTCAAACCCCTCAGGTTGTGACATGTAAATTTCTTCTATCCAAATCACCATGAAGAAAAGCAAAGCCTCATATCTAACCTGTTCAAGCTCGAGGTCTAAACTAGCAAATAAACTCAAAACAACCTGTATAGAAGACATTTTCAATCGAGAGACATCTCATCAAAGTCAATAATTTTTTCGCCCAAAACCTTTTACTACTAAACGAGCTTTATACTTCAAGAATTTCCCATCACTATCTTCTTCAACTTGAACACCCATTTGTTCCTTAATGCCTTCCCCCGCCTTTGGAAGTTCCAACTAACTCATAAGTGTCATTCTAACAAAGAATGCATTTCTTCCCGCATAGCTTTCTTCATCCAAATTTTACCTTATCCGCATGAGTCTGCATTTTTGAAAATTCTCCGCTCCCTCATCAGCAATCAATACATACCTGAAGGAGGATACTTGGATGATGGATCGACTCTCCCCGTTAGGTCCTCTAATTTGAGGTTCCAAATGACTTGTCGAGGAGGCTGCTCCCCCGCTTCACCAGCCTTGATCACTCTCCGCATCCCATCATCAACCACTCGGCCTCGGTGCTTCATCACCAGTCATCTCCGCTTCCCATCTATAGTACGTAAGGAAAATGAATAGATGTGGATCAATAACACACCATCGATAGCTTTAACCTTTTCGAGTCTTCTCACGATGCGAAATAGTCGATCTTCATAAAATATCACATCTCTACTTAAAAAATCTTCTTTTCTTCAGATCCCATAATTTGTACCCAAACTCTTCATTTCCATAGCCAACAAGGATACACCCAAAAAAGCTTTGTCCATCAAGCTTTGACCTGCTCTTTAGGGACATGTGCAAAAGCCTTGCAGAAAAACCTTAGATGATTGTAAGCAAACATCTTTTCACATCCAATACCTTCTACGGAATGTCAAACTCAAAGGAGCGAGAACCTATTTATCAAAGTGACTCCTTGATGCGAATAGCTTCACCCCAAAAACACTTTGGGTAGCTTTGCCATTTAGCATGCATCGACCTTCTCAACAATAGTCATGATTAATCCTCTATGACCTCCATTCAATGGCGTGATGCTGGGAACAATACTCTCATCTAATATATGTAACAGATGGTTCATTTCTTGAGTGTGCCTCACCTCCATTGTCGATGTGAAGACACTTCAAAAACTTTTCTGTCTATAACTGTTAAGGCGTAAATTTACGGAAAAAGCGATACACTTGATCTTTGGCCTTCAACGAGATAAATACACCTTTCTTGATGCATCATCAATGAATGTAGACAAAATATCTATTTCCACCCAAGGACTCCACCTCAAAGGGACCACAAACATCGAGAATAAACCAATTCAAAATATTAGATTTCCTTTTGAAGATTTAGAAAAGAAACTTCATGATGTTTTCCGAATAAACAATAATCACAAGGGTTAAAATTGTTTTTGTTAGTAAAAGGAATGAGCCTTTTTGGGCTGGGAATATGTAACCTTTCTCACTCATGTGACCCAATCTTTTGTGCCATAAATTTGGGGGGCAAAGTCTTGATTGCATTGATTGTCTCCACATATTTTCCACGATTGTCTGTAAGTGTGCTTCTAACCTTGCCTCTAAGCGACTACTAAAGAACCTTTGGTAAGCTTAGTTACCGTTGCAGTAATTCCACGTATCCTTCGATCGAGCTGACTCAGAAATAAGATTAAGGCGTAGAGTCGGAACATCTTAGCACATCTCGGAGTCGATGAACAGCTTGACGTGCAATGCGTATGCAGACATCACCCAATACCCACAATCTTGGAGTAGGCGGGTGTTACCATCTTCACAGTACCAAAGTCTGGCACATGCGATGTGAAGAACTCCTTATTAAGTAACATGATAAGAAGAACAGTGTATCGATAATCACTCAACCTCGTTATACGCCTTGACGAGCATTCTTCATCTCGAAAAATAGAAACGCCACATCTTCTTGGTCAGCGAATTTGTAGTATTTTATTTTCATCTTTCCTCTACGATTTTGCCTTCTTTTGTTCGTTCCAAGCATAACAATTTCTTTTTCATATGTCCTTCCTTACCACAATGATAACACTCATGCTCCCTTTGGAGCTTTCCTCTGGATTGCGACTTGCCTTTGGATTTACCACGACCCTTAGGTTCTCTATTTTTACCTCTTCCCCTGTTCTCTGTGACAAGAGCCTCGGTCTCAAAAGATATTCCTTGTTCCTTCCTTCTGGCTTCTTCATTAAACAAGCAGTCTTTTACCATATCCATGGTTAAATTGCCGTTAGGAGCTGAGTTACTAAGTGAGATAACAGAGTATCCCAACTATCGGCAAGAACTTCAAAAGTAACAATGCTTACGACTCATCTTGATCTTCATCTTCATAGCATTCTTGGTTCATAACCCTTGAAAGTCAACGGTGTGCTTTCTGGCACAACGCATTTTCCTAACGGATTTACTAGCCTTCTAATCAAAGTGGCTTTATTACGTGCAGTCTTTAATTCATTACATAGATTCTAATTTTTTCCAAAGCTCGGTATCGGTCTCACGTGACACGTGATGAAACACACTCCTAGTCTACCCACTTACGATTAGAGCTCTTTGTTTTTCTATGCATGATTTTCGTTACGCCCGACATATCTTTGGGTTTACTTTTATCCCGTGATAGGTGCATATAAATCCTTGCAATAAGAATATCTTCACGTTCTTGTAGATGAATAATTAGACGAGTTAGTCTAATCATAAGCGACTCCCAAAGATTCCTCCATTTTTAAACCCAGCACCAACCCACGATACCGGACAATAGAACACAGCTCTGATACCGCTTGTTGGAAATAAACACAATCTTTGAATATTTTAAATGCGGTTTAACTTTGTTAGGAGTCGATAAAGTGCGACCCCGAGAAAAATAATATGCCAAGGAGATAATCCTGAAAAAAAAAAACAGAAGAGAATTTTAACGTGGAAAACCTCCCCAAAGTGAAGAGGAAAAACCACAGGACCTTTGTCAGGTCCACCCAAATATCCACTATAATAATTTGGGTACAAAGAGCACCTAAATTCTAAACTAGAGTTCAACACCTAGTTTTAAATACGATCGAAGATGCGACTTGAATCAAAATAATGAAATCGTCTAAATATAGTGAATAAAAATAATAGGCAAATCCTTTCCAAATCAGAAATTGATTGATGAAGATCTCACATTGTCCTTTGAATCGATGCGAATAAGAAAGCGCTACGTAAAAATATACCCAACAGTTATCTAATTTGCCTGTACTATAGCACACCAAAAAGCTGGATTATCGGCACTTAACTACTGCTGTAAAAGAACTAAAAAAGCTATATAACACGACTTTTATTTTCTTTGCGCACGAATCACCGTACTTTCTTTTCTACGGATTTCTATCTCAGTTTTATTATAGCAACATGGCCTGTAGAACTAAAAAGAAAATTAAATAACAAATGCTGTTGAAAGTAAATAATTTAGAATTTGGACTACACTACAAAGATGGGGGAGGTGATTGCAAGTGCCTGCTTGGAGAAGGGGATTACAAACAGCTTTCATTTTCTTTTGATGTGCAAGAACTATGAAAACATCAATGTCACAATATGTGAATGAGATTTGCTCTTTTCCCTAGTTCCTGCATTTTTTTTTTTCCCTTTTTTTTTAACATCCATTTCAATTTGTATTACGACGTTATAATATTTTGTTTTTATGGAGATTCGAACCTAATATCTTCTTTATGCTTGTCCAACCCTTAATCATTGAGCTAGACCTTATTATCTTCCTAATTGATGCTTTAAAGTAAGATGCATATGATCCAACTAGCCCGTAAAACTCATTAGGATAAACAGGATTATTGAGCAAGACAAAACAAAAAGCAATGAACCAAAGACAATAAAGCACCTAAAACTATAAGAGAAGCTAGCCTCTATTGACCATATAAGTGCACAGCAAGCCCACACAAAAGGTTTGGTTAAGATAATGCAATATTCCATCAAATATACAAATGGAACCTAACCATATATGTCCTTTAATTATATCTTTCAAATCGTCCAAACTAACAATCATTCTTAATTAAGAAATCTTAGTATGATTGATATTCCAAAATGCAGGAAAAGTTGATGCAAACATTGTTAACCCTTGTGAGAGTTTGATGTGATTGTTCTTTTGTTTAATCTTTTTTTAATATTTCAACAGAGCTTTAAATAATAAAGATGAGTATGGGGGGAGTCATTCCGAATTAAATTTTTGGAATCTTATCCTCTTTCAATATTGCTAATATTACATTACATCAGGATTAGCAATACCAAGTTGGAGATATCGGTTGTGGGGTTGTGCTCAACTTTTCATGGCGCATGAATATCACATATCACATCACGCTACCTGCTCTGTTCTGCTCCTCCAAACCTAGAATCCCCTTTTCAACGGATACTAGTTGCAGAGAATACATCAAAGAAAAAGAAGAGGAAAATAGATTCTTCACTTCTATCAATAGCCATCAACGTTTTTCAAACTAAGACTAATTAAGGTGGTGTTTATTTTTTTTATTTAATGTTGAATATAAACTTATTTAGTAGATAAGATTTATAAATACCTCTTCATTGCTCCCAATATTAAAACAAGCAAAGCTTGTCTTAATATCTTTGATAATCTTATTGACATTAAGGTACAAAAAATTATATTCAACATTAAATAAAAAAAACAAACATCACCTTAGTCTTAGTTTGAAAAACGTTGATGGCTATTGATCCAAGTGAAGAATCTATTTTCCTCTTTTTTTTCTTTGATGTATTCTCTGCAACTAGTATCCGTTGAAGAATCTATTGATCCAACTAATATCTATTTTTATTATAATATTATAAAAATATATATTAACCATGTGAAACAAGCCAAATGTGTAATGAAGACAATTAAATCATCAAAATATGTAGTGGACTATAAATGTCACATTTAAATCTAAAAATACCCCTTTTGTGAAACTCACATGTCCATCTCTCCTCTCAACTCTCATCCCTCCTCATGAGGGAATATATATATATATTCTCTAAGTTATTGTAGTCGCCTTTTTTATTTTAATACAATTATTGTGGTCATTTAACACGGTTTTTTTTAATTAATTTTAATTATATTACAATGTATTAAATTGTTTCAATTGAGACTCGAACTTAAGATCCTTCCGAGCTCTACCAAGTACCAACTAAGCTAGAAATATCGATAATTCTGTTTTGAAAATTTCATAATAAAACTTAGAAAATTTTCTTATTGTGTGATAACTATCGTTTATTTGCCTTGTGTTATCAAAATAGTTTTTAACATGCTTTTGAAGTGGTAGTGTAAAAAAATGTAGATAGATAAATAGGAAACTAATTTGATGAGGTGATCAGTACTAGATTCATAATTATTAAACTAGATCGATCCCACCCCCTAATCATTTAAGTTCAGCTTTCCGGTGTTGCTGCAAACATGCCTGCCGGCCTATAATTTTATGATCAAGAGAAGAGAAGACCCACAATAAATAAATAAAAAGGAAAAATAAAAACTGTCGCAAATCTTATTATATAATTGACATAAAAAGAAAAAGAAGAAGGATGACAGAAGAAGAAGAAGAAGAAGAAGAAGAAGAAGAAGAAGAAGATCTTATTATATAATTGACATAAAAAGAAAAAGAAGAAGATGACATAAAAAGAAGAAGAAGATCTTATTATATAATTGACATAAAAAGAAAAAGAAGAAGATGACATAAAAAGAAGAAGGATGACAAGTAAAAATAAAAACTGTGGCAAATCTTATTATATAATTGACATAAGTGGGAAGAAGATAAAAAAGAAGAAGAAGAAGAAGAAGAAGAAGAAGAAGAAGATATAATTGACATAAGAAATCTTATTATATAATTGACTTAAGCGGGAAGAAGATAAAAAGAAAAAGAAGAAGATGACATAAAAAGAAGAAGGATGACAGAAGAAGAAGAAGAAGAAGAAGAAGAAGAAGAAGAGAAGAAAGAAGAAGAAGAAGAAGAAGAAGAAGAAGGAACTGGACCTAGCGGCATCCACTACTAGTGGACCTCTAGTACATGGAGGATGAGGCTAGTACATGGAGGGATGCATCCACTACTAGTGGACCTCTAGTACATGGAGGATGAGGCTAGTACATGGAGGGATGAGGCTAGTACATGACAATCTTATTATATAATTGACATAAGCGGGAAGAAGATAAAAAGAAAAAGACAAAAAGAAGAAGGATGACCTAGCGGCTTCCACTAGTACATGGAGGATGAGGGTAGTACATGGAGGGATGAGGCGGGAAGAAGATAAAAAGAAAAAGACAAAAAAGAAGAAGGATGACCTAGCGGCATCCACTAGTACATGGAGGATGAGGCTAGTACATGGAGGGATGAGGCGGGAAGAAGAAGACAAAAAAGAAGAAGGATGACCTAGCGGCATCCACTAGTACATGGAGGATGAGGGTAGTACATGGAGGGATGAGGGTAGTACATGACATAAGAAATCGTATTATAGAAGAAGAAGAAGAAGAAGAAGAAGAAGAAGAAGAATGGAGGATGAGAGTAAGCGGGACCTAAGAATGGAGGATGAGGGTAAGCGGGACCTATGGAGGATGAGGGTAACCTCCTCCATTAATGCCACCGTCTACGTGATTAGTGGAACCGGAAGAAGTGGCGGCGGCAGCGGGACGGAGTACGGGAAGTGTAGCCGCCGTGGAAGCGGGGGTGCATGGGCGGTCGTTACCTGTTCCATTGCGGAAACCGATATGGGTGCAGGAAGAAGCAGAAGAAGAAGGGACTGGACCTTTAGCCAGACTGTTATCAAATTCAACCGCAACAGCTCTGGCCATGAGAATGAAGATTGAGAATAAGGAGGTGATCAACATTTTGAGCAGATTCATGTTGTACAGTTGTAGTTGTAGTACTGATGAGTGAAAGAAAAGTGATGGATGGAGTCAGGAGAGGCCGGGGAGTGGTGGTGGGGGTTTTATATGCAGAGTTTGGCAACATAAGCCCTGACAAACCTAGGCAAGAAAGAAAAGAAGGCATAAAGAGGAAGCAACCTAACCAAGGAAAAGAAAAGGAGTGACTTGAAAGAGTCAGGGAAAAGCAAAAAGGCTAATAGATTTCCTTTACATCTCAACTGTGAGTTGAGGAAGCATACATAAGCGCACCCGTATGTAGACATACGTATGGGAATCCCATACAATTGCTGATACAATTAGCAAGGGTGAGCTTATGTCTACATACGTATATAATTAGGTCCAGTAGAATTTAGACACGTCATCGATTTCAAAGCTGATTAGGCTCCGGGCATTAATGGTGGCGCTTATGCATGCTCTCTAGTTGGTTTCCTAGCTAGAAAACAAATTAAAAATGAAAATTATATTTATGCCTTTAAGATTTAAAAAAAAACAAACAAGGCAACAGAATTGGGGGTTGGTGGAGAAATTTATGGAGATAAGACTTTAGGGCAAAATTTTATAATAAAAGGATAACAATGTACCCCATAAAGTACTTTAGCATGTGATTTTCTAACCTAAAATTAGTATCAAAACATCTTGAGTGGTCCTAAAATTAGTAACATAAATATAATTTCAACATAAAACTCGGATCAATTAATAAATTAATAAACAATTATACTTTCAGCGGTCGATTAATAAAATAATAAAAAGCTCGATTAATTTACTGGCGGCTCAGTGCGATATTGTGATCTTTCGGCGCGAACGAAGCTTAATTAACTTTGAGTTGAATTCGAGTATTTTAATAATTAATTCGAGTAGGCTGCTGATTAACGGCGAGCTATTCTGCATACTGTAGTGCTTGGCACATAAAAGCCCGACCATCGCCTCTCGTCCTGGTCCCCTCCGCCATCACCCATTTTACAATTTCCCAACCATATGGATTTTTCTGGAATTTTATGTATCTTGGATCCATCAATTCTCCTTCTCCCATAAACAGGGTATTGTGCTTGTCTTTGTATATCTATGCAATATGCTGTTGGGCTGTAATATTTATAAGTTTTGAGGCTGTAGCTTTTTAATTTATTTATTTTTCATTTAAATTTGGTGTAGGAAAAACCCCATTTATATATTGTTGCCCACATTAAAGGCTGTCCAAGAGCAAAGAGGTCTGATAACTAAAGGAATTAAATTCCTTTGCCATTGCTGCCTTTATTGTGCAAAGATTAATGGAGAGAGTGGAGGCCTGCCTTAATTCTTTCAGTCTCAAGTAATCCCTTCATTCTTTATTTTTGAATTGCTTATTCAGATCAATTCTTTTGCCTCTCGGAGCTTTTCTCCTCGAGAAATTACCAAATTCCATCTCTGCTTCCACTTCAAGAAAATAAATGTTTAGAAGGGAAGGAAGGAATTGTTATTCATATTTGACTTGTACAGAATATACATTAATTTAAATATATAGGATATATTGATAAATATTTTTATATAAATATAATAATTAAAATTTAAATATATATTAATTTATTTATCAAAATTATTTTGAAAATATAAGTAATGATATTAAAATATATATTTCTATGAAAGTTTCATATTTATATTTTAATTTTATTAATAATACATTTTAATGTTTTTTTTTAAATCATAATACATTTAATGTTAAAATTATAATTTATTCAATAACATAAAATAGAATATGAATTTTTAAACATTTACATTTTTATATTTAGTTATTACTCTTATAAAATATTCATAAATAATTTTTTGCATTTGTGTTATAAATGACATGATAGGCCTGGTGGAACAGGCATTCCTTCTCCTGTCTTTTGACAAAGGGTTCAAACCCAAGCAGCAGGAGATTTAACCCGTTAGAATCATTAAATTTGTTGTAATATTTTGTTTTGGATTCGAATATAGAAAATCCGGATGAAGCCTATTTACAAATTCAGTTCATCGGATTCAAAAAATTATAGATATATAAAATATAGCTAATTTTATATATATATATATATATATATATATATATATATATATATATATATATATATATGTGTGTGTGTGTGTGTGTATTTTTATTTTCTTTATAATGTTTACACAACCTAAATATCAGATGCTTAAATAATAAAGTATCTGTGGATTTTCGGCCGTCCGTCCGGTCGAAGCGATTAGAAAAATTCGTTAATTGGATAATGGATATGGATATGGATAAAATCCGAATTTTTTTGAATGGGTATGGATTGGATATGGATTTAGGCGTATCCGATCCAACCCGAACGTGCGGATATCCGATCTGATCCAATTATATCCGATCTGATTCTACCCGATACAAACACACATATATATAATATAGTCCATATACAATTATGTAATTGACAATTAATATCATTAATATATTTATATACATTATAAATTTATAATTGTCAATATAGGTATGGTTTATATAATATGAATTAATTGTAATTTGTAATAACACTATATAATATGATATGATCTCACATTACTAATTCAAATATTTAATTGACTAATTTTTTAAATCCCTAATTAGTAAAGTTAGAAATGAATACTAAAATATAATAATGTAAACCCCAAACCTAACAATGAAAGCATTATAAATTATAAATCTAGTCTAATTGCAATTTGTAAACCCTAACGTAACATCTTAGCATTGTAAACCCCAACTTCTTAACACAGTAAACTCTAAACACATAACACTACATTCTAATTTGTTGATAAGCCTCATACCGGTCATCTGTCAAGCGTCTTCATTATCATTAAAGTGATGAATTTGAATATCTTTTCAAGATGTTTGAGCTTTAGCCATTGCTTGGAATCACCGGTAAACGATGAGTAAACGATAACGAAGAAGCCTCCGTTGTATAGATTAAAGAAACATGTATTTCTTTAAACTCTTTAAAGCCAAGGCGACGGCGTTCTTTGAATGTGTTCTATCTCGCCTGCTGGTGCGTTAAGCCCAGGTGTCTCTCTTGACGAGAGGAAAGCGACAGCGCGATCTTACGGGCACCTTAGATTTTGGTCACTGCATCCTGGCATAGCGTAACCTTTAGCAAATTCTAATTCCTAATATTGTAAATTTTAATTTTAACACTTAAAATCCTAATCAAACATCACTAACTCTAACTCTAATACTGTCAAGTATAAATCTTAATCTAATACCACAATTTAATCCCTAATACTGTAAATTTTAAGTTTTTAAGCTATGTATTTGAAGACACTGTCAATCGTCATAAGCAATAACTAGTATAATGCGTTTAAAGCCTAACTACTATGATTGGAATTAAAGCCTAAAAATTTAAAATTCATTTAAAAGCCCAAAGCCCATAACACTATCATGGGTTATTTTCACACAAGTCATGGGAACCCAATTATTGAATTAGGGTGGGGCTCCTCTTGTCTGCTACTCCTTTCGTCTTTCTCCTCTTACGTCTTATCGGCCGCGCATCGCTCTTACGCCTTGACGTGTCTCCTTGCAGTCGCGTTTTCGACTCTTCGTTCACTTGTCTGTCCAGTGTTAACTCTACACAACCGTGCTCTCCTCTACGGAATGTGTTTGAATTTTTTTGTTGTCGCGAAGTCAGGATCATGAATTAGGACTGTATCTTGTTCTTCCTTAAATTTTTTTTTCTGCTCGTGAAAATCATATCAGAAATTCTATTTTGTGCTTTGCATTTATTAGGTAATTTAATTTTGTTATTTTCCTTGAATTTTATTTGTCCTGCCGTTGTGGGTTTAATTAGGTTATATTTGACAAATTTGATATGTTTACTTGTATTTTGCATGAACCACTATACTAGTTCTAGAAAATTCCCATTTGCTGGAATACGACAGAAGTAGTTAAACTATTATTGAAGCCTAAAGGTGCATAGGATTAAAGATAAATAGATTACTTTAATGATCAGTTATATGGCTCTATAATTTTTTTATTTTGAGCAGTCTGACTTATTTAGAATAGCATACACTAAGGCATCTAAGCTATGTTTGATTGTGGTCTTTTTTTGTATAGAATATGGTACGTTCGCGATCTAGCACTTGCGGCTGATGGTGTTGCTAGCACACAGAATCAGCTCCAATTGGAGAGGCTTCGAATTGGACTCTCCACTCAATCGGGTACCAGTTGATTGGCGGTCAAACGAGAAAAGATGGTAAGACTTTGAAGTCACATGTGGAAACACTTTACTCATGGTTGTTAATAATGAAGAAGGCCCAATGCAATTATTGTAAAAAACTTTTGTGAGTAAATCATCTATGGTCGTGGCATTTGAAGCAACATTTTTGATAGGTGTCGAAGAACGGTGGGGTGACATAAGGCAAATGATTTTGAAACTAATTAAGAAAGAAATATTAATTATGGTGCATTTAATGAAGAAAACGGGGAATAAATAAATTAGCAAAGATTATTCTCCATGACTATATCTTTGATAATTGGAGCATGAGGATTTAGAGTTTACGCTTCTATTCAAGCTATCTTTTCAAAGTGTCCTTGTTGTGAAGAAGCATGTCTTGAACATTTACGGGAAGAGAGGATAAGTCATGAAGTTGATCGAGAACAATGATAGTAGAGTTGCTATTACACAGCGGACATGGACTTCAAGTAATAATAAAAGGGTTTCATGCATTCGGCCATTCATTGATAAATCTTGGACATTACATAGTCTAATCTGGTATAACAAATTAACATGTTCTTTCTTAAATTAAGTATAATTTTTTATTCATTGTTTACTTAATTGATAGTTTTGTTATTTTTCAGTTTTATTTATGTCCCTTGCCCTCATAAAGTGATGTGTGCTAACGAGAGGTGTTGATAGATGCTATGCTGGGGTGGAATGTGGACTCAAGGTTATCTGCTATTACAGTGGATTATTGCTCTACTATTGACAGTATGATTGGTAAGATAAAAGCAAAATTAAGTGTTGATTGCTTATTGAATGACGGGTCTTTACTTAAGTATGCGTTGTCGCGCATATCTTGAACCTTATTGTTAGGATTGGTTTAGATGTGATCAAGCATGTCATTGATAATGTCAAGGACAGTGTAGTTTTTTGGATAGCATCTCCGAAAAGAATAGAAAGGTTTGAGGATGTTTGTCGACAAATGAAAGTTCACGGTACTAAGAATCATTGGGTTTGGTTGTGTCAATAGGTGGAACTCCACTTATCTAATGCTTAAAAAAGCTGCTTTTGGCTTATAAAAATGTATTTCCTAGACTTAAGTTGTTTGAGTCACACTATGTGCTTGTGCTAGTGAAGCGAGAATGGGGCTGCAAAGGATCTTTGATAGGTTGAAGTTGTTCTAAATGTCGAGTTATTTTACGAGCGAAGATATCCCAACGTCAATATGTTTTCTTGTGATTTCGGGGTTAAAATGACATTGAATGAATGGCTCATGTCCTCGATGTAGTAATTAGTCTGATGGCAAGAGTATGGTTGCAAAATTTGATGCATATTGGAATGTGATCCATAAATTGATGGGTGTTCTTTGCCGGTATTGGACCCTAAGTATAAGATGACTTTGCTTCACTTTTACTTTCCTTTGGTTTATCAAATGACTTTAGTGAGCAATTAGCAACATTAAGCGACTTTATTATGAGTTGGTGGAGAATATTATACTAGAATGTATAAAGGAAGCCCGTCTGAGAATACGCGGTACATGGGCGGTCACTTCAACTTCAAAAGGAGTTCAATAACTATCGATAGTGATTATGGGTTAATTTGAAAGGATGAAGACTAATAAAACTAATAGTTTCATGGCAGATTGGACCACTACTTGGAGGAAGATGTTTTGCCTGATAATTCTCAGTTTGATATTTTATTATGGTGAAAGTTTAATGGGGTAAAGTATCCTGTCTTGCAAACTATTGCAAGAGACATATTAGCGATTCAATATCTGTTTGCTTGATGCGTTGGTTCTGAGTAAGAGGGTTAGTGAGCCCCTCATCGTGTCGACTTCATCGAAGATGATAGAAACATTGATGTGCTCAAAGTTGGTTGTGGAGTGAAGTGAAAAAACATGATGGTAAATTTATTTCATTGATTATTAATTTTTTATTTACCTAGAATTTCATAATATTTGTAAAATTTTAATATTAGTTTGCATCTTATATATTTTTTCTAGGTGGAGATGACTTGTTTGTTTCAGATGGTTATGCATCAATTTATGAAAAGATATTCACGTGCATGATGAAGGTGTGCTTTTATAACTAATAAATTTTAATTCATATTGCAATTTAAGTATTCAAATATTAAGTTTTTACTTGTTGTAGGATTCGAGATTGCGTGATCGTGTGACATTTTCATCAACTTTTATGAAGATGAAGTCTACCAAACTTTGTTGAAACTTTGTTTAAGATGTTAAACATTTTGGGTGTCCTTGATACAAATATTTTGATTTGTGATGTTTTTATTAACTTTAGACTTTGGTTTATATTCCTAAATTTATGAATCATGAAGTTATAAGCGGTAATAAGTAGGTTATGAAATATGTCTTAGTGTCGCATGGATAAATCAGTGTCAGTGGAGAATATAAAAAATTAGATGGATAGGATATGGATTTAGATTTTTTTTATCCGTAGTATATGGATATGGATATGGATATGGATATATTATTTTTATTTAGGATCGGATATGGATTTTGAAAAATCCGATCCAAATCCATGCCATCCCTACCTAAATATAAGAAAAGAAGGTAAGAAAGTTATATTTCAAATGCTGTTATTAAAGCAACATAACATAAATATATTTTTCATTTTTTATTTGTTTTCTATAATTTATTTTCGTCATAAAACTGTTATATATAAACATAGAGGGGATAACTAAATTTAATTTTCTTCAAAAAAAATTTCATAATAAAATTTCTTATTCAGACTTGGTAGTAATTAGCACTTATATATTTGGGTTGTGTTATCAAAATTGTAATTATTAATTTGCTTAGCTTTAAAAATTGTACATGGATAGGGAAATTTGATTAAGGTGAGTAGATCCAAAATTCTAAACTCTTGGGTGTACCTGGCGCTCTTTGTCAATTTTAATTATGATCAAAAGATCCAAACAAATATAAAATAAATAAAAACTACTACCAATGTCATTATATGATTATGATTGACAAATAAACAAAAAAAAAATAACATAATGGCCACCTGACTCAATAAAAAAAAGGGTTTGGCTTAGAAAAGTTGGAGCTAAGATCGAGCTTTTTCGGCGTATGATCAAAATATTTTAGCATCTTTTATTATGAATTTTAGTTTAAAAGAGTGATAGAATAAGATATAACGATAAAAAACTTGGTTATGTAATGCCGAAATATTATTGTAGCTCTTCAAAATAAACACTCATAAGTTGGAGTCTTTCAGGCTGGAAGGTTTATTCCACTGTTAACCTTCAGGTTCCTAGTAGTAAATTACACAGAGTACAGACAAGCCCGGAATGCCGGAAGGTTTGTGCTGTTAACCTTCAGGTTCCTAATAGTGAGTACTAGGTACACTGACGGCCCCGAATTATAAAAAAATAAATCACTATGGGAGACCCTTACAAGTGCAGATTGAAGAAGTGATAAGGCAGAAGAGAGGAGGCTAATGCTAGCAGACTTGATTGATGACGAGGGAAAGAGTTTAATATTATCATAAGCTTCAAAGGTGGCCAGTAGTACCGGAAGAATTAGCAAAGAAGGAGGCGCGTTTGGCAGTCACCTCAGTTGCCTCTACTGTGGTGGGAGAGGCAGAAGAAGAGGAGGGACTGAAGCTTTACCCATTGGTAAACCATACCATATTTATGGCTGCTGGTGCTGGTGCTGCGGCTGGGGTTGCTGCTGGGGCGGCTGGTGCTGCTGCTGCTGCCGGCTTCAAGGTGGCCAGTAATTGGAAGAAGTAATGAAGAGGCATGGACGGCGGGTCACCATAGTTATACCACCTATATGGGTACAAGAGGAAGCAGAAGAATGAGGACTGGAGCTTTGCTCCTCAATCTCAACCCTACCTGCAGTAGAGATTGAGGAAGTGGAAGAAATTTTGAAGAAGACCCACATATTGATCTAAATCTTTCTATTCAACAACCTTTCATGATATATGTATAGGGGATGAAAATGTCAGATATATAGATCAGTATATCTTGATGTCATCCATGTCAATTGAAGAATTTCGTGATATCGACGATGATCGATGTCAATAGATGCTCTCGCGATATATCGAGTTTTGGACCTGATATATCATTGAAATATCATGGTCTGTGTGTGTGCGTGTCTGATTAATTTAATTTTTCGGTAAAATATCCGAGATATATTGAGGATATATCGGAAATATATTGAGGATATATCGAGATATATCAGGATATATCAGATATCATTTGATAGTAATGTTAATCACGAGCGATCCAGTTGTGGTTGATTATAGCAAGTTCATTCAAGTGTGTTAAATGTTAGTATGAAAACATCATTTAGATATATACCAGATATATCCGATATATCCGTAAATCCAGAAATATCATAGATATCATCGAGTCAGCCCAGATATTTTTGATATTTATGTATATGTTAATGTAGATAGATAGATAGATAGCTAGGAATGAGTGAGGGATGAAGATTAATTGGAGATGAGGGGGTGAAGAATGTGTTGTGATGCAAATCGGCATGAGGGGGTTTTTATATACAACTAACTAACTACTTGCAAATCCATATCAAGTACAGTGATGAGAATATAATAATATTGTTAATTTGCTTGGAGCTTAAGCTTTGGGTTTATTTGGCTGCATCCTGTATTGATGACGAATGTTGTTGTTAGGGTTCGTAGCCGAACAACACCCAATTTGGACTTTTGTATATCAAAAAATGATCTCGACAACACCCAACTTTTGCGTGTGACAATTAAAAGGTGCAAGGAAAGAACGCTAGGGCTTGGGCGGTTATGGAAATTATTTTAATAATGAAATTAGATGAAGTCAGAAAACTAATTAATATAGTGAGTGTACCTCACAAAGGGAGATTTCCAAGTCAAGCTGAAAGCCAGTCATGACTCATGAGTCATAACCAACTTAGAGAGATCCATTTTTCCCTTTTCCACTTCTTAATGGTTGCACTCACTACTCTTCATTAGATGAAGTCAGAAAACTAATTAATATAGTGAGTGTACCTCACAAAGGGAGATTTCCAAGTCAAGCTGAAAGCCAGTCATGACTCATGAGTCATAACCACCTAATTAGTGAGAGATCCATTTTTCCCTTTTCCACTTCTTAATGGTTGCACTCACTACTCAGAATTTTTAAAAAGGGAGAAAGTAAAAGGCGAAACCCATTAATATGTTAGGAAACAAAAAGGGAAGGGATGGGGGAGGAGATGAAACAAGGCATGAAACCAATATATTAGAAAATAATATTATTTTTAATTAAAAATAAACCCCTAGTGACTCGTGAGAGAGATATGAGTAGCATGTGTCCCTTTGAAGAGCAAAAGAATATTACAATTAGAATGGTTCGCTATAAATTTTGAATTTTAAATTCAAATGTCGATCTAAATGCAGCCAACACTAACCCTTCATGGCTCTTGGGAAAGCTTTGTGATGCTTTGAATGCCAATATAAAGAAGAACCTTTGTACAATTTTGGGTCCTAAGCCTACTCAAAAAATACGAAAAATCACCCGTCAGAGTTGTTTTTGAGAAGGGTTTAAAATAGTAAATCTTTCAGATTCAGTTTCTGGGTTCTTAACGATGGCTGGAAATTATGTAGATTCTAGCATTTTCTTCCATAAATGATGCGGTGGATTATGTTGTTCAATCGCTTTTGATTTACATTTAGTATCGAGCATTTATCATCTCTTTATGTTTATGCGTGTTTGTTACAAATTTTATATTCATGAAAATTTGCAATGCGGTGTTGATTTTCAGTGATATTTTGGTTTGACATTTTTACTTGGTTTTAATACATTAAGCTATTTTATAATAATTTTAAGTGTGTTTTGTGTTTTTAAATGATATCCAAACTACATGGGAAATCCATGCTTTTGTTTCGGATGAAGAAGGTCTTGATAAGTAGTTCGTGGTAGTGAAGAAGATGACTTAAAAAAAAAAAAAAAGCGGTTTCAGTTGTAGTGGAGGTTGCAGTGAAAGGTTCGATGACGCAATTTGTTTGAATCTTGATTTACGGGGCCGCGCTATGGCTAGCCATATCAAGTTTAATCAAGAGCAAGCTTAATTTGGATTAATTTAAATTTGGGCATAATAATATTGGCAAAGGCACCAGACAGAGGCTGGACCCAACAAAAAAAAAACACAAATGGATTCCATGGGTTCCGAATTTATGACCAAATCGCATGTAGCGTAAAAGTCTTTCTAATCAAATTTGATTATTGAGATTTATTCAACCATACTGATTAGTTCTCTATAAAGATTTATAGTTTTGAGATCTCATGTAGCTAGATTTTTTTTTGTTTTGGGAATATAGAATTCGTTCCTATATATTAAATTCATTGTCATTGTGATTGTTGTGTGTATGATTTCTCTAAAATTAATTAAATGATAATCTTATTGTTTAAATTGCTTAAAGTTTTGCAATAATGTTCATTGATCGATATAATTGTTAATTAATTAGAATAGCCCTGACATCCTTAATTAATTAAAATTCATCATATTAAGTTTTCAAAATCACATTTGATTACACATTAATTGTAATTAATCATATGGAATAATGATAAATCTCATCCCATGAGGAATTTTATTACATTTGTGTGATTAATTGGGATAATATCAAATCATATTTTCTAATTTACCCACAGGGGATTAGGAAAAGGAACATGGTTTAGTAGTCTTGTGTCATAAAATTAATTAAACCCTAATTGAGTAAGACTTTATCCCACAGGCAAGTTTTATGTCACTAGGTTTATGTTTTTCAAAGCATGATTTACATTGGTAAAACATAGCATTGTATCTTTGCCTCAATATTTGATTATTAAACATGTGTATTTAATATTTGCAGTTATTCAACCTGAGAATATTTCTGATTTTAAGTGTGATATTCCCGAATTAAGGGGTGATAGCTATAAGGTATGGAAGAAGAGTTAACACGCATTTGGGATGGATGGATATTGACTGCGCTATAAGGAAAGAGGAACCCGATCCCGTGCAGAAACCCCTGACCTTTGCGAGAAGCTATCTGTCTTTATGATAAGTGGGAGAGGTCCAATCGCCTCTCCATGATGTTCATAAAGACTAAGATATCTATTGGTATTCGTGGTTCCATCGAGCAAATTACTAAAGTCAAACCACTTCTGAAAGCCATCGATGAGCAGTTTGAAACTTATGACAAAGCTCTTGCAAGTACCTTAATTATGCAATTTTCATCCACCAAGCTCAGGAATGAGAGGAGTGCGTGATCATATCATGCAGCATGAGGGATATAGCGTGACCGGACATTAGAAGTTACCATGTCGGACACTTTCCTTGTTCATTATATGTGAACCTGCGCTGATATCTGAGTCCTTCAAAATCTCTTCTGGCCTTACGTAAGGATAAATGGTCGATTAATGAATTGTTGACCATGTGTGTCTGAAAGGAATGTTAATGATGGAAGAGAGCGAGCAATTATGACCACCTTTGAAAAAAAGAAGGATGACTAAAAGAAAGGGAAAGATTCATTCAATCGAGGCGTAAAGAAGGAGTCAAAGTGTTTTTACGCCAGAAGGGACACAGAAGGGCCTGGCTCGAAATTTAAGATACGGCTTGATAAGAAGGTCTTCCGATTTTCTTTTGTATGTTATGAATCCTAATATGGTTAATGTTAATCATAACACATGGTGGATTGATTAAGTTTCTCTGATCATGTTTCAAATACCTTACAGGGTATGCAAAACCTAAGGAAGCTAGTGGGAAGTGAACAATGCATCTATTCAAGCAACAAGATGAGTTCACGTGTGGAAGCTATTGGCACTTGCAGCCTTGTATTAAACAGCGGTTTCATTTTAGAATTGGAAAATACATTTTATGTTCCAAGTTTCTCTAGGAATTTAATTTCAATTTCAAGACTTGTACCTTTAGGATTTTCCTTTAGCTTCCAGTTAGTTTCGGTTTATCGATAAATCTAAAGTTATTGGTTATGGTACATTGTCGATGGTCTTTTCCATATTCGATTACAAAAATGATATTACTTATAATTCTATGCATGTGCGCCCCAACCGACACGATGGGGTGTCAAGCGAGGTGTCACAACCGGAATTTGGGACTCTTCAGCCTTTTCTTTCAGGCGCTTTTTGTACCTATTTTCTCATTCATATACGATTTAATAATAATAAAAAAATTCTTTTACATATACATTATACATACCACCATAGTGACATTATCATTCTCTAGAGTCCCATTGCTTCTCAATAAACAAAGCATACCTGTTCAAAATACGAGAGACTGCGGAGCTTGATGCGGTGGCCCTATCTCTACGAGTTGGCACTTTCTGCTAATGTGGGATGTCTGTCCCTCATCCTTGTCTTACATACATTACCTACGGATTAAAAACCCATGCTAAGATTTACGCTTAGTGGGAAACATATACAGGGACGACTAATAACTATGATCGTCTCAACAAATACACTTATCTTATCATTTTCATATAACGTACACTTCTATCATGTGACGTTTAAACATGTAACGCTTCATATCATTTTATTTAACATTACAGTACTTATCATTTGATCTATTCTCTTTCTAATGGTTCATATTACATATCTATTCTGTGTATGTCATATTAGTGCTACATATATTACTTTCATGGTTTATATACTATACCAATTGTTATGTTACATTCTCATGTCTTGTTATCATCTCTTATATTCATATTAACTTTTGAGTCATTTACATTCTTATACATTTTTATATATCATATCGAATCGTATAATCTCATGTTCTGAGAACTTATCCTTCACATAAGCGATTGCTATGCTTCTCAAATCATATAATATCTTTTCACATGTCATATGCAAATCATTTGTTTATGTTTCATGTACGCATAAGCGCTTAGAAGTGGATAAAGGAAGCTATAAGGGCAGTGCGCCTCAGCGTGCGCTTGTGTGGTCTATAAGGAGTCGAAGCGTATCATTGTAGAGACAATGACCATCTATAAAGGGCCCGAGAAAGCTGTTATCATTATCTGAGATGTGGAAGTCATCAAAGACACGAGCGTGTAATATTGAACGGGGCCAAGCGATCGACATCTTCTTGAGACTTATTTTCCCTAATAGACATGTCAATCTATCCCTACACCCGGGTTCTAAATGAGACAATCCATTTTATTACATTTTACATTACTATCATCTACATGAATAACTATTGTTATCATGTATCTCTTTGATGAATATACACTATTATTATTTAAATCTTAATATCAGCCCAGCGTATTTAAACCGTATTGTTGTTCTCCTTCTTTACAATAAATATATTCATATCTTTTCTATCATTTAGTTTGTCTTACGTATCATATATGTAATCTATCGTATATCATGGGCCCGCATATGCACTCTTATATTCATATATTCATATATATATCTTTATCTATTCATGCTCCACTTTATATAAATTTATGCGTCATGCTCTATACGTTTCCTATCGTGATTTAGCTATTCATGTACTTTCTATATTTCTATCATGTATGCTTTTACTCATTCATGTGTTTCCTATCATGTTCCATCGTCGTTTATGTATGACAATCATATATTCATATCATACTCTCTTATATTCATATCATGTCCACTCTACTTGTAACATCTTATATCTTATTACTTTCTCTTCCCATGCCTTTATCAGGACTATCATATCTTATGACTTATACCTATACATTCCTACTTGTATGTTTTCTTGTTCTTCTTCAGTTGTCCTGTCTCAGTAGGAGTCTGAACGAGACTCTTCCTTTGATACCTGTAGGTACTTTTCTTATCTATACTCCCTTACATATCAAATCTACATATATTTCTATTTCTTGTTCATATCTACATCCTTTCTTACCATGTATTCCAATTAACTTTAACCAAGCGATTAGTACACTCGGTACCACAATTCAATTTTCAGACAAGATGTGGGTACCAAATTCCATTAAATAACATATGGTTAGATTCTAGACTCGATGAGCTTTCCATCGAATCCAAGAATACCCATAACGGAGTCCTAACGAATGAGTTATACAAATTGCAAGCCATGAAAATCAACTTGCAGCACCTGCAGTAGTAGCAGCAACTACTGTATTTTGTCATTTTTAGGGTGTATTATAAGCTCAATATTGTATCCAAGCTATATATGGATGGATCTAGACTCGGGGCTTTCCATAGAGTCGAGCTGCACAGCAGTCTGAGGAGTTATGCAGTGCAGCCGTGAAAATCAGCAACTTGCAGCACCTGCTGTAGCAGCAGCAGCTACTGTCTTTTGTCATTTTCAGGTGTATTATAAGCTCAATATTGTATCAAGCTATATATGGATGGATTCTAGACTCAAAGGGCTTTCCATAGAGTCCAAGAACACCCAAAACGAGTCCTAACGAAGGAGTTATGCAAATTGCAAGCCATGAAGAAAATCAGCAACTTGCAGCAACTGTAGTAGCAGCAGCAGCCACTGTATTTTGTCATTTTCGGACTTATTAAAAGCTCAATATTGTATCAATCTATATATGGTTGGATTCTAGACTCAAAAGTCTTTCCATAGAGTCCAAGAACACCCAAAACGGAGTCCTAACGAAGGAGTTATGCAAATTGCAAGCCATGAAGAAAATCAGCAACTTGCAGCAACTGTAGTAGCAGCAGCAGCCACTGTATTTTGTCATTTTCGGACTTATTAAAAGCTTAAGATTGTATCAAGATATATGGTTGGATACAGGCTGAAAGAACTTTTCAGTAAGTCAAGAAATACAGCCAGTTCGAGACGAAAGAAGTTATGCGCATCCGAAGTTGGAGGGTTGACATTGTGCAGGGGCTACGCTATAGCGTGGAATCCTGGCCCATAAGCGTACCCAGAGATACCAAGCCACGCTAGCGTGGCTTCAAACCCGGCGTGGAAAGTACCCAGCCACGCTGCGGCGTGGCTGTCCGCCTCGCGCCCGAGAGGATGCCTTGGCGGCCGGTGCACACCCGTTTTCGACCCTCGCTCGTCAGACAACCCTTGTCCACCGCGACAATATCCTCCCAATTTAGACCACATGATATCTGCAAACCACGGCACCAAAACCATCTTACAATCAATCCCAATTCACCCCAAAAGTAGGAATAAACCAACTTCCATATCCATACATATTTTACAATCCATCCACAAAGGGGAAGATTCCATACTCCTATAAAAGTCCACAATTTCACACTAACCCATAACCATCCATACAAATCATACATAAATTCTTAATTTCCATACTCAAAACCATACTAAACTCTAACAAAGTCCATACAAAAGCTATACTAAGTTCATACACAAAACCAAAACCACAAATCAAAGAGGAAGAACCTATGCCAAAGGTACAAATCCTATAACTCCACATATTCTATATAAAACCAAGGATCCTTACAAATTTATACAGGGAATCCATACGATCTCAAAGATCCATCTGAGATTCTACTTATCACGTGCAATGTTCATGTTAATGTTTCATGCCTATTCCATATGGCATTTTCATAAACTATGCAGTATGATGTCTATGTATTCACACATCATTCATATATTCTTATTCCTTTATGAATCTACTTTACTCAAGTGGAATCATTACAATTGAAGCATCAAACTAAAGTTATGACATTTTCATGTCAACTAGTCGGTTCTGGATTTTACCCGAGGACAATTTGTAATATTCATTTTCAGTGCCTAGTCTCCATATTTGACACTGGTTCTTTGTAATCCTTCAAGCTAAGGTGCTAGAGTTATACCCGCTGGAATCGCCCCAAATCGGGAGCGCCCCGAAACTCAAGTTACATCAGAACAACCCGGACTACTCTATGATCAAAGCTGACGGAGTGGCTTTACTGGCCCACTTGGAGTGAATTTATGGGCCACTTAGAGGCAAAATTTTAAGGTACCTATTTGAGGATGTTTGGTTTTCCTTTAAGTCTATTTTAACCAGAAATTTGAATCACTCAAAGCAGATAAGAAATGAGCAAGTTATGACTAAAATACGAAAACTGGCGGTCGAAATAGAAAAACAGGGCACTACATGTACCGGTACAGGTAAGTGTACCGGTACACCTCTTACCTGTACCGGTACATGTATTCGAATTTTGCCCAGAATGTGGGCTTTTCTGCACTTTTCCATATTTTTCTACTTACGATTCAACTCATACTTATCTTACGCTCATACTTAAATTCATCTTATAATCTCAATTTTACTCAATTCATCTTTCATTACCTATCTTTCTTCAAAACTTTTCCATGAATTTATCCCAAAACCATTTTAATATGGGTTATGACCCATACTCAAACCAAATATATGATGTTTAGTTAGGGTTGTTCTATTCTAACCAATTCTCTCAATTAACCCATGAATCCAAATTTAAAAGAGGATTCTATAACTATCTTATTACATATGGGGTTTTGCAAGCCTAATTTCAATACATCTTTAGTTAGGATAAAATCTAACAAACCCTAGATTTGGAACTCTAAGCTTTTCTAGAATCCCGTACAAAATCCATATGATCATAATAGAATCCATACGAGTTAGTTCCATACCTTTTTTATCATGGCTTCTTTTTCTTCTTCTCTTCTTCTTCTTCTTCTACTTTTCTTCTTCTTCTTCTCTCCTTCTCTTCTGCTCCTCTACAGTTCTCTTTTGGAGACCAAATTTGGTCTTCTCTTATCATGTTTGTTAAGGCCATGTTTGGCGAGTCAAAAACTCATTTTGCTTTTAACTTTCTCATTTTTGCATAAGCCCTTTAACTCATTATTATTTCTATTATTCCATCTTTTCTCTAATTGCCTTGAATCCCATAACTTATTAAATTTCTATTTTAGTAATCTTGTTAACTTATGACTTTTAAGTCCTTTTGGACAATTTACATATTTGTCCTTAAATCTTGTAAATTTCCGAGGTCTCTCGTTTCCATGTTTACGCATTTAACTCTGACAGTCAAATTACGCTTACAAAATACCACTAAGCATGTCTGGCTAGCTAGGGTATATTTTGGGGTATTACAATGCATGTTACTGTTGGATTAAAAAGATGTGTTATGAATGAGGAATCCTCTATGTTATGGCACTGGAGATTGGGACACATCTCCGTTGAAAGAATAAAGAAATTGGTTAATGATGGGGTACTTAGTACTTTGGATTTTGCTGATTTCGAGACTTGTGTGAATTGCATTAAGGGCAAGCAAACCAACAAGTCTAAAAAGGGTGCAAAGAGGAGCACAAACCTATTAGAGATTATAATGCAGCATTTGTTGTCGACATGGATGCAAATAGTCAAAATACTTTATCACCTTCATAGATGATTATTCACGATATATGTATCTACACTTCGTTCGAAAGGATGAAGCTTTAGATGCCTTTAAAGTTTTAAAAATTTTGATGAAGAATAATCTCGGAAAACATATTAAGATCGAGAGATCAGATAAAGGTGGAGAGTACTATGGTAAATACACAAAGAATGGACAAGCTCTTGGTGCATTTGAGAAGTTTCTTCAAGAAAATGGGATTGTTACTTGATTTTCTTATGCACAGTTATAGGATCGAATGGTGTGGCAGAAAGAAGAAACCGAACCTTAATGGACATGGTAAGGAGTATGAGGAGTAGTACAAAACTACCTCAATACTTGTGGACTAAAACTCTAAAGACGGCTGTGTATATATTAAATCGAGTTCGACGAAATTTTGTCTAAGGCAGCCTTTTGAGTCGTCGAGGTTTGGAAACCAAGTTTAAACATATCGCATTGGGGATGCCCGTCTGAAGTAAGAATTTATAACCCATAAGAAAAGAAGCTAGACCCAAGGACCATCAGTGGGTATTTCATTGGATATGCTGAAAGGATTCACTCAAAGGGAAGGAATCGACTACACGGAAACCTTTTCTCCTGTATCTAAGAAAGATTCTCTTCGGATAATTATGGCATTAGTTGCCCATTTTGACTTTGATTTACATCAAATGGATGTGAAAACGGCATTCCTTAATGGTAATCTAGAGGAAGAGGTTTACATGAAACAACTTGAAGAATTCTCCTCTAGTGAAGGTGAGCATTTAGTTTGCAAGCTTAAGAAATCCATATATGGATTAAAATAAGCATCTCGCCAATGGTATTTGAATTTCCATGAAGTCATGCTTCATTAGGTTTAATATACATGGATAATGTATATATCGAGAAGGTCGGTGGGAGTAAGATTTGTTTCTTGTGTTATATGTGGATGATATTACGCTACGACGATAGTAAGGGTTTGTTATATGAGGTGAAACAATTTCTCTCAAAGAACTTTGATATGAAGGATATGGGTGGCATCTTATGTCATTGGCATTAAGATCCATAGGGTAAGATCTCGAGCATTTTGGGTTTGTCTCGAGAGACCTATATCGATAAAGTTTTAGAAGTTTAACATGAAAAAATTGTTCATAGGTGTAGCACCCATTTGAAGGGTGTGGTCGATTTGAATCAATGCCCTAAAAATGATTTCGAACGAGAACACATGAAGAACATTCCATATACCGGTGTTGAAGCTAATGTATACTCAGTCGTACGGACGACATTGCATTTCTTTGTTGGAGTATTAGGAAGATATCGAGTAATCGGGTATTGACCAGCCCAAGTGCAAAGAAGGTGATGAGATACCTTCAAAGACAAAGGATTACATGCCATGTATAGACAAACCTTATAGTTTGGGAGGTGATTGGCTCTTTCCGTCTGAGACTTTGCTAAATTTGTGTTGATTCTCGAAAATCGCGATACGGTTATATTTTCAAGCTGGTGATGGAGGCGTATCTTGGAGAAGTGCAAGCGGACCTTGGTTGCCACTTCCGCTATGGAAGCGAGTTTGTATCTTGTTTTGAGAGCTAGCTTCGCATGGTGTATGGTTAAAAGAGTTTCATATACGGGCTTAGAATTGTGGATTCTATCTTAGGCCATTGAAGTTGTCTTGTGATACTTCGAGCTGCGGTATTTATAGCTAAGAACAATAAGAGCGAATCCAGTATGCATCTCGACATTAAGTACTTAACCATGAACGTGTTAAAGAAATGAAAGTGAATATTAAACACATTAGAGTTGATGATTCTTAGATCCTTCAACTAAGGCATGCCACCTAAGTATTTTAAGGATCATGTAGTACAAATGGGACTTGGTTCCACGATGTAATTTTATTGTACGTACATTCATTATTTTAAATAAAACTCTTATTCAGTCTGATATTTCTTATATGGTTTTGTACATTTCAGATTATTATTATTCTTTTGAGAAATATCATTAAGTTTGGACCTTGAATAAACATATGGTTTATTCATTAAGTTTAAGAGTTTGTGTTGAACTTGATATATTGTAATGCATGGAAGATACTACTGTTATAAGAGGACCTATACAGCCATGATTTATATATTTAGTTTTCCTTATGATAGGTGTTGTAGTATGGACCAAGTGGAAGAATGTTAAAATGGTCCATATAAATTTTAATTTTAAATTCAAATATCAATCTCCATAACACCTTTCTGACCCTTACGCTCTTACAGGAAACTGTGATGGCACGGTCTCTATACGAAGAGACCTTTATCTGATTTTGGGTCACTTAGCCTGCTCGAAATACGAAAAATCGCCCATCAAGTTGTTTTTGAGAAGGGTTTAGAAGAACCAAAATATTTCCAGTTTTCCAGTTTTCTCGGGTTTCTTAACAATGGCTGGAGGTGTGTAGATTCTGGCATTTTTCTTCCACAAATGATCTGATTGGATTATGTTGTTCAATCACTTTTTTGATTTACATATTCATCATTCTATTTATGCATCATCTCCTTGGGTTAAGACTTGTAAGTGCATCATCTCCTTTTTTAACTTTAAAACTGTTGGTTTTGGATAAGCTTCTTTTGAGCATTGATATCATTTTTTTTTCTGCTAACACCTCACCCCCTTCAACTTCAAGCTTTTTAATTAGTTTTTCTTTTATCCTGTTGAGAATTAGCCACAAAATATGCCTTTTGACCAATATCTTTGTGGAAATGGTGATTTGAGGCTTGGGGGCCGGCCTTTGTGGCGTGAGGGCCCTAAGGCGGCATTCCTAAAGGGGGCCTATTGTGTATAAATTTTTTTTTGTAATATTAATATTAAGTATAAAACCTTAGTTTTTATTAATATTTAAAACTGGAAATCATCTTTACCCAACAATCAATTCTAAGAGGGTTTTGATTGGCTCACCCAGACTAAACCTCCTATCACCGCTACTACACTAAAAATATATCGAACAAAATCTTATAACAAATCACTATAAAGTGAGGTTTTAAGAACAAATTATTAAATTAGTTGATCTTGGGCACATTTTTTGAAGAAATGGGGGCGTGACCGCCTCTTTCGCCTACCCGCAGGGCCGGCCCTGTTTGAGGGATTGAAATAAGGATCGAGTACATGAGTTTAAAAGAAAGGAATGATATATAAACGTTTGAGACTGAAAGAATAAAGGGAGGTCTCCACTCTCCAATATTGTGTTTGGAAGAAGCTGAATTATGCAAGAAAATACTAAATAAAATGTAGCATTTAATAATTTTATCTAGAGTCTAGACAACATCCATATTCATGGAATGAGTTTCTAGGAAACTGAAAAATTATAATAATAATAATAATCCTTCAGAGTTGACTTGTGATGATTTGGATTCTAATTAATCATCAACCAAACAAAATTAACATCAAGAATTCAAAAATCCATTTGCTCCCTTAGAGAGAGAGGGAGAGAGACCCACCAACTGTGGTTGGATCCAAAGTCCAAACAAATGAAGGAGGATAAAGAAGTAGAGAAGGCAAGGCAATATTAGCGAACATTAAAAAGGAAAAGATGATAAATGGGGGGCAAACATACTTTCAAACTTGATCGATCCAAAGAGTCATTAGAGAATCTAGGACTCAACTAAGGGCTTGTGCTCAACTTTTTATGACGTATGAATATTATTTTAATTTGAGCAAAATCACGCTACCTATAATTCCCCTTTCAAGGGATAGGGTGACTCTGACTCAGACTGACTCCAAAGCTATAATTCCCTTGTCGTCAAGGGATAGGGTGACTCTGATTCTGACTCAGACACTGACTCTGCTCCAAAGCTATAATTGACCCTGACTCAGACTCACACTCCTGCAAAGCTATAATTCCCTTTTAAAGGGATAGACTCTGACACACACACACATATATATATATATATATATATATATATATATATATATATATATATATATATATATATATTTAGGAATCCAACTACTCATATATACGTGGGTAGTGGAACCGGAAGAAGCGGCGGCGGCGGGACGGAGTACGGGAAGTGTAGCCGCCGTGGAAACGGGATGGCATGGGCGGTCGTTACCTCTTCCATTGCGGAAACCAATATGGGTACAGGAAGAAGCAGAAGAAGAAGGGACTGGACCTTTAGCCAGACTGTTATCAAATTCAACCTTAACAGCTCTGGCCATGAGAATGAAGATTGAGAATAAGGAGATGATCAACATTTTCAGCAGATTCATGTTGTACAGTTGTAGTACTGATTTGTGAAAGAAAATTGATGGATGGAGTCAGGAGAGGCCGGGGAGTGGTGGTGGTGGTTTTATATGCAGTGCAGAGTTTGGCTACGTAAGACAAACCTAGGCAAGAAAGAAAATAAGGCATAAAACGGGCGGCTTATATATTCCGGGCAGCTTTTTTTTTACCCAGGTCCAGTAGAATTTAGACACGTCATCCATTTCTTGGCAGATTAGGTTCCTGGCATTAATGGTGGCGCTTATGCATGCTCTCTGGTCGGTTTCCTAGCAAGAAAACAAATTAAAAATGAAATTATATTTATGCCTTTAAGATTTAAAAAAAACAAACAAGCCAATAGAATTGGGGGTTCGTGGAGAAATTTTTGGAGATAAGACTTTAGGGCAAAATTTTATAATTAAAGGATAACAATGTACACCTGGCATGTGATTTTCTAACCTAAAATTAGTATCAAAACATCTTGAGTGGTCCTAAAATTACTAACATAAATATAATTTCAACATAAAACTCGAATCAATTAATAAATTAATAAACAATTATACTCAAATCAGACCGATTAATAAAATAATAAAAGCTCGATTAATTTCGTGGCTTGGCTCGAGTCGGGTATTGTGATGCTGGCTGGCTGAAACAATGCTTTGAGTTGAATTCGAGGTATTTAATGTCAGTACCGAGTAGGCTGCATGGAAGTAGCAGGCTCGACTAAACTACGCCTAATTCTTGGCACATAAAAGCCTGACCGTCCCCTCTTGTCCCGGTCCCCTCCGCCATCACCCATTTTACAATTTCCCAGCTGGTAACCATATGGATTTTTCTGGAATTTTATGTATCTTGGATCCATCAATTCTCCCATAAACAGGGTATTGTGCTTGTCTTTGTATATCTATACAATATGCTGTTGGGCTGTAATATTTATAAGTTTTGAGGCTTTAGCTTTTTAATTTATTTTTTTCATTTAAATTTGGTGTAGGAAAAACCCCATTTAGATATTGTTGCCCACATTAAAGGCTGTCCAAGAGCAAAGAGGTCTGATAACTAAAGGAATTATATTGTAGCTCTTCAAAATAAACACTCATAAGTTGGAGTCTTTCAGGCCGGAAGGTTTATTCCACTGTTAACCTTCAGGTTCCTAGTAGTAGAATTACTAGGTACAGACAAGCCGGAATGCCGGAAGGTTTGTTCAACTGTTAACATTCAGGGTCCTAGTAGTAGAATTACTAGGTACACACAAACTGACCCCGAATTATATGAAAAAATAAATCACTATGGGAGACCCTTACCAAGTACACAAGATTGAAGAAGATGAATAAAGGCAGAAGAAGAGAAGGAGGCTAATGAATTATCGCCGGCTTCAAGGTGGCCAGTAGTACCGGAAGAATTAGCAAAAGACTGAGGGCATGGACGGCGGTCACCTCGATTGCCTCCTACACCTATATGGGTACAGGAGGAAGCAGAAGAAGGAGGGACTGAAACTTTACCCATTGGTAAACCAATACCATATTTATGGCTGCTGGTGCTGGTGCTGGTGCTGCGGCTGGGGCTGCTGGTGCTGCGGCTGGGGCTGCGGCTGGGGCTGCTGCTGCTGGGGCGGCTGGTGCTGCTGCCGGCTTCAAGGTGGCCGGTAGTACCGGAAGAAGTAGCAAAAGAAGGAGGGCATGGACGGCGTTCACCTCGATTGCCTCCTACACCTATATGGGTACAAGAGGAAGCAGAAGAATGAGGGACTGGAGCTTTGCTCTCAATCTCAACCCTACCTGCAGTAGAGATTGAGAAGTAGGAGAAGAAGTACCAGAAGAAGACCCACATATTGATCCTCATCACTATCTTCAACAACTTCTTCATGATATATATGTATATGTATATGTTAATGTAGATAGATAGATTGATATATAGCTAGTAATGAGTGAGGGATGGAGATTAATTGGAGATGAGGGGGGTGAAGAATGTGTTGTGATGCAAATCGGCATGAGGGGGTTTTTATAGACAACTAACCAACTACTTGCAAATCCGCAACAGATCAAGTACAGTGATGGGAATATAATAATATTGTTAATTTGCTTGGAGCTTATGAGAGATTAAAAAAAAAAAAAATGTGAAAACCATCATACAAACGAGAACATTCATATTGAATCATCAAGAATCAAAATACAAGATTTACGAAAGCGTACCTGAATCTATAACAAAATATTGAGATATTTGAATTTGAGTATGAAACTTTATAATCTTTTAGATCTGAATCTGAGTCTGAGGCATTATGATCTTTTAGATATAAATCTGAATATAATTACGAGAACATGATCTTGAGATTCTGTTAGTTTTGTTTAATATTCTACGTAATGATGAGGAATCGAGGAAGAAGAAAAACAATGTGTAATCTGGGGACCATGACCTGACATATTGATTGTGTCACGTATATGAACAGTCACGATTGTTCGTAATTTCTATTTTAACCCATTTACGCTTGTTTCTACACATTTATGCCCACACTTTATAATATATAAATTAAGGCCCCAAAACTTAAATTAATCACTTTAATTAGCCTAACTTTCTTTGATAGCCTATAATTCACATTTATTTAATATATCAGCCCATATATTTGATTTTACTCCAACAATCTCCCACTTGGACTATATATGTAACTTTATAGCGTGGTGCAGACTCATAAGTTTTGCTATCAAAACTTTATATATATTAACAATCTTGTCCATTAACCACTCCAATATAGAACGAAAGCGGTCGTCGTTACATATTTCGTAACTAGACCCATCAATGATCACATATATCAATATAACTAATGACAAAGATCAAGTGTGGATGTGTAGCATGGAAATTTCATGCAATGTGATCTCAACATGCCTATTTCCAACTGGTCTTCCTTAAACTTTAGTGAGATCAATCCATACAAAATCAGAGTGGATGAAAACTGAATACTTTCTTTACTTGATAAATAACCTTAAAATCCATAATATCCATAACAAAAGTATCTAAAAAAGCATTTAAAATACAAACTCCCACTAAAACGACATTTCCTGAAGAGAAACCACACCCATATGAGCAACGTGCTAATGAAAGACCTTGGGTGGTAATCCCTTAGTCAGTGGATCTGCAATCATGGAATTTGTTCCAGTGTGCTCTATAGATATAAGTCCACTCTGAACCTTTTCTTTGACAACTAGGAATTTGATGTTTATAAATTTTGACTTCTTCGAACTCCCGTTGTTGTTGGAATATAGTACTGCTGATTTAGTGTCACAAAATAACTTAAGTGGTCTTTCAATGCCATCCCGCGTGCAGCGATTTGACAAAATTTATGACCACATTCCATGATTGGATGCCTCATAACAAGTTACAAACTCAGCTGCCATGGTGGGAAGAAATATGATAGACTATTTAACGCCTCTTCAGATATAGCACCTCCAGCAAGTAAGTAGATATAGCCTGAAGTAGATTTCATGCTATCTCGGCATCCAACAAAATCGAAGTCAGCATATCCAATGATCTCTAACTGATCTGACTTTCAATAAGTGAGCATGTAGTCTTTTGTTCTCTGTAAGTACCTCATGACTCGCTTGGATGCTATCCAATGATCATTTCTAGGATTGCTTAAATATACGCCCCTGACATGCACCCGACAATGTACGCAATATCCGGGACACGTACATGCGAGCATACATCGAACTCTATTGGCGACGGATAAGAATGCGATTGCATTTCTTGAATCTCAAAATTATTCTTGGGGTATTATTTGAGACTAAATTTGTCTCACTTAGCCACAAAGGGTGTCACACAGTTTGCAATCATGCATGCGAACCTTTTAGATTTTCTCAATATGAAAATAACATGATAAACCAAAGTATCCCGAGATCGATCGGTGTATGCGCTTATACCTAACACAAAGAAGCACCAAAATCTTTCATCTCAAATTTCTTTGATAGAAATCTCTTAGTTTCATCTGGCAATGCACATATCGTTGGTGAAGCAATATGTCATCAACATATAAAACCAAGTAAATATGCTTACTCCCCCTGAACTTATGGTATATATAGTCATCAACAATATTCATCTTAAACAGACGAAATGATAACTTGATAAGGAAACTTGTAATACCATTGGCGAGAACTTTGTAAGCCCATAGATGGATTTCTTTAACTTATGAACCATCCTCTTTGTATCTCCCAGACACAAATTTTGCGTTGCACCATATAGATTGTTCATCAATGTCACCATTGAGAAATGCGTCTTAACATCCATCGATGAAGCTCGAGGTCAAGTGCGCCACAAGTGCCATTATTGTCCTAAAAGAGTCTTTAGATGGCGGGAGGAGAAATCTCTTTATAATCCCGTGCCTTATTTTGTGTATAACCTTTAGCAACAAGACGAGCTTTGTATCTCTCCACATCACCTTTCGAATCCCTCTTGGTTTTAAATATCCATTTGCAACCAATGGGTTTCACCTTTCGAATAGCACAGATCCCAAGCGTCATTGTCAACCGTGGACACTATCTCCTCATTCATGGCATCGATCCACGAGATTTAGAACTTTCGGGGGCTTGAAGAAAGTTGATTAGTCATCTTCCACCTCGCCAATGTCAAACTCATGTTCTTGAAGAAATACAATGCCAATCGATACGCCTTTGCACTTCTCGGCTCTCTAGTGGATCTTCTAAATGGCATAGGTTTTGGAGGAGGTAGAGTTTGTTCTTCAGGAATGGGAGGTTTTTGGATATTGTTTTGATTTGGATCTGCTTCTTGAACAATGTCAGGTATAGAACTTTTGAGCAATGTCAATAACGGTATGGGGAATATCAACATATTCTAACCAAAAACAACATCCCTATCCTTATCTCCCCATCCAGGCCTCAGCATCCTCGAAAGAGCTAGGGCATTTCTTTTGTCTCGAAATTGGTTATTAGTAGGATCATAGAATTTGTAACCTCTGGATCTTTTAGAGTATCCAATAAAATGGCAACTAACCGTTCTTGAATCCAATTTCTTTTCATGTGGCTTGTAAGGCCTTGCTTAAGTTGGGCATCCCTAAATGTGTAAGTGCTTCAGACTAGGCTTCTTGCCAATCCAAAGTTCATAAGGGGTTTTAGCAGTTACTTTAGTTGGTACTTTGTTAAGGATATATGCTGCAATCTTTAATGCTTCACCCTAGAGTGATATTGGCAAGTTAGAATGACTAATCATAATTCTTACCATGTCTTTGAGCGTTATGTTTTGCCTTTTGCAAGGAGCCCATACTTATATAGTGTCAGGAAGTTTCTCCCCTATCCGATGTGGGATGTGACAAACGACTGTGCGAGACTAACGTCTCGTTGTGTCCCATGGTGCGAGGTCAAGCGGACCCCCGGCTGATATATGCTTGTTATTAGGCCCATCGGGAAGGGAGGAGTTTCGTTTACTGGTTTACGGGCGGTGGCTATAGAGGAACACGGTACGTATGGGATAGGGAGGAAAATTGGTTATGTTATGGGAAGTGATGTCGCCACGGCGGCTAAGGCGTCTACTTTCTCATTATAGTCCCTGGGGACGTGTTGGAGCTTCCATGCAGAAAAACTAGCCAAGCGTTGTTTAACTAGAGTTACATACTTCACCATTCAGGGATCTCGGGACTCATACTCTGCGTTTACCTGCCCTACCACAAATTGGGAATCACTCCAAATTATAAGCTTGTCGGCTGATATTGTAGCTGCCAATTCAATCCTGGTTAGGATGGCTTCATATTCTGATTCATTGTTTGAGGCGCTGAAGCCCAGTCGGATTGCTTGCTCGACCTTGTCCCCACCCGGGGATTTTAATTGCAGGCCAATGTCGTGCGTGTTTTGTCGGGCGCCCAGATCCACTAAGAGTCCACAGATTCATTTGTCGGGGCATGTTTCGAGGTTGGAATTCTGGCCCAGAAAGTCGGCTAGAACCTGTCCCTTCTTTGCTAACCTTGGCTTATACTAGATACCGTATTCGCTTAGTTCAATCGCCCAACGAGCCATTCTCCCAGATAAGTCAGGCTTGTGAATAGTGCTTCGAAGGGGAAGGTTAGTCGACCTGTGGGGTGTGTGCTTGAAAGTACGGGCGAAGTTTCTTGGCTGCTATCCGGAGAGCTAAAGCGGCCTGCTCAAGGTGGCTATATCTGGTTTCTGCGTTGGCTAAGGACTGGCTGACGAAGAACACTGACCTCTGCCTTCCATCCTCACTTTCTTTGAAACGGGACGTAGCTTGCTGCGTGCTCCGAGCCGCTAAATACATGAAGGTGTCTCGCCCGGCAATTGCGAGCGGGGGTTCCACTAGATAATGTTTGATTGCTACCAAGGCTTGATCACACTCTTCATTCCATCCGCCCCGGTTGGCCCCCTTGAGGGTGGCGAAGAATGGCTTTAAACGGTCTATGAATCGAAATCATGAACCGCCCGAGGCGATGCCGTCGGTCAGCACGTACCCCTTTTCTTGAGGCGGGAGCACGGGATTCGAGTGTATGTCCCGAGCGGGGTTGGCTTCTATGCCGCTCTGGGTCACCATGAAACTAAGGAATCAGCCCGCGCTGACTCCGAAGGCACACTTTGAGGGATTGAGTTTCATGCCGTATGCCCTGAGGAGTTCGAATGCTTCTTGCAGATGTGTAACGTGATCCGGGCACTACTTGGATTTTACCAGCATGTCATCAATGTATACCTCCATGGTTTTCTTGTGATGGTCTAAACATTTTGGTCACTAGCCTCTGATACGTAGCTTCGACATTCTTTAACCCAAGCGACATTAACTATCAGCGAATAAACCCCGTATTGGGGTGATAAACGTTGTTTTCTCCGCAACCAGCGGGTACATAGGGATGCGGTGGTATCGACAACATCCATGCCGGCTGGCCGCGTCGATAATCCCAATCTATGCGGGGTAAGGAGAAGCTGTCTTTAGGGCACGCGTCATTGAGATCTGTATAGTCTACGCATACTTTCCATTTGCCACCTTTCTTTGGTACCACTACCACATTGGCCAGCCATTCCGAGTACTTGATTTCTCTAATGAACCTCGCTTTCAAAAGGTTATCTACTTCAACCTGAATAACTTTGATGGCGTCGGGTGGAAACGCCTTGCTAATACGATTGAACCGTGACGGGACGACATTCGGCTATGAAGAAAGCATCGTAGTATGTGATCGTGTCAAAGTGGGTCGGCCCGAATACATCAATGTTACAAAGCGAGACACGCCCGCGGTCGTTCTTCCAGAGACGAGAAGAAGCTAACATAAATTGTGCTTATCTGGCAGCGGAGTATTGATTCCAAGGGATCCATAGCTAATTGTTCCTTGTCCTCCTTCCCTACCCGGGCAGCGAACTGTGATTGCTATTATGGGGACTGTGACTTGGGGGCCAGATTGTTGGAGCTTTCACCTTTCTCACGCTCTTGTACGGCTTGGCTATTAGCAGGGGCTGGCAATTGGGGCGCAGGAGGAGGTCGACACGTCAGTCGGATAACTAATTATGCGATGGTAAGGTCGAGGTACTTGCCTTCATAAGCGTCACGGCCAGGCTCGACCAGCGATGGCATTATGCGGCCCCGAGTCTTGACGGCGAAAATAAGACTGTACAGCGTGACCACGCCTTGACGGGGAGAGCGATATCACCTATGGTTAGCGTAGTTGCCCCATTAAACCTGGACAAAATTCTACCAACCGAATTGAGCTTGTTAAGCGGGACTTTCATCTGCCTGAAGGTGGGAAGGTATAGCAGGTCTACTGCGCTGCCCGGATCAACGAGTACTCTATGCACATCAGAATTGTTAATGCATAAAGTAAGTACAAGTGCATCATGATGTGGAGTGATGACCCTAGACGGGTTAATGGGAGAAAAGGATATGAGGCACAATCAAGCGACCATATTCTTTCTGCCAGCATCGGGGTATTATTGATAGTGTTCACCAGGCTTGAATTGTGGTACGCTCATGATCTTTTACTCGGCCTTGGACTAATCTTGGTCGTCGGTGAGCATGTTAATATGTAATTGATGGTGGGCCGGGGTTCGGATGGAGCTCGGGCGCCGTTATTCTTTTCGGCTCTTTGGGCGGTCTGCTTGGGAGGGCCGGCTCCGGATATATCTTACGAGGTGTGACCGGATTAGTCTCTCAGCTAGAACCCCGTAGTTCGTATCATTAGTTTCATGCCCGTGGTCCCTGTGGTAAAATGGGGAGGTTCCCTCTTTCTCTCCGATTGCTCCCGGGAGGGCTTCTTGTTCTTAGTATGGCTCCCTTTCTGCTCGGGCTGCCCCTTTGTCGTTGGCTTGCCATTTTGGGTTGTAATCATTACCGTCTGGGAGGTTGCTCGGATATTATCTTCTAGTGTAGAATACTTGTCCGCCCGTCTGTACAGTTCTTCCATCATCGCAGGCTGATCTAGAGATAGCGATTGGAAGAAAGGGGTAGTCGGCCTAAAGCTTCTTCGAAAGTTCTGGAGGACCGCATTCATGTTGTATGCATCAATTTGTTGGATAGCCTGTCCAAATCTCCTGGTGAAATCCTGGATAGATTCATCCTCCCGCTTGAAGATAGTTTGTAATAAGCTGATGTTTCCCTTTTGTTGGATTGAACATAAGTACTGGGAGACGAATGCAGCCCACAACTCACTGAATGAGTTGATGGATCAACTCGGGAGTTTGTGGAACCAGGCTAGGGCATGTCCCTTCAGACTGGCCGGAAACACTTTGTACAGTAGAAGATCATTCCTCGTATTCAATATCATCGCTTGGTTGAAATGCAGCATATGGTCATACGGGTCAGAGGAGCTGTCATTCATGGCAAAAGGCGGTATGACAAAGCCGCGGGGAGGCTCGTAACTCAGAATGTGCTGACCTAGCGGGGACGACAGCATGTCCTCAGGTCCCTAGACGGCGGCAAAGGAAACCAAGTGTGGGGCGGGTGGAGCCCCGAAGGTAGGATATATGAATGGGTGTGATGGAGCCATACCCCGTGCCCGTGGTGTATTTTCATGGAGAGCGACTTGGAATGCATGCGGCCTCTGCGGCCTCTCTTCGTATCCGACGGCGCGCCACCGGCGGATCGGTAGAGCGGCCGCGGGGGCCTCTTTTTGGTTGGCCTCTGTTATTACGAGGTGGCGAGCGCCCGGAAATAGCGGAGAGCTACCAAAGGATAATTCGTCGTCCGTTGGCGGATCACTATTGCTTGGTAGGATAGGCTCTTGGCCCTTGTTCGGTGAGCGGAGGTGCGGGATGGGGCGAGATCCCCGAATGTCTCGCCCCGGTCTCTTCCCAGATGGGTTGCGGGCGTCGTTCTCCTAGCTGCAGACCGGTTAGCCAGATAAGTAACTCGGCCATTTATGCAGCATGTTTTCTTGCTTTGCTTCCATCTCTTGGCCTTAATGGAGGGGCCCAGTCTTGAGGATTGATTCAGCTGGGTTACTAGCTAGTCATGGTGACAAAATCAGGCGGTCAGTTAGATGTCGGGAGTGCCCAAGCCGGGGATGGGAGATCACTTGAAGCGGATGTATCAAGCTCGCGCTAAATGCGCCGATGAGCTTTCTTGGTTTTCCTATAGGCGGGTACGATTGTAGTCTCTGAACTACGAGGAGTCCTTTGGATCGTCGGGCATCAACACGCTGCATGTGCACTACAAAATAAGCGAAAACGACGGTGGTGCGCCCGTCGTCTCTCCGATGCCTAAGTCAGATCAGGGAATCTAGAGAGTGAAAGAATCAGTCTTTTTTAGTAAAGAATGTCATACCTTTTTCGTTGTGATTCCTCCTTCCTTTATGGAGGAGGAAGTTGATCCGATTTCCATGGAAAGTAAATGATTTCCTTCCAAGACGGAAGAGGAAAGAGGGCGTTCTTTGCGCGACATGACCTGTTCTTCCTTTTTTGATGGTCAAGTTGTCTGCAACTTGTGCCTTAAGGATCGTTTGACCACCTCCACACTTGGTTATGTGCGTGGGTGGGGGGGGGTGGGTTGGAAAGATGATGCTTGGGTCTTGCTTGCGAATTGCAAAGGTGTTTGGAGTGCAGTGAATAGTAGAGTTAGCTTTGGGCCTGGTACCCACAAGACCTAGAAGCTGAGGAGGTAAACGCAGTGTGTGCTCGATTAAGCTAAGGTAGAACATCTAAACCTAGAAAACGTTAAATTTCAATAAATTAAAAAAAAATCAGTTACAGAGGGGAGATTGTCACATAAATAAAAAAAAAAAACTAAAAACGAAAGGAAATTAAAAAAGAAAAATGATCTTCTCTAACTTGTTTTCGCAGTTCGAATGATGCTCTTCTTTTTGTAGGGTTATCTTGATTCGGTTGGTTTAGGGTTTAATAACCAGCGGTCACCGTCGCTATCGCTCATGTGTGGAAAAACGTTCCTCTGGCGGCAAGTGAACTGGTAGGGGAAGATTAGAAAAAAGGCCTGGGTGGGAGGGAGAGATCTTGGAATATTTAAATAAAGTTTTATTTTAAATAATACCATAATTAATCATTTGAATCATTAACTTAAATATATACACTATGACTTTTTTTCAAAAATATATAAATTTATTGATTGTTACCAATAGAATTGATAGAAGCATGGAATAAAATAATGTTAAAACTTTAGTAGATGAAACAACATCAAGTTAATAGTAAAATAGTCAGGCTCAAAGTCTATATATATTTGATAATAAAAATGTTTTTAGAATATCTAATATTTACCTCTATGACATACTATGAATATAATTTAATATGATGATTTTGTCAGTTGGGCATCATTTCTGAGGCTGTCAATGTGAAAACCCATGAAAGAAACCAACCATATGACTACATAACTATAACATCGCGATAAAACATGCCACAAACAGATCAATGATAAAAAACACAAAAAAAAAGGTAAACCAGGAAATGATGTGGAAAGAAAAGCTGCTTTGTGGAAAAAAAAAAACCTATATAAGGAAGAGGAAGGTGATTTGAGGATAGAATAGCAAAAAAAAATGCATTTTTGTCTAATGAAGAAGGGTGAGTTAAAAAATATATATACACTATGACTTTAAAATAAGAGAATGATGTTTAGGTGCAATAAAAATGATAATATTATAAAAATAGATACTAATCATGTAGTGGACTATTAATATCACATTTGAATCTAAAAATATCCCTCTTGTAATGGAACTCCATCTTATACCTATATATATCTCATCCATACTCATGAGAGATATATATGCTATATATATATATATATTCACCTAAATTATTATAGTCACCTTTTTCTGGTTTAATTAATTTTAATTATATGTATTATAATAAATGAAATTTATCTCAAAATGAATGAGAACTTAAGTCCCTCTAACGCTACTAAGTACCAACTAAGTTATAGATATGGAAAATTCTGTTTTGAAAATTTCCTAATAAAACTTGAGAAAAATTCTTATTATTGTGATAACTACTCGATTTATTTGCCTTGTATTTATCAAAATGGTGTGACTGATAGTTTTAAAATAAACTTTTGGACCAACGTAAGCCCAAAGAAGTGGTACACCCAGCATATACCAGGGCTCCCTCAGTCTGCAGGCTGAATCGAAGACGAGGCGGTCAAGAATCCACGATCAATTGGAAGCTATATCTCTAAATCGATTGTTGTATCGCTCCTCTGAAAATAAGTGCCCTGTAATATAATATCACGATCAGCAAACCTTATCAATAGGAAGGGAAAATATGCGAGATCGTACTTGATTGGATCTCCCAATAAGAGAGGAGGATTATTATCACCGAAAGCCAACCGATTCATACATATCTGCCTTGCAGATCATGATTTACGTAGAAATATAAATCCAATGGGAAGGACTCTAACAGCCATCAAGCGGTTGAACATCTACTATAAATACAAGACCACCCATCGGTGAAAGGTCGCAAAACCAACGCTAACATTCTTCTGGCGCATTCTGAGCGCGCGCCCTCATACGACACATCGCTTTAGCGTCTCTCTTTTCTCGAAAGCCCGACTTAGGCATCGGAAGCGACACGCGGCGAAGCCCTCGCCCGACCCTTCTTCCTTGTTTTGGAAGGTACTTGCACGTCCGGGCACAACGGATCAACGATTACAGCGATCCTACCGGCCAGCGTTGAGGCGCTGCATCGGCCCACGAACAATCGGTCCGGCGGCCTACGCTCCAGCGAGTTCGGTTGAAAAAGCATCATCGATTGGCGCCCGTCTATAGGAACAAAGTTCGCTATAAATATAGCGATTTCGATTCTGTTATCTTGAGAACACAAGCGAAGCGGCGCCAATCTGCAGGGATCTGCGAGATCCGCGAGAGTAAATGGAAATCGCAGACCTCCTAGGGCTGTGGAAGCAATGCAAGCCAATACCTGGCGAAATTGGAAGCGCCGCCTCGTCCATCAACGCTGATAGAAGAATTGGAACAACTTGCGGAATGATTTGCAGCATCCGCGGGGAATACGGCCAGGCGGGAAGACGAACCTTCCTCCCGCGAAGAGCGACTCGATGCGACATTCCGTGGCGTGTCGAGCGAAGAAAGCGAGAACCAGCCGTCCAGGGGCCACGGACCCCAATTGGCCTGCGGAGAAGCAAGCAATACTCGGAAGCGGTCGCCTAAACGAAGAACGCACCACATCACCCTCGGCCGGGAGCGGGAGGAAGCGCGGACATGGGAGGCGAGGTTTTGAGTCTTCGCGGAGGCTAAATCCAGGTGTGAAGGGAGGTGGTTAGAGGACGCGCCACAGAATACTATGGATACCTTAGTACAACAAACCGGTCTCCCTCTAAATTTAGGGTGCTACGCCCCACTTTCTAGGCGAAGTTCAGAATGCCACAATGAAACGTTCGATGGGTCGAATAGTCGATCACTGCTCTCATCAGATGAGCTACACCGGTCATCGGGACCTGTGCGATACGGGACGTCGCCACTACACTAAAAGAGACGGCCTTGGCTTGGTTCAATAAAATTCCCCTTCATCCATCTATGATCATTCGAGACTATCCATTGCTTTCGTCTCCCACTTCATGAACCCGGAAACGTCTGAGCCAGGGTTACCATCATTGAGTGTCAACAGGGCTCGGGAAAGTTAAAGTCACTCATTTTCAGGGTTCAACAATGAGTCCACGAAAATAGACATACCTGCAGATGAAGTTCGCCATCTGACATTCATTCTGCGGGGTTAAGTACAATCGAAGACTTGATGTTTTCATCACAGAGAATCGCAAACTGACATGGCGAAGTACTCGCGCAAGCGGAGAAATCACATAAGCGGCGAGGCCTGATGTCAAAGAAGAGTTCTTTACGGCCAAAGAAAAAAGTAGCAGGACAAGCGGTGAGGCCGAAGTCCTAAAGCAAAACGACCAGGATAATCCCGAAAAAGTCGAGAGCGTCCCAGGAGAAATCTGAGAGACCGTCGGGCCTTCTGATCGAAAGAGCGACAGCGCTCGCCTCGGCGCTACACCTAACAGCCTCCGGTGTCGGGTCATGCATGGGGTGCGAAAGCAAGCGATTCTGGAGATGGCCAACTTCGGATGAAATGGATCCGCCACAGGGGCGACTCGATATTCTGCGAGTTCCATAGGAATTCACGAGCGCCACGCAGACGATTTATCTGACTGAAGAAGATACGAGCTGTAGCTGGCGGATATCTCGCGGCGTTTCATATCCGAGGAACCAAGCCCGAGAATCGGGGCCCAAAGTCGGAGGTCGAGTCGGGCAGGAATTTGACTCAACCGCCACCTCGGCAAGCGACAACTCGGCGCCAGCCCAGCCCCTTGGAAATCCCGTGATCTTGGGAGGATTTGGGAGGAGGAAATCGTTACAAGCTCAGGCCCACGTGTATCGGATCGACGACAAAGGCGGGAAATACAAGCGATAACTAAACGACTAGCGACTCGACGCCACCATCATTTCTCGGCTTCGGACTTGGAGGATGCGATATCCCCATGACTGACCCACGTGGTGGTTAGCGATGGTAAGCCTTTAGCAGTCCATCGAGGTTTGTTGTCGCGGGGAGTTCGCGACATCATCTTCGCCTCGACCTTGACAAAATGGGCATTAAGGAGAGAAAAGCGGTCCGATCAACCACCATCTGCGGGGTTTCAGGAGGCGTATTACCATTGGGCTCGATTCAGCGTTGCTAACCACGGGAGAGCCCCAGCTACCCGGTAACGGCGTGACAAGGTTCCTAATCGTGACGCCCGTCAAACATAACATCTTTGGCTGGGCGGACCCTCCCTCAAACGCAATAACCATCCCTATAGCCTCATGATAATCAAATTTCCAACCATACATGGTGTAGTAAGGAATAGATCAGAGAGATCGTGAATGGCAGAGGTACTACCGCGCCTGAACAAGGGCAGTTGACCGCGTGAATGAAACGGCGAAGCTTGACATGTGCGACGAGATACTCACCGGCCGAGGCCCTCGGAGGAACTAGGCCGTATCATTTGGATGGCGACCGGAACATCTCGCCTATATCGGCTCTGGGCGGAGGAGACCTCGAAAACCTCCTCGCTCGATTTTAGACAGAATAGAGACATTTTCGGTGGAAAGCAGGCTTGGACATGGGAGAATCGATCCTGCAATAATCGCTCCACCGGGTTGAGTACTAGCCATCTTCAAACCAGTCAAAGCCAGCGGGGAGCTTACGGCGGCCATCAGCGAGGAAATCGGCAAGCTGCTCGAGCGTCGGGAGGTAGAATATCCCGAGTGGTTGGCTAACGTTGTCCTCGTTAAAAAAGCAAATGGCAAGTGGCAACTCCGTATCGACTTCAACGGCGTATAAACAAGGCATGCTTTCGAAGGCGACTTTCACTTTGCGGATCACGACCTCCTTCATTGGGCGCCCTTTGCGGACACGAACTTCTCGGTTATGGGCGCATTTTAAATCTACAATCAGTTAGCATGGACGTGGATGACCAGGAAAATACCTCTTTACCGTCCTGACTCGGGGAGCTTGCTACTGTCCCGGTGATGCGTTCGGGCTCAAGACGAGGAAGAGCCACACAGAAAGGCTAATAAATATAATGTTCCAGCAGATAGTGCAACTATAGAGTATCGTAGATGACATCTTTGGTAAAATCCTACGACCAATCTCCCTACCTCGCCCTCGAAGGCGTTCCAGAATCCTAAAGAATTACAACATAGAAAAACTGAACCTTAAATCTTTGCGTGTCGGCGGGAAAATTTATGGGCTTCATAGTCAACCACCCTACCACGGGGAATTGAGGCCGGATAAAATAAAAGTGTGCTTTCGACATGCCATCGCCACATCGGGAATAAGGAAGTCCAACGTGCGGGAAGGATTGCAGCCTAAGCCGGTTGGCTCGATGAGTGACAGTGCCAGCCCTTCCTTCTGAAAGTTAAGAGAAGGCCTTCCAATGGGATCTGAAGTGCGAAAGCATTTACTATTAAAACGTGTCTGGTTCTCCGCATTTAATGCCAAGTCTGTCGAGGAGAACTCTCACTCTGCAGCCGTATCGACTTCTCGACCAGTAGTGATGCTAAATCAGGAGACAAAGCAATCGACGTACAGATCTACTATTCTTGATCGAGAGCTCGAGAGGACGGAGGAGGAAGTACAGGAATGGAAGAGAAGCTAATACTAGGCCCATTAACCACCGGCTCGGATAAGTCCTGTTCCGGGCTCTGCAGTGCAAGTCAGACGAAAGTCTCCCCATTCAAACAAGTATTGCACAAACCAGAAGCCTCCGGGGCGTGAAGTGAACCATAGAAGGCTAAGCGAGTTCGACATCGGATATGAAGCCAAAATAACCCATAAAGCATAGGTCCGCCGACTTAGTCTTGGAATTCACTCCCAATGAGACTTGTGGGCATCACGAGAAAAGAGCGACCTCCCAATCGGAAGCTCTGTGATGGAGCCTCCGTGCAAAGGCCCGAGTGATTAAGTCTAACCTCACCCGAAGGATAGACATTGAATATGCACTCGGATTTGGGTTCCATGCTTCAACAGCGAGTAGTATGAGGCCGTGATAGCGAGCCTCGACCTCGCCCATTCATTAGAGGTCGATCCAGTGAAGATATCCCGGTGCTCCTGGTGGTGGTGGACAAATGAAGAGACCTCTCTGAAGCCAAAAGTGAAAGCAGTGGATTCTATACCTCCAAGGTCCGCGATCTATTAAAAATTTGTGTTGGTTCAAGTCAAACATGTCCCGGAGCGAGAGAATTCCGTGACCTTGGCGAGTTAGCCTGACCTCACGAAGACCTCGTAGGTCGGCGCCCGTGTTCTTGGCGGAACCACTCTATCAATCATATAGCATGGCGAGTTGCCCGATCCGAGCCAAGTTGGATGGACCCCATTTGAACTATATAATAGGCGAGTACTGTGACAGAAAAACGGCAAAATAGGGTGAAGATTAGTAAAGTTCACCTAATCTATAAGGAAGTCTACACAAGCGTTTCCTCCCTTTCTTAAATGATCGCGGGAGAGGACATCAACGAAATGCATTTGAGAAGATTACCACGAGGTGTATGCGGGAATCATACCGGGCGGGCATTAGCGGGAAAAGTTTTAAAGCGAGATCTGCGAAGCCTTCTTTCGGATGCGACCGATCTAGTCAAGAAATGCAGGATCTGCCAGGTAGCACGCCAGGATCTCACGCCTCCCATCAGAACCCTTAACATCAATCACAAGTCCCTGGCCTTTCCAACAATGGGGTTTGGATATATTGGGACCACCTTATTGAGTAAAGGTGATTACCAGTTCATAATTATCATGATGGATTACTTCACCAAGTGGTGAAGCAGAACCTTTGGCAATTCTGGGCAAAAAATACGCCAATTTCGATGTAGCGGCCATCATATGCAGGTTTGGCATCCCCAAGCTGCAGTATGAACAATGAAACGGATTAAATGATCACTAAATTGAGATTTTTGTGTATTCGGAATTAAAATTATTACTCATCTGACATATCTAACGATAGTGGGCGGGTAAAGTCACGATCGAACCCTCAAGGCTGCTGTGAACACCATTAGAAGATCTTAAGGGAGTTGGGTGAATACCTGCAGGGTACTATGGGCTTGAGCGACACTGATCGACAGCGAGAGCCCCATTTTACTTTTGTGCTTTGTGCAGGCGGTGGCCGTTGAGATCGAATAAAATCTCAAGTCGAGTTAACGCCGAGGAGCATAATAGCGAGGCCCCCTTCGTCTAAACTTAGAAGCTCCTAGATGAAAAACGAGCGGAGTTCAAGGCGTGAGGCCACTGAAAGGAGAAGCAGCGGTATTATAATCAAGAAGAAGTCAGCCCGGGGCTACATGCAGGGCGACTTAGTCTTAAGAAGCTCACCCGACCAAGAATCACGAACTAGGCCCCAGGCCCAGGAAGGCGCCACATCATATCAGAGTCATCGGACGAGCGATTGCCTGAACTCAAAAACATAAGGAAAATCTTTGCGACATCGTGGAATGGGAACATCTTACCAAGCGTTTCTACGATAGAAGTATCGATTATGTAATGATAATAATACCTTATCGGATCTCATGACAGATCGACGTTCAGCCAACTCCATTTAGTTAGACATCTGAAGCAGTTTAAAGCATATATAGATACAAGAAAGAATAAAATAGAGGACAAATGACCTTAAAGCAAGGTATCTCTTTTGTTTTCAGTTGGATTACATTCGATTACAATCGAGTGGTGTCCTCGATTACATCTTGGTAATATTCGACTGCGGTTCCTCGAAAAAAAAAAAAAAGGGGTGTAGGGAGAGAAAGAAAAGTGGAAAGGGAAGAAAGAAAGAAAAGACACAAAGAGTTCGGTGTGGAAGGAAAAAAGAGACAAAGGAGAAGAACTGGAATGAAAAGTGGAGAAGAAGAAAGGGAGTGATAGGGAGGAAAGAAAGATGATGGGGAGAAAGAGAGGGAGTAGAGGAAGAAGAAGAATAAAAAACGGAGAGCGGCGCAAAGATCACGCCACCCTCTCAGGATGCATTCGACACAGACTGGGAATAACATGACTCCCATAGGGAGACGGAAAGAACCTGCTCACATGGGAAAGAACAAGCAGTAGACTCGGATCTTCCAGAAGAATCTCCGACGATTGTAAGACCCAGAAATTTAATTTAGGAATGAGGAAAGAATACATTAATTTTGATTACAAAAATTATAAATTACGGTTAAAGTCAGTAATTAATTCTCTAAAATCTGGATAATGACAGATTTGCCGTTGAATCAGTATAGGAAATCTAGCTATTACGTAAAATTTATAGTTCTTGAGACGATCGGTGAAACACATTTTTCGAAACATCAGCGATTAGGTCAGTAATCGATTACCGATCACGATCGACACAAATAGCATGCTCATGTACCATGAAAGTGGTATGAGTAGAAATGATGAAAATGGTGTGAGAGATAGTCTTGAGATATCAACGGTAAAGAAGAATTAATCAATTAAATGGGATTAAGTGAACTACGAAGACAAAGGCTACGATGGCCTTCTTCTTCAAGTGAAAGCAAGAACGTGATGGGAAGCGGGGAGTCCGGTAGCATGAATTCATTTTTAGAGAAAGCTTAAGCCTCTCTAGTTTGCTAGAGATCAGCGAAGTCGGCAGCACCCAAGTTACCAAGAGGAAAGCGTTCACAGCGGAGGCTTGAAGGCTACAGCGTGGACCACGAGTTTGCGAGGATTTGCAATAACTCAAGAAGGTGAGGATTCTCCTACTTGTGTTTATTCCCATTTTAGGAGTTTTTCGTGTTCCAGGTTGGTTTAGAGGCCGTGAGGCCGTTTTGATAGATCTGAGAAACATGGGACCGGTGTGGGAATTTATTTGGGATTTTCTCTTGTGGCACGTGGCCCACTCTACTGGATGTTAAGGGGCTATTTGGTTGTGATGGGTGTTAATTTGTGCATTAAATGCTTGCTTGATATGCTTTGGGCACAGGGAATGGCAGCGGATTTGGGTTCACTAAGTGAGCCCAGGTGTTTGTGTTCGGGGAATAGCAGCAGGGGTTTCACTATTCACAGAATAGTGTTCTAAAAATATATATTTTGCTTCGAAATACGTGTTGGCGGTAATTTGAATTAATTTTCGTGTATGATCGATCATGTGAGCTAATTTTGATGTGATTTAAAGTTTGCCAGCAATATATTATGTGTATATCTTCACAGTGATTTAAATGATTAGACGTTGGCATGACTCATCTGCTGGAACATCCTAGGAACTGGAATGAGTGCATCAAGATTAGTCTGAAGAAACAAAGTTCGGTAGTCTAAATCTCAAATTATCTGAGATCAGTCAAGCTAAATAATATAATAATGTGGACGACCAGTTGATATTTATTCATGGAGGTAAGATCCACAAACAATTAATATATCAATAAATCGGACGGCCCAGGCCATATATATATTCAGTGGAGGGTTGCCATATCGATCCATTCTGAGAAGCAGGTGTGAGAGAAAGTCGGTGAATTTCGGGATGAGTTGGTCATGCTGAACATTTTCTTTGAAACCAAGGATCATGCATTTGCTTGAATCATGTGTTTAAATTGAACCCTTGCTGCACTTGGTGGTGGAAGTGACTGCCGATGATTCTCCTCTGAGCTTTAGCTCACCGAGTGGGATCCCCGCTTCACGAGGTATGGGATAGAGTGCAGGAATGCAACAGATCCTGAGAGGCGGGTTTAGAAGAAAACGGATTGTGGCTTTGACTGACATATCCAAATTTCTCTAATCTTAATATATGTATTGTTTAAGAGTAAAAATAATATTAACTCTTTAAACTATTGGATATATTGTGTTGAGTGATTGATGGGCCCAGTGGCCGTGTGGATATATGTTAATATATTGTTGATTGGACAGGTGAATGAGTTTATACTAGTTTTGTATTTGGTAGAGCTCCCAGTACAAAGAGACTCTGTCGATTTTAGTGTATCGGGTCACCGACATTCCTGGCGTCCATGGGTTGGCGGGTAGTCAACGGACCCCATTTTTGGGCGTCACGACGTGTCGAGCTTAGGTATCACAGATACTAGGGAGCTCGGGTTTGGGTATCCATCACCACTAGGTGGTATGGTGTGGAGTATAAGTTTATGGAAACCTATGGATAGAAATTTGGGCTTAGGCCATAGTTGAGGATGAGCATCACCACTAGGTGTGGTTTGATGTTGGGGTTGGAGCATGAGTTACCTAGGAATCAGCAGGACAAAACTAGGACACTCTGGGCGCATGTGTGTATGTGTTTGTGTGATTTGGCTAATGAATTAATTGGTGAATTATTGTATGTAAACATAATAAGAAGTTGATGAATGGTGTATGTATGCCATGTGTTGTTTGTGTTGTGAATTGTTGTGTGTAGCTTGGTGATTAGCACATAGCAGATATCTAATAGAAAATATTTTAGAAAAAAAAAATCTTTGGGTGGTATAATTAGCACAAGCAAGAATAAAAATGAAGGAAAACAAATTTTTAAATAAATTTATTGGATGGGAATTGAAGAAAAATAGAAAGAAAATAAATTTTATATAAATTTATTTGAGTGAAGAAAAAATTTTGATGGAGCTTCAGGAAAAAAGAAAATAAATTTGTAAATTTATTTGGTTATGAAATGAAAATAATTTTCTAAGGTTTTATATGGTGTAAAATTTAGAAAATGGAAAAATAAATTTTTGTAATTTATTTGAGTGTCCAAGAAAATGAAAAAAAAAATGATGATTTTTAGTGATTTTAGTGATTTTTTTTAGATGCTAGAAATAATTGAAAATAAGAATAATTATTATTGTTAAAATTGAAAAAAAAAAAAATTTGTGCAAAAAAAAAAAAAAAAAAAAAAAATCTAAATAGACTCTTTGCCATTTGTATTACAAGAAAAAAAAAAAACTTGTATTCTTGAATAGACGGAGGTTAAGTTGCAATACAAAATTGTATTGCTGCTTGGAAGGGCTGAAATTGTATTCTGAGAGAGTCATGTAATGTTGCAATATAATGAAATCTGAAAGCTAAACGCCGTTGAATTGTATTATTACATATCTGATGCAGCCAAGCCCTAACTCTAACCACTGCCGCCAGCGACCAGCCTTCGGCCCATGCCTTGCGGCCGAGCCAGCGAGCGTGCGTGGCGGCGAGCAGCGCGAGCGAGGCGCGTGCGTGGCGTATGGCGGCGTGGCTTGAGCCGGCGGCGGCCGCGCGGCGCATGGGCGCGTGGGCGGTGCGCGGCGGCCCGGGGCGCATGCGCGGCCTGGGAAGTGGCGGCTGCAGGCGGAGGCGTGGGCCGCCGCGGCGCTGGCGTAGGCGCAGGCGCGAGCTGCTGGGCCTGGCGACAGCGCAGGCGGTGCACTCGGCACTCGAGCCCCATTTAATCCAATTTTGACTCGTTTTTTCACATAGTCCCCGCCAAATGAACACAGTTCATTGTAAAATAAAATTTTTAGAAAAAAATATTTATTAAATTCAAATAAATCAAATAAAATCAAATAAAATTTGATAAAATTTTGAAAAATAAAATTTTCAAAATAAAATTTCAAAAATAAAATTTTTGACTGAAAACAATATTTATGAAGTGAATTAAGTATGCAAGGTTATGTGTATGATTAGTGTCTAGGGGCTGTGGTTATGCAGCAGAGATCTTGTGTTAGTTAACTACCATTTGAAATAGTGGTGCGCGGTAGTTCATGTACGAAATTATATGCATGTGGTGCGATGCGTATACGGAAAATAGGTGGGAATGCTAAGGTTAGGGATTACGACCTTAGGGATTTGGACAATATGAAATGAACAAGAGCTGGAATTTTATTTGAATAAAAGCGAATTAAGTGGTTAGATTTGGCACCGCTAGAATGGGCCAGATGGGTTCATGCTGGTTAAATCGTCTGGCATGTGCATTCTTGAGTTAGAATGAAATACGAAAAATTCGTGAATCGATAAATGGCTCTAGTAGAGGTCGAGGACATAGAGACGTCCACGGGGCAGCGGTCGAGGCATGTCAGTGTTGATCGACGGACTTTTGCCAGTTTGTGGGTATTACCGGCGAATGTTATAGCACGGTAGTATAGCATGTAGTCGGGGAGATCTAGTAACCCCAGGAGGGGTTCAGGGCCCTTATCATCCTCAGACATTCCACGAGAGGGGAAAGATCAGATGGTGGTAGCCATTGGGTTCATGTAAACGAAAGTGTCGAGCTATGGGATTACCTCGACACGACGGCTGGCGCTGCGTTCTAGCTAGAGAGGTGGGCCCGAATAGTGGAAATGGGCGGGACCTGCAGAGACCTTAGAGGAGCAGTTGCGTGTGAGTGAGTTCTACCCTGGGATTAGGGCTGAATAAGAATGTTGGTCGAGGTTCTTGGTAAAGGTCAGGGACTCTACTCCACGGTGGCCACAGGGGATCATGGACATGTCAGTTCGATGTCATCATGGGATGGATTAGTGACCGGTTTACAAGGTTATCGATTGTGGCCGCGAAGTACACGCACCACACTCTGGACGAGCCTCATATTTATGTTCAGGGAAATGAAGCAAATCTATTTTGCCAGAGACAGGTATGAGTCAAGTCTTTAGGAACCTTGGAGTTGGCGGGTTGTAGCCTTGACCTTACCCTAGAAGGACGAGGTGAGACCCAGGACTTAGATCTACCTCAGTGTGTGGTTTTGCGAGTGCAGATATTTTCAGGATAGGCTACATGGACTACCTCCCGCATAGGGATGTGGGCTTGGTATGGGGTTACGCACAGGCCTTTGCCCATCTCTATGATGCTCACATAGGAGGGGCACCGGTTGAGTTCACGAGACTCGAGTCCAGTTAAGAGCTATTGGACAAGGGGTTTTATTAGACTGAGCACTTCACCATGGCGCTTGGTTCTAGTTACGAAGAAAGACGAGACCACAGCCATTTGTGCATCGATTCTCTGACGAGTTGGAGCGGAGTTCTGATCGATGGGCACACCCATTACCAGGATTGACGATTTGTTTGATCGGTTGAGAGGAGGCGAGTCTACTCCAAGATAGACCTGCCATGGCAGTTTACCATCAGCGAGGTTAGGAAATAGATATCCCCTAAGATAGCGTTTAGGACGCGTTATGGGCACTGAGTTACGGTGATGCCTTTGGATTGGCAGTGCGCCCGGCGTTCATGGACCTCATGCATGGGTGTTTCCAACCTTATCTAGATCAGTTTGTGCAGTAGTCTTCGTGGATGACATTACCCGAGTATACTCCCGGGTGAAGTGGGAGCATAGAGTATTATTGAGGATACGTCTTACAGGTTGTTGAGAGACCATCGGTACGTACACTAGAAGTTCGGTAAGTGCTAGTTTGAAAACGCTGCGGAAGGGAGGTTTTGGGACACGTGGTGTCGGCCTGAAGTGCTGATCTAGAGCCCTAGAGAAGGAGGTTGTAGAGCGGTGATGCGTTGGGAAGAGACCCAGAGATATCAATCTTGAGATACGTGGTTTCTTGGGATTATTTGGATATTAGGTCGAATGGGATGAAGTTGTCATTTGAAATAGGATTATGGGTTTGCTGGAACATGGACCTACCAGTAGTTTGGGCGGCCCGACCTTGAGAAGGGAGAGATTGAGGATACCGGGGAACACTCTCGGGATATGGGTGTTAGTGGCGTAACAAGAGGGAGGATCGGCTTTCCTCTAGTTAAGGAAGAAGGAAAACTACGCTTCTACTTAGTTCGAGGACTAGGGCAGGGATTGAGCATGGTAGCGGGATTTCCCGAGAGGCAAGGATCTGAGACACTGGGACATCTGATCCAGTTAGCGGTAGAGCGGGAGAGTATCAGTTGAACCTCCACCCTAGTAGAAGTTAGAGGAACTAAGGATTTCCGGTTCAGGTCTCGGCACTTCGACAACTTCTGAATGGCGGAGAGGGACGGAGTGTGGGTCGAGTCGGGGACATATCGGGTTCTGCAGTGAGACGCGTAATAGTGGACCCAGCAAGGTGGTTAAACCCGTGTGGTTGATAATGGGGTTTGGCCTGGATAAGTTGACAACCATCGGGTTGTCGATGTGTATGTAGTGAGACCTAAGTAGGGTTGTCACTTACAAGCAAGAGCGTGGGCGTGGAAACGGAGGTTAAGGCCTTTAAATGCCCGGGTATAGATGTTCTTCCACTAGGATGTAGGGTGAGGATTGACTGATAAGTCGGGGATTATGAGTCAGAGAAATCTCTGGGGATTAATATGGTGGACACAGAGTGGGTGCACGAAGTATGGTCATTCACCACTCATGGTGAGTGTGGGTTGAGTTGTCTTTAGGACTCGATCGATGAGACTCATGATTCAGAAGCAAGAGGGAAATGTAGAGGCTCGGAGTGTAAAGCTAGAGAAGTTATATGCCCAGAGATGAAAACACGGGGACATGGGTGCTCCCGCCTTGAACTTAAGTCAGTAATAAGTCGAGGAGTGACTAGTTGGATCTCTTTGGAATTTTCATTTGGATGTTGTTGGTAGCAGAGCTCGGTAAATGGATGATATGCATGTCATGTGGATTGAGTTGGTCAAGTTATTGGATTGTCGATGATTGTGACCTTGGAGAGGTTAGCGGTTCCCACACCCAAGCAAGGGTTGTAAGGATTCGTGTGTATGGATTCACATCTGGTGTTAGGGGACTTTCTATTACATTTATGTGTCTGGATCGTAGGAGTAGAGGATTATTACCGCGCCCAGTGGAATTACGCCTACATGATAGTTATCAGGGCGTTATCTGGTCTTTCCTTATGGGGCGTGTATGGGAGGCCATGTAGGTCTTTCGTTAGAGATGGACCGAGAGGTGGGAGAGAGTCCATGCGGGTCAGTTTGATTAGAGACACCTGGAGTGAAGGTGAGCTTGATCACGATAAGCGTCTTCTCACGCTCGGGGGCTGCGAGAAGAGCTATATAGATGTACGGCGTCGGCCGCCCCGAGTTCAGGGTTGGCGGTGCGTCTTCCTCGAAGGTGATTCTGAGAGGGTGGTCGGGTTAAAGCCGCGTAGGAAAGCTATCGCGCCGGAGGTTCATTGGACCTTTGAATGCACTCGAGAGGTAGGCACCTTTGCGTACCGGTTAGCGCTACCGCCCAGCATGTCGAATTCAGGAGAGGTATTTCAAGTCTCCATAACAGAGCATACTCGAGATCCAGCTCATGAAGGTGGGTTGAGGATCAGTGAAGGTTGACCGCGATGGGACCTTTGAGGAGGGACCCGAGGTGCATTGCGTAGCCGTGATCCAGGTTTTGGCGCAAGACCGTGAGAGCTAGTAAGAGTCTATAGCGGCAACATGGAGTGGAGAGTCGACGTGGGAGCCCTGCAGGGGGACCGATGCGGGCTACCTATCCCTTCTGTTTAAGGGGATGAAGTCGTGGTTTACCCAGTGCGTTTAAGGTTTAAATGACTGGATTACGTATAGAGTGCATGTTGCATATGCATGTGTTTGATAAAGATTGTTTCGAATTTAGGGACGAAATTCCTTTTAAGTAGGGGAGAATGTAAGACCCGAGAAATTCCAATTTCTGGAACTAAAGGAAAATAGTAATTTTGATTACAAGTATAATTAGGATTTAAAGATCCGTAATTATTCTCTGAATCTCGGAATGATAAACAGTTGCACCGTTAGAATGTCTGTGAGAAATCTAACTAGCACGTAAAATTTCGCAATTTATTTGAAATGATCTAGGAGTTATTACGTTTTACCCAGAAACTATAAATTTAGTCTTATTAAATCGATTTTCGATCTGACGAAGGCACAAATAGCATGTACTCATGTACCATAAGTGAGTATAATTAGAGGAAATGATGAAAATGTGGGCCAGTAGAGATAGTCTTGAGATATTCCATGGCTGGTAAAAGAAGAAAATTAATCATTAAATGGGATTAAGTGAACTAGAGACAAAAGGCTACCGATTGGCCTTCTTCATGCTAGGTGAAAGCAGAAAACGTGATGGGGGCGGGGTCGGTAAGCGGCCCGAATTCATTTTACGAGAGAGAAGCAGCTTCTCTAGTTGCAGAGATCTGACCGTCGTACGGTGCAAGAGGAGGAGCGTTCTGTGAAGGCGAGCTCACAGCGTGGACCAGGGTTCACGAGTTTTTGACAACTCCAGAGTGGGATTCTCCTACTTGTGTTTTATTCCCATTTTAGGGTTTCGATGTTTCGGTTTAGACCGTGAGGCGGATTTGGGTGATCTAAAACATGGGACGAATAAGGAATTATTGGGATTTTCTCTTGTGGCATTGACTGCTCCATGGATGTTAGGGCTGTTGTGGTTGTGATAGGTGTTAATTTGTGCATTAATGCTTGCTTGATATGCTTTAGGCGGGGAATGGCGCGCGGATTGCGGAGTTCACTAAGTGAACCCGGTGTTTTGTGATTTTCAGAATGATGGCAGGGGTTTTATTTATTAAGAACAATTCTAAAAATAACTATATTTTGTGAAAGTACGTGTTAGTAGAGTGATTTAAGTAAGTACTAGGTGTATGATCGATAGCCCAAGTGACTAATTTTGATGTGTGATTTAAAGTTTATGTAAATCATGTATATATATTTGCAAGTGATTTACATTTGAGTGGAACTTCAAAATAAATCGTTGTATGCCTTTGGAACATCCACAGGAATATAGGAATGAGTGCATGAGATGGAGTCTAGAGAAACAAGGTTGGAGGTGATCACAAAATGCTCTGAATTATGGAGGGTAGTCAAATAAATAATATATCAGCCGTCGGACGACCCGAGTTGATATTCATGGGAGGAGTAGTCCACAAACAATTAATATATATCGATCGTCGGATGACCCGATTGATATACCTATTCAAATGGAAGATTTATTACTAATAAATCAATAAATTCTTACAAGGCTTAGTGAGTGTGAAATTGATCAAGAAGGACTATGGGATCACGAGGTTGGTCATGTAGACATTCAAGTAGGATCATGCATTTGTAGATAATGTTTAGAGGCTGGAACATTGCTGCATGGGTGGTGGTGGCCACGCTCAAGGCGGTTCCTCCCTCTTGAGCTTTGGCGCCGCCAGTGGGATCCCTTTTCACGAGGTACGGGGCGTGCAGGAGATGAACAAATCCTAAAGGCGAGTTTAGAAGAAAGCCCGGATTGTACTTGCCTTTGGTGGCTTAGTACATGTATTGAATTTCTCTAAATCTTAATATATGTATTGTTGCGATGAAATATTAACTCTTGACTATTGGACTATATTAATGTTGGAAGTCTGATTGATGGGCATTTAGTGGCCGTGGATATATATATGCATTGTTATATTTGTTGAATTCAGGACAGGTGAATCTGCGGGTTTATACTAGTTTTGTATTTGGGTAGAGCTCCCGGAGTACAAGGAGACTCTAGATTACCGTGAAAAATGTCGGGTCACCCAGACATTCCACGAGTATTCGCGGGTTGACGGGTAGTCAAGCGGTTGAGGTTTTGGGGGCGTCTAGCGATGATCAAACCGACTCTTCATCTCACGAGATTCGGTTGTGCATTATATACAAAGAATAAGCCTCGCGGTGAAAGCAGATATTTATAAGAGGAGATCGAGTATTCGAATATTCGTCTGTCCCGATCGAAATTCTCCATAAATCACAGCATTAAAGGCCTTCGCCTCTTTTAAAAATTGAAAATTAACTAGCAACCTGAAGCGTTCCAACATATCAAACTCTTCTTCTGAGGCCACGGCGCTAGGAGCCACGTTGCTCACTTTGTGAGCTCACCTGCCACTTCACAGGCGGCATTGCACCCTCGAGTCGAGACGGCCTTCGGGCTACATCGCCCTCGGCCTTAGCGCGCTGGGCCTGGCTTTGCTCACTTTGGCGAGCTCACCTACTCGCCACAGGCCCGCGTTGCCTCATGGAGTCGAGACCAGCTCGAGTACATCGCCGCTCGGCCTTAGCGCTCAGACCCGCAGTACTCCCACATTGACAAGCTCGCTGCTCGCCACGGGCCACGTGGCGCCTCGAAGTCCCGGACAGCTCAGTACACATTGCCACAAGGCCACGGCGCCGAACCTGTTGCTCAATTTGAGCTCACCTACTCCCGCCTGGGCCGCGCCTCGGGAGTCGGACAGCTCATTTTATTGCCACAGGCCCGCGGCAGGAGCCCGCAGCTCAATTTGGCGAGCTCACCTACTCCGCCTGAGCCCGCATTGCCTCGAGTCGGACTAGTTCGAGGGCTACATTGCCACCCAAGGCCCGCGGCGCCGGAGCCATGGCCTTGTAATTTGGTAGCTCATCCCGTCACTCGGTATGGACCAGAGCTACACTTTACTATTCATTCTACTTGGCTCATCCCGTCGCTCCGGCGTAGACTGACTCTGCTCAATATTCATTATGACGAGCTCTTCCCATCACTCCAACATGGGTTGAGCTCTGCTCGAATATTCATTACGGCGAGCTGTCATCACTCACATGGGCCGAAGCTCTGCTTTGCTATTCGACCGCTTGAGCTCGTGTCGCCGGCATGGGCCAGGCTCTGCCCCACCTACTCATTAAAGCTCATCCCATCCTCGGCATGGGCCAGGCTCTACTTTACTATTCATTTTGGCCAGGCTCATCCATCACTTCGGCATGGACGAGCTCTACTTTACAGTTCATCCTGACGAGCTCATCCCATCGCTCGGCATGTGAGCTCTGCTATTCATCTTGTGAGCTCATCCCAGCACTTTCGGCATGGGCGAGCTCCTGCTTTACTATTCATTCGGCGAGCTCATCCCATCACTCGGCATGGGCGAGCTCTGCTGTGCCTGACGAGCTCATCCCATCGCTCAGCATGGACGAGCTCTGCTGCCTATTCATGCGGCAGACTCGTCGGCCTTTCAACATGGGCCAGGCTCTGCACTACTCATTACGACGAGCTCATCCATCGCCGGCATGGGCCAAACTCTACTTTACTATTCGATACGGCAGAGCTCATCCCATCACTGGCATGGAATGAAGGCTCTACTTCCTGGTCATACTGGCGAGCTCATCCATCACTTTCGGCATGGGCCAGGCTCTGCTACTATTCATCTTGTGAGCTCATCCCGACACTCAACATGGGCCAGGCTCTGCTTTGCTACTCTGCGGCGAGCTCATCCCATCACTCGGCATGGGCTGAGCTCTACTTTACTATTCATTACGGCAGGCTCATCTGCATCGCTCGGCATGGGACGAGCCTACTTTACTATTCGTTATATTGAGCTCATCCCAGTCGCTCAGCTTATGGGCTGACTCTACTTTGCACTCTCCCATTACGGCAGAGCTCATCCCATCGCTCGGCATGGGCCAGGCTCTCTTTATATTCATTAAACGACTCATCCCATCGCTCGGCATGGACGGGCTACTGCCTGGTCATGCAGCGAAGCTCATCCATCTTTCGGCGTAGACCAGAGGCTCTACTTTACCTATTCATCTTGACAGGCTCATCCATCACTCGGCATGGGCGGCTCCTCCTCAGTATTCACATTACGGCTGACTCTTCCCATCACTCAACATGGGCCAGAGCTCCTCCTCGATATTATTCATTACGTGAGCTCTTCTATTACTCGGCATGGGCGAGCTCTTATTACGCATGGGCGACCTCTTATTCCAGCAACTCACATTGTGAGCTCTTCCCATCACTCAACATGGGCGAGCTCTACGCAATATGCATTTTGAGCTCATCCCTCGGTTCACGGTGGGCTACGCTCGATAGTTCATTACGGCGAGCTCTTCCCATCGCTCGACATGGGCGAGCTCCTCCTCGATATTCATTACGGCGAGCTCTTCCGTCGCTCAACATGAGCCCTTATTCGCATAGACTGACCTCTTGTTACTTAATTCTGCTTGTGATCATCCATTGATTTTACATGGGCGGGCTTAAACCGATTTATCGCGAGCTCTTTCCCTCGGCTAGTAGGGCGAACTACATTAGCGATCGACATTGACGAATCCCTTCCAATAGATTAACTAAATCAAGTCAGGCCAGCTCCTACAAGGCCACGGCGACTAAGTTTGATGAGCTTATTCATCTCACTCTGATCCTCAATCTGGGCCATTCAAATCATGGAAGATAAGCAGTGATGCTTTCTGATGAGAAACCTTGAGCGATATATATATATAAAAAAAAAAAAAGAGTATATTTATATGTAAATATGTTTCGGAAAAACTACACATGTCTCGAGACCCAAGACTGAGGAGAACAAACATATAGATGAGCAGAATAAAGTGACACCGAGAGCGAGCATAGCATAGGAATAAGGCGTCGGTAGGAGACGGACGACGAAGAAGAAGAATTATTACGGCGGGAGTACCCGGAGCTCTTGAGAATGGTTCGTAGAAAAGATTCCTCTGCCTCTCCGTGTTGGGGAGGTCAAAGTTAAAATCCATATCTGGTATCGCGTCGATGACTTTTCCGTTGAAAGAAGCGAGCCACGAAGCCGCGAGCAACTGGCTTTGGTCTCATTTGCCTAATGACCTCATCCTGCGGCGGCTAAACTAACTCCTTGTTGAAGATGCGTGGCAATCGCGACATTCCTCGTTCGGCCGTTACGCCAAATTTGTTGCTTCGAAGATTCACGATGGCAATCTCTATGGCGCCTTGCATTCGAAGCCGTGACGGAGGCAGCGAGTTGCACTTTCTTATCATTCGGATCACCGTTAGCGCACGTAATTCCGGCAGAAGATCCCGCGGATCATACGGAGGCAATGAGCTCCTCCTAGCCACGAGCTCACTCGGCAGACTTGGCCCCTCCGGGCCTCGCTCAAATCGCATGAAGCACGGACCCTTCGAACCTCCGAAGCACGCCCGGTGCCGCCAAACTGCCGGACCTCGTCTTCCCTACTTTCTGCCCGAGCACGAGCCGACGAAGTATGTTTTAAATCGAACTTAAGTCGCTCCACTTCTTCAGTCATATGCTATCTGCGGCCGGTTCGTTCGAAAAGTGAGAGGCCACGCCCAGCATAAGTGGGGCAATTCTTCACGTGCTTCGTTTAGTTTGGCCTTCTCGGCGGGCCTTTCGAGATGGTGGCTTCTGCATGTCGAACATGAAGATGCGGCTGGCCACGGAGCTGGCATGGGAGCAAGCAATTATAGACTAGAGGCAACCTGAAGGGATAAAGCGAAACCTCGTCAACAAGCATCGCCTTCGGCCTCGAGGTCCCGGAGTCCTTGAATGGAGGAAACGTACACCCGCTGGTGGTGTTAGAAAGCAAGAGTCCGGGTTTTTCGTCAGCTTTTTGCTTTCGGTTTCTCTCTCTTAGGTTACATTAAGCCTTAGGAAGCGATTTGATCTTTCAGCGGATTCAGACGGTTATGGCGTAACCGCAGCGATTGCTCGGCGGCGCACTCGAGGGTCTTTAGCGCTTCCGTCGGGCTTAGAAGTGGGGGCTCAAATCACGGGGCCTCGCCTAAAGGCAGCCGCCGCTGCGGCTCTCGGCGGTAGAGCGGCTCCCGGCTTGAACTTTGGTGGCAGACCGCTCCTCCTCGATGGAGTTCGGTTTCCTTTTCACACTTTCCCAGAGGCTTGAGAGAGGCGCCGCCCCAAATGAACGAAATCTCTCCTGATGAGGAGCGCCCCGTTAGTAAGCCAGCGGGAGAGGATCCCGAGATAGCAGCGACGGAGCCTCGAAGCGGAGAGGAGCGTGAAGACCTCGAGTTAGATGGACCGGGGAATGTCAGGCCTTATCCAGTGCAGCGTGGGACGGCGGGATATCCACCAGCAGCTAGAACTGTGACATTGTATCTTCGAGCGCTAAGTTCAGACGGCCTACGGGAAACAAACGAGATAGTACAAAATCGAACATCCGACCGCCTTCGGATAAGTCATACCAAAAGCAGGTACAAATACTCACGAATGTTATCGGGGCGCGAGTAGGTAGGAACACGGTGTCATCCTTGTCGGAAAGGATTGTATTCCCAGTGAAAGCATGCGAAGAAATAAGCGTCCCTTCCATGACCTATGCGAAGATGGAGATCGAAGAGATCCTGCGAAGGAGCCGGGCGTGCGGAAAATAAAAGCCCTCGGTGGTCTCATTTTGGGAGAAAAGATGAAAACAAGGCCAGCTAAGTGTCGAGCCCTTTATCCTAAGAAATAGCCAACCCCACAAAATGCCCAGTTGGGAGCGAGTTAGGAGAACCCAAATCGAATATTTGCGAAGACCCTCTTCATGAAAGGGTGCGAGGAGAAAACGAAGGTCATTGTCAAAGCGACCTCAAAAAAAAAAACCATCGAACACGAGAGGAGCATAAAAGTTAAGACGCCGAGGGACCCGTACTCATTATACAAGGGAGTCGTGCTTGTTCGGCAAGGTACTCCCACTTCAAAATTCGACCTTACTAGGTCCCATTCGACATGTTGAGCGGCAGTTTAAGGTACTCGACCCCGATTGAGGATATGTAATTAGGTTTATTTTAGAGCTTTACCCATATCGGCGGGAAGAGGCGCTTGACGGCGTTAAGGTTCGGATATAGCCAAGCGGCGGAGGCATCTCCGGCCTGTCTGATCTGAGCAACAGGCGAGTCATCACCAATCGCAAAGAAGAAGAAGCTGACCGGACCCATAGCGGAGACAAGCGACAAGAAATAAAAGCCAAATCGGTTAAGCCCTAGTGTTTCGTCGTACCAATCAGCGATCGGACCTGATAGAACCGGAGAGATACAATAAGAAAATTTGCGCCAAAGGCGTAAACACGAGGCTGAAGAAGGTCCGGAAGCGAAGCGAGACAAGGCGAAAGATATCCTGAAAGCGAAGGAAAGCTGGGAGGAAATGGGAATGGCGCGAAAACCTAGGGTCATCATTATTACAAGACTTATGGCGCGTGAGGCTTTGCCGGCCCGACCAGAACTGACAGCGTAGAAGCGCAGCGGAATGCGGAGAATTCTGTTTTGCGCCGAGTACCTGAGGGTGAGGGCAAGCTGATGAGTTTAAAAAATGAGCTTAGGGCCTTGACCAAGCCCAGATAAGTGGTGCATGACGCAATACCCGGGCTCCTCGAGTGCAGGCCCGAATCGAGGCGGCGGGGTCAAGACGATCTGAATGAATTGGAGGCTTGTATCACCTGGTAGTTGTGTATCGCTCATACGAAAATAAGAATAACCACAGCAATATATTATCACCTTTGATCCAACGAGCCTTATCAATAAGGAAGGGAAAATAATAACATATCATCGCCAGTTGGATCTCCCCGATAGGAAGGAGAACCATCTCAAGCAAGCAGTTCTGCCATATCACGTACCAAATCCGATATGGACTAATATCCCGTCCAATGGGAAGGACTCCTAACCACCATCAGTAGTTTGAGCATCTTATCATCTGAGACCAGCCGTCGGTGAAAGGTCACATGGCTCAACGTCAACGATGCTTACGCATTCTCGGGCGCATACTCATATGCGACCACATCGCCCCACTAGCGGTCTCTCTCTTTTCTCGAGAAGAAAGCGACTTAGGCATCGGGCGACACGGCGGCCCTCGCCGACCCCCCTTCTTCCTTGTTTTTTTAGAGGAGTGCTACGTCCGAGAACTGCGGGTCTCGGTCTGGCGATCCCTCGCCAGTGGGGAGCAATCCAGGGCCTTTGCATCCCGGGCCCTGAAGCAATCGAATTAAAGCCCGGCGGCTTCACGCTCTAGCCTAGTTCCGGTTGAAAAAAGCATCATCAGTTATTAATATGCTTTTGAAGTGGTAGTGTAAAAAATTGTAGATAGATAAAGAGGAAACTAATTTGATGAGGTGATCAGATTCAAAATTATTAAACTAGATCGATCGCACCCCTAATCATTTCATTTAAGTTCAGCACTTCGGTGTTGCTGCAAACATGCCTGCCGGCCTATAATTTTATGAGCAAGAGAAGAGAAGACCCACAATAAATAAATAAAAAGTAAAAATAAAAACTGTTGCAAATCTTATAATTGACATAAAAAGAAGAAGAAGAAGATGACATAAAAAGAAGAAGATGACATAAGAAGAAAGAAGAAGAGACATAAGAAAGAAGAAGAAGATGACATAAAAGAAGAAGAAGATGATGACATAAGAAGAAGAAGAAGAAGCAGAGGGTATCGAAGAAGCGGGCGGCGGGACCTAGCGGCATCCAGTAGTGCATGGAGGATGAGGGTAACCTCCTCCATTAATGCCACCGTCTACGTGGGTAGTGGAACCGGAAGAAGCGGCGGCGGCGGGACAGAGTACGGGAAGTGTAGCCGCCGTGGAAGCGGGATGGCATGGGCGGTCGTTACCTCTTCCATTGCGGAAACCAATATGGGTACAGGAAGAAGCCCAGAAGAAGGAAGGGACTGGATTTGCCAGACTGTTATCAAATTCAACCTTAACAGCTCTGGCCATGAGAATGAAGATTTAGAATAAGGAGATGATCAACATTTTCAGCAGATTCATGTTGTACAGTTGTAGTACTGATTTGTGAAAGAAAATTGATGGATGGAGTCAGGAGAGGCCGGGGAGTGGTGGTGGTGGTTTTATATGCAGTGCAGAGTTTGGCTACGTAAGACAAACCTAGGCAAGAAAGAAAAGAAGGCATAAAACGGGCAGCTTTTTTTTACCCAGTAGGTCCAGCAGAATTTAGACACGTCATCGATTTCAAAGCTGATTAGGCTCTGGGCATTAATGGTGGCGCTTATGCATGCTCTCTGGTTGGTTTCCTAGCTAGAAAACAAATTAAAAATGAAAATTATATTTATGCCTTTAAGATTTTAAAAAAAACAAACAAGGCAATAGAATTGGGGGTTGGTGGAGAAATTTATGGAGATAAGACTTTAGGGCAAAATTTTATAATAAAAGGATAACAATGTACCCACCAAAATTACTTTAGCATGTGATTTTCTAACCTAAAATTAGTATCAAAACATCTTGAGTGGTCCTAAAATTAGTAACATAAATATAATTTCAACATAAAACTCGAATCAATTAATAAATTAATAAACAATTATACTCGAAAACAATTCGATTAATAAAATAATAAACCTCGATTAATTTCGCGAGCAACTCGAGTCGGATATTGTGATACTCGAACTTGAGCTCAACTTAATTAACTTTGAGTTGAATTCGAGTATTTTAATAATCGAGCTCGAGTAGCTCACGATTAACTTGAGCTTGACTCGCTTACACCCCTAATTCTTGGCACATAAAAGCCTGACCATCGCCTCTCTGCAAATTCCTAGCCGTCACCCATTTTACAATTTCCAGTGGTAACATTATGGATTTTTACGGAATTTTATGTATCTTGGATCCATCAATTCTCCATAAACGAATTATTGTGCTTGTCTTTGTATATATCTATCTGATATCTTTGTTGAAACATGTTATAAGTTTTGAGGCTTTAGCTTTTTAATTTTTTTCATTTAAATTTGGTGTAGGAAAAACTGCATTTAGATATAGTTGCCCACATTAAAGTGTCGAAACAAAGAGGTGCGATTAGAGCATCTTGTGTGACTTATGAAAATGGCTGCTGAAATATATTTAAATATTAAATTGGCCTAAACGACTTTTTTAAAATCTGCTTGTGCGCTCTACATTTTACACATAACTGTAATTTAAAAAGTCAAACATATATATAGAGAGATAGAGAGAAAAAAGGTAGAGAGAAATTTAGAGCTCGGAAATGACTCTCAGCGTTTGATGAGTCGTTTAGGTAAACTAAGAAATAGAGAGTGGAATAGAGAGTGGGTTGGAGAGAATTTTTTGTGTTTGGCTAGCTAAAATAGCTAAAAGAGAAGAAATAGAGAGTGGGTTGGAGATGCTCTTACTAATGGAATTAAATTCTTTTGCCATTGTTGCCTTTATTGTGTAAAGGAATTAAATTCTTTTGCCATTGCTGCCTTTATTGTGCAAAGATTAATGGAGAGAGTGGAGGCCTGCCTTTATTCTTTCAGTCTCAAGTAATCCCTTCATTCTTTATTTTTGACTTTCTTATTCAGATCAATTCTTTTGCCTCTCGGAGCTTTTCCCCTCGAGAAATGACCAAATTCCATCTCTGCTTCCACTCGAAGAAAATATATGTTTAGAAGGGAAGGAAGCAATTGTTATTCATATTTGACTTGTACAGAATATACATGTATATATAGGAGTAGGAGGGTCTAGGCCTTGGAGACAAAGACAATCACGTTGATATAGCCTAAATATATGCACTTAAATCTATAGACTCCTAAACTTCCGAATATACAATATTGTTAAACCAGGAAGTATATATATATATATATATATATATATATATAAATATATGAACAATATCTTAAGTGGATATCTTTCAATTACCCCTTCCCTTCTCAAGCGGGATCCAGCCGATTGATGGATCCAAGCTTGCTTAATAGTCAATGAAACTAAGGAGACGGCTGAACTTTAGTGACCAAGTCTACAAGTTGATCATGAGTTTGCACATAATGAGTATTGATGTGTTTGGACTAAACTTGTTGTCAAATATAGTGACAATATACTTCAATATGTTTAATCCTTTCATAAAACATTGGATTCTGCAATATGCATAACAACTTCATTGTCATAAAAAAATAGTCATAAGATGTCACATGGACAAGCGAATCATCAAAGAAGACCCTTTAGCCATATGAACTCACATGCTGCTGCTACCATAGTACAATACTCGACTTCTATACTAGGCTGACCAACTACATCTTTGTTTTTAGCACTACGTAGACAACAGGTGTAATAAAGCAAACATACATTAAGCTTGTTAGTAGATCGGCGATCAAACATATTTCCAACCCAATTAGAATCTGAAGTATCCCATAATATTTATGTGTCATTTCTTATCATCATGAATTCCACGACCTGTCGTTCCTTTCAAATATCTCAAGATAAGTTTCACCAAACATAAGCGATAAACAGTGGATGCATACATATGTTAGACTTTACAACAAAGAAATGTCAATCTTGCTTGATAGTCAAATAGATAAGTTTTCCAACAACTCGTTGAGAATAATTTGGTGAATCAAGCGTTGCGCTACTAAAGCAGAAAGCTTCAATTTACTATCGAGAGGGAGATTCTGCAGCGGGTTTAGCATATTTGTAAATCAGCATTTGCCAAGCAAATCCAGAATATATTTGCGTTGATTAGAAGAGGCCTTTTTGGAAGTTGTCATTTCACGTGATTTCAATGCCAAGAAATATTTTAATGAACCAAGATCCTCTATAGGAAATTGATGTTAGAACTCTTCTTTAACTGAGCAACTGAATCAACATTATTCCTAGTGATAATAAGATCATCAACATAAATAAGCACCATTAGTTTGTCATTCTTGCCTAATCGAACATGTAAAGAAGAGTCAACAAAACTTATTGAAAAACAAAGCATTTCAAGAGTAGAACTCAATTTCACATGTGTCGTATCGAGGATTTGCTTTGAACCATAAGTAAGTTTATGGAGTTTGCAAAGCAAAATGGGATCCACCACCTTGAGGATGACCTAGTGGAAGCTTCATGAATACTTCTTCAAACTACAGTGTGAAAGGCATTTTTTTTACGTCCATTTGAGACAAGGACCATCCATTAATAACAACAACAGACAAAAGAACTCTAATGGGGGACTCTAATGGTGGTGGTCATCTTGGCGACAAGAGCAAAGGTCTCCTTATAGTCAACACCAAATTTCTGAGTAAAACCTTGAGCCATGAGAAGCGCTTTAAGGCTCTCAATAGATCCGTCTGAATGAAACTTGGTCTTAAACACCCATCGACTTCCAACTGCATGTTTCCCCTTTCGAAGGGGCATTATACTCCAAGTATTATTCTCCTAAAGTGCTGTCAATTCTTCAAGCATAGCCTTCTTCCATACAACTTGAGATTGGGCTTCTTGAAAATTCTTCGGCTCATGAATGCTGGTGATAGCTGTAAGAAAAGCTACGTGTGAAGGAGACAAACTTTGATAAGTCTAGGATTTAGTGAGAGGATACCTGACAGTATCTACAACATAATCTTGCAATTTGATGGGAGGATGGCAACCACGAGGAGGATTACACCGAGGAATATGATCTTGTGCATTTGATTCCATTGCACTTGTATTTCCCTGGGATATATCATCAATATCAAAGCAATCATCAGTGGCACGTGTGGTTGAAGAATTATTTGTTGAACCTTGGGTTGAAGTATTATGTTCTATAACCACATCAATTGAATGTTTATAGCAAGGCTCAACATTCGGTAAAGGAAAGAAATCCTTTAGCATCTCCCTGATGAATTGTAAATGGCCCACGTTTAAATCGAACATCTCTACTTACATAGAGTTTCTTAGTGATAGCATCATAATAACCCTTCTTTGTTTGTGAATAGCCTAGGAATACACATTTGACTACTCATTAAGGTCAAAATTTGTCACGATAATTGCTTATATGCCTGAAACAAGTGCAACCAAATATCTTTAAATGAGATAAGTCTGGTTTTTCTAGCAAGACCTCAGCGAACATTTGAAATTCGGCCTCGGTAGGTAAGCGATTGGCAAGATAAGTAGTCATGAGAACTCCATAGGACCAAAAAGACTTTGGAACATTCATTTGAATCATTATTGCTCGTGTCTTCTCTAACAAATCATGGTTCTTACGTTTAGCTACCCCATTATGTTAGGGCATATTAACATAACTAGTCAATGCAATATGTCATTAGAAATTAAATAATTTGTCATGTAATGAGATGTATATTAAATGCCATTAATCCGTCGAAGAATTTTAATATGAGTTGAGAATTTAGTAGCAACCATCATGTGAAAATCCTTGAAATAACTAAAAACTTCATCTTTTGATTTCAAGAGATATACCCAAGTAACCTTTTGAAATATCATCAATAAAGGTTACAAAATATTTAAAACCATCGATAGAAATGGAAAACAATCCCCATACATTTGAATGAACCTGTTCACATGCATCAGTGGATTTAGAAAGAGATGAAGGAAAAGGAATCATAACAGATTTAAAATAGTGACAAATCTCACAATCATGAGTTCCTTTATTTAATCATAGATTTATTCAGAGAAAATAAATTCTGATGGATGTGCTAGCGATGCCATAATAGATGTTCATTGATAGGAGATGAAGTGGCCTGAAAACCCTTTAGAGTCTGAAAATCAGAAAGAAAAAAATAAAGCCTATTCAAATGAAATCCCTCACCAATCGCCTTCTTGTTGACAGGGTCCTGAAAGACAAATCTTGTATGGAGTAAATATAACTTCACAATTAAGAGATGATGCAATTTTTTGAACAAAAAGCAATTGAAAGGGAAGGAAGGGCAGCGTAAAAGGACATAAAGACTCTATAGTATTTGAGACAAGTTTTGATTTTCCCTTACCCTTAGCAGGAACTTACTTTTCTTGTTAGCTATAGAAACAAAGGAAGAAATTGGACAAAATCATGAATATTTGTTAATTTATTTGAGATATGATCGAGTGGCACTCAAATCGACAACCCATAGATCATGCAAACTATTAATTTCTAATGCAATCATAAAGGCAGTAAGAATACCTTGGCTATTTTCGGAGTTTGCATCAATTAAAAAACCAGCAAATTTGCTGAGAAGTGCAGCTGGTGCAACCAGCTCATCACGCCCTTGATTAACAACTCCATCTTGGACTGATCTCTGACCATGTTTTTCTTTTAAATAGCTAGCAAAATCATTAAGCAAGGTAATAGGATTAGAAAAAAAGGATTCAGCAGTATGGGTAGCCACATGAGCACTGTAGTTAGTGGCTAGTTTTTTTATTTCTTCCCTTCTTGTCCTTTGTAGCTTTAGGCTTCATCTCTAGATGACTACTCCAACATCTATCCATTGTATGTCCAAGGGAATTGCAATAATCACAGTTCAGATTAGGACGCTTACACTTCAGATTGGGACGCTTGCCTCTGTAGGTTTTTTGTTCAGAAGATTGATGATCAAGGTAGGCACGTACTTTTGGAGTAGTGGTTGTGGTATTAGAAGACATATCCTTTCGCTGAACTTCTTCACGTTGAATTGATGCACAAACACTCTTTAAGGATGGCAATTATGAATTCATAGAACATGACACCTAAAATCTCAAAATCAGGACCAAGGCTGGCCAAAAATTGAAAAATATGATCTTCTTCAATTCTTTTTCACAAAACAATTGGTTCAATGGAATGAAGGCTTAAGGAGTAACAATTATCAGCAGGTGACAAGCCATGTGACGTCTTAACTAACAAGCCATGTTAAGGAGTAACAATTATCAAGTTGTGAAAAGAATATTTCAGGGAAAAAAAAAAGAATAACATGTTCCTTGTCTGCAAGTGATTCCGATATAACTTCTGAACTATATGTCATGGAGGCGTTTTTAAACAATCTTCAATTTCTAGCTTCGGTTTTGCAACCTGTCTTTGAGAATAAGCAACTCACAATGGAGGCTAGATAGCGTTTAGGAAGATATAAAATACCCTGCAGATTGAACAATATTTCTTAAGATTAGTATTGAAGTAGCACCAACACTAATTTGTTTAAATTTTTAATCTGAATCTTTGCTAGCTCCATTTGAAATATACCATTGACTCCATAAGCCTTTTGTTTTAATCTTGTTTGGATCAATACCATACAGTTAAAAACCTAAATTAATAAGAAAGACAGGCAAAGAAATCAGTGAAAAGACAGATGATTCACAACTATTAAAGCTCTAGACATATAGTTTGAAAAAGTTTCAATACTAACCAGCAGTGGGGTTCTTTTTTGTTTATAATTTTGACGCTCAAGTTGCCTCTAATTCTCTACACACGGAAAGAAAATTTTATAATCATCATAAAAATAACAGTGCATTGCTTCATGGCTGCCACCAGGTGGGTGCATCATGATCTAGGATATATGAAGAGAACATTCACCTTCTGGCAGGATTTGTTATAAACTTGGAGCATATGCCCTATTGAATAAGCAGGCTAGTTATGTCCAGGACCTACAATGATGACAGCAAACATCATGTGTGCATGAAAAGAATCAAGGAGAGAGGGTTTGGAGCAGCTCAGAAAGCAGAAATATGGATTAAGTGTTGTGATTGAAATCATCTGATCAAAATAAATTTTTCTTTACATATTCCTAATAATGCTTTTCCTTTTCTTAAGTAAATGTAATCAACTCATCATAATGCATAGAGTAACTCCCAAATCAGCCCATTTAATTCTCAACTCCTTCATAATGTCTTTGTAATGTAACTAAGACGTTTTTGTAAGAAACAAGCAAAGGCAGTGTTTTTTATTTCAGCCCAGCAAACAGGAAGCAAAAATTGGCAGCACAGAACAAATCAGAAATTGTGCAAAAATACATACATTTAATTGTCTGAGATGAAAATAGTAACACCAGTCCTAAATTTTACAGAAGGAAAATATCTTTCAGAAGGAAAAATGTTTTGATTGAAATCACTTAGTCAAGTAGACCTTTTAGACATGCACGTGTAATATTAGGTCAAGATTCTTTGGTTTGTGATAATATCAAACAATGGACGAATTTATAACCAGTCTGAACTCACCTGCCAAATATGATTTTCAGACTTCTTATAAGAGCAAAAAACCTAAACATTTAGATTACTCCATAAAAATTGATTTATCTATCTGATCCATCTCAATTCATTTCGACGACATCCAGACTAATTAGTGTAAATAATACAGTTTGAAACTTTGCCCAAAATAACTTCACCATCGATAGATCCTGATATCATAAACAGAGATACAGAGCTCTAATTCATACGATAACCTTCATCCCTTTATTTCTCAGTAACCCAAGCTCCAAATCACAAGCAAAACAGAAAAGGCAAGAAAACAAAATGCTCCAATACCCTCACATTGTCTAAGAGACTCTCAGCTCTCCTTTGATGGCTTCTCGTGAGGAGAAGACCCAGGAAGCTTTAGAAGGCAAACATGATGTGTTATTATCAGTAAAGCAGGTATAGAGCATCTAAACTAGAAAACGTAAAAATTTCAGAAAAAGAAAATCAGTTGCAGAGGAGATTGTCATAAATATCTGAATTAAAAGTAAAAAGCAAAGAGTGAAAGAAAAATGATCCTTCTCTCTTACTTTAATTTACAGTCAACCATTATATTCTTTTTGTAGGGTTATCTTCAGTGAGATTCGGTTGGTTGGGTTTATCGACTGGTCACCATTCTCCATCCTTTGTGTGGTCAGGAGGTTCTCTCAGAAAAGCATTTGGGGAAGATGCCTTCTTCGGAGAGAGCATATACCCCCAGACCATAAATAAGTAGTTCATATCTGTTGCTTTAAATATCTGTAAATGCATAGTTTCAAAATGTTAAAATCCTCTTTCTTTTCATAAATTTAAATATTTTCTTTAAGTTATCATCTTTAGATTAATTTATAAAATATATTTAAATTTTCAAGTATTAAAATAATTTATATAATATAGTTAAATTTTAAAGTATTAAAATAGTTCTAACTATATTTAAGTTTTTATAAGTATTAAGATAATTTATATAATATAGATAATTAATAAAATAATTTATATAATATACTTAAAATTTTATAATTTATATAATATGTAAACTAATTTTAGAAAATTTTGAAAACATTCATTAAATAGTTCAGTTTATAATTAACTAATATTTGGCTATATTGGGATGTGCGTCGGAAATTCTGCCCAGTCATTTAAATATGGGAAAATTTTGTTTGGAAATTATTTTGGAACCGATATTCAAATGTCGGATTCGGAAATCTGATATTTTGACGATTTTTTTATTAATTGATTAATATAAACAAAAATGATCTTATTATGAAGAATTAGATTACGTCGTTAAATAAATTAATTAATTCAGTTAATATATATCATTATCAATTCTGTTTAATAATTTAAGTTATGATAATGGCGACTTTTTTCATTATTCAATCGATACCATGCCTTTGTGTATTTATCTAAATAATGGTTAGTCACTGCTGTATGTGTGATATGGCATAGATTGAAATTTACATAAGAGATCTCATCCTGAGACCATGAGAGGATCTCAGTCACCGACTTGTGATATGCGAAGTGAGTCATGCTGTTCCATTATTTTTGGCGACTACCCGGAGGAAGGGAACAGGATGGAGAGAGATAGGAAAGAAAGAATAAAGAGAAAGAAGCAAACCGGTTTGGGTGAGATTTGTATATTTTTATATGGAGTATTGGCTGGTGTGTAAAAATAAATAGATTCTTTAATAGTTTATTTTTGAAAGAATATGTGTTTATCTTGTGTATTTTACGTACTATATGGAGACATCTGTGTGATATTTTTATATAAATGTTCACTTTGTATTATTAAATGTTAAATATGCATTAATGAATTTATATATTGAGTGACTTTTAAAATATATAGCAAAGCTAATTTTCATCATTAGTTTTTGATTTTTTGGTGTTCATTTGTATTTATGTTGATAAACATTTTTTATCAGTTTCTTTATAACAATTTTCTTCATATTTGAACACTATTATTTATGTTTTTTTTAAATCCTAATCTTAATGTTGTGTAAAGTATACTATAATTGATAATAACATAAATATATGATTTTATAGACATTTTTATGTTTTATGTGTAATCATTGCTTTTATAAACTTCATAGCCACCCACACATTTTCTAATATAATGACACTACATGGGGCATTCTTCTGTGTACATAGCATGTGGTTTATTCAGAGATCAAGTACCATTATCTATGATGTCTTATTATCTTTCTCATGATAATATAACCTCAGCTAATATCTGATGATGTTTAGGTGATATCAGTGAGCTAAATCTATCATTGGAAATATATGTGTCTGTGAAGCCACAATCTTTGTGGTTTTAATTTTTGTTAATGCAGAATATATCGGATATTGAGGATGTCCATGGGATATATCGAGATATATATAATGGCTAATTTTAAATCTACGACACATTCAGGCGATTCATGGTTTTGATTACGACGGTTAATTTCAGTATAATATAGATGTGTGTACAAATATCAGCTGATATCAAGTCTATAAAATCTTATTCTGCGATATAAAGTGTAAAATAACTAGATATTTTAAATAATTGACCGGCAGCATGGATTTGGCTTCCCAAATATAGGTGAGATTTACGATAAATCTAACGTCTGACAATATCGTATCCAGCGGAGTTACTGGTTTGTATCGTCTGATTGTGAAAGTTTATCTCTGACCATTTACCGATATCTCTAAGGTACTTTATATATATTGCTGGCTTTCAAAATGTCCACTCTTTGCTTGATTAACTCTTGAATAATAGTATGTCAAACCAGTGCCTGTTTCGTACACATTAAGTATATATACGGCTTTAAATGGATTTTTTACTGAAGTAATTTTTGTCAATTAATTTCTTTGTATATAATCTATTTTGTTTTGGTTCAAATCTAGAATGTCATCTGTTTTGCTGTACACTAATTTATTGTTGGGTCTTCTATTTACAGGCTGGCAAATAGTGTGTATACATCAGGCACTACACAGATTCAGTTAACCAGGTCAGTGAAATTCATACTAAAGCTTATACTTACCAGACATTATTATTTAATATTCAAAATTGCACCGTGTGTTTACTTAACAAGAAATTTTGTGGTTGGGAAGGCCCCGATTCGGGTGAAATAGACTCAAAATTCTAAACTCTTGGTTATATTTAACATCTTGCCATTTGATATGATCAATTGACAAATCAAAATCAAATAAAATAACTACCGTGTCGTGATTCTCAGTTATAAAATATTTCTAATGAATATTACATTTCGATAATGCCAAAGGACGACTCAAAAAAGTAATAAAAGTAACGATTTTTTAGATGGTTGGATCAAATGTTGATGTCTTTTTATGTAGATACATTGGTACTTTTTAAGTGGGCTGGAATTGGGCATATGGGAAGTGTGAGCTGGACGGTTCTTTATAGGTGATGCGTGTACGATTGTTGGGTGTGAGGCGGCGGGATGTGTGGGTGTGATCACCCAGGCTCAGGACGACTTGCTCTACAGAATAAGAAAGAGTCTGCGTGTACATGGCATAGTCATGATGGTTCTTCGTGAAAGAAGGCTGCTTAAAATGTCATGTTCATGGCATTAGTATCGTCAAGAGTGTCATGTGCCAATTGAGCGCACATTTTCCGATGGGGTGAGTATTTTTGGGATCGTTCGTGATTGATAGTGATTAGTTCTTCACCGTGATTGGGATGTTTCTTGCCACAGTCACCACTCGGTTTGAACTAGGTCTCATGAAACGTTTATTTAGAGATATCCTGTTTGCGCCGTGAGGGAAGTCGGCGATGATACGTTATTATTTACTATTCTGCCCATTGTGTTGGGCCAGTGAATCGAGGATAATATGGATTAGGGATTATTATCTTCTGGCCTGAGTCTTATAGTTGCTCTGACTGATCTTAGTTTGCTTCGGATACCGGTGCCTTCAAACTATCTCCAGCAGGTGATTCAACTTTGTTACGATAAATGTCTGATATGCGGGTGCTTCCCAGTTTGAGCCTTGTCTATGTGGTCAGGCTAGGTGTGTTTCTAACCTGTACTAAACTACTATCACAATTTTACCTTACTTGTACCTTAAAAACTTTTGTGTGTGAAACATATATTCCTTTGGTTTCGATTTAGACCGCCTTGCAGTCTGGTGGTTCGTTTAAGTTTTAATCTCTCATCTGTGTGTGATGACCTTGGTTTGCTAATTTCTCCTCCTCAGTTCTTTGTTTTTTTTATTTTTGTTCTCATAGTCTATTCATCTGGACACTTTTTCACTATTGACTTTATTATTCCTTTTTTGTATTTCTTGTTATATCAGGGTCAGTTCATTCACATATCATTTCAGTTTTTTTTTTTTTTTTGATTAATTGTTGAAAAATTCAGTTATGATCTGACTTTCCTTCACCACCACATCAGTCGCTGATTAGTTATCTCTTACTATAGTTGGTATGTTCTAGTGCCTTTAGTATTGAATTTCAGGAAGCCGTGCTCTATCAAAACGATCAGATCAGAATCATCTGAGAGCGCCATCTTTATGAACAGGGTGGGGACGAGAGCTTTGGTTAGACTCACCGGGGGATTGGTTATCTGATTCGCGTTAAACATACCTGCGTTGGTCAATAGATTCAGGTCCTTCATATGTTTGCCTTCACGACGTTTGACCTCCGCGTGATTGGTGCTGGTCCACGATGTTTTGACTTTTACGTGAACTGCAGCATCAAATGCTACTATTCTGAAATGGTCTTCGTTTTCTTTACCTGCACTTAACAAGGTTTTGTATTTGATGTCTGCCTTCTTCTTTGCCGCTTGGTTGGGTATTTTGGTTGCTTGTGTCTGCTGCTGGATCGGGAGCTGGTGTGTTGGCAGCTTTCAACTCTTTATCTTTTACTGAATTACCAGAGCTATGTTTGTTTCTGGCGCCACAGTTCTCTCTACGTGTTTAGATCTATATTTATGGTCAGTATGGAAGGTCTTCTATACCCGTTATGTGATGATGGGTTGAATCTTGACCTTCTTCAGCCAGATGACACACTAAGCCTTAATTGTGACTGAATGCCGAATCGTAAAGTCTGTATGACACTGACACCGACATGAGGTTGCAGAGTATTCACGTTCATCTCTTTATTTCCCAGTTTCAGTTGATCATTGCAGATGATCTATCGATGAATTCTTTCGATATCACAACTCCTTCTCCGAGTATTCAATGAATATGCGGCCTCGTTGAGCTTTGCTGTATATCTTTGAAACTGCCTCCTCATCGAAAGTCTCCCGTTCTGGGCCTTCCATGACCATAACGGAGAGAGGTTTTACCTGGCTGTTCAGGCATTATCCGAAGCCAGTGCGAAGGAAAAATTGGGCTTATTTGATAAAAGATAGGCCGACTTTGGCCAGGTTCCCGAATTGGGGCATCCTCATGTGTCTTCTATGATGTCTGCTCTTGTATCAAGAGATGGAGGCGGGGCAATTGCCTGAGAATCTATGGTTTGGGCTGACCCCCGCCCGTCATTTGCAAAGCGAAAAAATCTCTTAGGTGGATGGAATGAGCCCAGTTGGTTGCCATCATGGAATGTGACCGGAGCGTGGTCATTCGCGAAGGGTTGAAGAAGGCTCGATTGAAGCGGTGGATCAGGGACTCCGCCTTCTTCATCTGCCAAACTGCAATGGGCGCGATATCTGTCCCATTACGGGGGATTACCGATCTTTGGGGAGGTGAGAAAGTGTCTTGCACGTTGTAGGCTGCTCATCTCTTCAAGGTGTTGCCTGATGAGTCACACATATGGCATCTATCTCAGTGCCAATCTACGTAGGATGTTGACTCCATGTTTTGTATTGGGTAGCCTATCATTTGAAGGGTTTAGAAGGTAAACTAAATGAAAACATGTGAAATTCTTTTCTAATTTATAAGACACGGCGCTTCTCTTACTTAAGTGGATTGGCTGGGACTGGCGCAGCATGTTCTAGAAAGAGACAGAGAGAACTTCATCCAGACCCAGCCACACCATGTCTTGTGCAGTGGAAGTAGAAGGGCGAAGTTGATTGCTTGATATGTGATTGAAGTGGCTTTCCAAAGAAAGTTCACTGATGTGAGTTCATGGTTCTTTATAAAATGACTTATGGCGAGGGCAGATGTTTGCAATCATGACCAGTGAGGCTTTAACAGGTGGAAGAACATCATCTGAAGGTGACTCTGAAGGTCGAGAGGAGTTCGTGCGATTCGATGATGGTGAGTAGCTTGACTAGATGTTTCATTGAGCTTAAGGCCAAGGCGTGACGCTGCTAGGGTAGCTGTTGAGAGGCCTCAGGGGAACATCAGAAGTTTGGCGGGTGCGAGAGTCTCCGGTTCTGTGGGGATCTTCTTCGGATCTTTGGTGCTGGAAGGTGAAGGTGGGAAGATTGAGGGGTGACGGCGCATGGGTGAGCTTCTAGGTGGCTCTCACTGACGCAAAAAACCAGTCATGTATGCGGACTTGAACTCTGTAGCAGTCTTCCAGTGGTGGAAGCGGAGTCTTTTACGCAGGTGTTCTCAGTAAAGTTTTCTGGAGCTTGACTTCCCCTCTAATTCATTCCTCCTGCGGCAAATCCTTAACTTTCGTCTAAATTTGACTTTCTTCTTTGCATATCTTTATTTTTATTTTGTATTGTTTTGAGACTGAGCATGTATACTACTTCAATAATATATTCCTTTTTCTTTCTATATATATATACGTTTGAGTTTGCGATTGCCTTCTGCGCTCAGTGATCTGAGCGGAGTTTGGGTTGAAACCAAACAACTATTAGCCCAAACTCACGAGCAGTAGACTGTCTGTAGAAATGAGGCAGAGCCCTTATCTTTGTGTCGTGACGTGTGAGAATGGTGGTCGTCAAATGACGTCGCGGAGCCAATCTGGCGATTTGCACAGTATTGGCGGTTCCTTGGCTTGCATGACTTCTTGGTGACTCGTCGGTCGGCGTGGGCGCTAATGGTGAATTTACACGATTTGACTTGATTCCTTAGGTTGCACGTCCTGTCTTGGGTAGAGGTTGCCAATGCGAATAGGTGGGTGACCGTCAGTGGTGGCGTGGGCGCTCGTCCGCGTGAGAGAGGAGGCTTCGTCTGCAGTTTGAATAGTTGGTAGAAGCTCGTAGAGGTGAGCTGATGGAAGGCTGTTCAGTGTTATTGCAGTGAGCCATCGGTGGCCGAGAAAAGGCTGCGTCAATGGCAGATGGCATTTGGTGGGGCCGTGGAATCTGAGCGGAGGAAGAGCTTCGTCGGTGGGTGCCCAGTGGAACACCTTCGTTGTGAGTAGCAGAGGAAGGCTGTCGATGGTTGGTGAGGCTGTCTGGTGAGTGGGAAGAGCTCGTGATGTGATTCTTTGATGAGCTCGTCACAGAATGAGCGATGGGAAGGGTTAGTCAGCGGTGTTGGTAGAGGCGGTCGAGGTGGGCGGAGGAAGGGGCTGCCGTCCAGATGAATGGTTAATTGGGGCTCGTACGGGTGAGGCGATGGAAGAGCTCGTCAATGTGTGGTGCTGAGTGAAATCATCAAGATGAGCCCGTGCGGAAGAGCTCGTCGATGTGAATTCTTGATGAGCGGTCAGGTGAGCGGGGAGGCTCGTCGGTGAAGATTGTTAGTGGGGCGTCAGGTGGTGGGAGGGAAGGCTGTTGAGTGATTCGTTGAGTGGGGCCGTCAGGAGAGCAGGTAGGAGGCTGGGTCGATGAATTCTTTGATGAGGCCGGTCAGGTGGGCGGGAAAGGCTCGTCAGTGGTGTTGGTGGGAGCCGGTGGGGTGGCTGAGAAGGCTGTCGAGGTGAATAGTTGAGTAGGCCTTCGTCCGGTGAGCGAGAGGAAGAGCTTCGTCGATGGTGTCGATGAGCCCGCCCGGAGTGAGGTGGGGAAGAGCTTCGTCAGTGGGTGTTGAGTAGAGCTCGTCGGTGGTGATGGGAGAGCTGCGTCGGGGAGGTGGCGTTCGGTGGCGGCGATCTGCGTGGCGATGCAACTGGTGTCGACTCTGGTAGCGGCGCATGGATTGGTGGGCGCTCGTCAATGACGTTCTCTGGCGGTGGCGTCTGCGGCGGTCGCGCAATGTAACTTTGGCGGTGAGCTCTGACGTCTTTGTCGCGGTAGGTATTTCGTCGATAGTGTTGGCCAGAGTGCGATGTGGCCCGTGGCAATGTTGCGCCCCGCGACTCTAATGTTGGCGTGGCGTTTGTCGGGTCGTGAGCTGCGTGGCGGTGGCATTCGCGTGGCGATGAAGGTAACATCGCTGGTGGTCCGACCGGCGGTGTGGCACGTCGCGGGTAGGTGAGCTCGTGATGGTGGCGTTCTGGCGATGTTGATCTCGCGGTATGTGCGGTAGTCGACTCGGCGATGGCTGTCGCGAGATGGGTGACTCGTCGTGGTGGCGTTCCGCCGATGGCGATGTGTAAGTGCGGTGTGGCGCGGTGACGGTCGACTCGGCGGTGTAGCGTCTTGAGGTGATTGGGAGCTAGTGCTATTTTGAATCCCTATTCACGATAGGTTTGAGTGCTTTGTGCCCCACTAATCATCAGTTCATCACCAGTGATGCCCTGCTCAAATCATAGTGCTGCCCAGTCCATTTGGTTGTTTTGGTGATTTTACGAGGATGTGCAAGCCTCGACCTTTCATTTAGAAGAAAGTTCAGTTTAATGTCAAGAAGATGTGCTGAATATAAAGATTTGCAATGATTTCAGCAATAAAAATTGAAGGAATGTGAAACGATTTGAAGGAAAGTGGGATCACAGAGTAGCAAAAAGAGGGATCACGTGGAGCTTAGCGAGAATGAACTAATCCAGTTCATTCTGATGATGATTTAAATTTCTCTCCAAGTGTATTATGATCATGGGGAAAAATTTACAACAATCTAGCAAAATTGGGAATTTTTAATAGGCTAGCGAAAATTTTACTATCTGCAAATTAACTTTGCTCAGCGAAATTTCTCGATTCAGCTCTCTAATTTATGAGCTAGCGAAATTACAACGCTAATATGAAATTTCACGATTTAATATCTGCGTAAAATTTATTCAGGCTAATAACAAAAATTTATTAGACTATCAAAATTTTAATAATACTGAAATCTCGGCCCTATGTTTTATTTTTACAGTTCTAACTGTTGATTTTGATGTTATTTTGACCCTTATGTAATTTCATATTTTAGGCATTTTTAGTATTTTCACCTTTGGGCTTGACGCTATATATGGCCTCTCAGGCACTGCGGCTTTCAACCTTTCAAACTAATACGGTTTTCTAAGCGGCTTTGTTTAAGGTTTTATTTGCTCTACTCTCCTCTTTCTTTCATTTCTCAGTGCAAACACCTTTAGGATGGCATGACCGAGTTGCTAAGCCTCACCTTATGAAGGAGGGTTGCTAGCTTGGTTTAGGGACTCTTGGGTTGTCCTCTTCGCGTAAATAGTTGAGCACCTATGGTTCCATACTTTCCAAACTAGGGTTTAATGCCATTAATGTTGTTCACCAATTGATACTTGCCATGCTTTAGGGTTCGATTAAATGCTTAATACTTTATAGATGCCTTGATATCCTTTAGATGTCATTACGTGCCATGGAAATGAGGTTAAATGCTAGAGGTTCAAGCCAGACTAGGACTTTAAATGCTTAGTATTTGGTTTGATAAATAGAGTGGTTCTAGGTTAGGTTTCTATAGCTGGAACAAAGATCCGGTTTTGGCTTTGACTATATGTCATTTGCCCTATCATGTGAAATAACCCGAGGACACCGTAATACCCCATGTTGTCAAGCTAGCACTCCAAGCCTTCCAAGGCTCATTTCACACTTTCATTTAAGCTTTTACAAGCAACCGCTGAACAAATAAACCTCCCCTCGTTTTTTAACCAACTGTATCCAAAACGAGCCTCACCATTTTCCAAACACCGATGCAAATCATTCGTGGGATGAAAAACCCATCCCCGTGTTCGACTTGACCGCTATATCGGCAGTAGCTTGACTACCAGAGGAAGATAGGGAACAAATTTTGTTGATTCTGCCATGAATTCTAACAAGTGGGCACCTAATCAAATGGCGCCGGTGTCGATGGTGCCAAACTACGTATGAGTTTACGCGGTACTTTGTAATCCACATTACAAGTGTTGGCACTTTAACTTCTTTTAACAAGTGTGCGTGAACCGCAAGCTTCACTTGGCGCTATTGCAATCGCTTTTGTTTCTTACAACGCTTTATTTAACTAACACTCGACCTTTTCGCAAGTTTGTTTTGTGTTCTCACAGGTTCAATTTTGTAAATGTGTTTGCAAAGATCGGGACGTAGGATATCGTAGACGCAAAGAGTGAGTGCACCAACTGAACAAGGCCGTGGAACGTGTGCATGACCAAATGGATCCCCACTGAGGGAACAACAAAGTCAATGTGTGTAAACACCTCCCATGAATCAAACTAAGACAGATCGACGAAACACACACTCTCCTAGAGTTAGTGCCCCTCCCGCATCATACCTCCCGCCGAGGATGTAAAGCAGTTGAGACCCTACCTTAGTGCCCCGCTTCCCACATTTCATGGTATGGAAAATGAAATCCATATTCACACATACCGGGATTTTTGAGGAGGTAATGACTACTTTTTTAAGGAAGGTATAACCGACATGGATTTGCTCAAGCCGTAAAGCATTTCCACCGATGACCGAAAGACAAGGCCAAAATTTGCCCATTCACCGAGGCCGGTGAACGATTAGAAATTCGGCCGATCTTCAAGCTGAATTCACACCCCGCCGTGTTAACGCCAATAGCTTCAAGAGGCGCATCTACACTTACCTCGGCCTATGACAACGGTGGAAATTCTGTACCAATGCTGAGAGAGATTCATGGAGACCATCAGTTCTTGTCCACATCATGGTTTTGACACCTGGATGTTAGTGAATCCATTTCAGTAATGGTATGTCCCATGCCATGAAGCAATCGAAGTGAAACCATGTGTGGAGGTGATTTTTTTCGAGTAAAAATCCGCATGAAGCCATGGATTTTGTTATGTAGCTGAAACTTCAAGGGTCAGATGACAAACCCTAGAGAGGTGGAGAAATGAGGCCTCAAGACACCAAAGGGGGAAGGAATTTTTGCACCTCGCAGGACATGGAAATGAAAGCAAAAATCTCACCTCAGCTAGGAAGTAGAGGAGCTAGAAGGAAAGAGGCTCCAGGATGGCGGTGCAAAGGATCGAAAACACGTGATGTTAACCCATTCATCGTTGTCAACCCACCGTCAATCCAGAGAACATCATCTAAGTGCCCCATCGCTGAAGGATTTGATGCCGAGCATGCTAATGCCGTGGCCAACATAAGCCACAACCCATCGCCCCATACTTGTAATACCTACAATTCCGAACCGGAAGAATCACTCTAACCTCTCCCGAAACCTAATCCTCCCGCCGGCGTACCTCGGTGCCAAACAACGCTTTGGCTCCTCATCTCAACCACGTTCACCATCAACCACTTCTCCAAATTTTCTGAACAAGCCATCTTGAATTGGAAAGCAAGGTGGTAGGAAATTTTCAGGAGGAGCAAAAGGGGATCACGCACAATCGGGTAATGTGAGAATTGACATCAGAAAGTACACGAATAAAAGAATAGACGGGCTTGAGAGCAATCTAAATCGAAAATTGACAACTTGAAGTATTCAATCACAAAGATTCAACACATCGAGGTACAGGAGAGAGGAAGGTTCTCCAAACATCACAAATCCAAAAGGGAGTCCATGAGGTAGTTCATCCAAAGAATTCAGGATGGATGAAGTGAAGGCCATAATCACCTCGAGGAGTGGAAGAGAAGTAGAGCAACCAGCGCTCGGTCGAAGAGACATGCAGGAAAAGGAAGCTTTAACCCGGTAGTGATCATCAGTGAGGACTCAATGAAGCACTGCATGCCACCTCCATTTCCCCAGGCACTAAGAAGTAAGAAGAAGACATCCCAACAGGCAGGCATCCTCGAAGTCCTAAGGCAGGTGAAGGTCAACATACCCCTTTTGGACATCATCAAACAAGTCCCTGCCTATGCAAAGTTTTTGAAGGATCTCTGTACAATCAAAAAGGATTGCATCGAAGAAAGCCTTCCTAACTCGAGCAAGTCGCCATATTCCAAAGCAAGACCCCAACAAATACAAGGATCCGTGGATCCCCACACCTCAAACAACACTGAGTGGACTTGCATAGATAAGGCATTGCTCGACTGGGGGGCCAAGTAAACCTACCGCCATACTCTGTATAAGCAAAGAATAGGAGCTCAAACCTACCAACACTACTTTGTCATCAATATAGATCGCTGAAGATTCCCAAGGGAATAGCTGAGATGTGTTAGTGTAGACAAATTCCTACTACCCAGACTTTGTAGTGCCTACACGAGCCAATAGCAAGTGGGCCCAATCATGTGCCAATTATCCTGGGAAGACCATTTTTGGCCACTACCAATGCAATTATCAATTGCCGAAATGGAGTCATGCAACTCACATTTGGAAACATGACATTAGAGCTCAACATATTTCACTTGAATCACAAGCACAAACCAGTGGAGGGTGATAAGGAAGGAAGTGATGAAGTTCGCTTCAATCGGGTCGCACGCAGAGTCAACCGCCCATAAATTGCAAAACATGTTTAAAGGAAATGAAACAACTGGTGCAGGATTGAATGCTTTAGTCACCACTGCAGAACAATTGATCAGCCCAAAATCACCCTGTGACAAGGAAATCAAGCATGGACCAAACATCAAGGCAGCAGATTGTGCCATCACGGAGCGGCTGAGCTCTCCTTGACCCTCCATGAGTATTTCAGTGGCTTTGGGCTGATTTGGTGTCAAATGAAACCGAATTGCAGCTCAAGAATTTGGTTTTTTGCGAAATCGTCACTTTCATTCAGCTATTTTTAGTTTCCGATTTAGCAAATTCCTTTTTAAGTATAGCCTAAGTTCAATTTTATTTTTATTTTTAGATTTTGTTAAATATACAATTAATTTGATTTTTGTTTATATTTTGCCTAAATAAAATTTTTTTGTTTCTTCTAATTGATGTTATTTGCAGGAGTGCACTGCTTATTATGTTAAATGTGCCTATAGTGACTGCTCTACGCTCTACAGCCTATAAAAAGAAGGAGGGAGGGGCTTTTCAAATTCATTTCCATCTTTCTCCTCCCTAGCCACCTCGGGTCCCGCCGGCCGAGCCCCAGCCACCCAGCCACTGGCACTGGCCACACCACTGACGCCCCAAGGCCGCCGCCCCGTCTGCCCAAAGACTACAGCCCCGTGCCCTGCCTCACTTTGTCTCATTCGGCGACCGCCCAGTTCACCACCAGGTCGAGCCCCGGGCTCCAACGCTCCATTGCAGCAGTCTCGAGCCACCGCCAAGCCACCAGAGCCGCCGGCCACCATCAAGTACTTCCACCTCCCAAAGGTGCCCCTTGCCTCCTCGCCAAAGGTCGCCTGCCTGTCCAAAGGTCGCTCAGAATTCGCTCGTGTCTTTGGCCACTGAGCCCAAAGTTCAGCAAGGTTCGGGAGGGCCTGATTATCGCTTAGTCCCCGTGCACACTCGCCTGCCTGTCCTTTCCCCACACCAGCGCACACGGTCCGCACTCGGCGGGTCCCGCCCCGAGGCCCCGAGTCGCCCTGGGTGACCCGCAGCAAAGTGAGCAGCCCTGGGCCTTCCAACCGCACCCCGAGCCGCCCGAGCCGCCCCCGAGGAGCCTCAAAGGGCTTAGGAGATATCGACCCGACGGACCCCGGCCCCTTCCCCGTCCCTGTAGGATCCGCAGCCCAGCCTCCAAGCCAGTCTGCGAGATCAGATCTGGGGGAGTCTTCATCATCTGTGCCCGAGCCATCACCGTCCTCAAAGAAGAATGAGGCCACCTCATCGCCGCTTATCGCCGCCTGCTGGGATCAAAGCCATTGTTCAGCTGGGACCCCGATTCTCGGGAACTGACTCCACGCCGAGATCCATGGAGAGTCTTATTACGACGTGCATCAGACCGACAAATGAATCTCCTGGCTCAAGGACTCCATGCGCCTTGATTACACAGCATTCTCCTCGCTACATGACACCGAGGCAGCTCTACTATCCCCGGTAGTACCGCAGCCACCATTCAGACTTCCTGAGCGCTCGAGTCCGATGGAGCTCCGATTCGGGCATTACGATCACGGAGCACCAGCGCGAACATTACAGCTTGCCTTAGGCCCGCCACCAGAGCAGCCAATTCCCGAGGTTATCTGATCGCCTCACCGACCTAGAGGGAGATGGTCCGCTGTCTTGCTCGAGACACCATCAAGTAGGTTGACTTTCAGCTAGCCCCGCCTCAGATGTTTCTATTGATCACCCGCTCCGACCACCTCTTCCCGCTACAAAGACTACGTCCAAAGTGTAGGGAGCCATCCACGAGGCTCAGGACCAGATCTCGTAGGATTCTCGTTCAGTCCTCCGAGCTGGTGATGACCATGATTGTCGCGTGATTTCAAGATAAGGTCCACCGCAAGGCCCGGCTCGAAAGGTAGAGTCTACCCTTTACCGATGCCACGACTGCTCGAGCCAGTCCCGAGCACTCGGGCTTTCCAGAGGGAGCCCCGCATCGAGGAGGATCAGATGCCCTCGTGTCCTGGGTTTTGAGCGAGCCAAGGGTGAGCCTATTTCTTTCTCCAAAGAAATGACCAGAGGAGGTACCTATCAGGAGGCAAGAGGATTCTGCAGAGATGATCCCCGTCCCCGAGGCAGGATGGAGAGGAGTCCAATGCCAGATATATCTCCTCCATCTCCTCCCACTCGGCTTCACCCACAAATTTCGTCGACACTCCCGCCCATCATATACAAAGACAAAGACTCTCCGAGTACGCTCTAAGTGTCGCACCAGAGATAGCAAAGTTATGGATAATCGGCTCGCCCATTAAAGCCCCACACGTGCATCTAATGGACCGAGGTCGACTCTCGAGCCGAGACTACTTTTAGAGCATTGGTCATACCATGCTCCCAGATCATGAGTCACCCCGGTCTCCGTGATGTTCCCGCCCATCGAGGAGCCTACGCAGCCGCAGCCAGTTCTCCTACATGTCGCCACGCATAGCAGCTTCATCCACCACCACCGCTGAGATCAGGTGGTCACACCTCGTCTCTAAACTTTCCTACCCATATGACAATGCCATTTCACCGGGAGGAAAAGTTAGAGTTAGGAGTGTCTTCATCATGTTTTTTGTACATTTTTACCTTTTATCAACCGCCTACTCATTTTGTATAGGATTCATGTATTAGCCAATAAGAAAGAACACTTTATGTTAGCTATATCAAGTATATTAGCCATTTTGGTTATATCAAGCTTTATAGCATTATTTTCAGTTTACTACACTTTTGCAAATCACTTTTGTGCCTCCACTTTGTGTATCTACTTTTGCCTTCAATTGAACAATTGAATTGCTTTTAATTGAACAATTGAATTGCCTTTAATTGGAAAATTGAAACCCTGTATGTTACCTTAATGATAGGACAATTCCATGCATGATTGAGTTTTGGTCAATTGAAATTTCAGCATGTTCAACCTCGAACGCCCCTTAAATTTAATTCACACACCGCACGTTCAGACAGGCCAATAGACTGAGAAGCCGTACAACCCTTTCACTTTGCAAAGCCTACCTGGGGACTGATCGAATCTTACAATAGGCTTGCTACCCATGCATGAAGACCAATGAAGTCTCCAAAAGGAAAAGAAAAGCAAAAAAAGAAAAGAAGAAAAGAAGAATAAAAGTTTGACGCTTGCCTTGAAACCCAACACGGTCCGAGGGGTATATGCTAAAGCTTTAGCCCGATGCCCAAGCCTTAATCGGGTCGGGAGTCATCGACGAAAGTCACACCCGTGAATGGGTAGAGTTTAGCTGTGTCAGAGCTTAATTCTCGAAATCATCTCGAGTCCGGTGAAGCTCCGCAGAGTTTGTGGTCAAGTGATCCTTTGGTCAGTGCCCAAACCTTAACTGGGTTGGGAGTCATCGATGGACCTCTCGCTACACCCGACTTCTGTGAAGTCGAGTTTTTATGACGCACCCTACAATGCAATAAAATAAAGAAATAAGTGTGTAGCTAACTTATTTAGGTTGTTCAATAGTTTAAGGCCATGGCAAGAGTTGTGTTGGGGAGGCCAGTTTTGCAATTTATTGGCTCGAATCGGTTACCTTAGGAACAATTAGATTTCGTGGAAATTTAGTTGATTTCTAAATTGGTATCGCTCTCTAAAAACTGTTTCCATATGGTTTTGCTTTCAAGGTCGGTTAACAGATGTAAATTGATCTATTTTAGTGTATTTAGTCTATACATACACTTTTTGACCCACATACACTTTTTTGTAAAAGCACAAAGATACCCCATTATGTTTGAAGACGCTTAAGGGACTAGCAACGGTTTGTTGAAGTGTGGACAGGCCCGGGCAAGTATTTCAATCCTATTTAAGATAGGTTTTGAGTGCTTTTTGTACACTAATCATATCAATTAAGCCAATTGATGTGTGGAAGTCCACTTAGTGCCACTAAGTCCATTTCGAGGTTGTTTTTGGTGATTTTGTAGGATGTTGCAAGCCTCAGCCATTTAGTTCGAGTTTAATGTCAAGAGATGTGCTGAATTCTGAAGATTTGCAATGATTTCAACCAATAAAAATTGAAGGAATGTGAAGTGGATTTTGAAGGAAAGTGGGCGCAAAAGAGGCAAAAAGAGGGATGCAAAGAGTAAAACAGTAAGAAGCTGTGAGCAATCCAGATTTTCGCTTATGATTGCAAAATTAATGACAGCTGTAAAATTTCATAATCATAGCTTAAAATTTCGCAATCCTAGAGAGGTTTAGTTTTTCGCTAGGCTAGCCGAAATTTATCGGCGTTTCAGCGAAATTTCTCAATTTCGCTTATCCGCCAGTACAAGTAGGGCTAGCTTAAATTATCGGTTGATAAATAAATTTCCCAATTTCGCTATCTCCAGAGAATGCTAGGCGTACTCGCTAGGCTAGCGTGTCTTCTACACATGAAATTTCCGCCAGCGAAATCTCACTCGTGTTTTTGCATTTTGTTCTAAACGACCACATTTTGATGTGTATTACCATTTCGACCCTTACGTAATTCTTCATATTCGAGGCATTTTAGTATTTTCACACTTTGGGTCGACTATATAAGCCCTCAAACTTTGTAAATCAAGTAAGCAACTTTTCATTCAATAAGAAGCCTCAGCCTTCATTTTAGGTTTTATTCGTCTCTTCTCTCTCCTCTTTCTTTCATTTTCTATCGCCAAACACCCCCTTAGGATGACAACTCAGTGATGCCAAGGTTTCTCCTCATAAATTTTGAAGACGAGGGTTGCTAGCTTGGTTTATGGGCTACCGTGTGTCATTCTTGTCAGAAATGATCTGTGCACTGCATTTATGGTTCCATACTCTTCCAAACCAGGTTTAATGCCATTTAATGTTGTTCCGCTAATACTTGCCATACAGTAAGGTTCAAAGGTACGCTTAATACTAGATGTAATCGTGATATCCTGATGTCATTTACGAGCCGTGGAAATGAGGTTAAATGCTAGGGTTTCAAACTGAATGGGACTTTAAATGCTTAGTATTTGGTTTGACTCAAATAGATGGGTTCTAGTGGTTAGGTTCTAAGGCTAAACAAAGATCCGGCTTCGCTTTCACTATATGTCATTTGGCCCTAATGCGCAGGAAATAACCCAGAGGACACCGTATCACCCCCATGTTGTCAAGCTAGTGACCCAAGCCTTCAAGGTTACCATTTCACACTTTCATTTAAGCTTTTACAGTTGACCAGTGAACAAACAACCTCCCCTGTTTTTAACCAAATCCACAAATCCAAACGAAAGCCTCACCATTTTCCAAACACTGATGCAAATCATTCGTGGGATGAAAACCCATCCCCGTGTTCGAATTTAGGATCGCTATAACAGCTTGACTACTCAAAGAGGGAGGAACATAGGAAACAAATTTTGTTGATTCCGCTCACCCTACCGTGGCACGAATCACGGAGTAGGTGAGCTCGTCAATGGTGGCGTTCCAGCCGAGTGGCGATGTAGCCGAGTGCATGTACTTCTCGAGCTGTCCCACTCAGGCAGCCGTGGGCTTCGTATGAGTAGGTGATTGCCTTTCTCAACGTGAACTATTAAGAGAGCTCAGCCCTTCATGTGAACTCAAGCCAAGGAGAGCTCATAGTACGAATTGATGGGAAGAGCTTATCAAAGTGAACTGTTTGGCTTCAGGCGCTATGGCCTCAGGTCAAGAAATTGACCACCAAACGCCAAGGGTCGCGGGTTAATTTTCACTCTTAAGAGGGGCGAGCCAAGTGAAGGCGATTTGCATGAGAATTTGGAACGACACGACTTTCAGTGCTTTGATCTACTTATAAATAGCGGTTTCATTGTCGTGGAGGCTTGTTCCAGATATTTTGCTTTCTCTCGATGCACAACCTAAACTGCTGGTGAGATGAAGAGCCTGTTTGATCGCTTCGCCTGAGATCCTTCAAGATTCGGGGTCAGCACTCGCTCTTCTACATGTGGAGTTGTGTTTTTCCCAGTCTCCCCCTTTATGGGAGTCAGTGTTATTCCCTAGCTTCTGTGCTAGGAATGCGTCCCAGAGGGCGGTGCACTCCCGCACGTCTCTCTATTTTTTTATTCTTCTTTTCCTCCTTTTCTCCCTTACCTCTCTCTTTTCCCTCTCTTTCTTTCCTCTCCTTCTTCTTCTTTTTTTCCTTTCTTCCGCACCAAGTCTTTCCATCCCTTTTTCTTCTTCTCCACTTTTCATTCTCATTTTCTCCTTCGCTTCCTTTTCTTTTTCCCTATTTTTTTTTTCGGTTTTCGAGGAACCGCTTACTAAGTACTCTTTTGATGCACCCCAGAACACCAAATTCACTGTAACTGATTGTAACTGAATGTAGTTCCATTGAAATAAAGAATAAATTTTCCTTTTATGTATATGAATCTTCTTATCAGGCCTTTTCCTCAGATCTACATATATGAATCTTGAGATGTTCAACCAAATAATCAATGAACGCTCCATTTGTCAATGAGGATCCGATAAGGCATTATTTAACATTACAAACTGATGCTTACTGGGTAAAACGCTTTAAGGTGTTCCGCATTCCATGTATGCTGCAAGATTTTTCCTTCCCTCGTTTTGAGTCCATAACTGCCTAGTCTCGACGAATCAAGATATGATGTAAGGACCTTCCCGCCAAATTTGGGTTTCCATGCGCTCGATTCTTCTCACGCAGGAGCTTTTAAGACTGTTTCGCCCGCATGTAGCCCGGGCTGACTTTTATTATAACATCTCACGCTTTCTTTGATACTCCTCCCATACCTTTAATGTCCCGCTCTTCATCTAAGAGTTCTAAGTTTAGACCGAAGGGCTTCAGCCATTATGCCCTCTCACATGCTAACTCCGATCCCGGGAGACTTTATCCACTCCACCTGGCCACCGCCAAGGCTAAAGGTTGGCAAACCGGTTTCCCGAGTTGTCGACCATCAGGTCATTCCAGAAAGCCCATAGTACCGTGGAGGTATTCTAATCGCAATTTCCTCTTTAAGGTCTTCCAACTTGGTCTTCAAGGCAGCTTTTAAGGGTTCCGATAAAGGACTCGGCCCGGTCCACTGACCGCTGGATGTGCTGGGACGAGTAATAATTTCTTTAATTCCGAGCCCACAAAAATCTCAATTTAGCGTCAACCGTCTGGCTGTATGATACCACGGCTCTGGATGCCAAACCCGCATATGATGGCTCGCCCCACGGTCACAGATCTTTGCTCCGTAATTGTGGCTAAAGGTCTCTAGCTTCCGCCCACTTTGGCGGCAATCCACCGCGACGATTATGAATTTGCACCGCCCTTTACCACGGCAGTGTCCAAGAAACCAACTCCACGGTTTAACGCGCCAGATTCAGATCGATGTTAAGGGTTCTGACGGGAGGCGTGAGATCTTGAGTGCTCCCCGCGATCCTCGTGATTTCTTGATCAGGTCGGCTTCGTGATCCTCGAGTGCTGGTCAGCCAGCAGTGATCCCTCGCCTAAGACTTTTCCCGCACGCCCGGCTCCGAAGTATGATTCCCGATATTCCCTCGTGTACCTCTCTCAAGACGCACCAGTCTCCCCGATGCATTTAAGAAAGGGTGAAAAATCCTCGCTTGTAAAGGCTTCCTTTATGATTAGTGAACCTGGCTGACCTCGCACTTATTTTGGCTGCTTCTTTCGAGTCGTCTGGTAGGCTTTCGTCTATTATATAATTCCAAATGGGGTCCATCCAGCTCGGCGCGGACTCTACCGGGGCGACCGCCATGCTATAAGGATCGATAGAGGGTTTCGCCAAGTATTCAACAGGCGTCGACCTACCGAGGTCTTCCTGTGAGGCTGCCAACTCAAGGCGTATGCTCTGAATTCCTCTCGCCTGGGGGATATGTTCGACCGAACCAACACAACCCTTTAATAAATCGCGGACCTTTTGGAGGTATAAGATCATCCTTTCACTTTTGGCCTCGTAGGTGTCTTCTATTTGCCTGACCACCAGTTGGGAGTCACTGTAGACCTCTAATTGATCGACTTCTAATGAATGGACGAGGTTGAGACCTGCTATGACGGCCTCATACTCGGCTTCGTTGTTAGACGTATGGAACCCAAATTTGAGCTGCTGTATTCAATGCCCATCCTTCGTAGCTAGATTAGACCTGCCCGCCCTCAGGCATTCCAGGCTCCAATCCACAGAGTTTCCAAATCAAATGTCACCCTTTCAAGGTTTGAACGAGTCCCGTTTAGTGAATTCCATGACAAAGCTTCCGCTAGGACCTCACTCCTTTTATTGCAAAGCTGCTTGTATCCGATGTCGAACTCGCTTAACTCTATGGCCCACTTCACGCCCCTTCCAGACCCCCGGGGTTTGTGTACTTGCCTATCAGGTTTCATCTGACTTCATGAAGCCGAAGTACGAACGGAGCCTGAGCAAATGGGGTCAGCTAGGGCCGACTAATTTTTCCATTTCGTACCTCCTCAAGCTCCTCTTAGAGCTCACAAAGAATAAACCGGTGCCGAACTTGCTCTTTATCTCTGAACACGAGACAAGATCGGCCGAGAACCGATACCTGCTTAAGTATGAGCGAGGAGTTCTCCTTCGACAGACTTACTAGAATGGGTGGGTAACTCCAGAGATGTTTTACCGTTGTAAACGCCACACTTTGCATCCCATCTGGGCTCTTCAGATTTCTACATACTGCACTCATTTACCGCCTGATACGACCTACTTTAAAGCCGCAATCCTTCCTATCAATCGCTGGACCTCCTTTATTCCCGATGGCGATGGCATGTCGAGCACTGCCTTTATTTTGTCTGGATTTGCCTAAATTCCCCTGTGGTTGACTATGAAACCTTAAATTTTCCCACGACACACCTAAGGCACATTTCGTCGGGCTTAGTTTCATGTTGTAATTCCTTAGATCCGAACGTTTCGGCAGAGGAGTGATGTGGAGATTGGCCGTGGGTGGATTTACCAAGATACCGCCTACATACCCATAGTTACGCATATTTGCCTCTGGAACATTCGATTCACTAACCTCCGCAGTCTTCTCCCCGTTCAGTCCAAATGGCATCACACGATAACAATAAGTCTCTGAGCCGTGACGGCAGAGGTCTTTTCGTCATCCGGTCCATGTTGATCCGATTGTAGCCAGCCGCATCCAAATCAGTCAGTGTTCATGTGGCGCCCACGATGAGGTTGATCCTTGCGTGGGAAGTCATTCCTTCATGCCTGTTTATACTGCTGAAGCCGATACGTATTTTCACTACATTTGCTTTTTTGACAGTACAACATTAGCCAATCACTGGATATTCTCACTTCATCTCACAGTACCGCCAAGGGAGCTTGCCAACCCCTCGTTTGATGGCTTACCTTTCTCGTGCGGCTCCCGCTGCTTTGCTTGACCGGTTTGAAGGATGGGCTGTGCTCAATCTATGAGTGATTATCGTGAGGTCGATTCCCTCCCATGTCCGCCTGGCTTCCATGCGAAACGTCTCTACTCGCCTTTAAAACCGAGGAGTGGCTTGAGGTCTTCCGCCAGTTTAGGAGCAGATGGTAGGCTAGATAGTCTGGGTCATCATCCAAATGATACTCGGCTTTAGTTCCTTCGAGGGCTCTGGTCGGGTGAGTACCCGCCTGCCCATGTCAAGCTCGTCTACATTCACGCACGACCGCCTTTTGTCTATGGAGGCGGTAGCACTCCCTGCCACTCACTGATCTCCCCACTCATTCCTACACCATGTATGGTTGGGAATCACTATCATGATACGCCGAGTGTGATGGTCATATCAGACAAGAGAGGGCCTGGCTTAGCAACATGTTATGTTAACTGGTACTACGATATGAACCTTGTCATTGCCGTCAGCCCCGGCAAGGGGGTCGTCTAGAGAGCACCATGAATCGAGCCCAATGGTACTACCTTTCCTGAAACCCCCAGAGATGCGTAAGATCTGCTCCTAGCCTTCCTCCCACGCCCACGTCAGCTACCGAGGCGAAATGATCGGGCCGAACTCTGCTATCAATTAAACACTCATAACCGTCAGAAGGGCTACAATCGCGCGTAACCACCAATGGGTCACATGGGATGTCATCCCTTCCGTGTCCGAAATGAGAACGTGATGGTGGTGTCGAGTCGCTGCAGTTTAGATACTGCTTGTATTTCTCCCATTCCTGTTGATCTGATGCTGCGTAGGTGGGCCTTCCGAGCCGAACTAGACTCTCCTCCTCCTGCGAATCCTCCCGAGATCACGTGGATTTCTCCAAGGGGTTGCCAGCCGAAGTTGTCGCTTGCCGAGGCGCTATTGCTGGAGCTCGGGGCTCCCGCCCGATTCTAGCTCGCTTGGGGCCCCATCTCCGGGCTTCGGGTTCCCGAGATATGAAACGCCTGGAGTAACCGCCATGGCATTCTATTTCTCTTTCGCCAGATAATTGTCCGTATGGCGCCCATAACCTTGCGGAACTCGCATTTGGTGTTGTCCCTTGTATGGTCTGGACATCCGAAATGGGCCATCTCGTAAATTGGTCGTTGCACTTATGTGCACCCGCGATTAATCGGTGTGTCATATAAAGCAGCTGGCCGAGGCGAGTGACGCCCCGTTGTCTTCGGGACAGGGCCCATCAGATCCGAGATTCCCCGCCTTGGTGGGATCGCTCGATCTTTTCCCACTGCCTTGCCTCAGTGGCATCGTCCGCTGCTTCCGTCGTGATTTCATGCGGCGAGCTCTCCCTCTTGGTTATGAGGGCTTCTCGCCGTTTATATTTCTCCTTTGGCTAGTACCCCGCCATGCTTGCTTAAGGGTTCTTGAGATGGAAAACATCGACTTCAATCAGACTCTTAACCCGCAATAAGGCTTGATGGCGAATTTTTCATCGGTACATCTATCTTCGTGGACCTCGGCGTTGAATCTTTGCACGTATGACTTCAAAGCTTCCCAAGCAGCCCCGCTTGAATCATTAATAGATGGTAACTCAAGCCCCTGTATGTCCCGGGGTCTGGCGAAGGGAGAGACGAACGCAATGGATAGTTCCTCTCAACGAAGAGATCACGAAGGGGGATTCTATTAAAACCAGCTAAGGCCGGGCCTTAGTGTAGTGGCGAAAGCTCCCGTGACCGTATTCTGATACCCATGCAACCCATTTGATTCTTGTAAGTATTGAGATGGTCGACGGATCTTGGTTCCATCGAAAGTTTCCACTCGCGGTACCTCAATTTTTCCGGGAGCTGGATAACGTAACACCTCGACGGTAAAGGTGATTCGCCTTTGTTGCACTGTAATTCATAGTGTCTCAAGGTCCCTAACTCACCTCCTTCACACTACAGCTCCCGTTGAAGACTCTAACCTTCGCCCTCCTAAGGATCGCTTCTCCCCGCTCCCGCCGAGGGTGATGGTGCCGTCACACCCGCCCGAGCATTGCTTCGCTTTCTCCTCCACGTGGAAGCATCAGGGGTTCGCGCTCTACTCGGCCGACTCTACTCGCTTCGAATGCCTCGGATAAGTTCGCACCATTTATTTCTCGCGGAGGAATGTTAAGCGGCCTTCCGGCTTGTCGGCTCCCGTGGATGTTGTAACCGTCTGGTAAGTTGTTCCAATTCTTCTATCAGGCGTTGATTGACGAAGGGCGCTTCCAATTTCGCTTTGATTGGCTCAGATTGGCTTCCACCGCCCCGTGAGGTCTGGCTATCACCGTGATCCCGTGATCCTCTGCTGGGTTGGCATTACTCCCGCCAGGTTCCTTGTTATACTTAATGCGAATCGGAAATCGCTATATTTATGTTGAACCGTCGCCTCACGCACGCGCGAAACCGAGCGATGCCTTTTTCAACCGCGGAACTGGGGCCGGAGCGCAACGCCACTGATCCGATCATCCAGGGCTGATGCAGCGCCCGATCGTCTCGACCGAGGCAGATCGTGTGGTGCCGCCGCGACCGCAGGTTCGGAACGCAAAGACTCCTCCTCGCAAGAACAGCAGCGCGGGGCCTGCGAGGTCAGGTCTGCGGGTCGCCCGATGCCAAGTCGCTTTCTCGGTGGTAAAAGATCGCTTAGAAGGCGAATGTGTTGACGTGAGTATGCGTCTAAGAGTGTGTATTAGAATTGGCGCATCTTTCACCAAGCGGGGTGGCCTTGTATTTATAAAGCAGATTTGTTAAAACCAGCTTGGATGGTGATTAGAGTCCTTCCTAATTGACGGGATATTTCTTATTTTTAGTCCATATCGGATTTAAAATGTGACATAATAGGGTTGTTTATTTGAGATAATCCTCCTTCCTTATCAGTAGATCCAACTGCGATGATTTGTTATTATTTTCCCTCCTTGCTGCAAGATTGGCTTCAACTCATAGATAATATATGGTTAGGGGTTATTTATTCTTCAGACCTACGGAGTCTTTCCCATAGTCAAGCCTGGCCGATCTCTGCTCGCTCAAGGACCATGGGCTACAAACCATCCTCTAAGCGAATTGGGCCGGAGGGCCTTCAGCACGGGCCCGCGAATCAAGTAATCGAATGCTCAGCGGGTATGCCCAACGGACCGGGCCTTCGTCTCTCTCTTGGGTCTGGTGAGTGGGCCTGCATGCCTATTTTTCAAACCCTATCAGATTCCATTCTAAAAAGTGATAAGAATGTTCAAGTTCTTAGCTTATATAAAATAAAAAACTTAGCTTATATAAGCAAACTCAAGCTTACTATATCTATTCCCAAGAAAAAAAACTCATAAGTCGGAGTCCCTGAGGTTTATTAACTGTTAACCTTCAGGTTCCTAGTAGTAGAATTACTAGGTACAAACTGACCCGAATTATAAAAAAAAATAATAATAATCACTATGGGAGACCCGTACAAGTACACAAGATTGAGGAAGATGAATAAAGGCAGAAGAAGAGAAGGCGGCTAATGCTATGGGCATGGTTGATGATGAGTGCATGGAGGATGAGGGAAAATTCCAATATTATTGCCGACTTCAAGGTGGCCGGCAGTAGTACCGGAAGAAGGAGGGCATGGACGGCGGTCACTTTGATTGCCTCCTACAACTATATGGGTACAGGAGGAAGCAGAAGAAGGAGGGACTGGAACTTTGCTCTCAATCTCAACCCTACCTGCAGTAGTGATTGAGAAGTAGGAGAAGGAGTACCAGAACACAACCCACATATTGATCATCATCACTATCTTCAACAACCTTTTCATGATATATATGTATATGTGAATGTAGATAGATAGATAGATAGCTAGCTAGCTAGTAATGAGTGAGGGATGGAGATTAATTGGAGATGAGGGGGAGAAGAATGTGATGTGATGCAAATCGGCATGAGGAGGTTTTTATAGACAACTAACTAACTACAGACCGAGTACAGTGATGGGAATATAATATTGTTAATCAGAAAACTAATTAGGGTGCTGATACACGACATCACTTGTATAAAAAAAATTACTATAATTTTATAATAATAATAATTTTTATTATCTATTATAAAGAAAGAAAGAAAATAGATATTATGTGATTTAACTTTTATACTTCTGAAATTTACTCTTAAAAACTTTTTATTTTTTCAGAAATGTTGACTGATACCAAGCATTAATTAGTGTGTATACCTCACAAAGGGAGATTTCCAAGTAAAGCTGAAAGTCAGTCATGACTCATGAGTCATAACAACCTCAGAGAGATGTCCATTTTTGCCTATTCCATTTCTCAATGGTTACTCACAGAATTTTTTAAAGAGGAGAAAGTAAAAAGCGAAACCCATTAATATATTAGGAAACAAAATGGGAAGGGAAGGGGGAGGAGATGAACCAAAGGCATGGAACCAATATATTACGTAGAAAATAATATTATTTTTAATTAAAAACAAACAAACCCTAGCGACTCGTGAGAGATATGATGAATTTTGTTTTGGGTTAAGACTTGTAAGTGCATCATCTCCTTTTTTAACTTTAAAACTGTTGGTTTTGGATAAGCTTATTTTGAGCATTGATATAATTTTTTTCTGCTAACACTTCACCCCCTTCAACTTCAAGCTTTTTAATTAGTTTTTTTTTTCTTTTTATCCTGGTCGGGTCGTCACAAAATATGCCTTTTGGACCAAAATATTATGGAAAATGAGTGATTTGAGGGATTGAATCAGGATCTAGTACATGAGTTTAAAAGAAAGGAATGATATATAAATGTCTGAGACGGAAAGAATAAAGGGAGGTCTCCACTCTCCAATATCGTGTTTGGAAAGGCTGAATAATGCAAGAAAATACTAAAGAAAAAAATAAAATGTATCATTTAATAATTTTTTCTAGAGTCTAGACAATATTGATATTCATGGAATGAGTTTCCAGGAAACTGAAAAATAATAATAATAATAATAATCCTTTAGAGTTAACTTGTGATGATTTGGATTCTAATTAATCATCAACCAAACAAAACATCAAGAATTCAAAAATCCATTTGCTCCCTTAGAGAGGGAGGGAGAGAGACCCACCAACTGGTTTTATCCAAAGTCCAAACAAATGAAGGAGGGATAAAAGTAGAAGGCAAGGCAACCATTACCAGACAGAAAAAAAGGAAAAGAAGATAAATGGAGGCAAACATGGCAAGCAGTTGATCAAAGAGTCATTAGAGAATGGAGGAGTCATATGTGAAAAAGTTGGAGATATCTAGGACTCACCCAACGGCCGCTGCTCAACTTTTCATGGCGTATGAATATTATTTTAAGTTGAGCATCATCACATCAAATCACGCTACCAATAATTCCCTCTGACTCTGACTCACATATATATATCCTTCGTAACATTGAGGAGTCCAACTCATTAGACAGAGAGAGAGAGATCCTAAGTAACATTGAGGAGTCCAACTCAATTGAACAAGTGACATTGCTCGTAAGGTGCCATCGAGTGGATGGGATCAATCTATACCACTTCTCAAGTCTTGGATTTTCGACTACTCGTGTATGTTGCACTGCTGCAATAAAGGGTGGTCATAGTTTAGGTATTTGCTCCAATAGCCCTTGTACTTTGAAATCCCAATTTCCAACCATGGTTTCATGACTCCACCGTACAGGATTACAGCTGCTCGGTCAATCTCACTCCGTGCCATGCCAGACTCGTATCCCAATCCAAGAACATGCCATAATGAATATGGATGATGTAACTGTAGGACTAATTCTATCAACCTAGATTACCATGTTAGAACACAAAGCATAACATTAATGGAAAAAAACTGAAAATTCATGTACCTGATTTAGAATCCATTTGAATATCTTCTTGATGCGGAATTGATGAAGAGCTGCAAAGAGAACCGATCTCAAGATCTCAAGATCTTCTCCCAAACGACCCTTTGAAACTGGCTTTATGAGATTGCGCGTCCACTTCTCTAAAAAAAACGTGAGAAAAGCGTATGTGATAGAAAATGTATCATAGGGCTTGGGAGGGACTTGAGCTTTCCTTAAATAGGGATTCACGACCACGGGCCCTCTCATAACGGGCGGGCGAACTTCGGCCCACCTTGCTTGGCCCATTATGATTTATTAAGCCCGATAACCTCCTTAATTAGACCAAACTTAATTCGGTTTTAATTCCAGTGTGAAGCCCACTTAATGAAAACCTTACATTCTCCCTTGGGCGATATTAGTGAAATAGTAATGTGCGCACCTTATATTGGTCTAGAGATTTATTCTTAATAGTCGATCCGATCCCATAAAGTCTCGAACTTTGAATCATGGCGGTAATTGCATGTACTCACCTGACCTTCCATGGTCATAGTCTTTCAACTTTACGAGATATGGATTCGATATGGTAGTGTGTTTAAATGGACAATACCTCATAATGAGTGATACTTCATATGTTATCCATTTGTTAGTCAAATTCTCTCCTTAAGTGTCACAAAACCTAGTGTGTCATCAGAGAATATCCATCATGGTTCCAATGAACCTGTATATGTGTTACCTAAATAGGCAACTTTATCAATGTAACAAAATATGTCGGCATACTAATGCCAAGAATGCCCCATAGCCTGTATTCAAGGTTTACACAATGCCTTGATATTTTCAACAATTATATGTATTCAACTCGATAAACCTACATTCACAAATACCTTATTGATTGCAAAAGAGTTGATACAAATTCAATTATTACAAAAATGTAATGAAATTGAATTCAACCTTTATTAGAGCATCTTAAAACTTAATAGCTCCCACTAATTCACAGTATCCCATGATACTCCTAAGCCCATGTTAATGACATGTCGTTCAAATACACAAGTGGCTTAAGGCCTTTAGTTGATCTCAAAATCATATCATCCGTTGATATGTGCTCCACTCCGCAACGCCAAACGCCGCTTTGAACTTTTTTCCTATGGTCGCATTTGACCTCCATGTGTTTAATTCCTCAGACCTCTCATTACAGCACAAACAACACCGGCCAGAAGTTACTCGGCTTTCACAATACAATTGTATGGGCCTATCCACAAAATCAAACACCTGCTAACTCCCAATAAGGTTTCGAGCCAAATTGCTTGAGTAGTCACTAAAAGCATGCTACAAACTCCGCTCGTATTTGCAGAGGATGTAATTAATTTCTGCTTTCTCACTCTTCCATGATATCGCACTCCGGCTAACTTAAAGATATAACCATTGTTGACTCTTTTCATCCCGACAGCCTAAAGAAGTCCGAATCGAATACCTAACTAATGCCAGAGGGTCCCCGAACATGTTTGTAAATCAACATATAGTCTTTTGTCCTCTGGCACTCTCATAACCTTCTCAAAAGAACTCAATGATCGCGTCCCGGGTTTGACCGATGACTCTAAGTCCCGTTGCAAAGGTAATATCGCCCAGTGCATACTGAGCATACATAATACTCCCAAGTGCACTAAAGATAAGGTATATTCTCTTCTTGCCTGGGGCTTTCTTATATCTCGAATGGAGGACATCATGGATAGACTAACTTATCACCTTTACGCATGTGAGCAATTCCCGCTTACATAGTTGCATGTTGAATCTTTCTAAAACACGATCAACATATGCCCTCTGAGATAAACCAATAGTCTGCAAGAACGATCCCTATGAATCTCAATGCCTAGGACAAAAGACGCTTCACCAAGGTCCTTCATATCAAAGTTATTTGACAACATCCGCTTTGTCTCATGCAGTAGACCAAGGTCACTGCTTGCAAGCAGGATATCATCCACATAGAGTATTAGGAAAATGAATTTCCTCCCACTGACCTCTCAAGTAAAGATATGATTGATCTACTTTTGTTCAACAAAAAAAACCATATGAAGCAACAACACTATGAAACTTTAAGTACCATTGTCTAGCTCGTTTAAGACCATATAAATAGACTTTTTCAATTACATACAAGTTTACCCTAATCATTTCATTACGTACTTAGTCATCATATGATCATCTTATTGTATCCCCACTGAGAGTGCGCTTTAACATCCATCCGTGTAACTCCATATCGAAATGAGCAACACAAGGATCACCCCGAGTTAATCTTTAAGAGATCGGAGAAGGTCACTTCATAGTCTACTCCTTCTCTCGAGTGAAACCCTTTGGTCACTGGCCCGCTTTAAACTTCTCAATCTTTCCTTTATGGTCCTTTTAGTCTTTATACACCACTAAGCAGCCAATGGGCTCCATATGACCTTCGTGCAATTCAACAAGTTCCCAAACCTCGTTATGCTTTCTTCCTGTTATAGATTGAATTTCATCTCTCATCGTGATCCAACCACGTCGATCGAGGACAAGAAATGTTCTTCCCCATGTTATCTGGTCGGCGCCATAACTAATATCGTAGCTCGCCTCCCATATGCACTCAAATAAATCCGGTGGTATTGCCGATCGTCTCTCCCCTAAAGGATCTCCCACTGGAGTAGTAATAAACTACATTTCCGCACCCGAGAGCCTCGATGAACTTCATTAGGAGCCGTCTCAACAACAGATCCCTACTTCCCAACAGTTCAAAATGCGGTGTGGGAGTTTCCACAATTATTATCTCGATGCTTGGGAGGAGATACAGATACCACATTACTCATCGACATCATCTCACTAGCCCCGTGAGCAAATACCTTCTTCGCCACATCAAACTCCAAAAATCCTAACAGTTCGTGATTCCACACCTCCGTGCCTCCATCGGGATTATAGAACCGATATCCTCGAATGTTCCGGTAAGATACAAAATAACACCTATGTCTCCGGGAGTCCAACTTACTTAATGTGTCGATTGCTATAACCTGTTTCAGGACATCCCCAAACCTTAAGATGATACAGCATGTTTAAGCTAGGCTGCCACCCATAACTCAAAAGGAGTCACTGAACAAATGTGAGGCACACGATTCAAATGTACAAGTCAGCTTTCTTTTAAAGCTTCACCCCATAGAAAACCTGCAATTAGTCCTACTTATCTATACTCCTTATCATTTCCATAAGAGTACGATTTCGCTTTCTTCTCATATACCATTCGTCAGGACTCCCGGTGCATAGCAGAACCGTGCCACTATCCCGTAATCCCCTAAGTATTCGCAACGGCCCCAGTCTCCCAAGATCGCCCACAAGCCGCTATAATACTCTCCACCCTGGCCGATCTAACAACCTTTATGACTTTCCTTTTCCCAATTGTTTCTCGACTTCAACCAAAATCTTCAATTTTTCAAGAGACCTCGCATTTTCTTTAATTAAGTACAAATAACCATATCGAGAATAATATCAATAAATGTGATGAAATAAAAATTTCTACACAAGGCTGCCACATAAGGTCCACTTATACTTCCAGAATGACTCCAACAAGTCGAACTACGGGATCATGCTTTCTTTCTTATCTTTGGCTATTTTACTCCTTACAATTGTTTTCACGATATCTCTAAGTCATTTTTAAGAGCAGTGTGATATTAGTCTTTATCAAATTCCTTCTACTCTATCCTTAGAGATATGGCCAAGTCGCTTATGCCATAATGATAAGACTCTTCCTTAGGTAAATGTCTCTTAGAAAACAACTTTCAAATTTATGCTTTCATATGTCTGTAATTTTAGAGATAAACTTAATCAGATAATCCTACTGACATATGACAATACTCCAACCTTATTTCGAATTAAGAAAGAAGAAAATAATATTGCTCTTAATTTCAAAAGAATAATCATATGAATCCAAACATGATATCAAAACCAAATTCCTCTAGCGTGAAGGTACATAAAATGTGTCTTTTCAACATCAATTTAAAACCGTAATCTAAAACTAAGATTACATCTCCCACTAACAATACTTCCTTCACCCTTCTCAAGTATTTCACAAAGGAGCTTTTATCTATCCTGTTTGGCTTCCTCCGCTTATGAATCCCCTCGTATGGTAAATGCAATATGATTAGTCGTTTCCACTATCAAGCCACCAAGAACCGGGATGGTGTCAGACAGTTGGATTCACAAACAAGTATTAAAGAATCATTACTGTAGCCCACTGACATCCAAGCTTGAATTTTGCATACCCTTCACGTGACCTTTCTTCATAAAAGAAGCAAATATCACCATCCTTTTTCAAGAATGTCTTCTTTCTGGGACCTATATCACGATCAATCTTTAGTTTCATGAGCACCCATGAAGTCTCGACTTTGAACTTTATTCTTCCTCTGGGACTTGCGCGATATAAGGCCATATGCTCTTTTATCCTCTTAAGCTTCTCTTCCTCCGCCACCACCCTTGCTATCAAGTCATTTATCGACTCAAGTTTCCATCTCGGGAATTGTAGTTTGTCTCTTATAATCCCAAAATCGCAGAAGGGTGTTCGGGGCTTGATGCACAATGCAAGCATCAAATGGTAACATTAAGAGCCTCGAGTTCGCCTTTAGGGTCCACCATCCTCGTGACATAATCTCTAACCCCAAATGCATTCATCATACTCATGTCAAGAGCTTTTGAAGAAGTGTTCCAACCTCAAGATTTGATGAAACTCGATTTCTGCTTCTATGCCGCTATCATCTCCTTAGTAGTACGCTTCATCGGCAACCACTTTTCAAGTGTTCTCAGATGGATTTCTCTTCATTGTCAGTCAAGCAAATCCTATTGCTCCTCCTGCAAAGATAAATTCGCTTTCTCAAATTCAAGACTAGAGGTTGTGATATCCGCTACCATCCATCGTAGTTTATGTGAACATCCGCCAAATTCTCCATTCCAAATTGAAAATCCCTTTCAATTTCAAATTCAATCCAAGAAGGATCTCAATTGAAATGGAATTACCGCCACGTAAAATTGAGTTGGATCGAAAAATAAAACAAAACAATACAATCAAGATTTCATGAATATTTCAGAGAATTATAGTACATCATCACATAATCACCTTTGGGGCGTAAAATATGACATGCAATAGGCACTTCCAGCTACGACGCCATGAGAACATATTCTAACTTCTTCGTGGAATCACCACCTGGGGTATGAACCACTAAGATCGGGCCATTTCTCATCAGATGCCATCATGTATCCCTCCACGAACTAACACAAGATCACCTTCGGGGAGGCGACCATGCACAAAACAGAGACATCCCACCACAATATGAGATTGATATTTCTCAAATCCAATCATGTGCCACTTCGCTGGCCACAACCCAATTGAATTCTTAAAAATCACTCATACCAAGGGATATAAACTTTATGTATCACATTCAATATATATATGTTATGCCAATTATATTGCTCAATCATTCATTAATAACACCGAATTTACTCAGATAGTCCTTATGCAAAGGATATACATGTTAGCTACCTTATGTATTTCCAAACCATAGAGAAATACCATGAATACAAAGTGAAAATACCCTAATATCTAGGTGTACCTCTATAGTGGTTCTATACGCATTCTTCATATCCTAAAGCTTCAAACACAAAAAGTCTATATCGCTACTGTGTAGAATTCGACACGACCGCAAGTACCAAATTGGCTCGTAAATACCTCACACGCCACCGCCACCGTATGCCTCGCAGGTAAATAATAAAGTGGCAACATGCGGTAATGTGTCGGTTACTGGACCGTCAAGGCATCGGCTCGCCGGCCATGACTCGCCCGTCGGCCTGGGCCGGTCAAGCCGACACCGACCGCTCTGACCGGCCGCCGCAATCACTGACCGGTCGGACCGGTCACTGACCATTGACCAGCCGTCAGTCGCTGACCCGCCCGTCAATATCCGCCTACGCCTGCCAAGGGCTCCGGGTCAGATCGTTAGAGATGACGCCATCATGACGCCATGACCGGCCACGCCATCGCCACGCCGCTGACCACGCCATCGCCACGCCATCGGCCACGCCACGCCCACTAATCGACCGGTCAACAAACCGGACGCGCATCCGGCCGATCCGGCCGGCTGTCACTTGGTACGACGCCATCATGACGCCGAGAGCCGCCGGGACCAGACCGGGCGCTGTGCTGCCACGCCGCCGTCGCCTTCAACACGCTGCGGCGGCTGCTGAGGCGCGCGAGGGCGCTGCGCAGGCGCCGTGAGGGCGCCGTCCGCCACCTCCGGCGCCTGCCACCTAACACTTGATCGCCTCTGCCAGGCAGGCATTCCAAATACAAAATATTTAATTTTTGATTTATCGAAAACCTCTCTCGAAATGGATGTAATGCCCGCTTTTCTATAAACTCCAAAAAATTCTTCCCGATTCATATGTTTTCAATTTCTAATCTATGGTTGGCTCATACTCAACTCGTAGGGACACGATTCTATCAACCTAGATTACCATGTTTAACACAAAGCATAACATTAATGGAGAAAAACCGAAAAATTCATGTACTGATTAGAATCCATTCAATATCTTCTTGATGCGGAATTGATGAAGAGCTGCAAAGAGAACCAATCTCAAGATCTCAAGATCTTCCCAAACGACTTTGAAACCCGGGCTTTATGAGATCGCGATCACTTCTAAAAACGGATGAGAGAAAAATCAGAGGTGATAGAAAATGTATCCTTGTGGTTCCTGAGTGGACTCGAGCTTTCTTAAATAGAGTTACGACTACCGGCCCTCTCATAACCCGCCGGCCGAACTCACCCCACACACACTAGCGCCCCATATGATTTATTAAGAGCTTCCAATAACTCCACTTAATTAGACCAAACTTAATTCAGTTTTAATTCCAATTAATGAAGCCCACTTAATGAAAACCTTACAGTAACCAAATCGAGAAATCTGAGATAATGAAGCACAGAAAGTAGAGAAAATCGTATGCAAGAAAATACAAAGACAACCCTCAAAACATGAGATCCATACCATCTGCTGGTATTTATGGTAGAGAGCTGTCAAATTTTGCCGCCTCCCCTCGTGAAGATCAAATAAATTCATCCCAAATGCCCACGTGCATATCTTGGCATCAAACCTCTCAGCCACCATTGGATCAGAGAAGTTGATAAACATATCCATCTGACGGAATGAAGGCTCACCTCATGACAAGTCTCCACTGCTCCATTTATTTTACCCTTCAAATCAGTGCTCCAAATTATGCCCGATGTTTCAGCAGGTGACGTCTTAACTCACAAGCCATGTTAAGGAGTAACGATTATCAAGTTGTGAAAAGAATATTTCAGGAAAAAAAAAGAATAACATTGATAGGGTTTGAAAATGCGCATGTGCCCACTCCATCGAGGCCCAAGAGAAAGGGCATTCACCGAGATGAAGGCCCGAACCAATAAGTATGACCCATTTGAGTACTCAGACTACTTAACGATGGCCCAGGTTGAAGGCCCAATTCACTTAGAGGTCGGTTTCGGATAACCCAAAGAAATTTCCATGATCTACTAATCAAGCTAAGATCTACCAGAAATGCCATGGAAGACTCCCATGGTACTTAAAATAGAATGATCCCCAATCACATACTATCCACTCCAATCGATCAAACATTATCGCTAGGGAAAGTAAGATAATCCGCACATTATGTTCTCATCAAACGGAATCTCGCACAAAGTAGAAAGAAAGACAATAATACATCATCATCGACTGATCCCCCTATCACCAATAAGGAAGGAAGACTATCCCAGGTAAACTACTCTTTCTATATCCTGTACCACATCCGATACGGACTAAAATAAGAAATATCCCATCCAATGGGAAGGACTCCTAATTACCATCTAACTGGTTGAACATCTACTATAAATACAAGGCCACCCCATCGGTGAAAGGTACGCCAACACTCATACGCCAATTCTAGGCAGTCTAAACGGTCTAAGCATTCTCTCTTCTCTAAGAAAGAAACTGACTTAGGCATTGTAGAGAAGTGCCGCGTCCAAAGTCTGCAGACCAGTTGCATCGATCTCACTGCACCATAATCCGAGGAGCCCGCCCTCCTGCCCCGCTAACAATCGAGTCCCGCCCCAACGACCCCTACACGCTCCAAATGCCCGGCTCCGCTGAAAGGCATCATCAGTTGGCGCCGTCTGTGGGAACGAAAGTTCCTATATAAATATAACTGATTTATCAGTTACTGATGGTATCAACCCGGAACACAAGCAGGAGCAACGTTAATCCGCCAAGGATGCAGGAACTACCAGGCAACGCGGACAGCAGACCTCCTGGGACAGTAGAAGCAATGCAAGCCAATACGAATGAAGTGGAAGCACTTTGCCTCGTCAATCAACGCCTGATAGAAGAGCTAGAGCAACTTACCAGACAGATGCAACATCCACGGGAGACACGACAGACCCAGGAAGGGCATAACATTCCCCCCTGCGGAGGGAGCAACACCTGCCTCGAGATTCCCCGAGGTGCCGGTGACGTATGTAGTCCACGAGCTGGGCACGAACTACAATTGCCCTCATGAAGAAGGAAACGGCTGTATGTTCGGGGACATGACGGGAACGAAGAACTACATCACCCTCAGCCAGAAGCAAGAGGGCAATCATGGGAGCAGAGGTTTAGGAGTCTTCAACAAGAGCTTAGCCGTGTGAAGGAGGTGGTTAAAGGACGCGTCCCAGACACTATGGACACCTTGGTACAACAAACTGAATCACCCTTCACAGCCGAGGTGCTACGCTACCCCCTTCCAGCGAAATTCAGAATGCCACAAGTGGAAGCATTTGATGGAATCAAAGATCCCGTCTACCACCTCAATACCATAAAACTGATGGAGTTACATGGGTGGGTATCGTGACTCTCAGGCGATACAGTGGCTTTCTACCACACTCAAAGGTCCACCGCCTCGGTTTATCGCACTCCACCTTCATCAATCTCTTCATCCGTGAGAATTATCCATTAAGGCCTGCCTCCCACTTCACCCGGAGCCAGACGCATTTAAAACCAGTTACCATCTATCGACCGTCGGGGCTGTGGCTCTCCGCAAGAAAGTCCGGGTCCTACTGCAAAGATTCAACGCCGAGTCCCTCGAAGATAGACATACCCACGAAAAAATTCGCAATCACCGCATTCATTGCCGGGTTAGGAGTGCAAAATGGCTGATCCATGTTTTCCATCTCAAAGAACCCCTTACAAGCATGGCCGAGGTGCTCGCAAAGGTGAGAAGTACATAAACGGCGAAGAAGCCCTCATATCCACGAGAGCTCTTCCACCCATAAAGAGAAGAGGATGTGATAGACGACGCAGGACTTTAAGCCTAAAAATCAAAAAGTTCGTGAAACATCCCCGAAGAAAGATGGAGAACGATCCCCAAAAAGGCGTGAAACCTCAGGATCTTCCCTGGCCCCCGTAATTGAAGATCGACCACGTGATCGCCTCACTGCCACTCCCCAATCCGCCCCTGTCCTGTGCTCAGACAAGTACTGAATCCAGCACCCTCGGCGCCGCCAACTCAAATGAAGGTCTAATCCCGCCACGAGGACAACACTAAGCATTATGTAGTTCCATAGGACTACTGGATATTCACTGGAGCAATCAGATACATTTAAAGAGAGAAATAGAGTACTTAATACGACACGGATACCTCCGACGTTTCATATCTCCAGAGGGCCAAGCCCAGAATCAGCCCTAGAATCAAACCCAAAACCGGGCCCCAACTCAACAACCATCGCCTCGGCAGACGATGACTCAGCACCAACAACCCCTTGGAGAAATCCATGTGATCTCGGGAGGATTCGCAGGTGGAGGAGAGTCTAGTTTAGCTCGGAAGGCTCCATCTCGCGCTGAAGATCGTGACAATGAAATGGTGGAAATACAAGCTGTGATCCAAACTCGCTACCGCCGACACGCTCCATCACATTTTCTCGACTCTGGATCCGGAGGGGACGCCAACACTCTGGGCAGACGCACCATCGTAAATTACAGAATTTCAGGGCCAACAAAATACCCATCGTGGTTCTGGGGCTTGATAACTGGGAGTTCGACCGACATCATCTTCACAAATTTCGATAAATGGCACGGAGAGGTAAAACTCGAGTCGCCAACACACATCAAGTGTGGGATTTTCCTGGGGAGAAGGTGTTACTAGTTCAATCTAACCGTGCTCACCCTAGAGAAGCCCCTTGCCGTGCGCGACGACAATGTAAAGAAGATTCCCTATCAGACGCCGATCGCCTTAAAAATATGCTGTTGGGGAAGACCCGCCAATGCAATAAAAGCCATCCTCCGCATATCACATGATAATCAAGTTCCCAACCATAATCGAGTGTGGATGGTTCGAGGAGGTCAACTGGGATAGCCAGTGGAATGCTACATACCCATGAAGGAAGCAGCCACAACGTGAATGTGGACGAGCTGGACATGCGTGACGAGGTGCCCACCCGACCAGCCTTCGCAGGAATCGAACTAGTACTCCAGGATGACGACTTAACATCCCGCCTAAGGCCGCTCCCAAGCTACTCCAAGACCTCAAAACCCCTTTATCCATTTTTTAAAACAAACAAAGACGCCTTCGCGGAAGCAAAGACAGGGAGAGATTGATCCTACAGTAATCACTCACAAGCTGAACGTCAGCCCATCCTTTAAGCCAATCAAACAAAAGAGGAGCTTCGCGCCAAAAAGACAAAAAGCCATCAACGAGGAAGTCAGCAAACTCCTTCAGGCAGGAGCGATCAGGGAGGTAGAATACCCTGAGTGGCTAGCCAACGCCGCACTCACTAAAAAGGCAACCTGGGCAAGTGGTGATCAGATCGACTTCATCGACATCAACAAAGCATGCCCAAAGACGCTCTCCGCCGCGAATCGACCTCACCGTGGACGCCACAACAGCCATGAACTTCTCGCGATGGATGCCTTTCCTACTTACAACCGCATCGCATGATCCGCATCGCACTAAAAACCTCGCTCGTCACGCCACGTGGAACCTATTGTTACCCAGCGATGCCGCTTCGACTCAAGAACGCTAGAGCCACCTACCGTAGGTCAGAACCGGATGTTCCGTGCGCATAGGCGCAACTATGGAGGTATACATAAACGACATGCTGGTAAAATCCACCACAGCCGACCTTCATATCGCTCATCTCTCCGAAGCATTCCAAATCCTAAGAAGTTATAACATAGCCAACTACCTGCGCCTTCTACAGTCACCCGGAAATTCCCGGTTTCATGGTAAACACCCGGGAATCGAGGCAAATGCGCACAAGATAGCAAGCAGAGCTCGACATGCCGCCACCCTGTATAAAGGAAGTAATAATACCTGATAGTGAGGCGTGTGATCATGGTTTAGCCTACTGTATTCGTGGCAAGTGATAAATGCCGCCCTTCTTCCAAAGTCTCAAGAAAGCCTTTCAATGGATGCAAAGGTGCGTAAGACTCTCGCCTTTGAAAATGATACCCGAAGTTCCTCCATTCTAAAGAAGTCCTGCTCAAGGGGAGCTCCACTCTATACTACAGCTGTCTGGACTTTTTTCAAATCCGGGCCAATGCCCTCGTAGATAAAGAGCGAGTTCAAGACCCAACATTATCATAATGGCCTTAAGAGGACAGAGAGATACCAAGAATGGAAAAGACTTCATTTGCACCTGCACTAAGTCTACCATATTTCAAAGCTCATATCTATAGAAGTTCTAATCTGGACACCCGATGAAACAAGTGTTGCATTAAACCGTGACCTCCTAAGAATGGCGTCATGAGTCGAGCGAGTTCGCACGATACTGTGCCACGCTACTCGTGAGTCATACTACCAAAGTTACATTGCCACTCTACCGGAATCATCACCAAGGCCACAAAGCCGTGAGCCAAGGTACCACTTTGACGAGCTCATCTACTCGCACAGCCGACGCCGCCGAGTCGACCAACTCAGTTACATCGCCACTTCCCATTAACGCCACCTACCGAACGTCACTCCTACCGAACGCCACCAAGGCCACAACGCCAGGAGCCGCCAGTCACTTGACGAGCCTCATCTACCACAGGCCACGCTGCCTCAGGAGTCAGACCAGCTCAGGCTACATTGCCACTTGGCTGGAACGCCACTCGGTTGGAACGCCACCAAGGCCACAATGCCAGGAGCCAAGCAGCTCACTTTGACGAGCTCTTCCTATCAACTCGCATAGACGAACTCTTCCCAGCAGTTCACATTGACGAGTTCACATTGACGAGCCTCCTGCAACAGTCAGCAAATTCTAAGGAATCGCCCCACTATGCAAGTCACCGATGGAGGTCGCCCGCTTAAGATGCATAAATTCACGATATATGCCATACAGCCTTAGAATCGTGCCACCAGATAAATTAACCCACGAAGCCTCAACGACTTAGCTCGACGAGCGACCGCTTCAACTTGCACTCTCTCAATTCCGGGGCCATACGATTCATGAAGAAAAGCGAAAATACTACAGTAAGAACGCAGACGATAAAAAATGAACGTTTATTAAAAGGAGGGCTACATATGTCTCGGGCCCCAAGCCCGACAAAAGGAAACAAGTGTACATAGAAGAAAAATATAAAAGTCGATATCGCGTAAATGAGTACGTAAACCTAGAGTCAGCCAGAGGAAATGCACGATGGAGAGGGGGAATGGGCTTCAGCAGGAGTTTCTGGTTCTTGAGAATCATTTGCAGAGAAATACTCCTCTGCCTCCTCGTCACTTGAGAGATCGAAGTTGAAGTCCAAGTCTAGGTAGGCGGCAACGACCTTCCGCTGAAAAACAAGCCACCCAGAGGCCCACTGAGCACTACCAACCCTAACTGCGCACACCGCCATCCTCCGAGCAAACTGGGCGATAACTGGCCGGTGAAGATCCCCGCTGCGATTCGCGATGACTCATCTACCATCTGGCCGAATTTACAAAATTTTGAGGTCTCATGACGAGTGCTGCCTAGCAGTCGCTCGGCCCCTGAGGCTCGGCCCCGAGCCACGGCCAGTCGCGCTACTTTATCACATCGTGACGCCATCAGTCGCACGCAGCCTCCTCTCGAGACTCCCCGCAGCCGCCCGATGACGAGCTCATCCCTGACCGCCCGAAGTTTGTACCGGGAGGACTCCGCAGCCCATCCCGAAGTCTCGATCGCATCATTCGCTGCAACACGGTACCACCCCCACCTTCCGAAGCCACCTTCAACCGCGCTGCTACTTCCAAACTTCATCCTCTCTACTTCCGCCCGGCACGAGCCGACGCAAAGATAAGCTTTAAATCGATTTAAGTCCTCCACCCTTCACACATAATACAGTTGGGCTTCAGAATTTCATTCGCTTAAGAAAGAGAGGTCAGCTTTCGCCTTATAACCGCGATTTTACATGCTTTTCATTTAGTTTAGCCTTTACTTCCACGTATTCTTCAAATGAGTGGCTACCTCGCACATCAAGCATGAAGTTAACATCCAATTACGGATCAGCCCGAAAACGCACTATCGTGAACAGGACTTACCGAGGCAACCCCTGGCGGATGCTGTGAGCGCCAAGAGCCTCATCACTCGGAAGTGGCTTTCGACTTCCAGTCGGATCCTTATGATGGACGAGACCGCACCCGCTCGCGAGATCGATTGTGAAGCAAAGACTAAGATCTTCACCGATTTTGGTTCCTGACCCTTCCTCTTCAACTTTCCACCCGAGGAAGTAATCCAGCACTCTTCGGGCCGGGCATTCCGTGACGGATGGGCATAACCGCCAACGGCTGCCCGATGGCTCCACCCAAAGGACTTTTTGCCTTTGCTGCGGATTTAGGAGGGGATGGCGAGCTCAAGACTATGGGAGCCTCGTCCGCAGGCGACTGCGCCCGCTCCGACCTTCGAGCAGGAGACGAAGACACCCCCAACTTCGGAATCTTGGCCAAAAACGGTCGATCTTTCTCAACGGAGTCCAGGTTCTTCCGCTTCACACTCCGAGGCTTCCGAGTCAGCGCCTCCAATTGAACCAAAAGCTCCCCCCTGGTGGGATTGGCTGCGGAGGGCCCAACGAGAGAAACTCTCATGGTAGGGAGAGGCGAGGGCCTCAATGCAGCAGGGCAACCGGACTTCGAACCCGAAGGGCCAGGAATACCCGATTTAATCAACTCCGCGTAAGGACGAGCAGAGCACTCCGCCAATGCCAACAATACGACATCGTCTTCAGCACTAAGGTCCATTCGAGCACCTGAGAAGTAAAGAGATAACTCATAATGAGTAATATTCGACGACCTCGCACAAACCATCTCGAGAACAGAACGAACACTTACGAAGATTCTCAGGGGTAGTCCAAGCCACCGGAACGCCCAGAGTGTCATCTTTGTCAAGAGTGTCATACTCCACCCCTAGCCGCTAACAAAGAAGCAAGGCTCCTCCCAACACCGTGTGAACACAAAGACTATAATCACTGCAGGCGCTCCAGCCGCCTAGAAAAAGAAGGAAGCCCTCTATGTCTCGTGAAAAGATAGCGAAAGAAAGCTACATCGGGACACCGAGCCCCCTATCCCTAAAAAGGTCAAAAGACCAACCAAGATACCCCAGCCGTTGGGCGCGAGTTGGGAAGGACAGACATTGAAATGTTGCAACACCCCTTTTATAAAAGGATGTAATGGAAAGCGAAGACCGTTTTCGAAGGCGACTTCGAAGAAACACACCATCTTCGGAACAGAAACTACATAAGAGGTCAAATGTCTGGGACCACACCCAACATCAGGCGGGGGTGATAACGCTCACAAAGATGTAATCTTACAAGGGACCGACTCAGCTGGCCCTACGTATTTGGCAATAGCCGGACTTCGACTTTAGATAATTCGATCCCCCAGATATTTATCAGTTTACTCTCCTCTTTCCCTTTTCCAAGAGAAGTGAGGCTTCCAGAGTTTCATGAGTTCAACCGTTAGCCAACTGGGCCTTCTGAGGTATCCTCATACCCCAGAGTCACAATGCCTGAGAGCTACCGCCAATATTAATAAAGAGGAAGAACGACTGACCCATGACGATCGGGCGAAATTTCTAACGCCGTCGTACTAATCGAAAAGAAAACCAGTGGTAATAAAGATACGACGACCCCAAAAAACAAACTAAGGAACTACCTCAGAAAAAATGCCGAAAAAAGACTCCCCACACAGTGCGGTCAAACAGAACTCGAGCAAATAAAATACGAAATCGCTAAGAGGCTTGAGGACGAGGCTAACACAGATCTAAGAGGTCTGCGAAAGAAACTAAAAGAAACTAGAAGGGATAGGGGAAACGAGCGCGAAAACCCAAAAGTCATCATTACCACAAGACATATGACGACGACTAAGCCTTAACTAACCCACCCCCAAACAGACACGTGAAATCAGATCCTACTTAAGAAACTATACGTACCGTCACGGTCACCTGGCGCCTGACGGTTTGAACGCACCACTCACCGCTCGCGTCACCGAGATGAGCTCGGTCACCATGACCATTTGAAAGACGGTGATGGCGATCGATGAACAACGTCAATCCCGCAGAAATCGTCAGACCATATCGCGATATCTAACCAACTCCAAGATCACTGACGACAGACCCAGATCGTAAAGAGCTGATCCCTGAATCACACCATCCATCTAGACAAAACATTAGCCAGCAGAAAGAGAGAATCCACTGGCAAGATGTACCATCAACCGATCTCGCCAATAAATAAAGAAAGACAATAATACATCATCATCAGATATGATCCCCTATCACCAATAAGGAAGGAAGACTATCCCAGGTAAACTACTCTTTTTATATCCTGTACCACATCCGATACGGACTAAAATAAGAAATATCCCATCCAATGGGAAGGACTCCTAATTACCATCCAACTGGTTGAACATCTACTATAAATACATGGCCACCCCATCGGTGAAAGGTACGCCAACACTCATACGCCAATTTGGGCGCCTAAAACTGGCCCAAGCACTTCTTCTGAAAGAACCGACCAGGCATCAGAAGTGCCATCCAAAGCTCCCTGCACCGGGGCCATGATCGGTCCCACTTCGTACCCTGCATAACTGAGCCCGCATCTCATCCCCCTCCAATCCAGTCCTTAACGACCCCTACACGCTCCACTCACCCGCCGAAAGTGCATCATCAAACATGTTCCTTCGCCGCAACCGATTCGCATATAACTTCGAACTATATGTCATGGAGGTGTTTTTAAACAATCTTCAATCTCTACCTTCTGCTTTGCAACCTATCTGGTGGTAAACTAAGCCATACTTACAATGGGGCTAGATCATGACTTTTAGGAAATGATACAGTGGCCTCCAAGCAGGATTCTAAACATTTCTGTGACCTGTAAGAGTAGCTAATAACCGGTACATGTAATTTTCAGTCTTAATAATATGTCTTTCTTTCGGAGCTGATGCCAATACATTGTGAATCCTTTTCATTCAAACTGCTGGATCTTTCTGAGTTTGGTTTGGATTGTCAATTCTGCCACCAAGGATCACAGCTTCAATTTATTTACGAGGAGAAAAGCTAATGGAGTTGCTCATAATTTCCTAGCTTCTTGTAATCTTCAGATGTCCTTTTTTTTTTCTCTCTATTCCTCCTGGGCTTGTTTAGAGGATCCTTTGTTAACTTACTCATATTACCAGTTCTTTTGCTCAAAAAAGAGAAAGGAATGTAAGAAAGTGCTATTTCAAAATGCTCTTATTAAAGAAACATAACACAAATTATATATATATATATATATATATATATATATATATATAGATATAGAGATAGTAGAGGAGTATATATATATATATATATATATATTTGTTTTCTAATTTATTTTCACTTATAGAACTGTTATATATAAACATAGAGGGGTAACTAAATTTAATTTATATTTAATTTTCTTTCAAAAAATTTCATAATAAAATTCTTAAAAATTCTTATTAAGACTCAGGTAGTAATTAGCACTTATTTGGGTTGTGTTATCAAAATTGTTATTAATTTGCTTAGCGTTAAAATTGTACAAAGGGTTTTCAAGCAATATCTACTTAAGGTTTTAGTGGAAATTTCGCAAAGATCTCCCCTGAACCCCAAACATTTTCTTTCTTTATACTGTAAAATTCTTCAATTAATGACCATAAACTAAATAACAATGTCAACAACACAAAAAGACAAATGAATTGAGATCTTCAAGGGAGTCCCAGACTATTCCTCGTCAACTAAGCTCAACTTCCTTTCCTTTTTCACTTCTCCCTTTCTTCTCCCTTCTCTCCCTTCTTCTTTCTTCTTGCTTGGACAAGGATAGATCAAGGAAATGAGAGAAATCAAACCAAAATTTTGGCTCTTCTCCTCCACACCTATAAATGCTCTAACCCCAAATGAGAAAATATTTAATCTCTAGGACCATGTTTGCTCTTATCCCAATTTTGGCCTAAATTTCCATTTTTTTCTATTTGCTCATTCCTTTTCAATCTATTTGCACTTCAAATTATCACAATTCTTACACTAGCATATCCTCTCTTCTGCTTTTATGACCTGAAGTCCTTAATTTGAAAATTACCATTTTACCCTTAACTCTTGATTAATCTTACTTTTTTCATTGTTCACTTAAGATTTAAATTCCAAAAAATATAAATTTTACTTTTCTTTTACTACAAAACTGTAATAAAACTAATAGGGTCTAATTCGGAGTGTTACATTATTCGATGGTAGGATTGTTGAGTGTGCATCCAAAGTCTCATAATATCTCACATCAATTAGGAATGAGAAGGCTTATGAGTATATAAGCATGAATAATATTCAATTAGTATGAGGCCTTTTAGGGGAAAAGCCTAAAAACAAAACCATGAGGGCTTAGGCTCAAAATGGACAATATCATACCAATGTGGATACAAAAATGGTTCATGGGTTTCCTAACAAGTGGTACTAGAATCAAGTTCAAGCTTAACCATATGGGTGGCAGGCGAACAAAATGGTGTGTTGTGCGATGAGCCCCTGGTAGGTGGTGCTTCAATAGCAAGGTGTGTTTGAACACGTGAGGACAAGGAAATCTTGCCTGAGGGAGACTCTCAGGGAACTCGTTCAATGGAAGGATTGTTGGGTGTACACCCAAAGTCTCAATATGTCCCACATCGATTATGAATGAGAAGGCTTATGAGTATATAAGCATGGATAACATCCAATTGGTATGAGACATTTTGGGAAAAACACCAAAAACCAAACCATGATGGCTTAGACAAAAAATAGACAATATTATACCAATGTGAATAAGGAAATGGTCTATGGGTTTCCCAATAAATGGTGACGTAGCTGTATGTTCAAGCTTAACTATGGGTAGTCGAACCAAAGTGGTGTGGTAGAGTCAGAGTACACTGTGATGTTGCTATTTTAGGCTTCCAGATATTATTATTAATCATTGTACTCATAAATGAGGATTGTTTCTAAATTGTCATGCATCCACATTTGTTGGTCTTTTCTCACCTAAGGAAGCCGAAGCTTATGCCTTACGTGGGTCTATGAGATGGGTTTTGACCATGAGACATATCCTTCTTTGAGCTTGATGCCAAATGCATTGTGGTTTGATTATTCAGGATTGTTAATTTGTTACTCGCCAAGGACAGCTTCAATTTGTTTTATTATGAATGTTAATTGAGTTGCTCATACTCTCGCTGGGCTTCTTTAATCTTGTATGTCTTTTTTTTGGTCTCCTTTTATTTGTTTAGAGGATCCTTTGTTAGACTTACTCATATTAATGAAGTTCTTTTGCCTCAAAAAAGAGAAAGAATTCTGTAAGAAAGTTAGCTTCAATGTTTCTTATTAAAGCAACATAACATAAATGTATATATATTTTTATTTGTTTTTGATGATGCCTTTTTTCAACCGGAAATCGGGCCGGGAGGTGTGGGGATCACAATGACCCGAATTGTTAGGCTGGATGCAAAAGGTTCCGATCGTCTGGCTAGCCAGACCGCCTGGGTCGCCATGATTCAGCCAGACGTAGCACCCCTCTACAAGAACAAAGAAAAGGGGTCGGCGAGGGCCAGCTCAGTGGCCTTCTCCGCCGATGCCTAAGCCGCTTTTCTTAAAAGAGATCGCTAGAGGCTGTGATGATACGAAGATGCTGTCATGAAATATTATTAATCAAGACTCTTTCACCGATGGGGTGACCTTGTATTTATGTGAGATGTTAAACCACTGGATGGTGATTAGAGTCCTTCCATTGACTTTCTTTATTATTTATTTGAACTGAGCACGGATTTGGTATTATGATATAGAAGGAGTCATTTATTTGGAGATGATAATCCTCCTTCCCGGCTGGGGAGATCCAACCATGATGATATACATTTTCCTTTCCTTATTAAAAAGATCAGTTTAATCGCAGATACAATATACATCAGTTATTTTCTATTCTTCAGACCTATGGAGTCCTCCCATAGTTGTTTCGGGGTCTTAGTTTGTTCATGGATCATGGCCAAGCAAAACCATCTTCTGGGTTTAATCACTCAACCCGTCACCACCGCGAACTCGAATACGTTGCCGGTACGCCTAACGGACCGGGCCTTCGCACTTCTCGGGCCTGCGAGTGGGCCTCGTTACTCTTTTTCCAAACCCTATCAAGGCTCCAGCCCTTGTGTACACGCGCAAGGGTCGAATTCTTCCTCGCTTTCTACCGCAGCTTCCCACGCACTTGCTCGGGTCAAGGTTATTCGCCGCCATATGTCTCAAGGATAATGACGACGCTTATACTTCGCAGACTCGCTTTCTCCTAATTCTTTCCGGGCCTTTCTTCGCTTCTTTCGTGGATACTTTTCTGCTTTGTTCGTCATTCCCCGGACCTTTTCTTTCTTAGCCTTCCGGTCTCGCACTTTTGTGCAACCTTTCTCCGTCAGATCTTCGGTCCGTCAGGTTCAGATCATTTCGGTTTTTCGACGTACGACGAAACGCTAGGTTTAACCGATTGGTTTTGTTTCTTGTCGCTTGCCTCCGCTATGGGTCCGGGTCGCTTCTTCTCTTTGGCGATTGGTGGTGATTCTCCTGTCGCCAAAGATTGGCTTACTAGGAGCGTCGACCGCTCGGCCGCACGAACCCGAGATGTTTCCTTGGCGCCCCTCTTCCTTGTGACAAGGGTAAGGGGAGAGTGAGCCTGATTTTAATATCCAAGGATCTGATTATCTCGACCTCGCCCTTCAGCATGCACTAACCGTGGGGCCCAGCAAGGTCGGTCCTTCATATACATTGCTGAAGGTTTCAGACCTCCTTTGATGTTCCGTGGTCCCCGATGTTTGACTCTTTACGTAGTTCCTGTACCAAATGGTATGCTTCTTCAGTCGCCTTTAGAATGCTGGTCTGTTTTCCTTTGCACCCCTTCATAAAAGGGCCTACAACATTTCAATGTCCGCCCTTCCCAGCTCGCAGACCCAACTAAGCCAAAGTATTTTGGCTGGCCTATCGTCTTCTTAGTGACGCGGGACTCCTCTGTTCCCACAGTTCCTCGCTTTATCTTTTTACTCGAAGGATACCACCGAGGGCTTCCTTTATTTTTCTAGGCGCTCTGATTCCTCCTGTACGACTCCCTTCTTCTCAGGCCATGAAGGGCCGCTACTTGTTAGTGGTCGAGGTTTGGGAATACGACCTTCGACAAAGATGACACGACCGTGCTCCTGGCTCGACCACCCCCGAGAATCTCCGTAAGTGTCTGTGTCATTTTTGGTATGACTTGAAGAATATTCAATACTGATTACGTGTCCTTCAAAGGCTTCTGTGCTCCTGATTGGATCTCAACACAAGATGATGCTATAGCATCGAGATTGGCCTAATGCCCTCCGCCTCGCCTTACGTGGAGCTTACCAACGATACCGCCGGCCCTCGAATTGGAAGCCTGCTCGCCCTGCTGCTTTGAGGCCCTCGCCTCCTCCCTCCAAGAAAGTCTCTCCCATTGGGCCTTCCGCAGCCACTCCCACCCGGGGAGAGGTTTTGGCTCAATTGGAGGCATTATCCCTAAGCCCGACGTAGCGGAAAATTCAAGCCACATAAAGATAGCCGCCAGCCAACCCGATTGGGGGTATCCGTTTCTGTTCGCCTTCGCTCGTACTGAGCGGGCAGCTTAAGTTCGCAGAGGGGCTCCTATAGTTTTGCTCGCAGCCCCACCACGCTGCCTGCCATGGCGCGAAAATCTTCGTGATCCGCTGATCAACAAGGCGGTCGCGTCACCGTCTGAATCCGACGGCAGCACGCCCGCTTTTCCGCCGGGCGGAAGGGTTGAAGAAGAAGGCTTCGAAATAAAACCAAAGTGGAGATGGGGACCTTTGCTTCTATCGAGCTTGCAAAGAAAGTAATGCGATCATCCACATGAGGGATTCCTGACCTGAGGTCAAAGCGCCGCTTGTCGACGAGGCCTCCGCCTGGCCCTTCAAGGTGTCACCGGTAAGTCCTCGTGTCTCATCGCGCCTATATCTCACGCTAATCTCGCAGAGGATGTTGACTCCATGCTCGATGCGTAGCCACTATTTCGCTGGCTCGGGCCGAGAAGCGCCAAATCAAACGAAAAGCATGTGAAAATCACTCGATGAGGCGCAAAGGCGACTCTTACTTCCGAAAGGACTGAAGCATAAGGACGGGCGCAGCGTGACATCAAGAGGTAGAGAGGCGAACTGATGAAGCACACCATGCTCGGCCCGTGCTCTGGCGGAGCAGAGGACGGTTCTGAGTAGCTTGATACGGGGTTAAGGGTGAGCTGGAGGCTCGTGGCGAAGTCAAGGGTTGTGCAAGATGACTTGGCCGACCGGAGGGGGCTGCACAGGGCCCAAAGATTTCCGCACTGGTTAGGGAAGAAACTTACTCAACTCCGGGTGAGTCATGAGTCCTGTGATGAGCCGCTGCAAGTACCAATGGCTACAACTGGGCGATAAGCCACAAGCAGCCTAGATACGCCTCGTCCGCGGCTTCCGATGCCGTAAAGGCCGTTGAGGTAGCTCAGCCTGGGAGGCCTGAGGCTGTGCTTGGCGGAGCGGCTGAAGGAGGAGTGCACGGATTGCGTGGGGATCTTCATCAGCAGATTTCTCCGGTCAGCGAGGACGGCTGCCTGGAAGATTGAGAGACCAAGCCGTGCTGGGCTCGGGGCTTCGGGTGGCTCACTTTTCAGCAGAAGGCAATTGATGCTTATGCAGATTTAGACTTCAACTTCGATCTCCCCAGTGACGAGGAGGTAGAGGAATCTTTCTCTGCAAATTGTTCTCAAGATCCGTACTCGCGGCTTCGATCACTTCCCCTCCGCCCGTTCCTCCTGCTAACGCTTAAATCCTTGTACTCGTCTACCTGATTTCGATTTTCATACTTTCCTTCTCATGTATACTTGTTTGTTTTTGTTGGGCCTGGAGTTCGAGACACATGTGGCCTCCACTTCAATAAATATTCATTCATTTTTTTTTTTTTATATATGTTTGCTTGCGGTCTTCGCTGCATTTCCCCCCGCGCTTTTCTTTCAACGACCGACCGAGTTCGGGCCGAAAGCGCACAAGCTCGCCGCATTGAGTCACGAGGCCGTAGGGCTATTCTCTCAAGCCGAGACGAGCCGGCGCCGCTGGGCGGTGTAGAACGGGTGAGGTCGCCAAATGAGCGCGGTAGGCTGGTCTCGCCATTCGCTCGAGTGGCGCCTCGATTCTTGGATCATGCGGATTTGTTTTGGTAGAGCTCATCATGTAGAGCTCGTCGATTCGAGCTGCTGACCTTCATGGGCTGAATTTGCACGAGTTGACTTGATTCCTTAGGTTTCATGTCCCGTCTCGGGGCAGAGGTCAGGCGCCTGGAAAGCGACCGACCTCCATTGGGCTGACTCGGCACGAGTCGAGCTGGTTCCTTGGACTATATGACTTCCATTGGTTGTATTAATTCCTTGTCTGCATGACTTGTTTTTTATGGAACTCGTCAATTCGAACGGCTGACCTCCATTGATCGACTTGCATGAGTTGAGTCATAGGCTGCATGACCTAATTCGGGAGAGGTCAATAATCTCGAACCGATCTCCATTAGTTGATTCGCCTGAGTTGAGCTGATTCCTTGATTCCATGACTTATTTCTGGCAGAGGTCGTCAGTTTGAGCGGCTGACCTCCATTGGTTGACTTGCATGAGTTGATTTAGAGGTTATGTACCCGATTTACGAGGTCGCACGCGACAAAGGGTAGAGTTTGGCCCATGTGTATTGAGAGGAAGAGCTCACCGAGTGAATAGTTGAGAGCTCGGCCCGAGTGGGAACAGAGGAATCGAGAGGAAGAGCTCACGAGTGAATTGTTGAGTAGAGCCCGTCCGAGTGAACTGAGAGGAAGAGCTCGCCGAGTAATATCGAGCAGCTCATCTAGAATCGGCCGGGAAGAGCTCGCCAATGTGGATAGTTGGAGTAGAGCTCGGCCCATGCGGAATCGAGAGGAAGAGCCGCCGAAAAGGAAGGAGTAGAGCTCGTCCGGGAAGGAATCGATGAGAAGAGCTCTGCCCGAGGAATAGTTGGAGTAGAGCTCGGGCCCGAGCGAACTCACGGAAGAGCTCGGCCTGAGTGAATTAGCCGAGTAGAGCCTCGGCCCAAGTGAACTGATGGGAAGAGCTCGTCAGAGTGAATTGCTGGCAGGAGCTCGTCCATGTGAGCTGAGGGGAAAAGCTCGTCAGAGTAAATAGTTGAGTAGAGCTCGTCCATGTGAACCGGCTGAAGAGCTCGCCAACGTGTGATAGGCCGGCAGAGCTCATCCATGTGAACCGAGAGGAAGAGCTCGCCGTGAGCGCGAAGGCAGAGCTTGTCCGAGTGAACCGATGGGAAGAGCGCCTGCCTGAGTGAAATAGCTGGAGTAGAGCTTGTCCGAGGAATCGATGGGAAGAGCCTGCCTGAGTGAATTGCCGAGCAGAGCTCTGGCCCAAGTGAATCACGGGAAGAGCCTGGCCAGAGGAATTGCCGGCGTGAGCTCGTCCATGGAGCCGATGTGGCGCCTGCTAGGAGTAAATAGCTGAGTAGAGCTCACCCAGAACTGATGGGAAGAGCTCAATGTGGAAAAGTCGGTGCGTAGCCCGCCCCGTGGAACCGAGGCATTCGCCAGAGTGCGAAGTTGAGTAGAGCTCATCCGAGTGAACTGATAAAGAGCCTGCCTGAAAGTGAATTATCGAAGAGAGCCTGGCCCAAGTGAATCGATGGAAGAGCTCGCCGCAGGACACGAAAGAGCCATCTCGAGCGAATCACGGGAAGAGCTCTCTGCCTGGAGTGAATTCGCCGAGTAGAGCTCGCCCAAGTGAATCGATGGGAAGAGCTCGCTGCAGGAATTGCCGGGGCCTGAGCCTCGTCCATGTGAACTGAGGGAAGAGCCTGCCGCAGTGAATTGGCCGAGTAGAGCCTGGCCTGGGTGAACCGATGGGAAGAGCTCGGGAGTGGAATTAGTCATGTGAGCCGTCCATGAGCTCGAGGGAAGAGCTCGTCGAGTAAATAGCCGAAAGTAGAGCTCATTCCATGTGAAACTGATAGAAGAGCTCCAATGTGGATATTGAGCAGAGCTCGGCCCATGAACCGAGAGGAAGAGCTCGCCCGAAAGGAATTGCCAGCAGAGCTCGCCCAAGTGAACTGGCGGGAAGAGCTCACACGGATAGTTGAGTAGGCTCAGCTCCATGTGAATCGGTGAGGAACAGCTCGCCGCTGGTGGCGTCCCGTACCGGTGCGGCGAGCGTGAAGCAGTGGCAACAGCCCCAGCCGTCTACTTCGTAGCGTGGCTCAGCGGAGTAGCGAGCTCGCCAATGGCGGCGTTTCCAAACAGCAGGCGGCGTAGCCGAGCGCAATGTAGCCTCGAGCCGTTCGACTTCACAGGCAAAAGATGGCTTGTGCGGAGTAGGTGAGCTCGTCAATGGTGGCGTTTCTGTACCAGGGCGATGTAGCCGAGTGGCAACAGAGGGCTCGAGCCGGGTTCGACTCCCCGAGGCGCCGCGGGCTCGTGCGTGCAGTAGGTGAGCTCACAATGGTGGCGTTTCCAGCCGAGTGCGGCGTATGTAGCCGAAAGGGCAATGTAGCTCGAAATGGGTTCGACTTCGAGGCAAAGCATGGTTCAGGCGGAGTAGTGAGTCACACGGTGGCGTCTACCGAAAGTGCGGCGTATGTAGCCGAAGTATCGATGTAGCCCGAGTCGGGTCTCCGACTCCCGAGTGCGCTGCGGGCTCAGGCGGAGTAGGTGAGCTCTGCCAATGGTGTATAGTCACGGTGCTCATCCATATATGAACCAGCCGAGCTCTTGTATGCCTTTTCGACTTCTAATTTTTGAAAGGTGCTAACGCCTTTAATGTTGATCGGGCGGAGACCGAACGCTCGCATCAAGCCCGAGGGCTTCGATCTTCTTATAAATAGCGGCTTCCTTGCTATGGGGCTTATATTTTGTATATTCTGCTCTCAGCGATCTTTATTAACCGTATCTGAGGCGAGATGAATCGTCGATCTACAGTTATCTTCGAGATCCTTACGAAGATTTGGGGTCGTACTTTGTTCTTCTACATGTGGGAGTTGTGTTTTCCTAGTCTCCCCTTTATGGGGTCATGTTATTCCTAGCCGTGCTACAGGAATGTTTAAGAGAGGCGGTGCGTCTCTTGCTCTGCTTTCTCTGTTTTCTGTTCCTTTTTCTCTTCTTTTTCTCTTCTCCTTCTCCTTCTTTTTCATCTTTTCTTCTTCTCCTCTTTTCTTTTCTCCCTTTTTCCTCTTCTCCTCTTTTCTTTTCTCCCTTTTTTCTCTCCTCCTCCTTTCTTTTCATTCTGTCTTTCTCCTTTGCCCCCTTTCCTTTCATTATGTCTTTCTCCTTTGTCTCCCTTTTCTTTTCCTCCTCTTTTCTTTTCTCCCTATTATTATTATTATTATTTATTTATTTATTTATTTATTTTTGTTCGAGGGGCTGCTTGTCTTAAAGTGCTTTTCGGATATGTCGAGAACACCAGAATCATGACGATTGTATGTAATTGAATGTAGTTCCATTGAAATAAAGAATAACTTTTCCTTTTATGTCTGTGAATCTTCTTATTGTGCCTTTTTATGTATCTTACATATATGAACTGTTTGAGATGTCTAACCAAATAATCAATGAACGCTCCATTTGTCACATAAGATCCGGTAAGGCATTATTCAACATTACCAAGCGTGCTTCTTGGTAAGCAGCAGGTGTTCGCATTCCATGTATCTTGCAAAATTTTTCCTCTCGCTTACGTTTTGAGTTCATAATTGCACAGTCGACGACTGAGGATATGATGCTGGGACCTCCAGGTTGGGGCTTAGTTTTCCATCTTGTTGGATTCTTCCTCGAAGCGGGGGAGAACTTCTTTTAAGACTAAGTCGCCCGGCATGTAGCTCCTGGGGTTGACTTTTTTATTATAGTACCTCGTTGTTTTCGCTGATACTCCTCGTGCATTTGAACACACTTTCGCTTTTTCATCTAGGAGTTACATGTTTAGGCGAAGGGCACCGTCATTATACTCCTCACGATCGCTTCGATCTGGGAGACCGAGCCTCCACGGGGGCTCTTGCCTCGGCGCCAAAGCTAGGGCAAATGGGGTTTGATTCTTGACACTACGTGTTGTCTTGTAGGCCCATGAGTACCTCGGGAGGTATTACCCGATTTCCCTTAAGGTCTTCCAACTTGGTCTTCAAGGCAGCTTTAAGGGTTCTGATAGTGACTTCGGCCTGTCCATTTGATTACGGATGTGCTGGGGACGAGTAATAATTTTTAATTCCGAGCTCGGCACAAAAATCTCTGAATCTAGCGTTGTCAAACTGCTTTCCGTTGTCTGATACCAGGGCTCTTAGGATGCGAGCACGCATATGATGGCTCGCCACACGAAATTAGCATTATCTTTGCTCTGCGTAATTGTGGCTAAAGGCTGCCGACTACGCCCCCGCTTGATAAAATCCTTTGCGGCGTTATTAATTTACCTTTGTCCTTTGCAATCGGCAGGGGTCCCAATATGTCCAAACCCCATTGTTGGAAAGGCTAGTGACTTGTGATCGATGTTAAGGGCTTTGACGGGAGGCGTGAGATCTTGGCGTGTTCCTGGCAGATCCTGCATCTCTTGACTAGGTCGGTTGCATCCTTGAGTATGGTTGGCCAGTAGTACCCTTGCCTTAATACTTTTCCTGCTAATGCCCGGGCTCCGATATGATTCCCGCATATACCCTCGTGTACCTCTCTCAGCACGTGCCCGAATTGTCCTCTCCGCGATGCATTTAAGAAAGGGTGTAGAAAAATCCTCGTTAGAGGTTTGCTTTATGATTAGTGAACTTTGGTGACCTCACCTTATTTTGGATGCTTCTTCCGGGTCGATCGGTAGGCTTAGTATTATAATTCAAATGGAGTCCATCCAGCTCGGCACGGACTCCTACTTAGAAGCGGCTTAGTCATGCTATAAGGATCGCGATAGAGAGTTCATGAGTATCAACGGCGTCGACGGTCGGTCTTCTGTGAGGCTGTGGCTAGCCGCCAAAGCGTCATGGGAATTCTACTGCTCTAGGGACATGTTTGACTGAGACAGCACAAATTTCTTTAATAAATCGGACCTTTGGAGTATAAGATCATCCTTTCACTTTTGGCCTCGTGGGTGTGCTATTTACTGACCACCGGTTAAGTCCCTTTGTAGACCTCTAGCTGATCGACTTCTAATGAATGGGCGAGGTTGAGACCTGCTATGACGGCCTCATACTCGGCTTCGTTGTTAGATGTATGGAACCCAAATCTGAGCGCGTATTCAATGTCTATCCCTTCTGGTGAGGTTAGGATTAGACACAACTCATTATTGTGCATTTGAGCTCAGCGTCTGCAGTTTCAAGTGGGAGGCATCCTTTCGTGAGTGGTGCGAGCGAGTTACGTCGAGATTGAGATTCCATGAGGTCGGTATTTAGGACTGTCCTTTTATTGCGGAGTTTTGACTTGTATCGATCTTCGAACTCGCAGCTCTATGGGCCCGCTTCGTGACCTTAGGGCTTACGGTTTTGTGTAATACTGCTTCATCGGTACTAAATAGGGACTTCTATAGTATGAGCTTGGAAATCTGAGTGGAGCTTCAGAAGTGTGATCATTAGACGAAATTAATTTCCATTCTTGGATACCTCTCTCTGCTCCTCTTGCATTTCAGCTGCAATAATAAACCTTTAGGTCTTTGAACTCGCTCTTTATCTTTAGCGAGGGCGGCAACGGTTGAAAAGTCCGTCTGACTAAGTATAAGTAAGGAGTTCCTTCCAACAGGGACTTACTAGAGCGATTGGAGAACTCGGGTATGTTTTTAATCTTTGTCGCGGCTTCTTCTTAAATCCATTGGAAGACAGCGCCCGGAGTTTTGAAGAAGGGGGCGGCACTGTCATCACGGATGCAGTCGGCCCAGGCGCAATCCTTCACGTCGGTCATTTGGACCTCCTTTATTCCTGATGGTGATGGCATGTCGAGCACTGCCTTTATTTTGTCTGGATTTGCCTCAATTCCCCTGTGGTTGACTATGAAACCCAGAAATTTTCCGGCTGACACGCCGAAGGCACATTTGGCTGGGTTCAGTTTCATGTTGTAATTCCTTAGGATCTGGAACGCCTCAGAGAGATGAGTGATGTGGAGATTGGCTGTGGTGGATTTTACCAGCATGTCGTCTACGTATACCTCCATAGTTGAGCCTATCGTTTTAAGACAGTCGGTTCACTAACCTGCGGTAGGTCGCTCCTGCTCTTAGTCGAATGGCATCCTGCGATAACCAATAAATTCACACATTTGTGTGAAAGAGGTCTTTTCTTGATATTACAGGTGTCTTGATCGATTGTAGCCAGGAAAATCTCCATCATAAAGCGAAGTTGTGGCAGTGGTGGCGTCCACAATGAGGTCGATCCTTGGCAGTAGGAAGCTGTCCTTCGGGCATGCTTTGTTTATCGATGGAAGTCGACACGAGTCGTACTTGTATTGCTTTTTGTGAGTATAACGTGTGACCACTCGGGATATTCTGCCTCTCGTGCTCCTGCTTGGAGGAGTTTGCCGACCTCCTCGTTGATGGCTTTTGCCTTTCTGGCGCGAAGCTCCTGGCGGCTTTATGACCGGTTTGAAGGATGGGTTGGTGTTCGTCATGAGTGATTACGTAGGGTTGATTCCCTCCCAGTATGCATGCCTTCCATGCGACGTCTGTGTCTTAAAATGAGTGAGGTGGCCTTTGAGGTCTTCCGCTAGTTTGGAGCCGATGTAGGCGAGATGTTCGGGGTCGTCATCTAGCGATACCGGTTCTAGTTCCTCCGAGGGTTCGGGTCGGGTGTGCGCCTCGTCACACATGTCAAGCTTCGTGCGCATTCCACGTTGCCCGGCCTTTTGTTTCATGGAGGTGTATGGCATTCCCCAGCCACCCGATCTCCTCGGTTCTGCACATGTATGGTTGGAATTTGATTATCATGTGATATGCGGGGGATGGCTTTATTGCATTGAGAGAAGTGCACTTAGCAACATATTTATAAGTGACGGGGCATATAGGATAAGGAACCTTGCTGTTGTCGTCGCCTGGCAAGGGGGCTCGCCCATGGTGAGCACCAGTTGAATCAAGCCCAATGGTAATACCTTTTCTCCCGAAAACCCAGCAGTCTTTGTGTTATTACGAGGGTTCTAACTTTTCTCTCCCTGATACCCGATTTTGTGGTAGCCATGAAAATGATGTCGGCCACGGGAACTTTGGATTATCAATTAAAGCAGATGAACGAATTGTGTTAGCCTGTCCTTGCGGCGAACCGCAATGGTCGTCGTAGGATCTTGGCGGCGGCCTCAGTGCAGTCGACGTGATGGTAAAGTGTCGGTCGCGGCGGATTAGATCTTTGCTTGTATTTCTCCCATTCTATTGATCGATGCTGCAGCGGGTGGGCTAGAGCCGAACTAGATTCTCCTCCTCCTGCCCAGATCCTCCAGAGATCATGTGGATTTCTCCAAGGGGTTCTTGGTCTTGAGTCATTAAACTGTCGGCGGCATTGTTGAGTCGGGGCACAGTTCGGTCCCAGGTCGACTTTGGGCGGTCCCGGGCTTGGTTCCTGGCAGGAGTATGGGCATTGGGATTGTCAAGCGGTGTATTAGGCCTATTTCTATTCTCTTTTCAGTTGTATACAATTGTCCGTGCGATGCCCATAATCCCTATGGAACTCGCAATATTTGGTGTTGTCCCTTGTGGCGGGATCTGATTTCATCTGAGTTGGCCATCTCAGGAACTGCTCGTTTCGTACTTCATGCAGGACCTGCGACACTGAGGCTGTTAGGGGAGTGAAGCGCTGAGGCGAATAACGTCGTCGCCTTTCGGATTGTGGTGGGCCTAGACGGTCTCTGAGATTCCCTCGCCTTTTAGGGGATCGTTCTAGATCTTTTCCTGGGGACTTTTCCTGGTCGTTTTGTCTTTTAGGGCTTTGTCCTCACCGTTTGTCTGTCGTACTTCTCTCTCTACGGGTGGAAGAGCTCTCCCTCTTGGATATGAGGGCTTCCTCGTCGTTTATATATTTCTCTGCTTTGGCGAGTACCTCGGCCATGCTTGCTTGGGGGTTCTTCGAGATGGAAAACATCAGATCTTTTGGCCCACTCCTAGCCGCAATGAGGCAGCTGTGATGGCAGAATTTTTCATCAGTACATCTATCTTCGAGGGGACTCGGCGTTGAATCTTTGCACATATGACTTCAGGCTTTCTGCCGAGCCACCTTGACGGTCAATAGATGGTAATTCCGGCACTCTGTATGTCACGGCTCGGAGTAAGTGGGAGGCGAACGCAATGGGCAGTTCTACGAATGAAGAGATTGATGAAGGGAATTCTATTAAGCCGGGCCAAAATTTGGGCCTTTTTAGTGTAGTGAAAGGCGAAAGCCTGCACCGTACGAGAATCTTGATACTATGCTCCATTTGATTCTTATAAGTATTGAGATGGTCGAGCGGGATCTTTGAAAGCTCAAATTGAAAGTTTCCACTGTAGCATTTTGAATTTTCTTGGGGCGGATAACGTAACACCTTATTTGTGAAGGGTGATTCGAGTTTGATGCCAGGTATCCATAGTGTCGGTAGCGTCCTTAACCACCTCCTTCACACGGCGAGCTCTTGTTGAAGACTCACGAGACCTCTGCTCCCGTAGTACGCTCTCTACGCTCCTGGTTGAGGGTGATGCAGTGCTTCGTTCGCGACCTGCCCCCCGAGTATTGCTTCGTTTCCCTCCTCCGCAGGGGCCAATTGTGGTCCGTGCCCCCTGGCTCGGCTGGACTCTGCTTCTGTTTCGACGCCTCGGGGAATGTCGTGACCGAGTTGCTCCTCGCGGGGAGGAATGTTATGGCTTTACGTGTGCATTAGGTGTCTCAGTGGATGTTGTATCTGTCTGGTAAGTTGTTCCAACTCTTCTATCAGGCGTTGATTGACGAGGCGAAGTGCTTCCACTTAGTTTGTATTGGTTTGCATTGCTTCCATTGTCCCAGGAGGTCTGCTATCTGCATCGCCTGGTGGATCCTGCATCCTCGGTGGATTGGCGTTACTCCTGCTTGTGTTCCTTGTTGATACCATCGATGCTTGAGAAATTAGTTATATTTATAGAGTATCGTTCCTGTGACGCCAACTAATGATGCCTTTTCAACGAGCTGAAGCGGGTGTGGGGATCATTGGGTTGGACGGTTGTTAGAGTGGGATGCGGGCGTTGGATGTTTGGGTTGAAGCGGGACCGTTTGGGGGCCAGCTGGTGATCTGCGAGGCTGGGGACGTAGCACTCCTGCAGAAGCCAGAAAGAAAAGGGGCCGGCGGGGGTGTGCGGTCGCGCTCGATTACTAAGTCAGTTTCTTTCTTAAGAAGAGCCCAGAGGGCGTATGTGTGCATACGAGTATGCGTCTAAGAGTGCGTATTAGAATTGGCGTACCTTTCACCGATGGGGTGGCCTTGTATTTATAGTAGATGTTAAACCAGTTGGATGGTGATTAGGAGTCCTTCCCATTGGACGGGATATTTCTTATTTTAGTCCATATCGGATTTGGTACAGGATATAGAAGGGTTTATTTGAATAATCTCCTTATTATTGAGAGATCCAATGACGATGATCTGTTATTATTTTCCTTCCTTATTGGTAAGATTTGGTGAATGTCAGTGGGATAATATGATTAGGGTTATTCATTCTACGTACCTATAAGTCTTCCCATAGTTGCTCTGGGCCGATCTTGGTTTGGTTCGCGGGTCATGGGCTGCTAAAACTATCCTCTAAGCGAATTGGGCCTTCAACTTGGGCCACCATCAAGTAATACGAATACTTTCAATGGGTATATGGGCCCGGACCTTCGTCTCTCTCTTGGGCTGATAGGTGGGCTGCGTGCCTATTTTTCAAGCACTATTCAGTTTTTACCCAATTTATTTTTCGTCATGGGCTGTATATATAAACATAGAGGTAAATTTTCTTCAAAAAAATTTCATAATAAAATTTTAAAAAATTTCTTATTCAGACTTGTGTAGTAATTAGTACTTATTTGGGTTGTGTTATCAAAATTGTTATTAATTTGCTTAGCGTTAAAATTGTACATAGATAGAATTTTGATTGGAGTATATCAAAATTTTTTAAACAAGATCACATGCACCCTAATCATTCAAGTTCAGTACTCGGGTGTCGCTGCAAATATCCTTTGATTTTATGATCAAGAGATCCACACACAAAAAAAAAAAATAATAATAATAATAATAAAAACAGTTACTAGTATCATTATATGATCGACGAATAAACTAAAAATAATATACATTGCAGTTGAAAGCTCAAAAAAATAACTCACAATATTAGTCTAAAATCTTGAGGTTTAACCCAATAGTTATTACACTAAAAAAATTCTAATGATCACTTGTTCAATTCTCCTCAAGGCCCTATTTCAAAACCCTATAGGATTAGTGAGAATGGACTTCCGCGATTATAAAAAAAAAAATCATCACTATGATCTATGACAGACACACGTACAAGTTGTCAAGTACAGAAGAAGAGAAGAAGGCTATGGGCATGGTTGATGATGAGTGCATGGAGGATGAGGGAAAATTTCAATATTATCGCCGGCTTTAAGGTCGCCGGCAGTAGTACCGGAAGAAGGAGGGCATGGACGGCGGTCACCTTGATTGCCTCCTACACCTATATGGGTACAGGAAGAAGCAGAAGGGAGGAGGACTGGGCTTTACCCCGACTAGTAAACCAATACCATATTTATGGCTGCTGCTGCTGCTCTCGATCTCAACCCTACCAGCAGTAGAGATTGAGAAGTAGGAGGAGTACCAGAAGACGACCCACATATTAATCATCATCACTATCTTCAACAACTTCTTCGTGATATATATATATATATATATATATATATATATATATATATATATATATATATATATATGTTAATGTAGATAGCTAGCCAGCTAGTAATGAGTAAGAGATGGAGATTAATTGGAGATGAGGGGGGTGAATGTGATTTGATGCATGGGGGGGTTTTTATAGACTACTAACTTACTACATGCAAATCGGCAACAGATGAAGTACAGCGATGGGAATGTTAATTTGCTGGGAGCTTAAGCTTTGGGTTTATTTGGGTACGCATGTTAGCATCCTGTATTGATGACGAATGTTGGGTTTTTGGGTTCGTAGCCAAACAACACCCAATTAGAGAGAGTAATCCACCTTGAACTTTTTATATAAAAAAAAATCCGACAACACCCAACTTTTGTATGTAACAAGGTACAAGGAAACAAGGAAACTAATTAATATAGTGAGTGTACAAAGTACAAACAAAGGGAGATAGGCATCTTGGAAATCAATTATGCAAGTAAAGCTGAAAGTCCGTCATGACTCATGAGAACCTCATAGAGAGATCCCCCAATGATTCCAATTGATCCCAAAATGAAAAAAGCAAAAAAAAAAAGTATAATTTTTTTTTTTTCATTTTTTCCTTTTTCCCATTTTAAATGTTGCGCTAATATTGATTAGTTTTTTAATTAGTGAGGGTCCTAAAAAGACTAGAAAAGTTTTTTTTTTTTTTTCCTGATCATATTTTTTAAAACTGTTTTGAGAACATTTTTTAAAAACATAGAGAATACTATTTTGGTTTTCTTTCAAAATTATTTTTATTATCAGAATTTAATGTTCTGTGTGTGTTTTTCCATAAAAAAAAAACTAAAAATCAATTTCAGACAAAAAAAAACAGTTTACAAAAAAAGTAAACAAACATGCATGCCCTTTCTCTTTTAATGTTTTTTTAACAAAATATTTACGCATATAAAACTTAAAAATCACATCAAATCTTGAGATGTGATTGAAAGGCAAGCTATTAAGTGGAGATAATAAAATGAGTAGAGTTCACATTAGGAATGATGAAGGATGGATTTATGGAAGGATATCTACACTTAGGGAGGAAGGAAGTCATCACTGATTAGATTAACTAGCTATAATCATTTAAAGCACCCTCACTAGGATCCTTTTGGCTTTTTAATTAGTTTTTTTTTCTCATGCGTGAGTGGCGGGTCGCCACAGCACTGCTTTGACCGGATCACCACCGTCACTGGCAAATATGGTAAAAGAGTAAGAGAGAGGGAGGAATCCTCGTATTGAGTTTAAAAGAAAGGAATGATTATAGATGTCTCAAAGAGGTCTCTTCATTGTGTTGGGAAAGGCTGAAATGTGCATGAAAAGACTAATTAAAGAAAAAGGTGTTAAGTGTTGGAATTAGAGCATGGTTGAAATGCGCGGTATCGATCGTCAGCTTCGGACGGTGCGAGGCGTAGCGATTAAGCGGTGTATCGATTACGTATCGACCCGATCGTAAAATAGAATGATTAAATATTTAAAAATTATTAAAATATTATATAAATTATTAGAAAATATATATATAGTTAAGGAAGCTAAAAATTTAATAAAACAAATTTCTTTATATTTAAAATTATTTAAATAGTTAATGAAGCATTGAGTGAAGGAATATGTATGATAATGTTAACAAAAAAAAAAAATTTATATCAAATATAACAAAATGTCACCAAATACATCAATTAATACCATGTTCAATGCCGCGGGGGCTCAAAATCATCATTAGATTAATTATTCTTATTTATGTTTGTTTTTCATAAATAATTAATTTTGAATTCACCTTATTTATTTTTGGTCAAATAAATAAAATAATAAAAAAATTTGTATTTTATATTGTTCACAAAAATATAATTTATGGTTTTGTTAATTTATTATTCTTATTTTATTTATAATATATTACCATACTAATTTAATATATTATAATTGATTAATTATTCTTATTTATGTTTGTTTTCATAAATAAATAATTTGAATTCACCTTATTTATTTTTGGTCAAATAGAAATAAAATAAAAATTTTGTATTTTATATTCACAAAAATATAATTTATAGTTTTGTTAATTTATTTATTCTTATTTTATTTACTCAATATATTATCATATTAATTTAATATTAATACAATTAGATTAATTAATCTTATTTATGCTTCATTTTCATAAATTATTATTTTTAATTAATCTTATTTATGTTTGGTAAAATAAATAAAATAATAAAAATATTTGTATTTTATATTGTTAAAAATATGATTTATGGTTTTATTATTATTATTCTTATTTTATTTATAATATATTACCGTACTAATTTAATATTAATACAATTAGATTAATTATTCTTATTTATGCTTGTTTTTCATAAATTATTAATTTTGAATTAATCCTTATTTATGTTTGGTAAATAAATAAAATAATAAAAATATTTGTATTTTATATTGTTCACAAAAATATGATTTTTGGTTTTTGTTAATTTATTATTCTTATTTTATTTATAATATATTACCGTACTAATTTAATATTAATACAATTGGAATTAATTTTGCTTGTTTTTCATAAATAATTACTTTAAATTGTCTTATTTATGTTTGGTTAAACATGCATTACAAAAGATTGGTACAAACAATGGAACAAGGCAAGCTCCAGGGTTTAAAGTCATGCTTTTGGGCTATATCTTCCTTTTGAAGGTTGTACGCTAATATTATATATTAAAATTATATTATGCTTTAATTTTAAAATAATATTTTAATAAATATATAAATTCTAGTTATTTTATTTTAGATTTTGACTGAATTGATTAAAAAAAATGTAAAACCACCGTTGTAATTTATTAATAAGTCTTCTTATATATTCTATATGATAATTAAATGAAAAGAATATAGATATAAAATCATGCACTTATCATTATTCATTTTTATAGATGAATTCATTTAAATTAAATAGATTATAGTTTTAATATTAAATATAGTTTTCAAGTTAGGCATATTATTATCATGGTCATAATATAGTTTTCATCAACGAATGATATTTAATGTAAATAATGAATATGCACTTACAAAAAATAATAAACAATGAAAAAGGGATCTTGTGCTTAACCGCCGTCAATCCAAAATCCAGCGAGGAGGGGAGGGGGAGGGGCGATGGTTTGGATCTCACGTGATCGGCGGCGGCGACGATCGGTGGCGACAACCCGGCCGGCGGCGAGTTTTGGAGGCGGAGTTGGGGACAGGGCGGGGACGGCGACTGAGGTCCAGGAGAAAATCCCAGATTTCGATCGATTTTCCTCCTCTTCTTCCCGTTCTTGGTTCAGGAGAAAATCTGTTCTTCGCTTCGCTTTGATCGAGACTGAGGTAAGGAGAAAATCACGTTCACAGTTCTTTGGTTCTTCGTTTACCGCCAACTCTGATGTCGCTTGGCAATTGTAATTTGGTATTCAACATTTCAACTTGTGGGTTTGCTTAGTTCACGGGTTTTTCCTTTTCGGAGAATCTCGAAGGTGATTTTCAGTTTTTGGTTCGTTAGAAAGCGGGGATTCGGGTTTTTGTCTTCTGGCAGGGTCGCCCAGGAGTCATCTCGGGAACTTCGGCCGGTTAACCGATATAGCAGATTTATACCGATTCCACCCGATTCAAAGCATACCGACATATCCGATTATCGGTATCGACTCGATTAGGGCCAGAAGCGGTTCACGACTTTCAGTAGAATCGTATCGGACTCGGCCGATTTTTTGAACCCTAGTGGAGAGAGAGAGGCCCCTCAAAGTATGGTATTGTTGTTAGGTACAGAATTAATTTTATTTATATATATATATATATATATATATATATATATATATATATATATACCATCCAACCAGTACTATAACAACCCTATTTTATTAAACACTTGCCAACCATGTAAAATCTTCAAAATTCTTTTATGGTTTGTTTCTTCGATTTTTAATAAACGTTTTGCGCTGTCCCAACATGAGTATCTAAATAATTTCTTATCTGAAAGTAGAGAGCCAGACTAGAGAGCATGTCGTAGAAGCCTAAAGAATAGGGATCGAGGTCGAGAATGATCGTGAGAATGAGTTTCCAGAAACTTAAAAAAGATGAATTGGATTCATCTCTTTGATTAAGATGAGACCAAAAAGATCCTTCAAATTAACTTGTGATGATTTGGATTCTAATTAATCAATGGAATATGATCAAATTTAGTGTCAAAAGCAAAATGAGTGATTTTGAAATCCAAGTCGAGTTTAAAAAAAGAAGAATGATATTATATAAATTAATGTGAGACCCAGAAAGAAAAAGGAAGTCTCCACTCTCCATGAAAGGATGAAATATGCAAGAAAAGGCTAAAGAAAAAATGTAGGACCAACTCAAAATCCAGTACCAAATTGTGAGCATTTAATTTAATAATTTTCTCTTACCTGAAAGTAGAGAATAGAGATCATGTCGTAGACAGCCCAAAGGATAAAGGGAGAGAGGTCCCCGTTGAGTTTGTTTGGAAGAGGCTGAAATTTGTTCTGGAGAAGATCATGGAATGAGTTTCCAGGAAACTGAAAAGAAAAAAAAAAAAGATGGTGGATGATTCATCTCTTCCATGAGACGAGACCAAAATTTTCCTTCAAAGTTAACTTGTAATGATTTGGATTCTAATTAATCATAAACAAACCAAACATCAAGAATTCAAAACTCTTTTGCTCCTTTAGAGAGAGAGAGACCTACCCAACTGGTTCGATCCAAAGTCCAAACAAATCAAGGAGAGAGAGAATTTTGCACTTATTCTACTCCTCCCTTACCTACAATAATATTCACCTTTATATATATATATATAATATTAATATGAATCGATGTAAATCATGCATTAAGAAAGTCTTTTCATTAAGCCTTTCAGCCACTTTGCAATAATGGATACCTATATAAGCCTCAAAGGCAATATACTTTGCATTCTATTGTCTTAATTAAGCAGCTTGGATTTAGCAATGAAGACAGACCTTTTGCCATTTCTCGAGATGAGATAATCGTAAATCCCAATTCGGTTCTCACCGAACTTAGAAAATTTTCTTATTATGTGATAACTATATAGTTTATTTGCCTTGTGTTATCAAGGTACTAATCTTATTATGTGATTGACATAAAATTAAAATAACATTGTTGTTGTTTTTTTTTTTAATGTTATAACCAATGATGAAAATATCAGTTTTGACGGATATATCGATATTTGGATTTTACGGATATATCGGAGATATATTAATAGATGTTTTTACATATATATTGACAATTAAAAATTAAGAATATATTTAAGTTACATATCAAAATTATTTTGAAAGTATAGAGAATGATATTGAATTAGATTATGTAGGTACCATGGAATTTCATTTCGGCACCTCTATTGTTGGCCCGGCCAAGAACCCCAATTTAGGCCGAAGCGATCGACCAGAAAGCTGGGCGATCTGCAGGGTACCCGAAGGGACTAGACCCAGCCCGGTCGGCGGGAACCTTGAGCCAATCCCCACTTCTGGCGCGAGCACTCTCTTATCCAGATATCTTTCTATCCAGTGTTTCTCTCCCCGGTCGCTTGACTCATCAAGCAGTACCTTCTTGACTCTCCATGGTATGAGTGTAAGATCTTCCATGAGTCGGTCTTCTCGCCTCTAATAGAATAGGAGTGCATTCTTGATAGTGACCCTATCGGGAAGGCAGTTATGTAAAAGGAAGAATAAGTCATCCTTCCCGAAATGATAGCCATCTTCCCCTAACATTATGGGAAGAAATCGTCTACTCTCCAAAAAAGACGGATCCTCTTTTCTCTTTCCATAAAAGGAGGAGCAAGTCATACCAAAAAAGGTACGAGATTTTTAATCGAGATACTGCGACTCTAAGTTCTAAGTCTTCCAGAAAAAGACTAACTTTGTCATCGGAGGGGCGACAGAACACCACCGTTGTCTTCTTATTTGTTTTGCCGGTGCGACCCGATTGGTGAATGCTCAGACGATCGGCCAACTGAGAATTCAGAGACTCTGATTGGCGCGGAAGTGCGTAGGAAAGCGGCGAGCAAGAAATCCTCGGAGGCGGTACACGAGGCTTTGGTACACCGTTCCACGGTGACCTCGGATCTCCCCAAGCTTTGGCTATTCCCAGATATCCGTTGGACCATCAGATTCACCATATGACTATGATACAGCGAACTTAGTCCTTGAAGACCAATTCCTCCTCTAGCCCCAAGAGATGAAAGCAAAACAAGAGGAGGACGGGCGGATGGCGAATTGCCTCAAGCAGGCAAACCCCGATTCTTGGGAGAAAATGAGCGCTGCCAGGCTGGGTTGGAGGCCGGTCGGGCCGAGCAATCGCGGGAACCTCCTTGCCCATTTCCTCTTTCCCATCCCGGCAAAGGCAAAGAGGTCGTTGCGTCGGATGATATCGATCTGCGTAGATGATAGGCTATCCTCTAGCGGTTCCCACGGCTCCGTGCCGTTCATCCGAGCTTGCCCGTGGAAGCCCGATCGAGAAAAGGCCACGCGCCAGATCCAGTGCGTCCGTCGATGCGAGCGTAGTGCGGAGAGAACAGCGAGGGACCAATGACCGCCAACGCCCGGCTCACCAATATGTACTTTGGCCGTGCAGGGGCTTCCTACGGTACCATTCATGTACCCGCCTTTCGGGGTCCCCCCCGCACCGCAAATGATTTTTGCCTCCGCCGTTCGGGGACCACAGGACATGCTCTCCACTCCCCTTGGATAGCATATCTTGGACTACGATCGTCCCCGTGGCTTTTCCATACCACCCTTCGCCATGTACAACGGTTCTTTCGATCCGTACGATCACATGTTACATTACAACTAGGCAATGATGCTTAACGCTGGGGATGATCGGCTCCTGTGTAAGGTGTTCCCAGCCAGTCTCAAGGCCACTACTTTGCTTTGGTTTCACAGCTCCCCCCGGAGGATCCCGATAAAAACACATTCGGTGAGCTTGTGGGCCGCGTTAAGTCTCGATGCTTGTGCTTTGTCAGACAAAAAGGGAACATCAGCTCCCTCCAGTCCATCCTCAAACGGGAAGACGAGTCCATCCGAGACTTCACACGCAGGTTCGAACAAGCGGTCCAGCAGATTGATGTCTACAGTATGGATGCGGTCTTGCAAAACTTCAGAAGAAGCTTTGGATTGACCACCCCGTTCTTCAAGTGCTGTCTTGGACTGCTTGAAGCGGCTATGGAGGAATTGGCGCGATGGTGGATAAATTCTCTGTTGGAAGATAACATCGAGCGCGCACGAAACCATCATGATAACCTCCTGAAATGACAAATAGGCCCTTGGGGCGATCGAGCAGAAGCGACCAAAGGCAAGAGCGGAAGAGCCTCGATGGGCAATCAGAAGAAGATCCCAGGAGTTCACGGCTCTCAACATAAACATGACTAGAGCTGGCAATTTGAGCCGGCCCGATTAGGTTAGCAGGCCAACCCGAGTAGGGCGGGCTGGGCTAATTTTTGGCCGAAAAATCGGGCTAAATGTAGCCCGGCCCGATTGGCCCGCTGGGCCAAATAGTACTGGATCGGGCTGGCCCGATTTTTTTCGGGCTGGCCCGGTTTGCAAAATTAAATAAAAAACCCCCCTTTGCTACTTCGCCTATTCCTTATCAGCCCACAAGTTCCAGACCTATTTACCTTTTCGTTTTTGCTTGGCTTGAGCTCCCTCCTTCTCAGTTCATGCGTCTTTCGTAGGCCCCTCTAAGTGACCACCTCCTCGGCTGACAATCCTCTAAGCATTTCCAGGTCTTCTACTTTTTCCATCAGTTTATTTGTTGAGGAGTAAATTGGGGACGTGGAGATTTCTCTCGGTATGGAGGAACTCCGGCACGGATATTTCTCCGGTCTTCAAAGGATGAGGATGATGAGGAAGCTAAAATGGGCCTCCTAGAAACTTAGGCCTACAATCGGTTGAGGAAAGGAGTTTCTTTGTTGGGATCGGAGGCGTGAGGCCGGTGAAGTTGATATAAACGATCTTAGGTTTGGGAAGCGAGTTTGATTGGCGTTGAAGTGAAAAGCTGAAGAGGATAATAGAGGTTCTTCTTTGGGCCTTTCGAATCGTGTCGAAGTGCAGTATCCCTCTTTTCTTCGTTGCCAGAAGATGGGTGTTTCCACCACATTTTCTCGGCAGCTAAATGACATCTTCCTTTGGATTTTAATAATGGGTTTTCATGTTTCTTCATTTTCAGAGTTGGGATTAGTATTCACGAAATTGAAGTTAGATATGAGCATCTGACAATCGATCACGAAAGCTTTGTAGGAGAGAGCGAGCTACACCTTCATTCCATAACTTCATGTTTAGTAAAGTTAGAGGTAACCACAATACACAGAGCATTAGCTGTGAAATCAATACTCTTGTGGTTGAGTTTGGTTTGGATTATAATTTTCATACATTTTGAAGGATGCCTTGGCCCGCCCTTCGGTTTCGTCGAATAATAGGAGGAAATTCACTATTCTTGAGGATGTCGGTGAATCATCAAACTCGAAGAGTGAGATTGAATTTGCTTGAAGTGAAAAATGATTGATAAATCAATGAAAATTTCCTTTCTCAAATTTAAGATGTCTGAAAGATTCTATCTTTAAATTTTTTTCTGCATTTTCTTTTCTGCGGAATGACATTGCTTGGTCCTCCGGGTGCAGAAAGACCACTCTCTTCTGCGGCTTTGTGTGGAAAGCAGTCCCGAGTCTTAAGAGTTGGAATGAAAAAAGAAAAAAAAAAATCGTTCCACTTTGTTCTTTGGCAATTATTCAATTTTAGATCTTTAATCTCATATCGGTTTGGCAGAAATTTCTTCCTTAGGTTCAGGAAGGAGTGACATCTGTGATCACGAAATGAATGAGTTTGTACCTCGGAGGCTATGCGGCCCTATATCAGCCAACATGATACCCATATAGGAGAAATGACGGTGGAAGCGTTGGCGCTTCTCTGCCAGATGCGGGGTGTTGGAGATCGATATGGTTAATTTAAATATTCTTGATTGCTTTTATTTGCTTTCTGCTTTTTGAAGGTTATGGATGTACTTTTATGACATTATCATAGGCGAGAGATTGACTCCTATTTTTGGCTACACTGCGGACATGTGCCTGACTATCAAGAAGAGAGAAGGCAGCAAATATTAAGCTGATCACGATCTTAGTGTCTTCATGAAGGTGAGAGAATCTAGTTCAATTAAAAAAATTTAACCGAGTTCTGCTTGAGTTTGAGCTATTTGTTTTTTAGTCAACATGGATACTACTCTTCTCCGGAATGAAAAATTTTGATTTGACTTAGATGGAAAATAACTTTGTAGTCTTGGTATTCGGTCTCTTGTAAGGTTTCTTTCTTTCTTTACATTGTACCAAAGCAATTAAACGAGTCGATCTAATAAAGCGAAAGTTATTGATTAAAATAATTTAAAAAAATTTCACGGAGAATTGAGGTGGCCCCTTCTTGCGCTAACCATTGGCCAGATATCAGTCGTTGGGCCGACAAAATGGCGACCCGGTTTAATTAGGCAGGCAGTCATTGACTATACCCTGGCCCCGTGTCGGCCGGCGGCCCAGATAAACCCACTTGGTGCCGGCTCTATGTAGGCTCCTACCCATCATCAGGGACCTCCACATGACTTCGTGGCCCACTTATGAGGCGGTCCGGGATAGCATAACAGGTCCCTACGATCGCGATTATCCACGGGGACGAGGCCCCGCAGACCAGCCATTGCTAGTGCCTCGAATTTATGGTAGAAAAGCAGTTGGTCGGACACCTCGGGCGGTACTGAGGAGCGGCCGCGGGACAACTGCTTAAGCTCCACGGTAGACAAGGCCATTGCGAATACTCCAGACATGCTTGAGAACCCGTGACCATTAACTTTATCTTTGGGGGGACCAGCTGGAATGCTGATATCAATCCGAAAGCAGAGGAAGGCCTAACAAGGCGTACCGGTTAGAGCGGAGTAAACACCGTCGTGATCGGGAGATATCGCGGCAATTCTGGAGTAAGACTGACCCTATATCCTCACCTATTAACCTTACATGAATTAAATCACCCACCTTCTGACACACTTGTGATGCTTCGTATGTATTACTTCGGTTTTGATGTGCCCGCGGGGTCTCGTCGATCTAGGCGGCCACGACCCGATTTGCTCCATTCTAGCCTTTAAGCGGATAGAGTCCGTTGATCATCTCCATTTCCGCTAGCATGGTTTTGTCGAGTTTGATGGAATTTGCCACACACTATCAGTTGGGGACATAACCTTTTTTGTCAAGGCAGGTCTGGTAACTCAGCAAGTACTATTCTCCATAGCAGAGGACTTGGGGCCATACAATGCTATCTTGGGCCGAGCCTGGCTACACGCCATGAAAGTAGTACCATCCACATACCACAAAACAATAAGATACCTGACTGAGTTTAGACAAGTTGATCTCGGGAAGCGATTAGCGTAGCGGCGATGTATCAACTCTCACTGGGGGGCACGAGAAGCGAGTGTTTCAGGCGAACCACCGCGAGGACCGACCCCGTAAGCAATCACGGTTATCAGCGGCCCGTATCGGAGGATGGCGGGTTGGGTACATTGATCCCTTGAAACCCGCGTCCTTGGTGACGGATGCATACATTAGCCCTCCTCTCAGGAGGAAAATGATACTCCCGGTGTCTACGGGTTGGATGTTGATGTATTTGCTTGGACTCATGTGCGGATATGGCCGGGATCGACCCGCTGCGCCTCGCTGGCTAAGCGTCTCCCCTTCTTCCAAGTCGGTCGAATGAAAAGTGGGGCAGCTTTCGCTGATGCCACTTGGTCATCAGGGCTGCAGGGTTGATAATCTTGGCATGTGGTTTATTAAAGCGGGTGATAGAATGGGTAGCCCAGCGTGGTGGTGGTTCTAAAGAAGGGAACAAATGGAGAGTATGTGGATTACACGGATCTGTGACGCGTCGAATGGCTTCCCCACGCCCGCATCGATCGGATTGTGGATGCCTCGGTAGGGCCACGGGTATGCTATCATTCTGGATGCTTTCTCAGATACCACGGATCTATCACCCTCTGGATGCGGAGCGTCTTTCATCGCTCCCCATGGACTCTCTTGTTCTGGCGTGAGCGCCTTTCGGCAAGAACAAGGGCAACCTATTAGAAGTTGGTAACGAAAATGTTTAGACCATTACTCGGCAACACGATGGAAGTCTACATTGATGATATGCTAGTGAAATCCAAGCAATGCCCGGATCACGCAGCTCATCTCCAACAGACTTTCAACTACCTCAGAGAATATGGTATGAAACTAAACCCTCTAAAATGTGCCTTCGAGGTCAGCGCCGGCCGATTCCTTGGCTTTATGGTAACTCAAAGAGGGATTGAGGCTAACCCTGCGCAACTTAAGACCATCTTGCAATGCCCATTGACTCTAAGAAGGGGATCCGACAATGACGGTAGGTTGGCCGCTCTTGGGCATTTATTTCACGGTTCCGCAGTATTTGAAACCCTTCTTCGCTGAGAGAACCGGCCAAGGCGAATGGAATGAGGAATGAGACCGGGCATTCATAGCAATCAGGCAATACCTGATAGAGCCCCCGATTCTCGTGAGCCCGGAAGCCGGCGACACTCTTATCTACACCTATGGCCTAATATAGCGATGGTACCGCCTTGTTTAAAGAATGTGGGGATGCGAAGTTGAGGCCGGTATTTTTTGTCAGCAAGTCCTTAACCGACGCGGAGACCAAATATACCCACCTTGAACTAGCTGCCTTGGCCCTACGGACAGCAGCCTAGAAGCTTTGCCCATACTTCCAGGCTCATCCCGTTGTGGTGCTAACTGATCTTCCGCTTCGGGGCACGATTCATAAACCGGATCTGTCCGGAAGGATGACCCGATGAGCAATGGAATTAAGCGAGTTTGGCATCCAGTACAAGCCGAGGCTTTCAAAGAAGGGGTAGGTCTTGCAGGCTTCCTTCGAAATCCAGCGACTGATACTTGCCCGGACGAGGGTGGTGGACCCTTTGCGTTGATGGGGCTTCTAGACAATCGGGAGGCGCATCGTTGAATTGGCCTCCTGCAGGAAAGTTGAATAGGCGATCCGTTTAGCCGGGCGCATCGATAACGAGTTAGAATACGAAGCCATGATAGGCCCGGACGAACTCACTTGCGAGTAGGTGCTTCACGACCTTTTGATTCGAAGCGACTCACGAGTTGGTTGTAGAATAATAGTCAGTGAAGTCGATCCGGGAACCAGAATGTCAAAATATGCTTCTCTAGTCAAACAAAAATTAAGCACCCTCTCGGCTGGAAACTTGAACATGTCACAGGGGGTTTATAATGAAAGAATGAATGCCTTATGGCAGAGTCGTAGCGCTTCTTTGCCAATAAAGGAAACAATATATCTCTCCATCTACTATCAACCGGGCTCCTCCATATTACATACTCAAGTAAGCCAGATAGAGGAAGCTCCCCCATCTTGGATGGATCCCATACAACTCTACATATCCACGGGAGAACTACCTGATGATAGAAGCAGGGCTTATAAAGTTCAGATTCAGTTGGCTAGGTTCTCCTTGGTAGACGGGTAGCTTTATAAATGGTCCCTGGGCAGGCCATACCTGAAATGTCTAACTCCCAAGCAAGGCCGGTATGTGTTGGCTGAATTACACGAAGGTATATGCGGGAATCACCCAGGGGGAAGAGCCTTTGCCATAGGGCTCCACCAGAGGGTATTGGCTAACTGAAGGTAGGATCTTCGACTACGTCAAAAATGTGACCCTTGCCCAGTGAATGTCCCCGTCTTGAAATCTCGGTCTGGGTTGGTTACCATCTCTGGCAGGTGGCCGTGGCTGATGGGGATTGATATTGTGGGTGGTTCCCATGCCATTGAAACTATTGTGGTGCGCCACGGATTACTTGATGAAATGGATGGGCGATGCCTTTGCGTCGATAAAAGATAGAGATGTCACCTGGTTCATCTGGAAAAACATTGTCTGCGGGTTGGCATCGAGATCGTCATTCGATGTCGGCCCGTGGTTGTATTGGGTGTATCACGGACTTTTGCGAAGTTGAAGATAAGAAACTTGTACTCCACCCCCCGGTATCCCCAAAGCAATGGCTAAGTTGAAGCCTCTGTAAGACCTGATGGCGCCCTCCCAAAGAGGTTGGAGCTGCTAAAGGGAAATGGAGTGGGAGGAACTACACCGGGAGTGCCCAGGCCTCTGGGGACCGCAACCCCGAAAACCAGCGAACATCTCTTTCCTTTTGCACTCACTACGGGATGGAAATTTGTTATTCCTCTTGAAATGGGTCTACCTACCATCGGGACGGCCTCTGCGAGATTAGAAAATCTGAGTCGAGTGGTCGGAGAGTTAGGCAGCAGTGATGAGCTACGGGAGCGACATGATTCGAATAACGTCCTACCAAAGCCGCTTGGAAAACTCTTATAACAAACGAGTGAAGCCTCGGGTGTTCCAGCCAGGCAACCTAGACTTGAGGAAAGTTTTTGAGAATACTGAGGATCCCACGGTAGGAAAATTCCAACGATTAGGAGAGGGGCAGAAGTACGTAGTCACACGACTTAGAGTCGGGTTCATGATGACAAACAAACATTATTAGAGTGTGCAGATGTGTGTTAAAAAGGCAGGTATTATTAATAAGAATGTCTTTATTTATTATCTACTCTTTTGGCATGTCTTATGTCAATCTGGTCAATTTCAAAGTCAGAATTCGGTGCGGTTCAGCCGGCTTGTCGACCCGACATGGATCATATCTGGCTAGTCGAATTTCTAAAGTCACGTGGCGCGAGTTCAACGGCACCTTTCGTGAATCATCTGGTGGTGGGGTACGAGTCAGATGGCCAGCAGGTTCACTAACGCGTTGACATCGATCCCGCATCTGGGCGGTCAATTTGAAGTCGAGGCGGCGCGGTTCAGCGACACCGCCCATTCGACATAGATCATATCTAGATGGTCAAATTTCAAAGTCGATGGCGCGGTTCAGCGACACGCGCGACGGTATAGATCCGTCTCGTGGTCAAATTTGAAGTCGGGGTGCGGTTCCGGCACGCCACGCCCGACATAGATCACGTCTAGGTTGGTCAATTTAAAGTCCGGTGGGCGCGATTCGACCTACCCGGCTGGGAGCCTAGATCACATCTAGCTGGTGAAATTTCAAAGTCCGGGCGACGCAGTTCATTGACTGCCCGACCCGATAAATCGCATCTAGTGGTCAATTTCAGAAAAATTAAGTGGTGCGGGTTCAGGCTTTGCCGATGACATAGATCACATCTAGGTAGTTCATTAAGTCGGCGTATGGTTCAGCGACCTGCGACCAAACCTAGATAAGCATCTGGCGATCCAATTTTGGTCGGGTAGTATGATTCGACAGGCTCGGCTATAGATCACATCGGTGGTCAATTCTAGTCCGTGTGGCGCGGTTCAGACACCAGGCCCACGGCATAGATCGCGTCACAGTTGATGAATTACAAGTCGAGTGGCGCGGTTTCGTTGACTTGCTTTCGACCCGACATGGATCACATCCTAGGCACAGTGAATGTTCGTCCGGGTGGCGCGGAGTTCAACGACATGCCCGGCCCCAGCATGGAGTCATCAGTGGCCGAATTCTGAGTCAGGGGCGTGGTTCACTTCTTGCGGAGCCAGGCTATAGATCACATCTAGTGGGTGGTGATCCGTTGGCGCAGGTTCACTAACACAGGCCCTAACATAATAGATAACATCTAGCTGGTCACATACATAGCTCCGGATGGATCGGCTAAATGACTATCTTTCAGTGAGCCCTGAGCGACTTATTCGGGAACTAACAGTAGATGCACATGATCTACCTTAGGAGCGCACTTTCGAATGAAGCATTGTGAAAATCAAAGCAAACCCGGATGGCATAACGATAAAGCGTTCAGTATAACAAAAATTAGCAAAGAAAGAAGGCGAGGAAATAAATTGTTTGACACAACTATCGAACAGTATAAATTTCATAAAAGCATTCAACTCCTAAGTGGCTTCTGGCGTCCCCGTTAAGCGGGTAGGACTAGTAGGGACTATTGGGAGAAGCAGCTTCTTCTCCGGCGGTAGTAGAACACTCTCGGATCTTTCATCCTTGCTACCTCTGATTGTATATAGAGTGGAGCGGTATGAGACACTTAAGGGAGACAACGGGGATTGGTAAAGAACTCTAGGGTGAGAGGGACTGAAGGATCCGGCATTCCATCAGGGATTTGAGGCTTACTCCCGCCGTGTTGTGCTGGCCTTGACAACCATAGCGTAATTGGGCAGTATGTCGCGGCCCAGGTGGAATAGCCTCCGTTGTCTCTCATACGTGTGACCTTCTCCAGCGGCAAAGTCATCCTTCATCTTCTCGAGCTCCATGACGAGCGAGTCTCGTCGCGGCGGTCGTTCTCTAGCCCAGCCTTCCTGAAGCTTTACTGAGACGCGCCTCTGGTGGCTCCATACTCGGACGCTCAGCCTCTGGTGGGCATCTTATGAAGTGCTAAGGCACATTGAACCCAGAAATGCTTCGAGACTCTATACGCACTTTCGGGTATTAAAGGGCCCGCCGATCATGACGGCGCCGGCGCCTGTGGCATGCGTATCTCTCGGCCTCGGCGGGCGTCTCTTAGCGAACTCTTGGCCTCGGCTCAGGTGACGACATGCCAACTCGACCTTCTACTAGCAGGCGCTCTTGCATCTCCGTTCGGCCATTCGCTTTGAACCTTATAATCTTAGTCGCTCGGCGTCCCTCAGTTAAAACCTAGCATTTTCGTTGATCTTGTATGCATGTTCGAGCGACAGCCCACGGCTTGCGAAGAAACTGTTAGCGACCAAGAAAACAACAATAACCTTTATCTGACCCGGCGAACTCCTGTCTTACCGGCTCGGTCATTTGGGCCGAGTTGCGATTTGGACCTATATCTGTAAATCGATGTCTGTAAAATCACTCCTTCCCGGGGTAGAAGTAGGAGAGATCCGTATAATCCTCGTGAAGGCCCATACCCCAAGCGACTACTGACACCCGATATATGTGTGGATACAAACCGCCTAGCCGGGTGACCGGGCTCACGATGGAACAACTCCGCGGTGCGATGTCCTTCCCACCTCCCTCCGCCACTGAGGCCGGCACCTCCACTCTCGGGGCTCGGGCTCACGTGGAGGAGCAAATTTGTGGAGTTATCACCCGGTCAGGCGAGTGGGGCTGGTAGTCGGACGCGTATCTTTCAGGCCTTCTTGGTTGCTTCTCGACCTAATCACGGCGTGAGAAGTTACTTGGAGTGCAAAGCGGTCGGACCATCGTTTGATTACGATCGACTTGCCCCGTCAGGTTTCGTTTGACACAGCGGGCTGGTCGGAGTAAGGGATGATGATTGCCTGGTCCCCCGAACTTCCGTCAACGGCGGGCTGACCATCGGTAGCCGGCAGGCTCGGTCCCTCAGTCTGGACAAGGGTAGGGTCCGACTCACTACTGGAAATCACCTGCCGCTTCCTCTTACGGGCAGCGTAGTGATCGAGCAGCCTCGTCATTCTCTCTTCTTAGCTCCTCGCTCCTCCCGAATCCGAGGACCTTCGATCAGCCCGGGGCCCAGGCGCAAAGTCCTCCCCTTGGACCCCGTGGCGTTCGTGCATGGGTGCCCTCTTCCTCTTGATCCTTACTACTCGGGGGGTGGGTCCGGCCACTTGCATAGGCAAGGGCCTCTCGAGATGGCCTCTAGTTTCTGGCCAGGGATTGGGAGGGGAGGGGATAGTGGAACACCCTCTCGGGGTCGATGCCACTAGGCGCTCTTCCAACACCTTGCACCTGTTTCGATGCCTCGTCGGGTCCACACTGGAGGTTAGACTGCGAAACAAGCGCCGTGGGTCGGCAGCAACAAAGTGGTCCTTGACAGCGTGCGGCGGCAAGGGGAGGGAATGATCGGAGGTTATGGGGATGGGTTATGCCTCGCGGTAGATATTTTCTCACAGGCGTCAAGCGGAGCCTTATGTCGCTCTCTCTCGCAGAGCCTTCAATGGTCGTGGATTTTCTCAAAACTCGATTTCTCCACCCAGTTTACCAACCTTCCTCGCCCGAGCTTTCCCACTACATGAATGCCCGTAGTTAGTTCGTTATATCCTGACAAACGTTGGGGAATGAAATTTGACAATCAGATACGTGACTAACAGGAAGGGTAAGACAGGTTAACATTAAGCGCGGCCCGGAGGGCCGAGGGTCTCATCTGGAACCTCACTAGCAGCGCCCCGCTCGCCTCCGGAGTCTTAGGTGGAGTCGGGAAGCCGTTGACAATGCGGGCTGGGGGCTCGAGAGCCGACATAGGCATCCCAGGCCACCCAGGCCTGCGGCTCGGGAGTAAATAGTGAAATCCTCCTGCGAGGGAGATCAGGTTGGGTACGGATGGTTTGTACCTTGGTTGCCTGTTAAGGATACGAATCACATTGGGATGGATGAGAGCCAGAGGCGCCCGGGTAAAATGCAAAAATTGTTTAACTATGGCTGGCACGGGAAAGCGTAGCCCGACTGCTAGATGCTCTCGGGTAAAAAACACACCGTTGTGTTCTCCACCCATAGTGGACTCGTCCGCCCTCTCCATCAACCAAAGGTCGATGTTATCGAGGCACACTCACAGCTACACGCTAATTCCTCCATTGTCGGGGGCCTTGACCTTTGCCTTGCGAGAAGAGGCATTAAAGCTCCGAGAATTGAAACTTGTATTTAGAGTTTCTTCCGACCCTCACCATTCTATAAAGCCGGTCTCGAGGGAGAAGAGGAAATGAATTTTAGACTCTAACCCTCAGCTTAGTTGGTACGACGGCTCACACCCAAGCCCAAGCATTAGCCGCCCAGGCTAAATAGGTCCTAAAAAAAGTACACCCCCCCTCCCCCTTTCCAGGCCTTTTATAGCCAGAAATGAGATACTCACCAAGATCCAACGTTACTAAGGAGTGATGATGATTACCTGTGAAATGAAATGCGCGAATGCTTGCAATAATGGCTCACGAACGAACGCCAGGTAGAACTAGCTAATGCATTAGTTGTTCGCGAGAGGGAAAGAAAGATAAGCGAAATAACATGGAAAGGAAAAGGTACGACTTGTGATACCTATCTATATATATTTGCGCCCTAGGGCTCGTCGCATTTAATGCAACGATGACCAATCGCCTACCCGGGATCTCAACCATCACGAAGGTTTACTCTAGGAGCCTTGATATTATAAGATGGGCCAAGCCGGGGGCATATGGCGCCCCAAACCGGGAGTCAGATTGACTACTGGTCAACGCGGAAACACTCGTGAATGTCGGGTGACCCGACATTTCTCACGAAAATCGGGCAGAGTCTCATTGTACGAGGGAGCTCTACCCCGAATACAAAACTTTGCATATGCACATTACAAATAGTGTAATATATCCAATATACCCAATATATCCAATCACATGAGTATCGACCACTTGGAGGCCCTGAAGCGATACTCATAATACATACTAACTATGAGATCCAACTATATACGAATAGTTACAAGATTCTGATATTTTCACTCTTATACAATACATATATTAAAATTAGACATTTCAATACATGTATATATCATCAACCAAAGCCACAACCGCTTTCTTCAATCCTCAATCCCTAGGGCGAATGTCGCACGCTCACACATGCATGTAAAATAATATCCCTCGATAGGGCAGGCTAATGCTCGATGGTGAATCCCCTAAGTGGAGAAACACTCTCCACCTAAGTGCGATTGCAATGTTCCAAAAATAAACATACATTCAAGCAAATGCATGATCTACTTCGAATGTCTACATGACCAGCTTCGGATCCAGGAGTCCTCACCGAGCTCTCTCACACTCGCCTAAGCCTCGTATGAGAATTATTGTTTTGTTAGTGGACAACCCTCCGTGTATATAGCAATTGGGTTGTCTGCGGCCCGATTGATATATTATTTGTTTGTTGACTACCCTCGATAAATATCAATTGGGCCGTCTCCGAAGCGATTGATATTTTAATTTGGACTACCCTCCGATAATTGGCATTTTTAGACAACCCTCGAACCATTTTTCTCTGGGCTAAATCTCATGCACTCACTCCTGGCTAGTCTAGGGTGTTCAGTGCATATGGAATGCATGTATGCCAATTCAATATAGTCTAATTCACATGTAAATATATAAACATGCATATATTTACAAAAATTCAATTCACCTGATCATGTCATATAAAATTCTCATTCAACCATCAAAAATTAGCTCACTTGGGCTATTAAGTCAAACGAGCAATTCAGCGGAATCACTCGACCCGAACCCGTTTCACAAAAATATATTTTTTTGAGAACCTTTGTTTCGGGAATAGTGAAGCCTGGATTTACTATTCACGAAAATTCTAATTCATCGATTCACCTTGTGAACGCATTTCCGACATTTAGGCCTCATTCCAATCAATACATGATTTATCATGGAAAACACAATTTTGCTACCCAAGCGATCGTAGTGATCATAGTTGTCACAATGAATTCAAAAGTGTAATTGGTCCCGAGTTTAGGGCCAGATCAAAACTAAACCTAACGCCTCATTCGACTCACACATTTATGTAAAGTACTTAAGCGGGAGATAAAAGCATGAAGTAGGAAACCCTACCTCATGGGTTGTCAAAACTCCACAATTGATGTCCACGCATAGCAGCTCACCGCGTAGAGCAGCTTTCATGCATCACGAAGAATTACGGCGGTCAGATTCCTCTGACTTTAGAAAGGAGGACATCCTCTCTCCTAAAGCGCCATTTTTTTGGCTGCAGATCACTCCTCAAATTCACGTTTGCTCTTTGGTTTAATGAAGAAGAACAACAACTTTTTATGTTTAGTTCATTTAATTAATTAATTCCATCTTTCTCAGTTTTGACATTTGGGCACTATCTCGGCCGTCCATTTTCATCATTTCTCTACTCATGCCACTTATGGCACATGAGTACGTGTTATATGTGACTTTCGTTGTATCGAAAATCGTTTTACGACATCCGAAACGCGATGCCTTGAAAAACGTGCCAACTTCGACTGTCTCGGAATTCTACGAAATCTTACGTGCTAGGTAGATTTCGCGAGACAATTCCAACGATGAAATCCGTTTCGTCATCCGAGATCTAGAGAATAATTCAAGATTTTTAACCGAAATAACAATTTTGTAATCGAAATTACGATTTTGCCATTTTTCCAGAAATTGGAATTTCTCGGGTCTTACATTCTCCCCTCCTTAAAAGGAATTTCGTCCCGAAATTCTAGACAATCTGCATCACTCACATGCATAATACAGCGTGCACTTTCTACCATGCATGTAAGCAGTCATTTTAATTCTTAAGCGGCCCACAAATCACGTACCTTCATCCCTAAACAAGAAGGGATAGGTGGCCCACATCGTGTCCTCGCGCTCCCACGTGGACTCCTCCACTCCATAGTGCCTCCATAGTACCCTCATTAGCCTCACGGTCTTGCGTCGCAAAACCTGATCACGGCTATCAACAGTAATACCTTTGATCTCTCCCGAAGGTCCCATCGTATCAGCTTTCGTATCCCCAATCACATAGGCTGGATCTGGGTATATTTTCGAGCATGGAGACGTGAAACACCTCGTGGTTTGACATGCTAGGCGGTAATGCTAGCCGGTACACAGGGTGCCTGCTCTCTCGAGTATCTCGAAGGGGTCCAATGAACCTCGGCGATGGCTTCCGCTTGCAGACTACTCCCTCCCTCTTAGGCATCACCTTGAGAAGGCGTGATTGACCGAACTCTGGGATTCGACGTCACATCCGCATAGCTCTTCCTGCGGCTGCGGCGGCGAGAAGGCGTTGTCGTATCAAGCTCACCTGCCGAGGAGGTGTCTCTAATCAAAATCGGGACCGGTGGTGGAGCTCTCCTCCACCTCGGTCAACATAATCAGTGACATGCATGGCGCTCCCATACGATGCCTCATACGGTGCCATCTGTATAAACGATAGCTGTTGTTGTGGCGAGATTCCAATAAGGGCAAATGCTCATCGGCGACCCTTATGATCGGGATGCATGCTCGTAGCATGTCCTCTAGCTCTGTATAGTCCTCTCGGGCCCGACCATACATGCGAGGGTGGGCATATTGTACTCATAGTCGACCATGTGCCCATAGCCTTTTGGAAACTCTTCGAAAGTGCGCGAAGTAAAACCTCGGGTCCACATCGACACTATGAATCTTGGTACTCCATGTAGCCGGACTATCGCTCGAATGTATAACCGGCGGAATCTCTCTCGAGGCGAAGGTCATCCACACGGCTAGAAAATGTCTTGACCATTGAGCCGGTCCTTATCACCCATACCTCTCGTCAGCCCAGCCACATTTGCGGCAGTGGCAGAGTGGGTTACAAAGTCCATCGTGACGTTGCTCCCTTCCACTCGCCCTCGATGGCTGAAGTAGCCCTGACACGGTGCTCGACCTTAACTTTGTTGACCGTGAGACACCGTCGAACGCAAAGTCGTGTCTCTTCATCCCGCTCCAATATCTTGTGAAGAAGATCACGGAGTACATCTTTGTGCCATTTTTGGATGCATATGCGAATGTCGAGAAGCGATGAAACTCCACACGAGAATCTCTCAAATTGATTGGCTGAGGAACCACTGCGTCCCTATATCAGAAGACTACCATCGTGAAACGGTCGATCCATAGTCACTTTCGTACTACAGGCGTACTCGGTCCACTAATGGACACTATCTGCGTCCACGCTTATGAAACTCGATCTTCGCTCAGAGGATGGTGCAACCACTCAAACTCCCAAAGGATGCCACAGTGCGCTCTTGTATGTGGCCGATTGTCCCAGTCTGGACCAGTATCAGGAAGCTATGATGATATTCATGGTGACCTTGGTGGTGCCAGTACCATGTTTTACCAGGATTGTGTAGTGATGTCTCAGGGCTTGCTACTCCAGATTTACTCTTGGGGTCCATGTAATCATTTGGGCTTTTTATGATGGCCGTTTCAGGCTCTGTGTACTAGTAGTGGCGTGGGTCTTGGTGGGACTAGGTGTGAAACTCCGTGTCAGTGTGGGTGATTGCTAGCCAGTTATTCAGTGGTGAGATGATGGAAGTTACTGCCACCTCCAGGATCAAACACATCCTGATCATGATGCTGGGATACATTGTGTGTGTGCTTTAATCTGTGGAGTGTGGATGGATGAAATGAATCTCTCTGACCTCAGGATGCTCTCATGGGTCATTCACTCAGACAGTATCGCCGGAAATTGCGACCGATCATGGTGTTTTTCTCACGAGGAAGTGGTGATCCTCTGAGCGCGGCTATTCGAAGCTCAACGTCTGAAGTGGAAACCGGATTATGTTGTCGTGACCTGACATATGAATTGGCGACGCGACTGCGACGTGTTGTCACGAATCTGCTGGTGAAGTAAAACTGCATCTTGGAAAGTTCGTGGTGATCTCTGGGCGGATGTCGATCGCTCGAAGTGATGCTCGTGTCCCATGACGTGGGGTGATCTGATCATCATCGATGAAGACCTCGAACAAATGATTGAATGGTTGAATGCCTATTATTGGATCGCGATCTTGGCGCGTTGATCAGTCAAGATCACGGCCAAACTCATGAGTTTGCCATTGCGTCTCGCGGTTATGTAGGATATCGAATCATGACATAGTGATGTTGATGAGATTTTACTCTTTGGAATGAACTCTGTCTCTAATCAAATAAGTAAGTCAATCTATCAGATGTAAACCAGTGTTATTATAATGATTATGTGATACCTCTTAGTATAATGTTTTATTAAACTCTTTTCTTTGGCATTCTCCATTGATGCTGTTTTGTATATTAAACTTACCAATAGTGATGTTTGACTTACTATAATACTTTTTAATCTTAGTGTTGACCTGTACAAATATTAGGTGTTGATGCCAAACAACACCTTATTTGTATTGAAGCTAAAACATAACAAGCGAAAACTATAGCTATTAAGTAGTAGTTATGTAGTAGCTGAATTGCTACTATATTGTTGGTAGTAGCTAAATAGCCACTACATAGCTACTACTTAATAGCTAACATAATAATTTAGCTACTATGTAGTAGCTATGTAGTGGCCGAAGAGCTAATATATAGCTACTACATTTGTTCAAGTCGTTAAATAGCTACTATATAACTACTACATTGATGTTAAGCTACTACACAGCTACTGTTTAATAGCTGCAATATTACCAAGCCAAAACCGTGGCTACTAAGTAGTAGTTATGTAGTAGCTAAATAGCCACTACATTGTTGGTAGTAGCTAAATAGCTATGATTTAGCTACTATTTAGTAGCTAACATATTAATTTGGCTACTAAATAGTAGCTGAATAGCTACTGCATTCTTGATAGTAGCTAAATTTGTAAATTTTTCAAAATCCAGTCATAAAAATTTTAAAAATAAGTTTTGATTCAATTTATAAGTTTGGATTCATTATCTAAAAAATATTTATAACTCCTAAATGTAATTCAAAATTGTAAGTTCTCTAGAATTATGACAAGTTTGGATTCAACTTTTTAAAAGATTTATAACTTTCTAAAAAAAAAATGAATTATGGAAAAATTAAAAAATAAGTCAATTTTCATATATTGAATTATAAATTTAAAAGTATTATAAATTTTAAAAATAATATTTAATTAAATGATAAATTCTACTATAAAAATATATATTTAAGTGTTTGGCAAATTTAAATATTAAATTATTTTAATAACAAATCAATGCTTAATAAGTAATTAGAATTGAATGATTATTTAATTTTGTTTTATAATAAATTTATAAACTAAAAATATTTAAGTTGTAAATCCCAAGCGAATTTGAATTTTACTAAAAATGGCAAAGCAGTAGAATTATCTTAATAAGTACAAATTTCAAGAGCCTGGGGGAATTTTTCTAGATCTCGGATAACGAAACGGATCTCATCGTTGAATTCATCTTACAAAATCTAGTTACCCAAACAAATATCGTCGAATTCTAAGACAGTCGGAATTTTCACGATTTTTGGGGCAACAGGTCGATGGACCCAAAAAATGGAATTTTTGAGAAAAATCTTGTTTTTGGAAAATAATTTAGGTAAATTTCATTTTAAAATAATTTAAGTTTCAACCGAGATGAAATAAATTGTTTCGAAGCGAAAGCAGACTTGAGCAAATTAGGGATACGTGGCTCGACGTGGGCCAAACATTTAAGTTGGATAAGTTAGAACAAAAAAGAACCTAGGCTCATGGATTCAAAATCATCACACTAAAAGTACCTCTAGTTAAGTTTAGAGATACCTCAACCATCTCACATACACATACATGTTCGATGGTATTTTTGAAAATATCAATATTTTAAAAATCAGACCAAAACCAGAAAAGTTATTGATTCACGGCTTAGGCAAGACCAATAGTCAAACGAATGAAGCAAGAATGAAAAGATGGCGAGTGATGGTCGGAATGTCGAACTGACCGATTCGATCCGATTTTTAAAACATTGAAAAATATCATTTGCAAAATTACTGAAATTAAGCAAGAGCCACGATGTTAATAATATAATTGATTAAAACTTGCAATAGAGATAGATCAAAGATACAAATGACTAAAAACCAACCATGTTAATAATATAATAAATTGACATAAAACATACAAAAAATTAAATAATATGTTTAATGGATGATTAACAGATAGTTTAGTATATAGAACAAAACAATGTTATTGTAGTGTTTAAAAAATAACTTTAATACTTAATACTATTTAGTAATAAACTGAAAAAACAAAAAAAACAAATGCTACCTAGTCTGTCGAAGACAAGCCCTATTGTGAAAAATCTCCTGTTTGCGAAGAGCATGAAAAAAAACTCTATCAAGGCAGTGACGACCACTTGAACTGTAAGACCCGAGAAATTCCAATTTCTAGAAAAATGGCAAAATCGTAATTTCGATTACGAAATTGAAATTTCGGTTAAAAAATCCTGAATTTATTCTCTAGATCTCGGATAAATGAAAGCAGGATTTCCAGATTTAGAATCGTCTCATGAAATCTAGTTAACTTACGTAAATTTAAGTGAATTTAGAGGCAGTCGAATTGCACATTTGAGAGCATCATGATTCGGAGTGCCATAAAAGCGATTTTAAATCACGACCCAGTTACATATAACAAGTACTCATGTGCCAAAAGTGGTATGAGTAGAGAAATGATGAAAATGGACGGCCGAGATAGTGCCGAATGTCAAAACTAGGAAAAGAAGGACATAAATGTCATTTTTGGAATTGTTTAAGTTAGAAAAAGACAAAAAGCTACAGTGTCGTCTCTTCAAATTGAACTCAAGACCAAAAAGAGGGAGAAAAACGTGGAGAAATCGACAGTGGCTTGGAAATGGCGTTTTAGAGTGAGAAGGTTAGACTTCTCTCTAAAATATCGGGAAATCCGACCGTCGAAAGTTTTCGGAGCAAGAAGGAAAGCTGTTCTCCGTGGAGCAGGCTACGCTTGGACACCGGTTTTAGGAGTTTTCGACAAACTCCTTGAGGTAATGGTTTCTCCCTACTTGGGTTTTACGCTTTGTTTAAGAGCTATGTTAATGTTTGAGTTGATTAAGGCCGTGAGTGGCCGTTTGATCGGTCCCAAATCTTGGGATCGAATTGTTTGAATTTATTGGAACCCATTTGTGAAATCAGTGACCATGAGGGGCTGTTACGGACTGTTATGGTTTCATGTGTGATGAATTATTAAATAAATTGTGTTTTGGTGAGTAGGAGGCGGAAATGGCGAAGAAATTGGTTTGAGTGGGGTTGAGGTTGGACGTGGCAGAGCGCCTGGATGACCCACATGCTCTTTGTTTTAGGTACATTAAAATCAATCAGGGTTTGTGTGAATTGGACCAAAAGCGTCCATATGTTGTGTGCTTAAATTGTTGAAATGAATGGCTTGGTATGTGTGGAAATAGATAGGTTAAGAGATGATATTGTAAATTGCTCAAGTGAGCGATTTGGGGAGTTAGTTGATCAAAGAAATTAATAGGTTAATGCTTGATGTGTTAACATGAGGTCCACAATTATATGGAATATAATTGTGTGTGTAAACAAGTGGAGATGAGATTGTGATTTGCTCAAGTATGAGGTTAAATTTGGAGTGATGGTTGATATCATTGAATTACATGTGTGTAAGTGTAGTTGATTGAAAATATCACGTGACATATTGTATAAATGGTTTTAAAAATGGCATAATGCATTTTCATATGCACTGGGTAACCTAGAAGTTAGGTGTGAGTGCATGACATGGTTTTTGTAAAAATGGACATGGTTGCAAAAGGAATTTCACAGGATGATATTTCGGAGAATTGGGTTGGGAGATGGGCTGACGGATCATTTCGGATAGGGACCGTGGCCCATTTCGAGAAAGCTCATGACCAATTCGGCTCGGAGGGTAGTCCCATATTTTTCACAGGCACTTGGTAGTATATTTTCAAGAACAACAAGTTTTGTTTTGAGAAATGATTGTTGCTATCATGCTGAAGCCAGGCAGAGTGTGGTGAGTTGGTGAGGACTCGTGACATGGGGTGATCATGTAGACATTCAAGTAGGATAATGTATTTACTTGAGTGTGTGTTTATTTTGGAGTATTGCATATGCACTTAGGTGGAGAGTAGCCCACTTAGGGTGATTCCACTACTGAGCATTAGCTCACCCTGTCGAGGGAACATATTTTCAAGTACAGGGAGCGCACGAGGAGACGGCTCATCCTAGAGGCTGAGTTTAGAAGAAAAGCCAGATTGTGGCTTTGGTTTATGATGTATGACATGTATTAGAATTCTCTAATTTTAATATATGTGTTGTATAAAGTAAATTTGAACTCTTGAAACTGTGGATATAGTTGGTATATATATTGTGAAAGAATATTGTAGTATGGGCCCCAGAGGCGTTTCCATATTTGTATCGGGTGATTGATATTGAGGCGGAGTTTGTATTTGGGTAGAGCTCCGTACAAAGGGGCTACGATTTTCTAAAGTAGGCGTCGGGCGGCAGGCATCTGGCTTGTGTTCCAGCGGAGTTAACGGGTAGTCAGCGGACCCACTTAGGGTTTGGGGCGTCACATGAGCGTTGACAAGGTACATTTTCTTTGAATGTTTGATTACTTATGCACATTTGGATATGAAAATGGAGGAAAGTAAATAATTATGGTTGCGGGAGGAGGAAAAGATTTACCTCTGATGTTGTTCTTTGCATTCTGATTTTTAAATACAGCTAAATGCGGAATCTAGTTGATATGGTGATGGTTTAGGGCACCTATTCATCAATTGTTTTATTCCCTTGAATCGCATTATATGTCGTTTCTGTGATTGTTTGATTTATGGCACATTACATCGATCGTTTTTGTTGATTCAAACTTTCAATTTTTGAATTGCTAAATATTTCTTGTCTGGAACCATAGGTCTTAGTTCAATTTTGTTCGATCCCATAGAACTAGAACCCTTGAACCAAACAACTGGATTCAGATTTCTTTTGGATTGCAAACACAATTAACCAAATATTATTATTTTTTAAGTGGATTGCAAAAGTGTTAAAAAAAAATCCTGAAAAGGATATTCAAAATATTATTTTAAAGTAAATTCATCTTAGATGATAGAGACTTTTATCTTCTTTTTTATTTATTTTTATGATAGGTCTAGTCATCAAAGCTAATAAAAATGATGAGAAAAAATACCTTGTAATTTTATTCAATTTTCTTCAACTCCCCTTAGGAGTTAAATACAAAATGGACTCAACTACTCTTGAGTAAAAAGCTTAGTGGATTACTTGTAAGACCCGAGAAAATCCAATTTTCTCAAAAATGGCAAAATCGTAATTTCGGTCAAAAATACCAAATTTATTCTCTGGATCTTGGATGATGAAATGGATTTCACCGTTGGAATCGTCTCGTCTAGCTTCTTTTATGATTTAGTCGAATTAAGAGATAGTCGAATTTACACGTTTTTAAGGCATTGAGTTTAGGTCTTAGGAAACGACTTGAGATGTGACAAAGTCACATAACATGTCACACATATTATTATACATCATTTGCATAGTAGAGATGATGGAAATGGGCCAGTAGGGATAGTGCGAATGTCGAAAATCAAAAACTAAGGGGACAAAATGGACATTATAGGTTGATTTAAATGAGAAAAACGATATAGGGAATAGTAAGCTATGCTCCAAATTAAAAGATACCAAGCAGAGTTTGGAACAGGGGCTGGATATGCGATCTGGAAATGGAGTTTTGGCATTTTGAAGAGGACCTCCTTGCTCTCTGAATTTACACAGGAGATCAGTCGGATTACGGCCAGACAGAAGAAAGATTCTCTGTAGGAGAAACTCTGGCGTGGGTTCCCGGTTTGGGAGTTTTTGATAAACTCCGTGGTAGGATTTATCCTACTTGAGTTTTACACTTTATTTAAGTGTATTTATGATGTTTGAGTTGATTGAGGCCGTGAGTGGCCGTTTGATCGGTCCCAAATCTTGGGACCGAATTGTTTGAATTTATTGAAATCCATTTGTGAAATTAGTGACCGTGAGGGGCTGTTACGGACTGATATGGTTTCATGTGTGATAATTTATTGAATAAATTATGTGTTGGTTTGTATAAGGCCGAATGACCGTGAGGTCGAGTTCACAAAGTGAAAGGCAGATGATGATGATTCTTTAGAATAAGTAACCAAGGTTTCACTATTCCCAAGAATAAAGTATTACAAAATAATTTTTGTGAAATAATGTGTTTTGTTGAGTAATTCAAATCAATTGCTTCAAGTGATTAGTGACGATCATTAGCCCACGTGAACTAATTTTGATGTAATTGATGGTGAAATTACATGACATGTTTGTGTGATTTAAATTATGTGAATATATGCATGATTATATATTTACATGTTTTATAAAATTTTATGGAATTGGCATCATGCATTTCCATATGCACTGGGGCACCCTAGAGCGATAGGAGTGAGTGCATGAGGTGATTCTTGAGAGAATGGTTTCGGAGGGTTGACTAACAATAATAATTATCGGAGGGTAGTCCATATAAAATATTAATCGTCGGAGTTGGCCCAATTGATATACATCGGAGGGTTGTCCACTAAAAGATCATCGGAGACGATCCAAAAATAATTATATCGGAGGGTAGTCCATATATAAAATATCAATTGTCGGAGACGGCCTAATTGATATACATCGGAGGGTAGTCCACTAAATATAACATCGGAGACAGTCCACTGGCCCATATCGAGAGGGTAGTCCACAAATAATATAAATACCTTTGTTAAAAATAATGTTTCTCATACGAGGAAGCAGGCAAGTGTGAAGTCGGTGAGGACTAGGGTCACCGAGTTGTCACGGAGTAGACACATTCAAGTAGGATCATGCATTTGTTTGAATGTGTGTTTACTTTTTAGGCATTGCATATCTTAGGTGGAGAGTAGCCCGTTTAGGGTGATTCCACTGCGGGCGGGGTGCTGGCTCACCTGTCGAGGGAACATATTTTCGGTGCGGGGGCCGCGAGAAGAGACGGCTCGTCATAGAGGCCGCTTTAGAAGAAAGTCGGGGTGTGGCTATGTTATCATGATGTATTACATGTATTAGAATTCTAGAATTTTAATGTATGTTGTGTAAGAGCAAATAATTAACTCTTGTAACTATGATACATAGTTGATATGTTTATGAGTATGGTTTTATGGGCCCAAGTGGTCGTTTTACTCATGTTCGGATTATATTTGATAGATGGAATATATGTTGTGAGTATAAATGCGAGGGCGAGGGTCATTTTACTGCGCCTTAGTTGTATAAGAGACCTGGCATGGTCGTGATGTTGATTAGGACAGGTTATATCAGGTGATGTATTTGGTAGAGGCTCTCGTCTGAAGGAGACTCTTGCGATTTTGTGATGTCGGTCGAGCATTCCCGCAGTGTTTCAGCGGGTTATTGGGTAGTCAAAGGACCCCCAGGATTTGGGGCGTCACATTACTTGTCTGTTTGGATGTCGAGAAAATGGAGGAAAGAGATTTTTCTGGCCCAAATACATGATTCGTTTTCCTTTATGCTAGACAGAGAAACACATAATTATTTTCCATTCTGAATTCTAGCTTTTTCTGAGTTGTATTCATCTCTTCACTACCAAAAAGGTTTCTCTAAAAGTCAATTTATGGTTTTTTTTTTTTTTGGAAAATAATTAAGTGTTGTTTATAGTGAAGTGAATTTAGTGAGAAATATGGCAAGACCATAAATGTAGAACAAGTATTTTATCTTTTTGTAGTGATTTGTTTTTCTTTTCCTTTTATTCTTCTTGTATATTTTTCATTCACATAATCATAACCTGTCTGGTTTGCTTTCATGGATCTTTAAAGGTGTTTAGTAGTTCACAGATTTCGGTTTTTGAATTTGTTGTTAGGTTTGCCATGAAATTTTCTAGGGTTTGATGGGTTTTTTCTTGCAGGGTTGACGGAGTTTTGTTCTTAGTCGCAATGGTACTTACTGTAGCTTTGGTTTTAGGGGTTTGTAAGGCATGGATCTTCTTTTTTGTTTTGTGTTTGATATGGTCCTGATTTTCTGTGATGATTTTGAATGGATTTTTTTGTTGTTTTTTTAAGAAGTTCTTTGTGTTTGGGTTTTTGTTTTGTTTGTAGGCCAAGAATTTAAGAAGTTCAACGACATAATTTTGTTCTTATTTTCTCATGTTGTCTAAAATTGTCAAGCTCAACATTTAAAATGGCTTCAAATCAAAGTTGGATGTATTCTAGGCTCATAAATGGTCTCTTAAACCCAAAGTTTTTGGTTAGTTCGAGGAGGTATAGGGTCGCATGTAAGTAAACCCAAATGGATGGATGGCGCAAGATAAAGGAGTGTCCATGTACACTTACAAAATTGAAACCATATTTATCATCAAATTGATCTTTATGAGTATCACTTGATGAAGAATAGCTTATACTATGGTATTATGTTTAAGAAAGCGAAGATGAGGGGAAATGGAACCCGATTCAAGTTTAAAATCCACAGTGATACCCGACGTTGTATGCGAATCAATTGAAAATGCATACCATAGTATGGTTATGGATCGCCAGGCACGATTTCAATCTAATGAAATATGAGATAAACCTGCGATCGAAAGCACGAAGTTTTGACATGCTAAGTGTTGTGAATAAGAATTGTGGCAGGTTGCAAGGAACGATACGTAGCTATCAATGGTTGCTAGAATGTTGCATATGAAGGCAAAGCACCACATGTCTCAAAGGGAGTTTGATGATATTGCTCAATTGATAAAGGAGGTTGTACCAGATGAGAATCTCGTGACCGAGAACTTTTACAGTGCTAAAAGGTTGGTCAAAGGTTTAGGCTTACCAGTTGAGAAGATCCATTGTTGTAACAATAGTTGTATATTGTTTTGGGGAGAATACAACGATCTCACAATTTGTAAGATTTGTGGCCATCAACGATACAAGAGACCGACTCGAGAAAAAACAAATACAAGAAGAAAAACAAATGTACCCTACAAGAAAATGTACTACTTTCCTTTGTCTCCTCGACTACTAAGGTTGAAGGATCCCGACCCGGATTAACCTCATGAACCCGAGGGGACCTCCCGGCACTCCAATGGATATAGAAACTTTTCCTTAAAAACAGTCAAATAAAATCCATGGAGCGAACCCCTTTACAATCCTTAACATATCTTTAGTAAATAATGCGAGCGAAGTGATAAATTTTTTCTTTCTTTTCAAACACTTGAGATTTTGAAAAATTGGCTAGAGTTTCCTTAGTTTTTTAGTTTTCCCAAATTTACAAAACACACGAAAACATTTAAAACTTCTAATCTTTAAATCCTCGACTTCTCGACTTAGTTTTAGTGGGACTCTCGTCCTGACCCGATCAAGTCTGATATATACACATAACATTTATTCACTTTAAATCATTAAAACATTCCAAACTTCTTTAATTCCATGAATTTTTTTCAAAAGATTGGGGCTTAGTAGGACTTAAGCGGGCACGCCTACGTACCTCGTCCACTAAGGATCAAAGCCCATGTAGTTCATTTTCAACTTTATACATATACATATATACATAACAAAATATTCAACATATACAGTATGCAAAATTATATATACAATGAAATCACAGGCGTCGTCTCCTTGATAGCTACGACTCCTTTACTTACCAGGATGCTCTACACTGCTTTATCTCGGAGTCCTGAAAATGTTTTTTAAAACATCACGAAAGAATGAGCTAAAGGAGCCCGGTGAGTGTACATTTTCATTAGAATAACACATTTTCGAGTATATATCAAGTAATATCTTATACAATTAAAATCAATTTATGCTTTAAACATTTATACCTTAAACTTTCTTTCTTTCCTTATAATAAATCTTATATTAAATCCATTTATAACCTTAAACTTTATTTATTTATTTTATTTATTTATTTATTTCTTTTCTTTCGATGGAACCCGGGAAATAAACACACACCGAGCAGTTTCGAATGCGACGGTGAGGACAGTCACATTCGATCATAGCCACTGGCTGCGGAGAAACTCCGCAGCTGCATAAGGTTCGATCCGCAGCACCTTATCACGTGTAAAGATATTACTCTAGACACCTATTCCCCTCCCTCAATTAGTAACCTATAACTTTACCCTCTAAATCCTTACACGCTTAAGGTACCTCGGCCGATATCAGTCATAACAATCATATGGGGTTAGGGTAACCATGTTAAAACCTTTCTTTCAAATACATTTATAAATCCATTTAAAACTTTTCTTTGTATCATTAAAACCCCATATATATATATATATATATATATATATATATATATATATATATATATATATATACATATATATATATATATATATATAAATATACATATACATTCTTTACACATTTTAAACGTCCACCAATGCCTTAACACATGCATACATATATAATTTAACATAATCATTATATGTATTCACAGATAAAACATTTTCCTACATGCATTAAAATAACCTTCACATGTCTTCACCTTTAGCAAATATTGCCCTTAAACTTTTCAATGGTACATTAAACCATGCACTTTTTAAACTCAATTGGTAAAATATCATTTTTTACACTCACGTTCACTCAATCCCGCTTGCTTCGAAGTCAAATTCCGTTCCGTCGATAGATCCTTTTCACCTTTTTCAAAGAAAACCACAATTAACCATTAACCCATGCTTCCATTTAATCCACCATACACACTTCATTTTCACCCAACCACATCATTCACTTAAATCTCATTTAACCACATAGAAATCGTAACCAAGGGAAATGACCAAATTACCCATTTTCTTTTCAAAATGACCTTAATGCCCTCTCTTAGGATTTTACACTCGGAATTTGTTGAAATACCCGTTTTCAATGTCTTAACTCCATATTTGACAGTTCTTTGCTCTCTTTTTTGAAACTAATGTGCTAAGAGTTCTTCTCCAATTGGAAGTCACCCAAATGAACACCAGAAACTCATACTTCCAAAACAATAGGGCTAATCTGTGTTCAAAAGCCCGGGCAATTTGGCTTGCACATGACCCTACTTTGAGCAAATTTTTGGGCCATAGATGAGGTCGACGATACGTATTTCTATATGTTTGATTCTCCTTCAAGTCTATTTTTAACAGAAACTTGAATCACTCAAATCGGATCAGAAATGAGCAAGTTATGGTCAAAATCAGCTGGTCGAAAAACGAGGAAAAGCGAGCATTTCTGTCTGGAATTCTTTGCCAGAGAAAATGACCGAATGTGTTTTCTTCCACTTTTCACTCTAAATACTCCAATCCTAATGCCTTATACCTCAATTTCACTAATGCCTAACCATTTTCAACATATCACACAAATTTTCACCCCATAAATCCTAACAATTCCCTCGCCTCTTTTGAAAACCTAACATAATCCATTTCCTTCTCAATTGATATCAAAATCGGCATCATTCAACCTTAAATACCGCAATTTAACATCCATACCGGAAAAGTCAAGACATTAGATATGAAAAACATCAAACCTAATAATTCACTCTCACTTTATTTTTTCAAGCTAACCTAATCCATTTCTTTCTCAATTGATATCAAAATCATATCATTCAACCTTAAATACCACCAATTTAACATCCATACGAAGAATTCAAGACATTAGACATGAAAAACATCAAACCTAACCACCATTAAAAACTTACTTGTTCTTGGTTTCCTTTGGCTCCTCTCCTTTGCTCTGGTTAGCAGAGCACTTGAAAGCCGAAGGAAAGAAAAATCCTCCTTTGCTCCACCTTGGCCTCACACGGTTTTCTCCTTCCCTCTCTTTTCTTTCCTCTATTTTCTCTCTTTTCTTTTCTCTTTTCTCTCATATGGACGAGCTCTCCTCTTTTGAGCAAACTTTCATTTCCTTGAATTTATATTTTGACCCACCTGATTTTGCAGGTGCACTTGAGCCCGAGAATCTCATTGGTTGGTGACAAGTGACTTACGCATGTCACCTTGTCATTGGTCGTCTAATTAATCACAAATCCATTAACATATTATTTTACTCATAGCGATCATTAAGAAAGGTTTTGATTGGCTCTCACAGAGAAAATATCTCCTTATAAGCGATTTTATTTAGTTTTATCTTTTACAGGTGCTTGTCAAAAATATTCTATGGTCGTCTAAACTTCGTTGACCATGAAATATTCTAATTAAATCCTTCAGGCTGGATTCAGGCTGCGAAATCGCGAAATCGGATTTAAAATCATTAAAATCGTAAATCAGGACAATAAGCGTATTATTATAAATTACGTTCGGATGCGCTGAACTATCAAACGGACTCCGTTCACTGTATATTTTAGTTTCGTTGGAGCCTACATATTGATTATTTCTCGGACATTTTACATTTCGGCCCAATTCAGAAAATATCGGTCTGAGCTCGAATTTCAGTCCGGAAATCATTATTCACTTAAATCTCCAATTCTCTTCTAAATATCAGTTCAAAGTCATAGGAGGCTGGGAATTCTTAAAAATTCCTTTACAAACCTCCATCCAGGATATAATGAAACATCCACTATTCATGTAGGAATGATCGGTGAAAATTTTGAAAATTCACTTCATGCCCAATGACGTCGGAGCGTTCTAAATTCCTAATCTACCCTCGTTTCTATCATTGGACCTCTAATCGGTTCAAAAACTACTATTATAACATTCGAATCGAGTTGGGGTTTTACAATGCCTCCTTGCCCATAAAAATTTAGTCTCGAAATTAACATTATTTTTGCGTCGAGATGGGAATAATGCCTCTTCAATACGCTCCTCACGCTCCCATGTAGCTTCCTCTCTTTGTATGACTCCTCCACAATACCTTCAACGTGGAGATAGTCTTGTTGCATAGAACTTGCTCTATTTGTCGAGGATGCACTAGTTCCTCTTAAGCATGTCAAACTCTCTCCTGTATTTCTTGGTTGCTTTGTCGAACATGTGAAAGTGCAGGCATATACTTGCGGAGCATAGAAACATAAACATCGTGAATGCGATCGAAATTCCGGATAAGCGACTCGATCGATAACCTCCCCCGATCCTTTCAACAATCACATGTAGTCCCGATATACGTGGACTTAGCTTTCCCACGTTCCCCCAAATCTTGAAATGCGCACTTCCATGAAATCCTCAAAAATACCATATACACCTCGAACACTAGGTCCCGGTGTCGCATAACTTTTATAATGGTCTTGTGAAATTTTTCAGTCTATCCCTTATAACTGATCTTATCACAAGTCATTTGGACATTTCGAACCTGCTAATTTCCTTTCACCTACCTCGTCCCAATGATGAGTTCGACATTTCCGTCCATAAAGAGGCCTCATAAGGGGCCATGCAATCACGGCTTGATAAGCTGTTGTGTATGCAAACTCCATCGGGGTAGAGGTGTCAGCTCCTAAACTCGAGGCTCTGCACTAGCATATCCTCTAAAGTCTGTATAGTCCTCTCGGATTAATGGCCATCGGAATCTGTGGATGAAAAGCGTCTTGAAATGCGATTTAGTGCTAAAGGGCATTACGTAAGCTGGGCCAAAATCGTGAGAATAAACACAGGATCTCTGTCTGAAACAATGGAAATTGGCGTACCATGCAGTCTGATAATCTCTCTAACGTATAATTGGGCCAACTTATCCAATGAATCACTATTCTTGATAGGTAGGAAATGGGTTGATTTCGTCAGTCTGTCTACAATCACCCATATCGTATCATGGCCATTCCGGCAACGTGGAAGTCCTACCACAAAATCCATAGTGATTCTCTCCCATTTCCACTGAGGAATCGAGTGGCGTAATAGTCCTCCGGGCTTACGTGTTCGGCTTTCACTGTGACATGTGAGACATCACGGAGCGAACTCTGATATCCCTCTTCATACCCTTCCACGGTAGTGTTCCTTTAGGGCATGATACATCTTTGTCTTCCGGATGCATAGCATGAGCGGGAGGAATGGGCTTCCTCCATAATCTCTCTCCTCATACCCCACATCCGTTACACACAGCCTCTCTCCCATGACCACGGTACCATCCTCTCTCAATGACAAATCCTAGATTTTTGAGACTCTACTTCACCCCTCTCCAACTTCACTATACAGCGGATCTTGAATCTAAAGCTCTCTAATCTGTCTATCAATACGGGACGTACATGGAATGTGGCTAACCGGTGCTCCGAATCACATCGGTTCAGTCTCACACGGGACCTCAATTCTATGAGTCGAAGATGCACGGCCCTCAAGTGCGATAGGGAGCTCATGGGTCTTCTACTAGAGCATGCGCTACCACGTTAAGCGCTTTCTGGGATGATATTCAATGAATGCGTTCGCAATCCTTGATCGGTTCAGTCCGTCTCCTCGTCTCATGTTTAGTTCGTGCGTAAACGAGGATACGCAAGCTTTATGATACTGTAAAAAATCACCACATGGCACTCCATATAAATAATGCCTCCATATCCGCCAAAACCAAATACTCATTTGTTAGCTCAGGTCATTGTGTAGGATAATTACATTCATGTAACTTCAATTGCCTAGGCGACATATGCAATCACCTTGTCGTGCATTAATACACAACTAGACCATACAGAGCATCACAATACAACGCAAAAACAATCACCTTACGATGGAAGTATGAAATCTTTGGTGAGAGTCAATCTCGCACTAGTTCATGAAACTACTGTGACAAGCCTCGACCATAAACGGTTCCTCTTTCCTTGTCAATCTAGTCAAAGTGCGACTATCTTGAAAATCCCTTATGAGCTTACGGTATGCCAAGCCGAGCTCCTTATCTACCTTAACGCACAGTAGGAGGTTTCCAATTCAATATGGCCGACCTTCTGGGATCCAGGACCCCCTCTGCGAAGCGTGTCCCCAGCGACATTGTCGGGAGGCAAAGCCCGACTACTAAGTTTAGCATATAGCCGATGTTCACATGATGTTTGCGGGAGTATCCTCAAGTGCTACGCATGTTCTTCTCCTTTGCCGAATAGATCAATATATCGTCAATAAACACGATAACAAGTGATCTAAGTAAGGCTGAAAATTACATTCATGAGATCCATAAAGCGGTACAGGGCATTCGTGAGTCTAAATGGCATGACAGAAACTCAATGCGTCGCAGGTGATACAGATCTTTGTCTTAGGAACATCCTCATCGCAGACTCTCAGCGATGATAGCGACCTCAAATCAATCTTGAAATGCCTTGGCTCCCGCATGGCGATCAAAGAGATCATCGATCCTCAGACGGATGCGATTCTACGTATTGTTACCTTATTCAACTCTCACCTTAATCAATACACTAATGTATGCTTAGTCCTTTTCCTCTTCACAAATAAAACCGGTGCTCCCCCAGGAGATTGCTCGATCACAGCCAGACCCCTTGTTGACCATTTCTTCCATACGCACTTTAAGTTCTTTCAATTAACGGGGGGGACACGTCACATGGAAAAGCTCTAAAAATGGGATTTACTGTCGGTACAACTCGTCCCGAAAAATCAATCTCTCATGCGGGGTAATCACGGAAGATCCGTAATACGGGAAACACATCGGAAATTCTGCGACCTCTTTGAGATGTCTTCCGAGTTTCACATCATCATCTCTCACCTCATTGCATAGGCTAGATACCGGATATGATTTTTGGGCATCTTCCCGGCCGTAATCCACGGACATCATACTAGGACAATATCTTTCTTACCACAAAAGTAATCTCTGGTTCCCGGTCTACGAACTTAACTTCTTTCTGAAACAATCCTTAGTACGCGTGATATGAGACAACGGTCCATCCACTAGTATCACGCCAGTCTTGGATGTCAACAATACCAAATTGGCCGTAAACTCATGGCCCTCAGCCATCACTCTACAACCCATGTATACTCTACCTGCTATAAGTGAATCTCCTGTAGGAAGGGAGACTACCATACTACAATCTATGAGTTGTATCTCTATATTCACTTGCAATAAATTTATGAGAAATAAGCAGTGAAGTGGCCTTGGATCATCGAGACATAGCGTCGCTATCAAAAACTTGGATATTTTTGTGCTGACCTCTGGTGCACATGCCTCCTCTTGAGTATTTGCAAACACCTTGGCACGTATGTGAGTGATAAAGTACCATCACTGGATGATGACCTCTACACCAATTTAGTCCTCAGATCAGTGAAATAAAGTAGAGGCTCTACTGAGCCTCTTTGACCTCGACCACGACCTCTACCCGGTGCCTCTGTCTGTCTTGTCCTCCCGATCCACTTTGCCCGGGAAACTATACGTGGGCACTCTTTGGCAGAAGTGTCATTTTCATCCGCATAAAAACAATTGTCGTGCCCGATGCTCACCATAATGGATTCTTCCACCTTGACACACATACGGCTTTGGACCCTTGGAGCTACATCTGTGGCCTCCTTTGAACCACGGCTAGTATTGCCCCACAGTGGGCCTCTTACCGGTCCTTTGTGTCTTTCCTCCCTCTTGGCGCTTCTTTGGAACCTCCTGAACCGTCAGGCCGCTCAGTTTACGTCCTTGATGACGTTGTGCTGGGATTTCTTATGCTCCTCTCGACCCTAACTGCGACCTCTACCACAGGCGTCGCGTGTGTGTAATTTGTCGAAAGCGCTACTATGATTCACAATCTACGGGCCCGAGCCTACGACAAATCTTGATGAAACATAAATGTCCCATTAAATGGGACATGTCGCGGCTCGGAAAAACTCCGCTCATAATACATCCATGAGTGTCCCACTGCTCAGCCTAAGAGCTCTCAGCCTTTTCATCCACAAGGTACTTGGCTGAGACAAAATATCACATAAACTCTGCTGTGTGAGACCCACTCCCTACACAGGGCATCTCCTCTGAGCGCCTCCACATCCGACCTGCATCGTAGGAGAAGTGAAAAGTGACCATCTGCTCATCCGTTACCTTTGCATCTTTGGTAGACAGTTCATTTTCCTCTAACCATAATGAAGCCTTTTAAGGTCTCCCCGATCCATCATAGTTAAAATGCTAGCTTTCGCCCCTCTCTATAGAAAGCCTCTTTTGGCTCTCGGGGTACAATAAATAGCAGGTAAGCTAAAAATTGAGCCATCGCTCTAAGTGTCTGTCACTCCACGACCTGAGGAGGTGGTGGCGTACATCTGTGGTGGCATAGGGTCACTCATATGCTTTGTGGAGTGGAGGAACATAAGCATGAGACTCATCAACATATTCCTCGGAGTGGTGGTACTCTTGCCTCGGGAGCTCTCTGATGTTAGAATTAAGCCTCGGCAACGCATTCTATTAATTAAATTTTAATGTCATGTAATGCATATATGATTTTAAATTACATAAATAATTCTGAATTTTACAAAGAAAACATTAAAACAATCATATGAAAATAAAAAATTTCAAATCTTTATAACATTTTTTCAAAATAGTGGCTCGATGCACGTTGAAGGATCAGGCAGGATTAACCTCATGAACGAGGGGACCTCTGGCACTCAATGGATATAGAAACTTTTCATTAAAAGCAGTGAATAAAAAATCTGGAGCTAGGAACCCTTTACCAGTGTAACATATCTTTAGTAAATAATGGAGGCAGTAGTAATTTTTTCTTTTCTTTGAGCACTTGAGATTTTTTTTGGAAAAATTGGCGGGTTTCTCTTGTTTTGGACTTTTCAATTACAAAACCTGTAAACATTTAAAACACTTATAATCTTTCAATCACTCAACTTCTCCAACTTAGTTTAGGACTCTCGTCTAGCGATCAAACACAATATATACACATAACATTTGTTATTCACTTCAATCCTTAAAACATTCAAAACTTCTTTAATTCCATGAATTTTTTCAAAGATTGAGCGTTCCGGACTTAAGCCGGCCAGCCTATTTCGTCATGGAGATCAAGCCATGGATCCTTTTGACTTTATACATATACATATACATAAGCTTAGGAAATATTCAAAGCATATAATTATGCAAAATTATATATACAGAAGTAGAAATCTTACGAGTGTCGTCTCATGATAGCTCGACTCTTGCACGGGGATGCTCTACTGCACCTATCTCAGATCTGAAATGTTTTTAAAACATCTCAGGAGAAAGAATGAGCTAAAGACCGTTAGTGTACATTTTCATTAAAATAACATTTCGAGTATATATCAAAGTAATACATACTTATACAATTAAAATCAATTTATGCTTTAAACATTTATACCTTAAACTTTCTTTCTTTCCTTATAATAAATACTTATACAATTAAAATCCATTTATGCCTTAAACATTCTTTTTTTATTTCTTTCTTTCTTTCTTTCTTTCTTTCTGATGGAACCCAGGGAAATAAACACAGAGCTTGATTTAGAATGCCGACGGTGAGACGATCACATTCCGGTCACCAACCACTATTCTGGAGAAACTCACGCTTTGCATAGGAGTTCGATCATAACGCACCTTATCACGTGTAAGAAGGATATTACTCTAGACACCTAATTCCCTCCCTCGATTAGTAACCTATAACTGTCTCTAAATCCTTACACGCTTAAGAATTTTTCGACGTCTCGATCCATATGATCATATGGGTGAGGTAACCATCGATAAAACCTTTCTTTCAAATACATTATAAATCCATTTAAAACGCTACTTTATCATTCAAAGCCCATATATATATATATATATATATATATATATACATATACATTCTTTACACATTTTAAGCGTCCATAATGCCTTAACATATGCATACATATATAAAATTTAACATAATCATATATATTGATGCAAGATAAAGGCCTTTTCACATGCATTAAAAATAACCTTCATGTCTTCACGCTGCTTAAATCATTGCCCCTTAAACTTTTCAATGGTACATTAAACCATGCACTTTTAAAAACTCAATTGGTAAGTATCATTTTTACACTCACCGTTCACCTTTCAGTCAGCTTGCTTCATTAGTTCGGTTTTCGTCAGATGGTCTTTTCACCTTTTCAAGAAAACCGCAGTAACCATTAACCATAACTATTTAATCCACCATGCATTCATTTTCACCCAACCACATCACATTCACTTAAATCTCATTTAACCACGCTTAAAAATGCGTAACGAGGAAATGACCAAATTACCCATTTTCTTTACAAAATGACCTTAATACCCTCATAGATTTCACTTGCTCAGGACTGTTGAAATTCCATTTTTCAATGTCTTAACTCCATATTTGACACTGGTTCTTTATGCTCTTTTGAAACTAATGTGCTAGGGTTCTTCTCAATTGGAGTCTACCCAAATCGAACAGAAACTCACTTTACTTCCAAAACAATCGGGCCTAATCTATGTTCAAAAAGCGAACGAATTTGGCTTGCACATGGCCCTACTTTGAGGAAAATTTTAGGGCCATAGAATCAAGTCGAAGCCGATGCCTATTTCTATATGTTTGATTTTCCTTGGAAGTCTATTTTAACCGAAACTTGAATCACTCCGTCGGATCGAAATAGGCGAGTTATGGTCAATCTGGCCCAGTCGAAATAGGAAAACAGGCATTTCATGTCTGGGATCTGCTTTGCAGAAAATGACCGGAATGTGTTTTCTTCCACACTTTTTTTCACTCTAAACACTCCAATCTAATGCCTTATACCTCAATTTCACCTAATGCCTAACCAATTTCAACATATCACACAAATTTCACTATCAAATCCTAGTTCCCTCATTTCTTTTTCAAAACCTAACCTAATCCATTTTCTTCTCAAATTGATATCAAAAATCGACATCATTCAACCTTAAATACCACCAATTTAACATCCATACCAGAAAAGTCAAGACATTAGATATGAAAAACATCAAACCACAACAATTCCTCACTTTATTTTTCAAAGCCTAACCTAATCCATTTCATTCTGGTGATATCAAAATCATATCATTCAACCTTAAATACCACCAATTTAACATCCATACGAGAGAAAATTCAAGACATTAGACATGAAAAACATCAAATTCTTTCCACCATTAAAAAAACTTACTTGTTCTTGGTTTCCTTTGGCTCTCCTTTGCTACGGTTGTAGAGCACTTGAAAGCAGAAGGAGAAGAAAAATCACCTCCTTTGCATAACGCCAGCCTCGCACGGTTTTTCTCCTTCCCTACTCTTTTCTTTCCTCTCTTTTTCTCTCTTTTCTTTTCTCTTTCTCTCCTTATGGGCGAGCTCTCTTCTTTTGAGCAAACTTTCATTTCCTTGAATTTATATTTTGACCACACAATTTTGCAATTGCACTTGAGCCCAGAATCTCATTGGTTGGTGACAGTGACTTACACATGTCACCTTGTCATTGGTCCGTCTAATTAATCACAAATCCATTAACCTATTATTTTAATCATAGCTTGTAGCCATTAAGAAGGTTTTGATTGGCTCTCCTGAAAATATCTCACTTATAGCAGATTTTATTTAGTTTCACCTTATCTGCTTTTATACCGATTAACTGTCAAAAATATTCTATGGTCGTCTAAACTTCAAATTGACCATGAAATATTCTAATTAAATCCTTCACATTGGATTCAAGGCTCTGAAATCTCCGAAATCGGATTTAAAATCATTAAAATCGTAAATCCGGACAACAACGTATTATTATCCGAATTACGTTCGGATGCTGAAAAAACTATCCAAGCGGACTCCGTTTCGCTCGATTTGGTTTCGTTTAGACTCTATGATTATTTAGGACATTTTCGTATTTTTATTTAATTTCCGAAAAATATCGGCCGCAGGAGCTCAGAATTTCGGTCCGAGAAATCATTATTCCTTTAAATCTCAATTCTCTTCTAAATATCAGTTCAAAGTCATAAGGTAAAAATTTCTTAAAAATTTCTTCTGAGCCCTCCGTGGATTATAATAAGAAACATCATATTCATGCAGGGCGTCGGTGAAAATTTTAGAAAATTCCACTTTGTACCCAAATGGCGTCGGAGCGTTCTAATTCTAATCTACCCACCGTTTCTATCATTGGACCTCTAATCGGTTCAAAAACTTCTATTATAACATTCAATCGGGTTGGGGGTTTTACAAAGGTTGTATGCTTCGAGGCTAAGCTAATGATATGAGGTATGCGGAGCAGATTTATGAGAGAAGTGCGGCATTACTCACGATTCCATTGTTTGGAAGCATTTCAATACAGTACATCCCGATTTTGCAGTTGAGAATAGAAATGTGAGACTAAGCCTGTGTACTGATGGGTTGCAACCATTTGGGCAATCATGGCAACAATATTCCTCATGGCTAGTGATTTTAATGGTTTATAATTTGTCGCCATGGTTGTGTATGAAAGATACATCTATGTTTCTAACTATGCTAGTCATAGAGTCTGGGTCCCAGACATAAGCTGAGTGTTTTTGCAACCGCTTATAGCGAGTTAAAGAGTTGTGGGATGTTGGAATTTTTGGCATATGACATTTCAACGAGCAAAATTTCCATAAGGCGGCATTAATGTGGACCATGGTGACTTCACGGTTATGCAATGTTGTTAGGGTGGAGCACATTTAGGTCGATTAGCATGTATTCGTATTAGGTTGATTATTGCCGGTATAGAGAAACTCTGTCGAAATTTCATAGAAATATCATTATTAATTATTTTAACATTTTATTTCGTACTTATATGAGTAACTATTAGCTTTCTTCTGAAATATTTCTCATGGGATGTCGAGATGGAGCTGATATCATCAAAAGCGAATTAGGAGGTGCTTGCGAGTCTAGGTATCTGAGATGAATTTGAATAAATTGGAAACATGGGAACCCGGTGCATGTTATAGCGTCCATCAGGTAGATGGGATAAACATAGGGTACTATAGAGTTCGGGCTCGATCGAAGACAAATGTCATACGAACGTCGAGCAGGAAAGTGGACTAGGCACAAGACCTTAGACACACTGAGGGTTCCATTTCATTCTCAGAGCATATTAGGAGGATTGTGAGTACTTAGAACTCTTACTTTAATTTTATTTTGATTTGTAGGATCATAACAAATATATCTTCTAATTTTACTAATAATTCTATATATGAGAAAGAGACCGGGAAGAAGCCATCCCTTATCGGATCCACATCGGCAACTACACACTTCTAAGACACTCATCTATAGAGTTGTGAGAGGCTCGCCAAATCAAGGAGGAGTAAATAAATTAAAAGTATATTATATTACTTCAAGTTTTTTTTATTATACATTCATATATTGTTTGAATATCTATTCAAAATTTATAGGAAGCTGTGCATCAAAAAATGCAACGGATGGTACAAATAGATGAAGGTTCAAGAGAGAACACAACATCTATTGACGAAGATGCAGCATACTTACGAGTTATGGTAGCTGATAAAAAATGCCAGTGACTCATATATGAATTAGGTGATCGATCTTCAGTATACATGAGTGGCCCATCTTACCATTCCATTGCATGCTCATCCAGGAATGATCTTGAGCTACGTGAAGCGGCTCAGGGATGAGGATTCGGCGGGTGCGAGAGGAAGTGGATACTAAGGTTAAAGTGCTACAAGATCAACTTGATGAGGTTAAGGCTCGACTGAGGGCTTTAGCTCAATCAACACAAGTCTCCTCATCAGCTACATCTCCATATGTGGATGACCCCCCTACAAATGACCCCACCATAGATGATCCCCCCATCAGTGATATGTGAACATTCACATTTGTTGAACTTTTTGAGTACATTGTATGGCTATCCACAGAACATGGGATTTAGTATACACATTATTTTGGTTTATGTTATTCGATGGATGTTAGTTTTGCGGTAATAGGATCTTATAATTTTTTATTTCATTTTAATTTTTTTATTATTTGTTTAATGTTCTAATAATTTAATAATTTAATTATAAATTTGAATTTTCACCTTAGTTTAGTGCTAACTAGCTATTCTTTGTTTAGCTACTAATTTAGTAGCTAAATAGATATATTACATAGCTATTACAAACACAGTAGCGAAATAGCTACTCTGCTTAGCTACTACATTTTTTTAACCACATAGCTACTACTATTTAGCTACTAACTTAGTAGCTAAATAGCTACTTTGTTTAGCTACTACAAAACAATAGATTGCTAGATAGCTATTACAGTTTGCTACTATTATGTAAACTAAATAGCTACACTTATTAGCTACTACATTTTTCAATAAGCTAGTAGCTGCCTTATATATATATTATGTTGGTAGTTATATAGCTATAATGCTTAGCTACTACCTAGTTCGAGTCACTAGCCAACACTACGTCATGTAGTAGCTAAGTAGTAGCTATATATTGTTTTAGTAAACTACTGTATTCTCAATTGTAGCTACTATTATTGTGAGTAGCTAATTAGTAGATATAAATAATCGTCATATTCACTATGTTAGCTATTACATTCTTTACATTAGCTACTACTATTGTTGGTAACTATTTACCTACTACGTAATATAGTAGCTAAGTAGTAACTATATATAGTCGCCTCCTTACCTAAATTAGCTACTACATTTTTCATTTTAGCTACTATTATTTTTAGTAGCTAATTATTTATGACGTGCAGTAGTAGCTAAAGCGGTAGCTAATAGCTACTGCTAGTAGCTAAAATTAGCGCTCGACTACAAGGAATTTTAACTCCCGTCTATAGTAGCTATTTAGTAGCTAAAGAAATTTAGCTATTAAAATAAATAGTTTAGCTACTACTTTTTTGTAGTAGCTAAAATCAATTTTTCTAGTAGTATATATTGAAGAATTTGAATTGATTGATTAAACCTGTTTAGTGACTATACTATGCCATTCGAAATGGCCACACACTAGAAACCTAATGAAACAAAGAACCCGTCACACAAAAAGAGGTGAAATAGATGACACAAACACACGCTGCAACAAAGGTGGTTACAAAAACAAGAAAAAACAAAAATAAACACCAAATTTGTTAAGAAAGACCACTTAAATGAAAAAAAAAAAAAGATGTGGATGAGTGATTTCAAGCCAAGAATGACCAAAAATCACCTCTCCTTTTCATAATCAATTAAAACAAAACCAGATCCTAATTAGACTAGAAGAGCAGAGCAAAGAAATGGTAGTGAGAGGTTAGATTTTTATTGACGACACTGACTAGAGCACCAAGGAAATGATGTCTAGGGTTTTAATAGAGCGGTCATTGTTGATTCTCCTTCCTTTTCACAAAGTTCCTCTCCACCTTGACAACATCGTCGAAGATCATCGGTCCTTTCTCCTCCACCAAGAGGCGGATCTGGATTCAGATATGGGTTCTTTCATTTGGATAAGAGATTCCAAAAGTAACATTGTTGTTGAAAGCTCAAAAAAGTCATAATATCCGAACTATGGGAGATACATCCTGGGACTTTTGTTAAAAAAAAAACACTATAAACCTTAAAGCCTTGTGCTTTATAGCTAGCCTAGAACAAAGAATAGATGAAGAGATGGGTACTCTTTGCCATTATGAGTTAAAATCCCGAAAATGTACAAATTTTTATAAAAAGAAAATCAGAAATATAACACCCGACCAAACAGGCCCAAAATCTTCCATTTTGTCTTCTTTTTTTCTTTTCCCTTTTCCTTTAATTCACTTTTAAATATCATAATAATTGTGAGTATCATGATCTTTAGACCTAGACTCACTACTCAATGGGCCCAAAGCCCACATCATGAAACGGCCCAAACTCACTTACTGTATTAAAACCAAGCCGGAACTAACCAGACGGGAGAGACTTAAAAGTCATCTAAGGAAACCAAGGTGTCATGTTAAAGACCCACTTCATGGCAGCCCAGCTAGGGTTTCAACTCCCCCATTCGGCCATCCTACCGCATATAAAAAGTTCGTTATGGAGGAAACATCTGGCGAAAATGTACGGAAGAGATGTTATCAGCGGGTTTCATAGTTTCCAAATCTCTTATTTCTCGGAGGTTGAGTCCTTGATAGGAGGAAAGTTTATCCTAAAATTAAGAGAATATTGGCGAACCAAGCCCTATAAATCTGGAAGATCTCCCTCGAGGTAAGACAATTGGTCCAATTGTATGAACTTTTTGCTTCTTTTTCTCCATTCGTTGTTGACTTAATCATCGAAGAGGTGGTCGACATCTTGTCATTTGGATCGCCTTTTTTGCGATTCACGTTCTTATTCTTTGATGCGGAGATTCAAAAGATCAAGGTACTTACAATAATCTTTTTAAAAAGGACAAAAAATAAAAAAGCAAACCCATGAATACATTAGAAAAATGAATTTTCATGAAAAAGGGAGAAGATAAACCAAAGGCCTAAACCAAATTGGGAGGTCGACAAAGTAATCGAAATTTAGTTTCTTTTAAGAAAATAATATTATTTTATTGATTCATCAAACTAGCAATGCATTCAATAAGAACACATAATCAAATTCGTTAAAAACTTTAGAGGATGATACAATATTTAAGTTAATAGCATAATGAATCGACTCAAAACCTACACATTTGATAATTATGTGATGATTGGAATATCTATAACTCCCGTTCTGCAATATATTGATGATCATGATTTGATTTAATGTCTCTATCTGATCGATAATATTTTACTGTTCGAATCACCCACATACAAGAAAGCGTCTCAACAAGCACTATAAGAAAAAAGACTTATCTTAACGGTTACTAACTATCATCGTATGTGTTATATGTCATCATAACTTCCTAGTCTTATATGTCATCTATTGCAGTGTCAAGGTAGGTGTATCAACAACCTTGACATATATAAAATGTTAATGAATGTGTTTTTCTATTAGTCAATACTCTTCTCTCTACCACTCATAATATGTCAAGGTTTTGTGTTAAGATAAATCTGTGGATTTCTTTAAAAATATGTCAAGGTAAGAATCTTCCACCATAGATTATAAATTGGAATTAGAAGCATATGCCATGATAGCCTTTGAAAAATTTAAAAATAAGCTTTTAATGTTGCAATGAAGAAGTATGATGCAAAATAACTTGTTACGTTATCTATCACAATAAAAGAAATATCTCTAAATTAAATTACAATAATAGCAATCAAGCCATAAAACAATGTAAATAAGTTACTAAACAAATTAAGAAAAATTACAATATAAACATCTAAATATTAGAAACATAATTTGATGAGTTTTTCAAGCTACTCTCATAATGTACAAACTTAAAAATGAGAAAGAGTAAATCATTTTCTTCATAAGAGGTGATCTTTGTTTCATCATCATCATTGTTGTCTTCTCGATATATTTTCTGGATACATAAGGACAAACAAAATATTATTAGAATAGTAAGCAATAAAACACCCACAAAAATTAATTTAAAGCATGCTTTGAACATGATATAAAATTGTACATAATATAATGTTGTCACTTTTGGTAAAAGGAATGTAAAATCTAATAGATATACATGATAATTGTTTATTTATCAATAAATAAGAAGATATAACGTTGTAATTATTTATCTTTATTTTTACTTCTTTTTATCCTTTATAAAAATCATGACCCCATATCTAAAAGATGAAAGAGAAACAAACAAGAAGACAATAGTATAATGGAAAAGTGCAATAATAAGATATTAGAGAACTATAGATTTGATTTAAAAACAAAAAGACGTTTAGAAAATTGATTTTTTAATAATGAAATGAATCTAATAAACATGAAGTATAGGAAATAAATAAAATAGGTAAGAAAAACACAAACATATATATATATATATATATATATATATATATATATATATATATATATATATATATATGTATATATATATATCTATATATATATATATATATATAGAGAGAGAGAGAGAGAGAGAGAGAGAGAGAGAGAGAGAGAGAGAGAGAGAGAGAATAAAGTGGTAGGATAGCTCTTTGGAAAACCTAAGGTTCGTGGGTATTTAATTTTAATTTTTAAATAGTCAAAGCTTGAAATTTATTAAAAAAGAAACACATGAAATAGAGCATGGTTAAGGTTTTGTCAGTGATTGATAGTGTACATGTAAAGGAAGTGCATAGGTAAGTGCGTGCAGTATGTGGAGGCAATAAAGTCTACAAGAAAAGAAGGATAAATATGAAAATAAGTGTAGAAAGAGTGATAGTGTAGTGGTGGGTGTATAGCTAACGAGAATTTTTTATTTTTTATTTAATAACCGTGAATGTCTAGGCCAGCTTACGTGAACCTCAACTGATTCCACAGGGCCTTTGAGCGAACAACCAGATAAATACCCCAGTGCCCCCAAGGGGACTCAAACTTATAACCTCTGGGTACCCAACTCCAGAGCTTTACGCCATCTGAGCTACCCCTTAGGGGTGATAACGAGAAAAATGTGTAAAAAGTGTGATAGTACAAATAGTTCACGGGGTCATACAAATTCCATACTCATGTTGGCCTGCACCATCTCTCAAAATTCCATGTGCTATGCTGCATCCATATTCGTCCAGATTTAGATTTGTCCTAAAATGTTCTCAAATAGTATAGATTGCCATGCTTCTTATTTTTGTAATGAAAGTTACATGTATATCCTTCATTTATTTATTTCTTTAGAATCACAATTCAAACTGATGACTTTGAAGCTAGATTGACTTTGAAGCTAGATACATGATATTTCATCATGGAAATCAGAGCAAAAGAAAAAAAATGAAAACACAATCTCACAAATGTCTCATGGTAAGGATAAATCTAAGTCAAATCATTTCCAAACAAAAAAAAAAAGAAAAAGAAAATGGAAACCATTAAAGTCTTAAAGAATAAAATGAAAACACATCACAACCTCAAGAACAAAAGAGAAACCGAATGTACAAAGTTCTGCTTTGGGATCGGAATACATGGGTTGGTCCATCAATATGCTTCATTAAGTAAATTAGCTAAAAGAAAAATAAAAGAATCACTCTTGTTAACCTTTAAGTGTGCCAAAATAATTGCCAAATAGTTTAAGTGAAGTAAACTCCCCAATAAATGACAATTCAACAAACTCGTAAGATAGAACTTTTATGTATGGGCATCACCATGATAATGTTAAACAATATTTAAAAAGAAACCTTCAATCATTTATAAAACGTCAACATAAAAAAGCAATTCTTGAGCAAGAGCATTTAACTCCATTGTGTACCTTAAATAAGGATCTAGGAGTATGTAGATTGGTGCATAGCATCAAGTTGCTGGTTCGTTGCAATGATGAATAGCTTCGTGCAGTAGTGAGTCATAAGCCTGCAAAATATACAATCCAGACAGAGTGGTTTTAGCTTGTTTAGATAATTGAATTGTCAAAAAGACCTAGTATGGATTCTTTGAACAACTCTCTTTCTCATGTTATAAATATAAGAGTTTTAATGGTAGGATCTCCTCCACCATGTCACCAAGTCCAGTATGGATTATAAGTTCATGACTTACCTGACCTTGGTTTTGGTACACCAACCCCAAGGAAAACCAAAGCCAAAATGTATAGTAAATAAACATTTTTCTCATTACCTGACAATGTGAAAAAATCGATTATTTAGAAATTACGATATCCTCACACTTATAATGGACAAGAAAATAGAGCATAACATTCTTGAAAAATCAAATTTTTTTAAGAAAATGGAAATTCACCTATTTCACCATCATCGACAAGTATAAAGACAAAAATAATATGGAAATTAGTGAGACCGAGGTAATTGGAACTTATTGACCTCAGATTCTTAAACAAAATAAACAAAAAGAAAAATAGGAATAGCTTGGCTATGAAAGAATAAAGGACAAAAAGGAAAAAGGAGAAAAACCTTTATCCTCTTACCATTTAGCCAGGAGCAAGCTTAAGATTAAGTAGCAAAAAACTCCATGTATAACACAAAGATGATGGATTGAACACCCATATTTCTTCAATTTCCTTATCTCTTACCATTTAGTTAGGAAACTGCTTCTGGGTTGATGAAAGAATTCGTCCAAGAAACCAGCAAAGATCTAAGTTTCTTCTATCGGTATGCTCAGCCTCCACCAAAAAGTCTCCCCCTGTGCTGTAATAATGATACTTATCTCGGCATGGAGTTAGCATTATAAACCAATGGTGAGGCTTGTCCAATACATGATGTGGGATCCTTCTGATGGATGATATCAACAGACCATGGAGTACTCGATATTGAAGAATTAATTAGTATCCAATATCCCATATATAACAAAAACCTCAAAGAAATTTTTTATTTTTTTTTTACTTTGAAATTAATAGCCACCAATCACCAACCAAATACACTTGTGACTTACCTACATATCATTTGGTGCTTCGTGATTAGATCTCCAAAATCCAACTTGCTCTCATGCAAAAGGGACATGTCAGTGTCACCATGGCTCTTCATACATTATCAAGAGATCAAAAGAGTTGGTGACATCATAGACGTAGACATTCACCAAAATTGCCTCATTATTTCCAACAAGTTGCCCAACTAGATTCTCCACCAAGGACTCCACATCAAGGCTCCATCAAGTTTTCTACTTTTAATCAAAATTTTCATTTCATTTTCACCCATGAATGCATTCAGAAATTCCCATATAAAAAAAAATCTCACACAAAATTGAAGTTGAGTACAAAGAATTAAATTAAAGCATATATATATATATATATATATATATATATATATATATATTTTTGTTCCAGATCTTTTCTTTAGCAATGTAAAAAGGAAAGGAACGGATCTTGTAAGACAAACAAATATAAAGTAATACAAATATTTACATAGTAAAATATATAACAGTAGAATTGGAACTTAATTACTCGACAGTTGCTTCAATGTGCTGTTCCATTGTTGGGTTGGGAGGAAGCTGGGACTTGTAAACAGGAACTATTAAGATGAAGGCAAGATGATGAGAACCAAGTAGCCTAGACAGGCTTATAAATATCTCTTTCCTGGTAGCTCTAGCCCTCAAAATGTTTTCTCGATCCTCCTACATCAACTATCACCCATGATTTCAAACAAATTGAATATTATCACAACAACACAGAATGAGAATGAATCAATCAAGTAAAGTTTTCACCTCACCAAACATCATATCAATTGATTCAATATTGTAGGAATTAATAGTTTCATGGGAAAATATCATAGTGGTATACTTATCTCGGATCGGGGAAGCCTCTCTCCCCATTGTCTTTACAATCCACCATGTTACTTCTCAAATCTCTCCCACTCTAAATTAGTCACTCTTTCTGCATAGGCCACCCCTATTTAGCAGAGGCCGCTTAAAAGCAGTTGTCGCCCTGTACTCAACAAAAATTCCCTACTTTCCCACGATACACAATAAAAAATAATACAAACAAAAACCCATTTTGGTTAGGTTTTAAGATTCACCCAGTCTTCTTTATCTCCCTTCTTGTTGCCTCGATTGTCGCGACACTAGCCATAATTGCAACTCTCTATGGCACAAGATCTTGGAAAAAACCCACCCCGCCACCCTCTGAATCATTTTCTCAGAACTAACAAAAAAAACCTTGAAACAGGAGAACAAGATCCAATCAAAACAGTAGACGAGGGGCGGTCACCGGACTGGAGAATAATAAAAGTGTGGATCCAGACCCACTACCGTTTTGGCTCTCTCCAAAGCCCCGGTCTTTCTCTCCAAAGCCCCTACTCCAAAAACCCTTCCCCCTTCTCCTACCCTTTTTTTTTCGATTTGGGCCTCCCTCCTCTTATGCCATACCCTTCTTTCTTTGACTAACCTGCCCCTCGTGGCCTCCAAAAAACTTTTCTTTTCTAAATAGAGGTTCCTCTCTCTCTCTCTCTCTCTCTCTCTCTCTCTCTCTCTCTCTCTCAAATCCTAATAAAATTAATAGATGATCCATGCTCAATAAAATTGATTTTATTAGTATAAGTAAATAAAACATAATTTAATTGGATTGATTTTATTTATATTTATTTAAATAAAAACATAATGTAGAAAATTTTATAAACTTTCAAAAAACTATTTTTATTCATTATATTTTTCATCATTTTATAAATATTTAAAAACTATTTTTTACTAATATTAATAAAATACTTATATATATATATATATATATATATATATATAATAGTTATAAAATTTTCTATGAAGTAATTTTTATTACTTGGACATAAATAAAATCAATCATAATAAAATACTTTTTACTAGTTGATCTCGATTAGTTAACTAAAAAATAGTTTGTCATGATTTTTTTTTGTTATACACTAAAAAGAGGTTTAATTGGCTTAATTAAAAAAATTAAAATTTAAATAAACAACGTAATTATTACTTTTATTAAAATAGGTGGTCATTTCAATTTATAAGGATTAGTAAGTAATTAGATTCACACATATCAAACAAATTATAGTCATTAGTAATTTATTTAATTAGATTGACACATCAAAATATTGACTATGCATTGACTTATAAATTATATGTCAACATTCTATCATATAAGTCATAGAAGAATTTATCAAATTTTAATATATGTCATTATTGGTGTGAACAAGTTGTATTTGTCATAATTGTTCGCTTAAATGAACAATAATAACATATATTTGTGTAAGTCAAGATAATATATGTCTATAATCATCATTTTTCTTGTAGTGTTTTTTTTCTTAATAAAATGGTTCTTCCACAAAAATCTGGATTTTTAATTTGTTTTTTTGTATTTTTGTCGTCATTGAAGGGACCCAACCCGAGTTTCCTTTTCTTAACTCGGGGGACCCTCCCGGCACTCCTACGGATTCGAAAAAAAAACCTTTCATTTTGTTTAAACCTTTTTAAAAGTGAATCCGTGGAGCGAACCCATTTATACAGTTACATTTTCCATTAAAATCTTACAGTTAACATGGACAATTTTTTTTTTTTTTTTTTTTTAAACATTAAACCCTTTTATACCCGGTAGAGTTTCTCGTTATATGTCCCAATTCCTACAACACCCGTAATAAAACAATTTAATTTACTCCACATCCAACAATGGATCAAGTCCAATTACAACCAATTTCAAATCAAACTTTAAAATCATTTTCTTTCGAACACTATGATATATAAACAATCTTTTAAAACTTATATACATTACAAAAATAAAGGTGCACATGTAGTTATTTACAACAAAAACTATACATTTTCAAAAGGTGTGGTCAGCTACGTGAGGCGGAGGTCACCGTCCTGAGGATGCCGAACTCGCACGTCGCCGCCCAAAACATTTCTATAAAACATTTGGAAAAAGGGTGAGCCAAAGGAGCCTGAGAGTACACGTTATAGGAAAATAATGTTTCCAGATATAGTTCAAATACAATGTGTAAAACAATTGTATAGAGGATCCCTATTTCCATAAACATTTACTTTGGGTATCTTTTCCTTTCTATTCAAATACAATGTGTAAAACAATTGTATATAGATCTCATTTCTATAAAACATTTACTTTACTTTCTTTTCCATATAGCTTCAAAGCCACAATGTGTAAAACAATCATTCAACATATCTTTTCAATATACTTTTTTTTCCTTTTTGAATCCGTCATATCCAATGGAACCCGCCTACCATTAACCATCGTTGGTCCATGAAAGAACCTTCGAGGAAATAGTCTTAAGATCACTGATGGCCCAAAAAGGAACCTCCGAGAAATTGTGCCCTACCGTTAACCATCGCTGGTGTCACACCCCCACCCCCTACTATCGGCATGTCGCCACTCCAATACAAATCCCCGTACCAAGCAATTTCAACGACTAGAAAACCCTGCGGAAGCTGCCGCATTGCTTCGTTTTAATCTCGTATAAAAAATTCTAAACTTGTGATTTTAAAATTTCTAAGAAGATAATAAATTATATATAAGACATATCCTAAATCCTATATACACAATTTACACATTTCCAAATATGGCAACCAACAACATTCTTTCAAAAGAGCCTTAAGCTCCACACATTTTCACAAAACTATCCTATGTACATACATATGCTCCATTATACAAATTCAAAGTATTTTCTTACAAGATTATTAATTACAGCACTGATACAAAATTAAGGAGAATCCTACTATATCTAAATATTCGCGACTGCACTGAAAATAGTTTTTAAAATGTAAAAATAATGTGAGCCTAAACGGAAATTTCAAATGAATGTGACGCTTAGAAAATGTTTGCTTTTTTAGGAAAACATCAAAAACTCGAAACTCCTTTACATGATATTTTTAAATATTTCTTTCTTTGCTTTGTTTTACTTTTTAAAAGTTTCTGAAACTTTATCGCTTGCTTGCTTGAAAGTTTATAAAACCTTTCAAAAATCTCTTGCTTTAAAAGTTTCTCAAAACTTTCCATAAACCTTTTGCTTTAAAAGTTTCTCAAAACTTTTCATAAACACGGGAGCCTGGCTCAACCGCATGCTTTGAAATAAAACGGAGCCCTGGCTCAAACTGGGTTGCTTAAAAACAACACTGAGCCTCGAGCTCAACCGCGGCGCCAATGTTCGATTTTAAAACTCGTATAAACATGCTTATAAATCATCAACCACTGAGGCCTTTCCAATAGTTGTACCTTAGTGAACACTTTAAGCTTGGGCATCGACCGCGTTTCTGGAAGGACTGGTCCACATCACCTAGGTAGCGGCCTTGGCCCACGTCACCTTTTCCGCAAATATGGTGGAATTGACCTCGTCCCATCACCATAATTTAGTTGGGAGCTTTAACCTATATACCCAAAGACGCGCTACCGCCTCCTTTTGGAATGTATGATGCATGTTCTAAGTTTGCCAACCAGGCAATCTAAAATGCATGTATGAAATCCTAACACCACCGCTGCACGCATTTTAATACCTCCGACCGGATGCTCGGCTTAAGACTAGTGGATTTTGGTTAGGCCTATTTGACAAAATAGACTTTGTTTGCTTGCTTGCTCTTGAAATATGGTTTTATAGTTAAAAACATTGCTTGCTAAACTCATTGCTTGCTTTTTAAAAGCATGGTTGAATGAATCAAACCATTACTTATTTGCTTTTCATATATGGTTTAAAATAAAACCGCTTGCTTGCTTGTTAAACTCATTGCTTGACTTTCAAACATGGCTTATAATCAAAACCATTTAAATACCATGCAAAACAAATATAATAATACACTAGTATTTGGAAAAATAGGTTTAGAACACTCACCTCTTTGTTTCCCAAACTTGAGCACAAATCCACTACTTTGCCTCATTTGCTTTTAGCCTACATACTCAAACGAATACGGCAATGTATTAATCACCTATGTATAGCGTATAAACTTAACGTTCTTCACACGCAAGTCACTTTAAGGTCACACAACATTCATATAAAGTCAAATTAACAATTTAATTCCTTTGAGCAACAAAAACTAACGTTTCAATACCACATTTATAACCTTTTTTCCAACAATACTCTATGGACTTTATTACTCAAAATATTCAAAAGGTCTTCAAAAATTTTGAAACTCTCCAGATCAGTCCTTTATATATCCAATGACATTGCTTTAAAATTTCAATGTAAAATTCCTTCTCTAAGGCCCTCAACCACATAACACAAGTTACAGTATGTTTTTGATTCCAAACTCACTGAATCACCTACTGTTATCCTTGATTTCTGGGATCTTAACTCCATAAATTGGAAATGGTTTATTCACTCATTTGAAGCTATGGTTCTAAGGTTTCTTCTCCAATTGGAATCACCCAATTTGGATCACCAAAACTCAAGTTATTGTATTTTATATCTAGATTACTCAAATTGGCAGAACAGAATCTGCACATAGCTCCACTTAGAAAAATTTCTGGGCACTTTGGGTTCATAATTTTCATAAACTTCCTTCAGATAACTTATTTCCCTAGAAGTCTATTTTACCCAGAATTTTGAATCACGTACACTGGAGAGTAGGCTCAGCCTCTTATGGACAAAACATCACAACCATACCCAAACAGATCAAAATCAGTGAGCTACACGAGCTCACCTTTCAGTCCGTATTTGGGAGCCTTAGAGCTACAATTTGCTCTTGGTGCCTTCTATACATTTGTAGCCCTATCTCTTATGGTTCTTACCAATTAGAATCAATTCATTTGGATGATTATAACTTAATCTATAACCAAAACAAAAACAGGTTTTACCAAATTTTGACAGAATTTTTAAACCTAACATTCTCCTTTACAACAATTCCTCAAAACCAACATGAAATTCATCCAAAACAACTTCACAATACTCTTGAATTGGTGCTTGGAACCTCAAACCACAAAACCCTAGGTGAAAATGCAAGAACTCTACCTAAAGTCCTCCAATTCTTTATAAAACCACATAAATGTGATGATTCCATGTTTATTGTATACTAATTAAGATTTTACCCACATGAATTCAACAAAAATCTAAGATTTGGGTGATCTCTTCCAAAACCCTAGACAAGGAGGAACAATCTCCATGGAAAATTCATACTAAAAGTCCTAGACATCAAAATACACTTAATCCAAGACATACATACCTTGATCTTCTCTCTCTTCTCCTCCTCCCTCCTTCTTCCTCCTTCTCTTCCTCTCTCCTTCCTTGGCCTCCCTCCTTCTCCTCCCACGTGAACCCTAGCTTTGGGAGACCAAAATATGATTTTGGCTTTTGTTTTTCCTCATTATTATAATATCAACTTTTCTATTAATTGAAATTTGACCCTCATCTCTTTAATTTTTCAATTGTAACTTATGCTATTTGTATCATGGGCCCATCTCTACACTTAATGATTTTCATTCATGTCCTATTTGCTAAATGACAATTGTACTTTGTTCTCATACACAAATCCTGTTCCATAAACTTTCATTTCCTACTTTAAATTCCAAAATACTACAATGTGACACTTGGTACTCTTTTTTATACACCTTACAAAGATCATGCATCAGACACTTCCTGGAAGGAGTGTTACAACTGGCCCATGAAAGAACCTACGAGAAAACAGTCTTACGATCATCGATGGCCCAAAAAGGAACCTCCGATAAATCATGCCTTTCTTTTCGTACTTTTCACGTGCATGACAATATGCATCACTCTTCCTTCTCTATAAAATCTCTTTCCCATGTACCATGGCATGCGTAAAGTACTTAGTCGACTTTCCTTTAAACTTTATCTTTGTAACATAGGGTAAATCCATGGATTCAAACATTTTCATATAAACATGTATATATAAAATATCCATTCATAAACATTTCATTTCATATGGAAACCACATAAATCATACTTTATAAAACTATGAAACCGTAATCATTTCATATTTTTCTCAACATAATTTAAAGTCAAGAAAACCACATTTCTTTTTCATTTGAACATTTATAGCATAGATATGAAAACATATACATTGAGTAAAAACATTAAATATATATATATATATATATATATATATATATATATATATATATATATATATATATATATATTTATAAACATTACATTTTCACTCACAGTTATTTAAGCCCATTTCCTCCTTTAAACAAAACTTTCCACCTCCACCCCTTGTCCTTTATCACCTTCCTCCTACAAGTCACATTATCCGAGAAAAATCCATTAACATCCATACCTTAATCATGTTCAATTAAACCATTAACTATACTATACTTTCAGCCAACCCTTAAGCATTTGATCACTTCCGATTGATTAAAATCAATTGAACTCAACCTCTTTTGTTCTCATGATTTTGTAACTCATGGAAATTTCTACCCCATACAATAGCCCACAACATGCCATGAAATGGTCATGCCAAAACCCGGCTATTCACATCGACATAACCAAGCAACCTGCACACTTGGTGCAACCATAAATTTTCAGTCATGTTCTGTTCATCCAATGTCATCTACATGAATATGGTTAGAATCTTGACTCAATGGGCTTTCCATAGAGTCCAAGAACACCCAAAAGCGAGGTTCGAGGCAGGAAGAAGTTATGGCCTTCGAGAATTGGAGGCCATGACCATTAATATCCCCGGGAATTAGTGTGCTAGTGCACTTTGAATGAATTTCTGAGTCCCAATGGGTCGGAATTTGGATTGACCTATTTCAAGGAGAAATGTTCTTCTATCACTCTATTTTACATAGTAATTTGAATTACTCAATTCGGATTAATGATGGCCAAGTTATGGCCAAAATACAGTCATGGAGTCTGAAAAATAGAACAGAAAAACTGCCTAAACATAGCTCCACTTTGAATGCATTTTGAGTCCAAATGGGTTGGAATTTGGATAGACCTATTTCAAGGTGAAATGTTCTCCTATCAGTCTAGTTTAAGTAGAAATTTGAATCACTCAATTCGGATGATGGCCAAGTTATGGCCAAAATACAGTCATGGGGTCGGAGAAAAAAAAACTAGACAACATCTCCTTGGACACACCCCCATGCCCTTAGACATAAATTAACCCGAGTATGAGAAAAACCCTACCTCAAATGGCATGATTTCAAGGGACACCACCTTTTCTTGGTTTCGTGAGCAGACCTTGGACCTTGGCGGAGAATCGGTGATTTTGGGTATCCGCAGCGTAGCCCTCGTCGCGTGGAATTCGGTTTAATTCTCGGATTAGAGGTCAGGTGATGAAATCCGTGAATTGAAGAGAAGAAGCAGTTTCTCTCTCTCTCTCTCTTACTCTCTCTCTTTATGGTTTGGATTAAACCAAAAATGAGAGCTTTAAATTTTTTTTCATATTTATAGTGTGGACACGTGGCCCACGTCGCGCCACGTGTCACACTTCTTCAATTCCGTTTTTGCTCCTAAACAATTTATTTAATCCCGGTTTTAGTTCCATCTATCTTAAATGAAAATTCTTTAAATATTTGATATTTTTCAGGATTTTTTTAAAAATCTCGTTTTCGGGGTCCACTCGACGCCTGTCGCCTTGAATTTCGTAAAAATCCAACTGTCTCGGAATTCAACGAAATTTGACTGGGTAACTAGATTTCACGAGACGAATTCAACGGTGAAGTCCGTTTAGTCATCTGAGATATAGAAAAATTTTGATTTTACGTGGCAAATTAGGTTGCCATTTTGGAAAAATTGCGTTTCTGCTAACATAATTTACCGTTTTAATCTATTTAAACTTCTTTTGACTCAATACATTATAGACATTTTTATTTTGAGGCTTATTTTCCAAAAAATTCTGTTCATTTATTTGTTTCGATTCATGTCTGGCCGTGAAAACAAAATTTACTATTCTGAAAAGCGGCAAATTCAGGTCTTATAATTAGTCTTGTGTGGCGCATTATGGTTTATGTCGTCTTGTCTGCTTGGCTTAGTTTTCGTCATTTTATTATGATGTTTTCTCATGTGTGAGTGATTCGAACGTTAAAGCATATTCGATCAAGTAGAGATATCAAATCAAATCATGATCATCAATATGCTGTAGAATAGGAGTTATAGATATTCCAATTGTCATAGAATTATTAAATGTGTAGGCTTTGAAACGATTCATTATACTATTAGCTTAGATGTTGCATCATTTATTAAAGTTTTTAACAAATTTGATTATATGTTCTTATAGAATGCATTACTAGTTTAATCAATCAATAAAATAATATTATTTTCTTAAAAGAAATTAAATTCCTAACATTCTCTTTGCCAACCTCCCAATTTGGTTCGGGCCTTTGGTTCATCTTCTCCCTTTTTCATGAAAACCCATTTTTCTAATGTAATCATGGGTTTTCTTTTTATTTTTCTCCTTTTTTAAAAACATAATTATGAGGCAATATTCAAAAGTGAATTAAAGGAAAAGGGAAAAAGGAAAAAATAAGAGAAAATGGAAGATTTTGGGCCTGTTTGGTCAGGTGTTATATTTATGATTTTCTTTTTTATAAAAATTAGGGGGGTTTTTAGAGATCTAGTTTAAAAAAAATAAAAAAATCCTTCAAATATAATAGGTTTAAAAATATTCCTAAATCTAGTGTAGTTTGTACCACCTAGAAAGTGTCTCTTGAAGAGATATTTTCTAAAATGATGAAAATTTTGAATTTACACTGAAAGTGTCTTTTGAAGAGACACATTTACACTATTTCATTGAAAGTGTCTTTTAAAATTATGAAATTTTGAATTTACACTGAAAGTGTTTTTTTAAGAGACACCTTTGCACTATTTCGTTGAAAGTGTCTCTTCAAAAGACACTTTCATAGTTTTGAAAATTTTCAATCTACACTAAAAGTGTTTTTTGAAGAAACACCTTTACACTATTTCGTTGAAAGTGCTTTTTGAAAAGACACTTTCATAATTTTGAAAATTTTCAATTTACACTGAAAGTGTCTTTTGAAGAACGTCACTGCATTTATTCGTTGAAGTGTCTTTTGAAAGAGACATGTACTCATAATTTTGAAAATTTTCAATTCTGTACGAAAGTGTCTTTTGAAAATACACCTTTGTGTTCGTTGAAAGTGTCTTTTGAAGACACTTTCATAATTTTGAAATTTTGCAATTTACACTGAAAGTGTCTTTTGAAGAGACACCTTCATAATTCTGAAAATTTTCAATTTACACTGAAAGTGTCTTTTACCTTTGCACTATTTCGCTGAAAGTGTCTTTTGAAGAGACACTTTCATAATTTTGAAAATTTTCAATTTACATTGAAAGTGTCTTTTGAAGAGACATCTTCATAATTATGGAAATTTTCAATTTACACGGAAAGTGTCTTTTGAAGAGACACATTTGCAGTATTTCGTTGAAAGTGTCTTTTGAAGAGACACATTTGCACTATTTCTTTGAAAGTGTCTTTTGAAGAGACATATTTGCATTATTTCATTAACAACAATTATTCTTGGTTACTTTAAGAGACACCTTTAGACCATTTTTATAAGACAAATTTTATATTGAACACTTCATCTCTAATACAAATCATAAATTTATCACCTATATACATCAAGATCAACATTTAATCCAATATCAATCAAACTAAACTAACCAAGTCAACACCTTTCAATAGACTATATAAAAAACATCCAAAGTACCAATAATATCCAAAACATGAATTATAAGTAGAAGTATCCAAAATACACATTACATGTACCAACATAAAAAATACATGTGCCAACATAAAAAAAAAACTAACAATATCGAAAATACAAGTCAAATGTAGTAAGATCCTCAATGAGTATCGCATGAAGTAGCCTTCCTTTTTCGTATTGGACATCCATGATGTCCAACCATTGGTTCTATGGGACTAGAGTGCACCTTCTCATGTTCTCGATGACCATGTCTCCTCCCACATCTCCTATCACGTCCTCGGCCATGATCATTATCTTGTCTCTCTTGATCAACATTGACTGTAGGAACGGACTCCTCAACATTAGACATAGCCTCCAATGGTTGCGGTGATGATGCAATAAGTGGTACTGTAAGTGGTGTGGATGGAACCTCCACAAGTGTAATTTGAGAGTCCTCCATAGGTAGTGGGCTAATGTCAGCTAATGGTGCAGCTGGAAGATCAGATGTATGACTAGTCCTCATCCTATGAGTTTCCTCTCCTCTAGTTCATGGACCTCTAGATTGAGGTTCAGGATATGGTGCCCTAATATCAATCGATGGTGTATGTGAAACAACTGAAGTATGTCTAGTCCCCCTCCCATGTGACCCTTGTCCTCTGGTTTGCACGCCTCGTGAGGAAGGTTGGAGTTGTGTAACTACACCAATACTATATGGAGCATGTAACCGATCCATCTCATGTATAGCCTCCCATACAGTAGTACATAATATGCAAATATGCATATCCTCTAAAGGTGCAATATCATGTATTTGATGTATGCTACTAGTCTTCAAACCACATAAAAGATGAGTTCAGATGTTAAAAAATATAATATAATATAATAAATGTATAAGATATAGAAAATTACCAATAGCTCATGGAAGGACCCATCACAGTAAATCGAATAGTAATCGAAGCGATACCGGACTATGTATGGATCATGATACCTAGTGGATAAATGTCATATGATCCACAGCAATATGATCATGCACAAAGCCAGTGCGTCGAATGTACTCCGTATCGTTCCGGTCGATCAGCATCATGGCAACCTCTCAAATCACATTTATGTAAGTTTGAATCATTGTCACATGGTTGAAGAATCCCTCGTTGAAACCCAAACTGTCGCATAACACGTCGAGTCTACGTATTCAGCAATGTGAAACATATCAATATTGTTACCAGTGCACAGATCTTTCAAACTAAACAATGTCAAATCCACCGCTCCATCATCATTAGAAGGCTACCATATAATCTGTTATTAAATAAAAAAATTTGTTTTTTGTAATCAAGAGTTTGGAAATTGTTGAAAAAAAATAGTTAAAGTAAAGAAGTTGAAGTTTTATCACCTGATCCGGCGTTAGTCGATCAAGCTGGTACCTATATTGCGATAAAACATGCATAGATGACGAGGTGGTCCAATACTCATCTTTTCATCCATGTAAAAAATAAAACATAGAATGAACCTATGTAATTTTGAATTGGATCATAAAAAAGACATAAAAGATGACTTTTAATTGGATCATAATAGTAACATTACTGGTCATTTTGCATATATACCAAATGGCCAGTGGAGCTACAAGTAATTGATCATCATGTAGAGTTATATGCACACGATTAGATGCAATGTATGGAAACCTATCCCATATCCATATCTAAAGTAATATCAATGGCCCAGCTATATCATGAGTATCAATATGAGAAGCGTGACACAACTGTCGACAAAGCCACTCTAAACATGCACTACCTCAACTGTAACGATCAGCAGCCTCAAAATCCTGTAGGCGCGGTAAAAACATAAGATGCACCTTATCGCTAGACTTTCTGAAAAGAGGAAACCTCCAATAAGCTGTAAAATATAAGCCCTAGCATGTAACACCCAAAATTATACCCTGACAGTTTTATAACATGTTTTGGGTATAATAAAAGTAAATGTATATTTTTCTGGGACAAAATAATGCTAAAAAAAGAAAATAGCAAAAACCCGGAATTTCTACAAAAGACAAGGGTAAATAGGCCATTCACCAATTTAGGACCCAAGGGTCATACTTTAAGAAGATTATATGCCAAAATGAAATAATGGGAAATTGAAATGCAAATACTAAAAGTGGGGACTTATGTGCAAATAGAAATGAAGTATAAAAGGGGAGACGAAAAATATCTCATTTTTGGTCTCAGAAAAACTCATATGGTTGGGAGAGAAAGGAAGAGGAGAAAAGAAGAAGAAGAAGAAGAAGAAGAAGAGACCAAGAAAAGGTATGGAACTAAGTAAGGATTTCCATGATTTTTGGTAAGAAAGTCTAGTTTTTGTAAGGAATTAGTATGGTTTTGAGTATGGAAACTAAGAGTTTTGTATGGATTATTATGGGTTAGTGTGAATTGTGGACTTTTATATGAAATTCCTCCTTGAGCTAGGGTTTGAAGTGTTAGAGAGTGTGATTACTTGTTAGGAGGATGGAATCTTCCCCTTTGAGGATGGATTGTAGAATTTGTATGGATTTGGAATTTTGGTTTATTCCAACTTTGGGGTGATTGGGATTGATTGTAGGGATGGTTTGGTCTTAGTGTTTGTGGCATGCTTTGTAGCCTCAATTAGGAGGATATTGTGGCCGGTGGACAAGGGCTATTCCGGGATGGTTTTGGGTCAAAAATTGGCATGTACCGGAGCTGCCAAGGAGCTCTCTGGCATGCCGGTGCATGGAAGCCACGCTTTTGCGTGGCTGGCTGCCTCCTACGATGCCTTGATTGCGTGGGTTTCCCGCAACGATTACGCATTATTCTCACCGTGTCCAACCCTCCAACTTTGGATGAGCATAACTTCTTCGTCCGAACTCCGTTTTGTGTGTTATTAGACTCTATGGAAAGCCCTTTGAGTCTAGAATCCATACATATATAGCTTGATACAATATTGAGCTTATAATAAGTCCGAAAATGATAAAAGGCATTGGCTGCTCTTTGCTCTACAGTGCTACAAGTTGTTGATTTTCTTCGCGACGCAACTTGCATAACTCGCCGTTAGGACTCCATTTTAGGTGTTCTTGGACCTATAAAGATCTTTAAGTCTAGAATCCATCCATATATGGCTTGATACAATATTGAGCTTATAATATGCCTGAAAGCGACAAAAAAGACAGTGGCTCACTAGCACACTCACGCAAGTCTTTTGCAAGTTGCTGATTTTTCTTCATGGCTTGCAATTTGCATAACTCCTTAGATTTAGGACTCCGATTATGGGTGATGCTTAGTTCGATGGAAAGATCATCGAGTCTAGAATCTAACCATATGCTATTTAATGGCATTTGGTGCCCACATCTTGTCTGAAAATTTAATTGTTGTACCAAGTGTACTAATCGCTTGGTTAAAGTTAATTGGAATACATGGTAAGAAAGGATATAGATATGAACAAGAAATAGCAATATATGTAGATATGATATGAATATAAGAGTATAAGATATGAATATACATATTGTAAAGAAATATGATAACAACAATACGAAGCTAAGAAATATGCGAAGGTATTACAGACGAAATAAATAATGATGTATATATAATGACATACATAATGTAGTTATTCAAAACAGCCAGATGAGATATGTACAGAAAATGTAATAAAATACACATGGATTGTCTGCTTAGAACTTGGTAGAGGGATAGATGAGCATGCCTATTAAGGAAAAACAAGTCTGCATCATACTAATCGATTGGCCCGTTTGGGTTCGTTATAAGCGCCGAGCCGCCATAGATGGTCATTGTCTAGTACAATGATAACAACGCCTTCGGGCCCTTATAGATGGTCATTGTCTCGTACAATGTCATGACCTGCTGGACATATAGTTTCCTTGCTCCCTTCACGGGTTTATCTGTGAGGCATGAAACATGGAAACAAATGACAAGTATATGCAAAATGATTCGAAAATGATTAAGTACATGACATGATATGAGAAGCATAGCATTTGCTATGTGATGATATGTGGCAGGACAGTATATGTTGACAGAGAGAGAGAAGAGAGAGGAAAATGTAAGCTGACAAATGAATCATGATATGATAAGAAAGTATAGATTGCATAACATATTGCAAATTATAGGTATGGAACATATATAAGCATGTGTATATGACATAAGTATATGATATGTTATATGTATATGTAAATGTGTAAATAAGGATGACTCTACCCAATAGTGAGAATTAGTCCACGTGTTATTCCCACTAAGCTATAAGCTTAGCACGGGTGTTTCATCCGTGTAGGTACAGGAGAATAAAACGGAGGACGGGACAATCCACATCAGCCTCCAAGGTCAACACATAGTTAGAGGCCCACCAGAAGACTTTTTTGTATATTTTGTATATGTAGTAGTCTTTTTGTTTCTTTTGTAAGCAATGTAAATATGGTAAATGTTAAACACTTCCATATATAGAGCTTATACATATTTTGTAATCCACTGCTACGGAATATATTACAAGTGAAATGTTTAACATTATATGAATAAACAAGCTTAAAGTTATAAGTTTATAAATGGAAAAAAAAAAAAAAAAAAAAAAAGACAGGCGCGACTAGGGCATCACAGTTAGTGGCATCCGAATACATTCGAGACTCGCTAGCAAGGTCGGACCTGAGAACGGGCGTTACATAGCATATCGTCAAATAGACTCCTCATCAGCATCAAGTGCCAAACTAAGAAAGCTCAGACTCAAATATGTAAGATAAAGGCATTGCCCATCTAAATCTGTATCCCCTGGAATGAGTGACAAAGTAAGCGAACATGCTCTCCAATGTAGGGATGTGCTTTGCCGATCTTGCTACTCCATCCTTGTTTAAATCAAGAGAATGGCGTGTAGAGTGTGATCGTGCACTCCCCCTAAGGTAAGTGGAAAGTATGAGTCTCTGGTCGTCATCTCTCAACAAAGGCAGTAATAAGGTGCTAGTCTAAGGAAATGAATCCTAAACGTTCAACACCATAGAAGCCTGCCTGCTGTAACAATGGAATGATATGTGTATTAAGAGCACTACTTTGGTGAAAGCTAGCCTCACGACGTTGACAATGAAGCTCCCTTAGTACGTCACCTTCCCAAGTAAGAGAAGACCTATGTGTACGTTGTCCATGCAAAACTGAAGGATCAAAAGGTCTTGGCTCCATCGTGCGATAAGACCTATATAAAGTAAGTAAAAATTAATATTTATCACATGTTCAATATGGAAAAATTAAATGCATTTAAGTAAATATATAATTAAGAAAATGAATAAATTTCATACTTAATTTCCTTGAGGAAGGGGATTGGAGGATTGCCTTCCATCCTTTTTGGGACAATTATGACTATTATGCCCCTCTAATTTTACATAAGCCACATCAAATCTTAACATTTGGTTCTTTCAAATCCATTTTATTCCTTATCCTTGATGATCTTAGACGCCCTTTATCCCTAATCATTTGATAATCGGGATGAAGAATAGGAAAAATCGAGATATGATAATAATCTTCATGTGAAATAGTTAAATTCAATTGCATAACTCTTGTATATCGTCCATCATATAAATGTTTATCCACAAATTTCCAACATCGAATTCTCGTATAATATAGCTAGCATATGTGAGCATGGGATATAAATGATTCCACTTATTACAACTACATGTACCTTCATTCAACAACATTTTGTTATGTCCCTTGTCCATGTAAATCCATATAGAGTTCTGTTACTTGAACATTGATTATTTCGAGAGATGATAGACATAGTATGTCCACTAGCCTTGGCTTCAGCTCTTGTGAATTTATTAACTGCATATTCGGTATACATATCTTCACATGTCATTCTAGCACGTATCTCACCTCTACTTGTGTCAAAGTCTGATACACATCGATAGAAAGTTAATTGCACAAGTGCAGTGATAGGTAACATTCGTGCCCCTTTAAGCACCCTATTTATGCATTCGTAGTCATCCACCCATATTGATAACCTTGATCATATGCTTGAGCCCATTTTTTAGTATCTAACTTTGAAAACCAGGTCACACTATTTACATTCAATTACTTTAGCTCTTCCATGCAACACTCATATTTCCGTGTTTGATGTTGTACCCCAGCCATGTATGCCATGTCTTTTAGAATCTTATTTCTAAATTTGTCATTAAAATTACTCACCACGTGTTTAAGACAATATCGATGTTGTGCATGAGGGATGCTCCATCCAACAAATGGATTTCAACACTTGACATTTATTCCGGCATGGCGATATGAAATTAAGCATATCTTTCTTGATACAGTGATGTCTTAATGTATTAGAAACCGAACCCGACTATCTTGTGATTCGCCATCGACAATTGCAAATACAGAATATGATACATTCGTCATTTGAAATGCAATTAAACCTCCTTGTATTTTCCATATAAGTAAGTCCCATCAATTTGTATAATTGGTCTACAATGCTTAAACCCTTCAACACATGGCCTAAATGTCCAAAAAAACTTGCATAAAACGTACGTTCCCAGAAATCCCTACTAAAGGTATTGTCTTCCAAGCGACTTTTGTTCCAGGATTGGTTAGCTTAAGGATATTCATCCATTTAGGCAATGCTTGGTACGACTCATCCCAGTCACCAAATGCTTTAATCATCACCTTTCTTTTAGATTCCTAAATTTTCTTATAATGGACATCATAACCAAATTTATCTTTCACCATTTGATGCAATGTAGCGATAAAGGTCATATGGTCCCTTTAAACCACATTTTGGATCTCTCTTACAATCAATTTAGAACTGTTAGAAGTGATCTTGTGATAAGTTGGGATAAACACAAGTGTAGACTAACATACTTAGTTTATCTCAAACAATCCATAGCTTTAAGCTGACATGCACGGAGCCTCAGTGCTCTCATACGTTTCCATTTCTTATTCTTAGTGCCCATAAATGTGGTTGTGTTACCAACAACCAATCAGTGATTATGAAATATTAAATTACAATTTACAGTATATTGCAAATCGTCTTTACTCTCAAATCTCAATCCTTTAAACAACTCACTAGATCCATTCCATAATCCGGTTCGTGTTGTAATAGGCTCAGAAGGCATGTTATTTATTACATCCCAATTCAACTGTTTAAACATCAGAGATGGCATAAAATGCTAGTACAATCTAAGTCTTATTGTGGAGGTTCATCATCGGGTTCATCAACATAAATCTGTTCATTAATCTCCTCCTCATAATAAAGTTCCACATCATCATCTTCATTTGTAAGTGGGATATCAACATAGTTCTCATAGGCTATAATAACTGATTGAGTCACAATGGCCAAAGTTCCCTTACCTTCATCAGTGTCCATCTCAAAATTTCCTCTCATGGCATCACTAGTAGCTAGTATCTCTATATCATTAGTAGCATTCTCTTCATTAAATGGTATACTTGGTCTATAGGAGTGATCCATTGGACATGTCTGCAAGTACATTTCAATGGTATTTGATGGTGGGATTTGTGCTACAGCATGAAACATTAATTTTACATCGTCACCATTTTTAATTCATAATTGTACGTAGTTAATGTTACCATTTCCGATCGGCACTAAAATTGGATATCGAAAAACCATAGATAACTTGGTGTGAGCACGATCGATCGACATAACATGACATAACTTGTCTTCTAACTCATCATATGTTATTGTATTATTGACCAAAATATCTCTCTCTAGAGGATAACTATAACCCACACCCGCCTAAAACCGGACCATCAGCGATTTACCATTCTTGTAACAAATAATTGTAATCAAACCATCCATTCATGTACCTATAATAATCGGTTCAAGAAATATAGATTTAACAAATTAATTGTCACTTGTGTAAATTCCCAATTCGTCATCGCCTTAATACTTTGTTCATCAACTATAAAAATTATTATATAACATAATGAAATAAAAGGTATATTTCAATCCACCTGGCTTGAGGATTGATTCTCCTTTATCAATGTGTAAACAAAATACAAAACTACAATGAAAAATGTATTATAGGCCCCCACACCTAATAACCAAAGAATATGCACAATCCTAACACGACTCTTGAATGAGATCCAAATGATAAAAGAAAAGCCAAGAGATTTGTGAATGGAAATGGAGATCATTGATAGTGTATTTCATAATTAAATAATTTATATTTTAAAATTTTGAAATTATTTAAAATATATAATTAATATTTATAATTTTATTTACTTATTTTATATAGTTGTGAAAACACATGTAAATATAAAAATTTATTAGAAATTAAAAAATTGACATTATAATATATTATGTCTTTAATTATATTTATATTTATGTTTAGAATGTGTATATTTTTAGAAATGGATATTATGTTGTTAATCTTGCCTACCCTAAGAACCTATTAGAGAGCCAGGGCTCCAGTTCCATTCTTTTTATGTAAAATTTTAATTCCACCATGAGGTATGCTTAAACTCTCTTCCTTTATGCACATTGGAGAAAGGGAGGGACATTTACTAGCCTTTATATATTTGTTTAAACCAGAATCAGTAAACTACTTAAGTGGAGTTGTAAGTGTGGTGCTTGCCAATTGTTTGGGCTGCATTGAGCTTTGTATGTAATTTTGTTAAAAAATGTATTGGGCCAAACGAACTGCCTATTCAACCGTTGGTTTAAGAGGTTCTTAGTCGGTTCAATTGACAATCCAGCCCAAAAGTCAATCCAGACTGGGAAAACTACCGATTGATGATCAGATCGGCTAATCCGGTCCAGTTTTTAAAATATTAATCACTCCTACAAAATTAAGCTTCACCTAGCTCAAAGGATCATCTTGTTCTAAAACACGAAAGTCCGACAAATAATTAAAATTTGAATTCAACGAATCAAATTTTCTCTATATTGTTAGTTATAGAGAAATCAAATTCATAGGCAGTATCAAAATAAAAAATAATATATATATATATATATATATATATATATACTCTTTATAATATATATATATATATATATATATATACTACTCTCTCATATATATATATATATATATATATATATATATATAAAAATTAATTTCAGATGACATAAAGCCCCTGACCCACAGTGGCCTGTCGCCCGCCACCTTGTTCCATGGGGCATTTCTCCCCAGACCTTGCCCTCTCCCTTGTTCTCTCTTTTCCCCACCCCCTTCTGTCTCTTCCCCACCCCTCCCTATTCTCTCTTCCCCACCTTTCGTTCTTCTTATGTTCTCCCACCCACCTCCCAGCGCTATTCTCCTACCTTTTCCCTTTCCCTGTCCCTGATTTCTTTCTCCCAGGCCTCTCTTTATTCTCACCTTACCCCTGTTCCCCCCGTTCTTCTTCTCTTCTCCCTCTATGTTCTTCTTCTCATCTTCATTCCCGCCTCCTCGTCGGTTCGTCTTCTCTAAACCCCAACCCACCTCACTTCTCCCAATGGAAACCCACCCCATCACCCTTTTCCTTCCTCTCTCCTTCAACAAAAACCCAACAAAATCAAATCTAGGACCACCTTCTGCACTGAAAAAATCAAAATGCAGGACCACCCGACCCTCATTTGGGCCCCACTCCACCGACCAAACCTTTCCCAAAACAAACTAAAATACAAACAAGAACCTGTAACGGAGAAAGAATAGAAGAGAAAGCCTCATCTTATGACAAAAATCGATGCTTGGCACTGGCACAGTTGGGAAGAAAACAGATTTTTCTGAAGAGGAAACTAGAAGGTTTACTTTTTGTAGGTTCTTTTTTTACTCAAAACTGAAAAACCCAAATTTTGAACTTACGTGGGTGGATGATGTGGAGAGAAATACATTAGATGTAGGATTATTTTTCAAACTACTTTTTTTTTAAGATTTATTTTTAATTTTTTTATTATTTTTTGGAAAGTTCCTAAACAGTAGTGCATTTTGGGGATTTTAACTCATTACGGCAAAGAGTACTCATCTCTTCATTTTGGGGATGAATCTATTCTTTGTTCTACTCTTTCTTGCCTAGGCTAGCTATAAAGTACAAGGCTATAAGGTTTGTAGTTTTTTTTTTTAAACAAAAGTCCAAGGATGTGTCTACCATAGTTAGGATATTATGACTTACTTTTTTGAGCTTTCAAAAACAACGTTCCTTCTAGAATCTCTTATCGAATAGAAAGAGCTAGATCACGAATCTAGTCCAGGCTCTTGGTGGATGAGAGAAAGGGCGATGATCTTGATGAAGTGTTGTCGAGGTGGAGAGGAACTACGAAGGAAAAGCAGCAATGACCGTTCTGTTAGGCCACATGCATCACATTTCCTTAGTGCTCGTTGGTTTGTTGATGAAATCTAACCTCTCGCTACCATATCTTCGCTTTGCTCTTCTAGTCTAATTGCGATATGGTTTTGTTTTAGTTGATTCCAAAAAGAATGAGGTGATTTTTTGCCATTCTTGACTTGAAATCACTCATTCACATCTTTTTTTTCATTTAAGTGGTCTTTCTTAACAAATCTGGTGGTTATTTTTTTTTTCTTGTTTTCATCGCCCCCTTTGTTAAGGTGTGTGTTTGTGTCTTTTGTTTCGTTGCTTTTTGTGTGACGGGTTCTTTGTTTCAGTAGGTTTCTAGTGTGTAAGCATTTCGAATGGCACAATATAGTCGATCAAACAAAGACATTCAATCAAGTCAAGTTTGTCAGTATGCTGCAGAACTGGAATCATATGTATTATAGTCACCGTAGATTTTTCAAATGTATAGGCTTAGAGTCTTGTCATTATGCTATTAACTTGGATGTTGTGTCATTCGTTAGTATTTTTAACGAATTTGGATTTGTGTTTCAATCCAACATACTGCTAGTCTGATTCAATAACATTTTATATTTTTTAAAAAAATAGCAATGTTATAACATTCAATAAAAACAACAACAATGTTGTTTTAATTTTATGTCAATCACATAATAAGATTAGTACCTTAATAACACAAAGCAAATAAACTATAGTTATCACACAATAAGAAAATTTTCTAAGTTGGGTGAGAACCGAATTGGGATTCAATCTCATCTCGAGACAATGGCATAAGCGCTATCTTCATTAAGCTAAGCTAATTAAGACAATAGAATGCTAAGTATATTTGCCTTTGAGGTTTATCGGTATCCATTATTGGGTAAAGTGTTTGAAAGGCACACGCACATAAAAGTATGGGGATGGGCGCGGTTAGAGCAATTCTCAGCACAATGAAAAAGACGTTCTTAACGCATGATTTACATCGATCCATATTATTAAATTATATATAAAGGTGAATATTAGTGTAGGTAGGTAGGGTGGAGTAGAATAAGTGCAACATTATCTCTCTCTCTCTCTCTCCTTGATTTGTTTGGACTTTAGATCGAACCTGTTGGGAGGGTCTCTCTCTCTAAAGGAGCAAAAAGTGTTTTGAATTCTTGATTGTAGTCTCCGGAATTCTACGGGTCCTTCTTGGTCGGAAAATGCATCGGTGCAATACTGACCACACAAAACGAAGGCGAGAAAGCAACGGGGAGGGTCTCCTCCATCACCTCTCAGGCGCTCAGAGTTAGATCCTGTTGTCTTCTTTCAAAGATTGGGGGGGGTGGAGTCTTCCTTTTAGACGGAAGAGGAGAGAAAGTGGGGCATATTTGCCGAATGCAGGACCCCGAAGGGGTTTGTCCATCTTGAATTCACGGCAAGGCATGGATGGTCATCCTCTCAGGAAGCCTGTTCATGCCTTGTTAGATAAAGCCTCTCAGGAAAATGGCATCAGAGTGCAGGCTCCTTCTTGGTATGGGAGGTGCCGGATGCGGGCTCCTACAAGCTAGGCTTCTGGTAGGACATGATGGACTGGTCCAACCATGGCCTCTAGTCAAAAGGGGCTTGCTAGCTACAGGGCCTGAGTTAAGGCCCAAGGCACCCATAATGCCCCCTTTTTTCCTGCTAGGGAAGGCGATCGTCCTCGGCTAGAAAAAAGAGGACACGCTTGATTGTCATATCATGGGGAACAATAGGCAATCAATGCTGTTGAATTTCAATGTGAATTTTCTAACTTTTTTGAAAATGCATTAAATGCCGCTAATTTCTTAGGTTGATCCTGGGCTGGGGCTGCTCTCTAAAAGGCTAGAGGGTGAGGCGGGGTTGTCAAGTACTAGTTATCCATGCTCCTCCAGCAGAGAAGGATAATTGAACGTTGCTGAGAATCAGAATTGGGGGATTGCGGAATGAAGGATGATTGTGATCGTTTATTTGAGCATGCTTTCCTAGCGTGAATCAGACCAAAGATTGCATGGTTTGAGCGGAGTCGGAATAGGTTATTCATGGTCTGGTTGGCCCTTGGGTGGTTCTGAAACTGGAATGGAATCTTCTACATCCAAGGACCCCCTTTGCCAAATCAGCGGGGCTTTTTTCCCTTCTTGAGCCCCCTTTTCCATCTTTCCTCCTTTTTTCCCCTTTTTTTGTTTTTTTTTGCAGCCGATTTTGCTACTCGTCACTCTCTCTCCTTTCTTCGACTCTTGCTACTACTTTCGTCCCGACTCGCATTTGATCTCTGACGAACCATGTAGCCACTCTATATGATTGCTTAGTTGTTACTCTAAAGAATATGGAATGTAATGATGAATGTCGCTTTGGGCGCAAACACACAAAAATCGTGACTTTTTTCGACATTTCCTATGTGCTATGCCTCTACTTTGGAAATCTTAATCTTATTCTCCTGCTTCGGTAGGGTATCTTCGCCGCCACTTGGCCAGATACTTAGTGATCCCGCTAATGAAACGACTAAATTCTAACTTGGTCTAGAAAACATATGGGTCCACTAACCTGGCCCGTATTCCCAATAAGGCCCTCCTAAGAGCCTGGACGCCGCCAAGAAACGAAATGACTGGAGGGGTGATGGACAGGCGTCGCATTTAATGCACTCGTAGGTCCTAAGTGGTTGGTATATAGGGGGTCATTATTAGATTTTTCCTTTTCCCTTTCCTATCATCCTTAAGTTAGCATCCCCTAATGCTTCCTGCCTCTACGATATTAATCAAGGTAATTCTCAGGTTTGTCACGAACAGCCTTTCAAGCCGCCGTCGCTCACTTTACAAGTGATCATTATTTCCCTGACTAATGTATTGAATCTTCCTCATCGGCCTTCTTCCGACCGTGGAAAGTCCCGAAGCAGGGTGTAGGTCTAGTATTTGTTAGATCCAAGGTTTCACCAGGTTTAGTGGTTTGGCTCTTCTACTGCTCATGGTAATTCGGCCTGGGCTACTCTCTTCCTCTCTAACTGCTTCAGAGTATGACGAGAGGTGAGGAAGGAACTTCCACCAGTCAAGCATGTCGCAAACGAGGGCTTGTGCGGGGGACACGTTCTACAAGTCATATCGTCTCGTCCCTGATAGTGGAGGAATTGAGATCCTATTGTGAAATCCCTAAGAACATTAACCTGAAGTTAATGGACGAGCTCTGATGATTCACCAGCGGGGAACATACTGCCGTGGTTTTATCCGTGAGCAACTCTGCAACGGCTTCATTTTCTAGTGCCCGCCTTGTTAAACAAGCCAGACTTTATCAGTAAGAATCACACCCTTGTTCATCCCAACGTAATCCATATTCTCAGAGCGCAAAGGTTCCTCGAACTTCTTATACCAAACACCTTTCATTGGTCGATTCGCTTCGCCTACTCTTCGATATTCGAGAGGGGGCCGATTGTCCTTCTCACACTGGACTCCTACCGCAGTCAGGAATGGCTCCCGATCTCCTGGGGTAAAACGGAGGCAAAGGGGGTTATCCCTGTGCGGGCCCTGGACGAGACCCCCGGCCTCCCGACTCACCGTTTTACATTAACCGGTTGTAGCACTTCCCAGGTGTGTGTAGGAACTAGGAAATGGGCTAAATTTAGATTCACACATATGACTTTACGCACGACTGATTGTGGATTACTGATGCAGGGAAAAAATGGAGAGGCAGAGAAGGCAAATAGTAGAGAAGGCGAGCCTTAAGAAGATTCGTAGATCAAGAGGTTTCTAAACAGAGCGCCATCAGGAGGTTCTTCCGACTTCAAGAACTTTATCAGACGCAGGCTGAGCCCGACTCCCTACGCCTGTGACATTCCTCGTCACACCATCGAGATTGTGGGCTGAGAACACTTCGCTACCACTAATCCGCAGATTCGATCGTGGTCGTGGTGCCAGCCATTCGGGATCCAGAGGTATACATTGAGCCTGAACAAGCATTACGTGCCCCGCCTGTCCTTCGTTGTCCACTAGCAGGGATTCCAACTCTGCCCTACCCGTAATCGGTCCAAAGGCAAGAAGTGTTTGAACCGCGGGGCTTCCTTGCCGAAAGATCACTCCCGCCCCGAAAGTATTGACTTATAAAGAAGAGGACTACTCAGGGGAAGAGTGCTCGCGGGGCCTAGGTGGAAGATTTTATACCTTAGGTTCGTTCTAAGCCCAGCTGGCCCTCTCTTTCGCAGGAAGAAGAAGATGAGGAAGAGATGATGGGATTGTTAGATCGCTATGTTGCCAGGAAGTGAAAACGGTAGGAGGAAGCTGAGTGGGAGGCCGAATGGGTAGAAGGGTCTGGTCCACCCCTCTCTATGGATGGAGGTCTGCAGATAACCAATCATGATCTCTAGCCCCGAAATGGGGTATAACGATCAACCCGGCTTCGGAGGATACTGGCCCGTGAGAGCCATGGATAAGCCCAGCTCCTTATGCACTACAAGTGGTCCATCCTTCCGAATGGCGTGAGCCGCCGGTGCCGTTAGCTCGTGATAACAGGCACAAGAAGCCGCTGCTAATTGAATAATACCGCTTCAACTTTATCTTCCTCTCGCGGCCTCGGCCCGTGATGGAGGAAGTGGCGCGATTCTGCTTGACGATGTCAAGTCTATCCTCCACCGCTGGAAGCCTTTCAATCGGGGTGAGTCTGTAGCTGATCGTCTAAAACGATTTGCACCTTATGGGGATTTATAGTCGCCGTGAGAGCTCCGGGAAGCGCACGCGAGGAGTATTCGGATGTCAGTTCCCGCTTCTGGGCATCGCAAAGGGAGATATATTTATCAAATCGTCAAGACGGGATGCAAACCCAAACTGTAACTTCGTATAGGGAGCCAGGTACAGTGCTTATATATATATACAACTTAACTTCAGCCCGCATCGTAGAGCCGGTAAAGTAGTAAAGCTTTTATATATATATATATATATATATATATATATATATATATATATATATATATATATATATATATATATATATATATATATATATATAAATCTGAAGTTGCTATTGTGCTATTTGATTAAACAAGCACTTTCTTTTCGCAGGCCATTACTATCGTTCGCAACATGTCCCTCCAGCACCATGAATTCATCACTCTGCTGAGGGATCGAGCGCTCGCTATATGTCGAGTCCGGGCTTCCGCCCAGAGAGCTTATACACCTCTCTTGAAAGAGGCCCACCTTGGACCATCCAAAGGTTTGAGCCGAAGGCTAAGGAAGCCGCAAATAAAAAGGGTACCAAAGTGAATCAGAGGGATGCCGCCCTGCAAGACAAGGTGGAGAGGAAGGTCGAGATCGAGGCAATGGGAGGTGCCCTGTGTGTGCTGAGCCGGAACTCCGTCCCGAGTCCAGCGCTCGACCCCACCTCGTAAGGCGGTCGCCTAAAGGCAAAGTCTAAACTGCCCGTCTCAACAAGCCTCGTGGCTACTAAGGAGGCCTCGCTGAGGGTGTAGGAAGAGAACTGGGTCGTTTCAACTGGATGAGCGAATTGCCTCTACTCATGGAGTCAAATACCATGATAACTTCGCAGCCTTCGAGAAGAGCTCTCACCAGAGGTCGGGTAATCGGAGGCGGAGTTTGATGCGAGCAACGACGTGATTTTTAACTACTACGCTATGGCTGCTGCGGTTCGCAAGAATATATCGGCGGAGCAAGCCTAAAATCCTCCAGGATGCCGAATACATCTACCTCCCGACCTTTAATTTTTCGTGAATCCTCGATGCCCCTGTGCCCTCAATATTTGCCTTGTCCAATGCCGAGCCCACGAGACTACTCAAGCAGTTTCTATGTGACAGCGCCTCTCGTGCCGAGAGGAGAGGTCGACATACTATCGAGCCCCCGCCACGTGAGGCTACTGAGGGTTAGGGCAAAAAAGAATCAACAAATGTATTTTGCATGACAATCTCTTCTCTCAAGCCACAGACATTTTTTTTTTTTTTTGGGTAAAGTACTCTTCCTACTTAACCGAAGCTATATGTAGCTATAATTGCCCTAGCGTATTGTGATATCTTATTTCTCAAATTCCAAGTTGGGACGCTAAATAAAGATGCTGATGATATCTTCGGGACGCCCCGCTGCATTAGATACACAATAGATCCCTAACCAGCCTGTGAGAAGGGCATTTTAATCTGGCCGTCCTGAAGTACTAGGCGAATATTATTCACTCTACTGGCTGGGTCATTTTTCCAACATTTGACTTCTAAGGCTAACTAGTTAGATTTATCCATACCGCCGTATTATTAAGTCATTTTACTCAAAGCATCTGACTTTTAAGTTAACTAAATTAGAAGTTTTTACCGAAACGGACAGTCATTTTAATGCGCCATCCGAACTTTTGAGTTGACTGGCTAGAAGGTATCTTTACTGGGCCGGACAGGTCATTTTAATACCCCATCCGGACTTTTGAGTTGACCGGCTAGAAGTTATCTTTACCGGGCTAGACAAGTCATTTTAATGCGCCATCCGAACTTTTGAGTTGATCGGCTAGAAGTTATCTTCACCAGCCGATGTGTCATTTCATCGCGCCATCCTGACTTTAAAAAGTTGATCATAAGAGGAGAAAATGAACGATCTGTAAAATTGATATTGAATCATTCTTTAGCGATACTCCTTAAGATGTGTTACATCTTAAGAGGTATTATAAGATATGGTCCTTCCTACTGGTTGGAACTTCATATCGGGCTTTACTGTATTATCAAATACTCTTCTTAGGACTAGGTCCCCTAGTTGGAAATGCTCGAGGTCAATTCCATTTTATTGTAAGATCTTCCAATCGATGCTAGGATGCTGCGCGGATGGCTACGACTCGCACCTCATTGACTGCGTCGCCTCGGATCATTAATTTCTACCCCGTCTGGGGTGTCTCTCATCCGGATGGTGCATACCACTTCCTTGGGATGATAGCTTCCATTCCATACGTGATTGTGAATGGAGACATGCTAGTGGGTTTGCAGGCAGTGGTTCTATAAGCCCAGAGTACCCCGGGGAGTTCATCCACCCATTTTCCCTTAAATTTAATCCAATTGTTTTTTCAAAAATAAGTAATCAGGAGCCATTTGAGGCCTCTGGTCAGCCATCGCTTTCTGCTGCAAGGGGTGGAGTATAGATTTTATCTTCACCTCGACGTAGTTTCGAAGTAGACCTCGCTATCAAATTAGGCCCTGTCTTGAGACGATTGATCTCCAGGATGCCGACCTACATTAATGGCCATTCTTCCAGATAAACTGAGTGACATCTCGATCTTTAATCAAGGAGAATGTTTCTACGATCCACTTAATGCTTAAATAACTGCACACTCAATAGTAACTTTTGCGCCGGAGCAGAGAGGTAGTGGTCCAACTATATCGATCCCCATCGTGCAAAGGGCTAAGGGTTGTAGATGTAGATTAGGTCTGCAGACCTATGATTTCACATTGTGGTGGGCTGCAAATGATCACACTTTCTCGGTATAATTGGTAGCATCGCTAATGGTCAGCCAATAGTAATCTTGAGGTGGGTCCGATGGGCCGTAGTTCTACCGCCGGGTGATTTCCGTGATATTCCTTTATGTGTAATTTAGCTAAAGACGTGACCGGCTTTGTCTGGGGTGTCACGCACTAGATACCACCGTCAGTTGATCAAGCTAACAATTACCCATCGAACGCGAAAAATCTACGCCTGAATTTGAAGCTTGTGGGCCTTGTTCCTCTCCGTTAGGAGTTGTCCTATGCTTAGATACAGTGTGATGTTGGTCCATCCAGGACGGGGGGTCCTTGTCTACCTGGTTTACCTGAACCTGACTGATAGTAAATAGGAAGAAATATGGTTTTTGTGATTGGTAGAGAAGCAGCCACGGAGGCCAATGCATCTGCCTTTTCATTAGAGTCCTTGGGGACGTGTCTAGCCCAAACCGAAAGTCGTTCTGTCGCTTACCCGAGGAGACGTATTTCGCCATTCGGGGGTCTCAGGACTCGAATTCTTCACTAACTTGTTCGACCACCAATTGGGAGTCACTCCGAATCAAGAGTCTATAGGCAGACAATGCGGCCACCAGTTCAAGCCCGACTAGGATGGCCTAGCATTCTCGAATTCTCGCTAGAGGCACCGAACCCGACGGACGGTCAGTCAATCTTGTCCCCGACCGGAGTTCTCAATCGCAAACCAATGCCCACCTCGATTGTCCTGACGCCCACACATTGAGAGTCCACCAATCTGAATTGTCTGGGCATGTTTCCGACTGGGGGAGTTCTGCTATGAAATCAACCAAGACTAGCTCTTTTTTTTGAAAGCCTCGCTTTGTATTGATACTGCATTAGACGCCCCCACCCGAATTCGAATTCGCCAGCGGATCCGAACCGAGTCCGGGATGCCACTAAAATCACTCAAAATCATATCTATGCAGAATCGATTACGAAATTGGGCAAGCCCATAAACATTTACATTTAACAAAATCCATTTACAATGTAGGCATCCAAGCCTTTTCAAAATGATTTACAAAAAATGTATGTACAGATTCAAATTGTTTATACAAAATATCCATATCAAAAAGAACACACGAAATGAAAGGGCACATACCTGAGTATACCCGAGATTTCTTTCTTTATGACTCGACGCTCCGATCTTGCAATCCGCTTATCGATCACTATCTATCACGCCACCCCGCGCATTGGTAAAACAATACTTAAGCATTTTCATGCTTAGTGGTTCTATACAAATCCATTCCTCGGCCCAAATTTTTAAACTAATCTATGCAATTTAATAATTCGAACTTTCCATCATTTGGATGATCAATATAAATACAATACATGTATATTTTGTTATATATACACAAATTATAGTCATTGATCATTCTCATAAATACATTTTCATAATCAATATTTCTACAATCTCAAATCAATTCAAATATGCTCACAAACCCACCCGCTTCGACATTCAATTAAATTCTGAAAATCAATCTCAGCTTATGCCAATCCAATCGCTTATGCCCTTAACGACCAATCTACACCCGATATACAGGATATCGTGAGTCACCGGCACGGCCCCACACGCAGCTCTGGGTGATCACATGGTTTTATAACACAAGCACGGTCCCATTGGCCACGACCGGTTATAAATAATCAATATGGGAACACTACCGGGATGACAACCTACTGGTCAGACGGAAAGTGACACATTAATACCGCAGTGATCGCGATTTGACCCTATCGGGTATACCAATCTATCCTTGATGAAATAAACTATTTAACATTCTATTATATGCTCAAACCCTTAGAAGTAGCAAAATATAGTATAATATTTACGCTTGTATAAACAGCTTATTTTCAATAATCATGCAATTTTTATATGCAAACATTTCACAATCACTTTTCTCAAATCAATTAAATCAATTCAATATGCTTTTTGAACAAACATGCAAAACTTTGGAAAGGAGGAATAGGAGTCTAGAGAACAAACATTTCAAACTTGAATGAGAATAGGATTTAGAAGAACAAACCCAAAATCTTGCACTTGATTCCAACCCTTGGAATCTCAATCACAAGGTTTTTCTCCTCGGGCTACTATTCCAAAACCATTAAAGAATAATATTATTCATGCATTTGCAGTTTTGTTTAGGATTGATTTTCGGAGGTTATTATGAGTTCCAATTTAAAACAAGATATATATTGATTCTTCGACTCAATGGGCTTTCCATAGAGTCAAAGAACACCCGAATCGAGTTCGACGAAGGAGCTATGACCTTCCTGGGCTGGAGGTCACATGTCAAATCCTAAACTGATGAGCAGACCCGAACTGGACGAGCTCATCTACCACCTCAGTCAAACATCTTCTATACTCCTCAGGAATATTAATGTATTCTTGACTCAATGGGCTTTCCATAGAGTCCAAGAACACCCAAATCGGAGTTCAAACGAAGGAGATATGACCTTCGTTGGAGGTCATGCAAACCCCGACGAGCTGATCTGAACCGACGAGCTGCACCAGTGACGAGCTCATTAAAACACCTGTTCTGACATCAATATCCTCCTCAGGCATATGAATGTATTCGACTCCTCAATGGGCCGATAGAGTCCAAGCAAACACCCAAATCGGAGTTCAGACGTAGAAGTTATGACCTTCCGCTGGAGGTCATGCGCAGCCGCCTTGACGAGTCGACCTGAACTGACGAGCTGCACTAAAGTGACGAGCTCAGTCTAACACCTCGGTCTGACATCTAACATCTTCCTCAGGCATATGGATGGATTCTTGACTCAATGGGCTTTCCATAGAGTCCAAGAACACCCAAATCGGAGTTCAAACGAAGGAGATATGACCTTCCGGTTGAGGTCATGCGCAGCCGCCTTGACGAGTTGGCCACCGCTCGCGATCACTATTCACCGACACCTACCGGACGACTCGCCCACCGTTGACGACCACGCTCATTGACGACCCTTGTTTGACGCACTCGGCCCACCGCTGGACGCACTAATCGCTCATTGACGCACTTTGACGGCACTTCGCCCACCGCCGGATCGCACCACCGCTCATTGACGCACTCATTGCTCGACGACCCTCGCCCACTGCCGGACGACCACCGTTTCATTGACGAATTTCTACTGGACGATCACCTCATCCAATCGCTCACCGACGACTTTGTTTGACGGTAATTTCTCGTCCACCGTTACTAGTCGACCATTGTTCACCGACGACCCCTTGTTTGATCGACCCTATGGCTGAGTCGCACTCCATTTGACTGTTCGTAATAAAAAAGACCATAACTCGTCTACGTGGGTCCGACCGAAATTAAAACCTAACATCAAGTTAATTGATGTGGCTGAAGAATTTACTAGAAGGACACACTACCAAATCCCCTTCACTGCACTCCCAAAATCAGCCTCCTGTTGTTCGGCTATTGCGCACTACCACAATGTGGCAAATTTCCCATGGTTTAAAATGCAACCAAACTTTCCCCTACGATAACTACCCAACAATCCTGTGGTAGAAGACAAAGACCAAGTAGGAAAGAATCTACCTCATAGAGCTCACATCGAAGTCCTGCCTCAGTCTCTACTTGTAGCCTTGTCACCAGGAAGGACTTCCCCCTCTCGTGTCACGGAGAACCCATGGTCCGATCACCGCTGAAAATCTGAGAAGGTGGGTTTCCCCAACTTTCCCTTTTCTCCATTTTTCTTTCTTATGGATCACTCTTTAATCGTATTTTATTTTTTTAAAAAGGAGGAAGCTTCCTCCCTTCCTACATGCCACATGTCATTTCCTTGAATTTTTCCTTTACCATTTATTTCCCAATATCACTGAGACATATAAAACTTATTTATAATCGAATTCTCATCCCCATTTTACAATTTCTATATTTTCTTTCAATTTTGAGTTCATTTCGATTCAACAATCATCTAATCAATATTAAAAAAATTTCCAAAATACCCAAGTCGGGCTCAATTATACCCTAATATATAATAATTTTTATTATAAAATTTTAGGGTATTTTGGGTGTTACAAATCTCCTTACTTAATAAAATTTCATTCTCGAAATTACCTTAGTCAAACAGCCATGATATCACGATCGCTTCCTCACTTTCCCAAGTGGCTTGGCCTTATGGTTTCTCCACAAAGACTACCACCGTAATCTTCTTATTCCGTAATTCCTTCAATTTCACGAGCCAAAATCTTTACTCGCTCTTCACAACCGGGCTCAAACAACTTGCCTCCGAAGAGACTATATGACTAAGTCCGACTCTGGTGACTCAGAAAAGGACACGTGAAACACATCATGGACTTTCCAAGTCCCAGGGAGGTACGCTAACTGTATGCCACCGGGTCCCCACTTTCTCAATCACTTCATAAAGGTCAATAAATCTAGTGTCTCAACTCGCTCTTTTTCCCAAATCTCATCACCTTCTTCCAAGGCTTATACTTTCAAAACACCTTTCGCCGATCTCATCGAAGATTCTTCTTTCATGCTCAAGATATGATTTCGCTTCATCGCGGCCACCTTCAATCTCTCTCTAATCATTTTCTACTTTTCTTCGCCCCTTGTATCAAGCTCGCCAATCACTTCTTTTCACTCAATTCATTCCAACACAATGGTGTTCTACATTTTCTCCCATATAAAGCCTCATAAGGCGCCATTCCAATACTCTGATCGAAAACCCGTTGTCAGACACAAATTCAACTAAAGCAATGTGTTGATCCCAACTACCCTCAAGGTCGATCACACAACTCCTAATGATACTTTTAATCGGATCACTCGACGGCTCCATCCGCTTCGCTGGTGGAACGTCAGACCAAATTCGCGAGTGCCCAGTCTCACTTTCCCCAAAATTCAAGTAAACCTCTGATCTCTGGCCTCAAATAATGGATTGGCCAGAATCCTATGTAACCGAACTATTTTTGATATACATCTCGCTAACTTGTCAAGTGAATAGCTCCGCTTTCACTCGGTATAAGTGAGCCGACTCGGGTCAATCTGGGCCTACTACGACCCAAACCGAGTCATGCCTTCCTCCCCTCACAACAGGACCCAACCACAAAATCCATGGTGATTCGGGGTCCCATTTCCACTTATTCTAATAGGCCTTAAATAACTCAAGGAAACTCGATGCTCGCCTTCTCTTTACTCTTCGACACACCAAACACTTGGCTACAAATTCGACATCTCTTTTCATCCCTAATTTCACCGTAATGACATTTTTAAATCTCGATACATCTGTAAGCACGGATTTGATAGCAAAAGATCCACTATGTGCCTCTTCTAGTATGGATTTCCTCAAATCATTACAATCGGGTACACAAACCCTATCTTTATAATACAAAACTCCATCTTCGTTCACTGTGAACTCCGTTTCTTTACCATTTCCAATTTGATTTATTGTGGCAACAATTTTCTCATCTTCTTTCAGGCCTCCTAGCACTAGATTCAACAAACCCTATTCCCGCTACTCAACTCGCTAATTACAGCACCATCGTCATGTAATGACAAATGGGCATTCAACGCCCAAGGCCTGATGACTTTCTACTACAAAGCGCCTGGGCCACTACATCGGGCCTTCCCGGGTGATAATCAATCACGCAGTCATAATCTTTATCAGCCCATCCATCTCGCTTGCCTCAAGTTAAGCTCTCACGTGAGGGCAAATACTGAGACTCTTATGATCAAGCAGAGATGAAACACTTCTCCCCATACAAATAGTGTTCCAGAATTTTCAGCGCAAATACAATTGCGCCAATTCTAAATCACGCTGGGTAGTTCCTTCATGCGGCTTCAACCTGTCTTCAAGCATAGGCTACCACTTTACCCTCTCGCATTAGACATCCAAGTCCATTTAGCGACGATCACTAAAATCACATATTCTCTACCGCCGGCTATTGAGTAAGAACCTGAGTCTCTGCTAAGAATGCTTTCACTTTATCGAAACTTCTTTGACATTTTCACTCCATTCATACTTTACATTTTTCCTGAGCACCACATCTAGGGTCGCTTGGCCATAAAACCCTTAACGAATCTTCTCGTAGTATCCCGCTAGTCCCAGAAACTACGCACTTCCTCAACATTTCTGGGTGGCTTCCATTCAACAACCAATTTCTATTTTCTTTCAGACTACTGATTCCTTTCTTTCGATACTATATAGCCCAAGAAAGGACACTTATTCTTCCAAAACTCACACTTGCTCGCTTGCATACAACGCTTTCTTTCTCAAAGTTCCTAACACTACTCTAAGGTGTGTGTCATGACTATCCCGATCTTTGAACACAAGAATGTCGCCTATGAACACTACAACAACCGATCCACATACTATCAAAAACATGATTCATTAGGGTCCATGAACGCCGCCGAGCATTCACAATCCAAACGGCACATATGGAATCTCATAGTGTCCATATCGCATTCTAAACGCCGCTTTATGCACACGACATTTTTAATTCTCAACCGATGGTACCTGGGATCGAAGTCAATCTTTGAAAAGATACTTGCACCTTTTAATCGGGTCAAACAAATCATCAATTCCTGCAATCTGATACTTATTCTTACCATGAACTTGTTCATTGTCTCAGACCACTGATATAGTCTAAGTGTACCATCTTTCTTTAACAAAAGCACGGGAGCTCCCCATGGTGATACACTTCATCTAATAAACCCTTTTTCTAAAGAGTTCTTGCAACTGTTTCAATTCCTTTAGTTCTAGTGGAGCCATTCAGACAAGGTAACGGATGCCTGGCACCCGTACAACGTCACAAGAAACCAATCTCCCTCAGGGGCAACTCGTAACTTCTCTCCCAAAACACATCCGAAAGCTCTTTAACAAGAGGGATATCAGATACACTAGGCCTTGCCTTCACCATATCAATCACATGGGCCAGTGAGGTCACATCCTTCCGTAATTACTGTTTTAGCAAAGGCGTGCAGATATCACATTAGATAAGATGATTTGACCTCTCACCACGGTTACTTCCATCTTCATTCTGTCTTTAAGGTTACTCTTTCATCTCTACAATCGACTATCGGGGCTTGGACGCGGGGACAACCACCATCCCCAATATCACATCAAACTCCCCGGGCTGATAACTCAATCAAATCTCCCAAAAATTCATACTCGTATTTCTCACTGACAATCTCTATGCACTTCTGTCTTAACACTATGGCCAAGCTGCTCTACCAAGATGTCATACCGCTTCAATTTCTAAGAATTTACCTAAGTCAAGTATGTCAAGACATATGTATGAATGAGTCGATCCCTGGATCTATCAATGCATGCATAATAGTATCAAAGATAGCAAAATTCACCGTACCATCACATCCGAGCGTCTAAGATCTCCTTAATCGGCTTTCATTGCATATGTCGAGTCGGGAGCATGACCATCCTTGCCTACCCAAAGCTCAGGTCCCTTTGTCCTAACACTCCTGGATGCAACACTCTATTGCCTTTGTAACACTAAAGTCAGACTCCCGCCTCAGAACATGCGAAACGAACGCAGCCTGTGGACAATCTCGTCTATGCTCGATCCACAAATCAAACAAGCACCTGTAAGTCTCCAACATTCTCCTATATGATTTCTCTCCCACAATGGGGGTAAATGGGAGCTGAATCTCGTCCCTAAGGACCTCCCCGTGTACTTCGCAACCCGATGGTGCCGGTAGAGTAGTATTCCCACGAGAGTTCGTGTGCTATAGGCTGATCGAACCCCGTGGGTCCCTTTAATTTCTTCCTTTGTCGTTGTCATGTCGACCAATTCGATTTTTCTTCCCGTCTTTTATCCTTCTCTCTTTCCTTTCTTTACTCTTTCCACATTCACCGCACATGTCACAATTTCGGGAGAAGTCCTCATGGCAAACGTCGTGACATGGGCCTCGAATATGGTCATTAAGGCCGTCTTCAAACCTACTAAGACTTTTCTTCCTCACTCACAAGTAATCTCGGGAGAAGCACTTGCTCAACCGTGTGAATTCCTCTTTTACATCCACCACACCCATCCGGTCTTTCCCTGTTTCAGACATGAAACCTCGCCCCAGCGTTGTTCCGATAAATGCGACCCATTACAATGCTTTTAAACCCATCCAAGAAGAACTCCCACGTAACTCTCCGATGGTGCGATCCTAGTCAATAAACCCACCACCGATAAGCCTCATCCCGTAGTAACGAGGTCGCACATTCCAATCTCTCTTCACCAGGCAATGCATTTGCACAAGCATTCGCCTAGCTCTCTCGAGCCAATTTTCCGCCATAGAAGGCCCATCCTCTTTCTTTCCCATAAAATCTACGGCCCAGACTTACCATTCTCTCAATGTATTTGATCGCTTAACAATTGGGTACTGCTGTCTTATTCTTTGCAAAGCCCCGGGAATCTAGTCAGTTGGAGGATACCCAAAGTACCTCCTGCCACTTGTTCTGGTTCATTCATTGGTGGGGCATGGGATGCTTGCCCACCTTCCACACTAGCAGGACTGTTTGGGCGAGTCCCCTGGTCATCCTCGACCCTAAGGGAAGCCGAACCGTCCATGCTTATCCTATTAAGACCAGCAAGATCCGCGTCAGAGTCATGTCATCCTTTATATGCAATTGAAATGCATGTTAAACACAATTTCAAAATCATTTACAAACAATTTCAAAATCATTTTGTAGAACCGCCTAAACCTAGCTCTGATACCAATAAAGGCGACGCCCTTACCCGACCCGACCGTCATGATCCGAACCAAACCGTGATGCCACTAAAATCACTCAAAATCATATCTGCTAAGCGACACGAAATTGGGCAAGCCTATAAATATTTATATTTAACAAAATCTATTTACAATGTAGGCATCCTGCCTTTTCAAAATGATTTACAAAATAAGATAAACATTCAAATTGTTTATACAAAATATCCATATCAAAAAGAACACACGAAATGAGGCACATGCTCCGGAGCACACCAGATTTCTTTCTTTATGACTCCGACGCTCCTCGATCTTCAGTCCGCTATCGATCACTATCTATCACTCGCCACCGCGCATTGCAAACACGCCAAGCATTTTCATGCTTAGTGGTTCTATACAAATCCATTCCTCGCCCAAATTAAATCAATTCATAATAATAATTCAGAACTTTCCATCATTTGGATGATCAATATAAATACACATATATACTTTGTTATATATATACAATAAATTTATAGTTCATTGATCATCTCATAAATACATTTCATAATCAATATTTCACAATCTCAAATCAATTCAAATATGCTCACAAATTCCACCCGCCTCGACATTCAATTAAATTCTGGAAAACTCAATTCAGTTATGCCAATCTATTCAGTTATGCCAATCAATTCAGTTATGCCCTTAACGAATTTAACTATGTCTCTGATATATGTGATATCGAAAGTCAATGCAAGACTCACCCTACTCGGGTCGCAGCCAGATCACATGGTTTTATAACACACGGCCTCCACTGGCCGACCGGTTATAAACAATCAAATAGTGAACACTACCGATACGGTCCCGCTGGGCTGCTAATCGGAGTGACACATTAATAGTTCACAGTAGCATCGCTATTTGACCCTATCATATACCAATCTATCCTCATAAATAAATCTGCTAACATTCTATTAAGGGCGTTTAAATCCTTTATAGCAAAATATAGTATAACATTTACGCTTGTATAAACAGTTTATTTTCAATAATCATGCAATTTTTATATGCAAACATTTCACAATCACTTTTCTCAAATCAATTAAATCAATTCAATATGCTTTTTGAACAAACATGCAAAACTTGAAAGGAGGAATAGGAGCCTAGAACAAACATTTCAAACTTGAAATGAGAATAGGATTTAGAAGAACAAACCCAAAATCTTTAAAATTTTGATTCCAACCCTGAATCTCAATCACGCTTGTCTTTTCCTCCTCTTCAGTCCCTATTCCAAAACCATTAAAGAATAATATTATTCATGCGTACTAGTAGTTTTGTTTAGGATTGATTTTCGGAGGTTAAGGAGTTTTAATTTAAACAAGATATATATAGATGGATTCCTGACTCAATGGGCTTTCCATATAGTCAAAGAACACCCGAATCGGAGTTCGGACGAAGGAGTTATGACCTTCCGAAGTTGGAGGTCATACACAGTCAAATCCTGAACTGATGAGCAGACCCGAACTGGAAGAGCTCATCTACCACCTCATTCAAACATCTTCTATACTCCTCAGGAATATTAATGTATTCTGACTCCAATGGGCTTTCCATAGAGTCCAAGAACCCAACCGGAGTTCAAACGAAGGAGATATGACCTTCGAAGTCGAGGTCATGCGTAGTAAAACCCTGACGAGCTGACCTGAACTCGACGAGCGCCGTACTGGAAGGATGGTTTCATTAAAACACCTTGTTCTGACATCTAATATCCTCCTCAGGCATATGAATGTATTCTTGACTCAATGGGCTTTCCATAGAGTCCAAGAACACCCAAATCGGAGTTCAGACGAAGAAGATATGACCTTCCGAAGTTTGAGGTCATGCGCAGTCAGTCTTGACGAGCTGACCTGAACTGACGAGCTGCACTGAAGTGACGAGCTCAGTCTAACACCTCGGTCTAACATCTAATATCTTCCTCAGGCATATGGATGGATTCTTGACTCAATGGGCTTATAGAGTCCAAGAACACCCAAATCGAATTCAAACGAAGGAGATATGACCTCCGGGTTGAGGTCATGCGCAGCCAGCCTTGACGAGTTGGCCACCGCTGGGCGAATACTATTCAATGACGAATTTCTACCGACGAATTCTCGTCCACCGTTGGACGACCACCGCTTCATTACGCACTTCGTTTGACGAATTTCGCCCACCTGGACGACCATCGCTCATCGACGCACTTCTTGTTTGATAACCCCTCGCTCCACCGCTGACGGCCACCGTTTCATTGACGTAATTCATTGCTCAAGACCTCGCCCACCGCCGGTCGGCTCACCGCTCATTGACGCACTTTATCGACACTCGCCCATCGTTTCATCGACGCACTTTATTTGACGTAATTTCGCCCACTCGCCGCCGACCATCGCTCACCGACGAATTTCAGTTCGACGGTCACCCCCTGGGCGGTTGAATCGCACTCCATTTGACCAAGGTTCGTAATAAAGCACATCCATAACTCGTCTACAGGGTCCGAATTGAGAAATTCAAAAGCCTAACATCAAGCACTGATGTGGGTACAATTTACTAGGAAGGACACACTACCAAACCCCCTTCACTCGTAATCCCAAAATCAGCTCTGTCTGGTTACCGCGCACTACCACAATGTGGCAAATTTCCCATGGTTTAAAATGCAACCAAACTTTCCCCATAGCCGACAATCCACCCAACAACTTTAGGTAGAAGAAGACCAAGCAGGAGAAGACCTACCACCTCATGAAAGGTCTGGCTGAAAGTCCCTGCCCTGGCCCCTACCAGTAGCCTTGGCCACTAGGAAGGACTTCCTTCATGTTTCACGGAGACTCTATGGTCCGATCGTTTAAAATCTAGGAGAGAAGGTGGAGCCTCTCTCTAACTTTCCCTTTTCTCCATTTTTCTTTTCTTATGGATCACTCTTAATCGTATTTTTATTTTTTTTTAAAAAGAGGAAGCTTCCTCCCTCTTTCCTACATGCCATGTCATTTCTCGAATTTTTTTTCCTTTTACTCATTTATTTCTCCCAATATCACTTAGACATATAAACTTATTTATAATTGACCCTTAGTCCCCATTTTACAATTTCTATATTTTCTTTTCACTGGTTCATTTCGATTCAACAATCATCAATCAATATTAAAAATTTTTAAAAAATACCCAAGTTGGCTCAATTATACCCGGAATATATAATAATTTTTATTATAAAAATTTTAGGGTATTTTTGGGGTGTTACAGTACTCACTTAGTTCGACTGCCCACTAAGCCATTCTTCCCGATAAGTAAGGTTTATGTATACTATTCGAAGGGGGGAGGTCAAGCACTACTGACACCAGGCACCGAAGTAAGGGCAAAGTTTTTCGCTACTCATCCCGAGGGCTAAGGCGGTTTCGCTGATGCTATACTGCTTTCTAAGACGGCTTAAGGATTTGTCGACGAAGAATACAGGTCTTTGCTTTGCCTTCATTCTCTCTTTGAATAAAGGCGCACTTACTATTGTATCTAAGACTCTGCAGGGTGTATCTAACGTAGTTCAATTCTGTTAGGACTCATGAGGATCGAGGGTTTGCTGGCATCATTGACTGAGTAAAGGCTCGATCACACTCTTTGTTCCATCCGGCCTGATTAGCTCCTCTTAGGGTGGCGAAAAAGGGCTTTCCGCGGTCTGTGAAGCGGGAAATAAATCATCCCAAGGCAACTAATCGGCCTGTCGGTTGTTGTATTTACTTTTTAGAACTCGGGCCTAGAGACTCTAGAATGGCTTTAAGCTGGGAAGGTTGGCCTTTATCCCCCTTTGTGTTATCATGAAGCCAAGGAACCGTCCTATGCTGACCCCGAATGCACACTCTGTAGGGTTTAGCTTCATACCATAGGTTCTGAGGAGGTCAAATGCCTGTTGCAAATGGTTAGCGTGTTCTTGGCGTACCTTGGACTTTATCAACATATCATCTATATATACTTCCATAGTTTTCTCGAGCAGCGGTCAAAACATCTTGGTTACCAATCGCTAATAAGTGGCTCCGACATTCTTTAACCCGAAGGGCATTATGTCAGAAAAGCGGTCGAAACATCTTGGTTCTTGTGGCGATGGGTGGCTCAAGACATTCTTTAACGAAGGAACGATGCGTTGTAGCGAAGGAGCCCGCAGGGGTGATGAAGAAGTTTCTCGGAGTGTTAAGCGGGTACGCGGGATTTGGTGATAGCACGAGAAGCATATAGAATGACGGCTTATCTGGTGCTAGCAGATGTCGTCGACAATCGATCAATGCGGGGCAAGGGAAGCTATCCTTAGGACATGCGTCGTTAAGATCCGTGTAGTCGACACACACCCGCCACTTGCCTCCTTTTTTAGGAACTACTACCACATTAGCAAGCCATTCCGGGTATTTTACTTCTCTGATAAACCCAGCCTTTAAAAGATTGTCTACTTTGGCTTGGATGATCTAGTGGTGGTAGGGTGGGCGTAGTACTACGCCTAATGGGTGGCAGATGGGAGGACGTTCGAAGCTTGTGGGAGCGTTCACGAGGTTTACACTATCATGTCTTGAATGGTTCGGCGGGAATCGTCATTGCCATCAATGCCTGTTGCAACTGTGCCTTCTCTTCCTCGGTCAGGAGGGAACTAGCATAGGTACACCCGTCCGGTCCGCCAATGACTATGGGTTGCAGGGGTTTATAGCCAATTGTTCCTTGTCTTTTGAAGCGGCCCGGACGGCAGGCCTTAATTGCTATGAAGATGGGTGAGCTTCGGTGGACAAGCTGATCAGTTCTTTATCACTTTCACGCGAAGTGGTGATAGGCGTAACTTGACGGTAGCCCCAGTGGCTATGAAGGTCAACTCGGAGGCCAGTTAGATGGGCGATGGTTGGTGGTAGGTTGAAGTGCTTTCATGGCATGCGACGAGGTTTGACCCTTTGATAGCATTGTATGAGCTGAGTCTTCGACCGAAACGACACTTGTTGAGTTATTGGTCTGCTGTAGCCAGAAGGGCAATATCCTGCTGTTATGGTGGACCCATTGAATCGGGATAAAACTCTGAAGCCCAGAGATAAAGATGGTAGTGGGACTTTCATACAACGTAAGTGGGAGGGGTGCAATAATTTGGTTGCGCGTTGCCGGTCGATGGATCTGCATCAAGTGATAATACATAAGGTGAGTCTGAGTGCATCTGTAATGGGGGAGTGATCGGGTCGGATCTATAGAAGGAAAGAATACAAGGCCATCGATCGGGTGACGTGCGTCTTGCTCTACGTGGTATTGATGGTGTTTGTCGACCACTAGTGGTAGCGCGGTGTTTTTCGTCTCTGCCTCTTGAATTTGGTATTGATCGTCGGCCAGGGCCTCTCGGTATAAAAGTTGATGGTAGGTCACGGGCTCTGGAATGTTGTGGCCTTGCGACTCTATTGGAAGTAAAGGCGGTTTCGGTATTATTGGGTTGGCTCGAATGCGGCCACAGGTGCCACAACCGATTAATCTCTCAATCATGAACTTCAAAGCCTTGGCATTGATTAGTTTCACTGGCCATGGTCTGGCCGTGATCACCTGGTGACTTGTTATGTTAGTCGGGTTGTCGCGCGGGTGGAGGCCGCCCAGGCTGGGGTGATCCCGGATGAGGGGAAGCAGTCGGTCGTAGGAGATGTTAAGGGGGGTGAATTGGGGAGGATCTCTTTTCTTTTTGGACTGGTCTTGGGGACGCTTTTGGCTCTTGCCCTAGCTTCCTTTCTACTATGGTTGACTCTTTGTAGTCGGTTTAAGCTGCGCCGTTATCATTGCCAGTTTTGTAGGCGCTCAAATATTATCCTCGAGTGGAGTATTTAATGCGCGTGATGCGGTTCTTCCATGGTGGCGGGTGGTGAGGAAGATTTGGAAGAAAGATGATCAGCGAAATCGCGCCGAAGTTACCGTAAGGCGCATCCATACTATAGGTGTCGATTTTGCTAAACGAATCTTTGAGTGAAGTCCTGGATGGAGATGTCGTCCCGCTTGAAGATGGATTAGGTGGTGTCGTTTCATACGACGAGCACAAATCTTGGTGATGAATGCGGCTCATAATTCGTCGAATGAGTTTAGAGACCCTCTTGGGAGTTTGCGAACCGACGAGCGGGACCTTTGGCTGGCTAGGAGATACTTTGCACATGAGTCGATCGTTCCCGGCATTAAGGATCATTGCCTGGTTAAAGTGCAACATATGATCATACGGATCAGAGGAGCCGTCGTACAAAGCAAATGGTGGAATGACAAATCTGCAAGGAGGCTCATAGTCCAAAATATGTTGGCCCAAGGGGAAAACGACGCCATCATCGACCCTGGGACAAGGGATAAAATGTTATAGGCGGGAGGGTGCCAGAATGGGTGTGCTCGGGCGGAAGCGGGGTTGGCCTGCTTAGAGACGAATGTGTCGGGACCCAGTGGGGCAGGGCCTATCTCGCTTGACACACCCCACCCTGCTTATCGGCCGGAATTAATGCGACACTCAGAAATCCCGGCCGTTACCTGCAACGTAGAAAATCGTGAAGCGGCGCGTGTGCTACTTCAATCGTATAAAATTTTTTCTTTTTAAACATGATTTTATAAAATTTCGGCGACCTCTTGATTTATATGGGATATCCCAAATCTGTATACCTGGTACCCATTCCAAATATGGCAGCAGCGACCAGCCATTTCCCTGAAGACTACTGTGTACATACATATGCTCCATTATACAAAATTCAAGTATTTCCTTACAAAATAATATTAATACGACCTGAAATACAAATCGGGAGAATCCTAAAGCTGCTCCGGCGTCTGGAGTGCACGTGCACGGAAAATAGTTTTTAAAACACAAAATAATGAGCTAAACGAGCTTAGTGAGTGTATGATTTATAAAATGTTTTGCTTTTTCTGAAAATATCTCAAAATTGTAAAACTCTCTTTTACAATTTATTTTCCAGAAGCCTTACTTGCTTACTTTGCTTTAAAAGTTTATAAAAACTTTTCATAAATCCCTTGCTTGCTTTAAAAGTTTTTAAAAACTTTTCATAATTCCCTTGCTTGCTTGCTTTAAAAGTTTCTAAAAACTTTTCATAATTCCCTTGCTTGCATGTTTTAAAAGTTTCTAAAAACTTTTCATAATTCCCTTGCTTGCTTGCTTTAAAAGTTTCTCAAAACTTTTCATAATTTCCTTGCTTGCTTGCTGGCACAAAGTTATAAATTTTTTATAAACAGGGCTGGGGCTCAACCGCACTTTTAAAATAAGCAGGGCACAGGCTCAACCATTTGCTTTAAAATCACCACGGGAGCTTGGGCTCAACCGTTTACTTAAAACAAACACGAGAGCCTGGGCTCAACCGTGCACTAATGGTTGATTTTTCAAAACTGTATACATGCTCATAAATCATCAACCCTTCAGGCCTTTCACACTTCTTTGTACCCTAGTGAACCGCGGGGCAGGCATCGGCGGAGTGTCGGTGGAAGGTTTGGGTCCATCCACCTAGGTGGAAGGGCCTTGGCCCACATCACCTTATCCGGTAATGGTGGAATTGACACGGAACTCTCCGTCACCATAATTTAGTTAGGCTCTAACCTATATCTCCGGTCAAATCAAAAAATTATAAAGCTTTTAAATCGTATTGATCGTGAACTAGGGTTGTCGACCCGAGTAGATCTAAAATGCATGTATGATATCTAACACCACCGTGCTGCGTGGAATACCTCACGTAGATATGCTTGCTTAGAATTAGGGATTTTTGGTTAGGCCTATTTTAAAAAATAGACTTTTGTTTGCTTGCTTGAACATGGTTTAATAATTCAAAACCATTGTTTGCTTACTTGCTCTTTGAAATATGGTTTTACAATTTAAAACCATTGCTTGCTAAATTCCTTGCTTGCTTTTTAATATAATTTGAATAAATCAAAACCATTATTTATTTAACTTTCACACATATGGTTTAAAAATCAAAACCATTTGCTTGCTTGCTAAATTCATTGTTAACTTTTCAAATATGGTTTTAAATCAAAACCATTTGCTTACTCTTGGAAATGGTTTCTGACTCAAAACTATTAAATACGGTGTAAGCAGTTTATAATAATAATACGCTAGTATTTGAAAAATAGGTTTAAACGGCTCACCTTTTACGCTTACTAAAGAATTGAGCGACTCACAACTTTTCCCGCCTTTACTTTTTAGCCTACATTCGATGTATTAGACCACACACACGTCGGCACAACCCGACAAATACTATTCGCATTATATTCATATTAAGCTTATTAAATACTATTCATATTTCACTATTCACGTGGAAATCCGATGAAATCCCGTGATTTCGGTACTTACCGTGGCTCGCGTTATAGGTAACTATTTCTTAATATTAGATATTAAATCTGTCAATATGAGATAAAATCGAGATTGTTTGCAATTCAGTAAATCTAGTATTTAAATACTCATGCCTCTAATCAGCAATCAGTCTTTCTTCGATGTTTATCCCGACAAATCTAACGGTCGATTTTATAAATACGAAATAAACTAAAAGAATAAAAAATTTAAAAAAAATCTCTCTGCTGGACGCTCTCTCTCTCCACGCCTTCAATTCCCCCGTCTGTCTCCTTCCACCTTTCATTTGTTTGGTTTTTTTTTTTTTTAAGTGGGACTCACATGTCCCTTTTTCTTTCTCTTTTTGATCCGTTTCAGCCCCGAAACAATTTATTTAGTCCCGGTTTCAATTTCCTTTATCCTAATTGAATATTTTTTAAATATTTTCCATTTTTCGGAATTTTTCAAAAATCATTTCGGAGTTTCACTCTACACTCGTCGCCTAGAAATTCGTAAAATAAATATTCCATTGTCTCGAATTCAGCGAAACTTTTCTAAGTCACTAGATTTGCGAGGCAGACTTAACGGAGTAGTCCGTTTCGTCATCAGTCTAGAAATTTTGAGACTTCCACTGAACTATTTTGGCAATTTATTATTATTATTTTACTATTTAAACTTCCATTAATTATACTTTCACCCCCTCCACTTTCCTTAATTACAAAAGTGCCACAATTCTTTAAAAACCTTACAATTTTATCCTTTACAATGGCACTTGGTGCACATATGCGCCCTTACAGTTACATGTACTGTGCACCTTCTCGGGACGGGGTGTTACAAATCCTCCCTCCTTTAGAACATTTCGTCCTCGAAATGAACAAACTAAATCAAAAGAAAGGAAGGTACCTCATTTGGAAAATAATTGAGGGTACTGACTACACATATGAGCCTCTGGCTCCCAAGTAGCTGCCTCCCTCTCATGATTCTTCCATAGGAGCTTGCAAAGGGATCACCTCACGCAACACCTGCTCCTTCACGATCTACAATGCACTTGCGGTGTTTCCTCATAAGTCGTATTTTCCTTTAAATTTTGCCTTTAGTTTGCTCTCTCAGCACATGTGAAGGATCTGGGATGTCTTGCCTGCTGTCGACATGGAATGTGTCATGAATCGATAACTCGGGGTAACTTCAACCTATAAACTCTTGGTCCCACCTTACTCACAATTTCATAAGGTCTATATCTTGGAATTTAAGCTTGCCTCGTTTCAGAGAATCTCAACACACCTTTCCAAGGTGAAATCTTCAAAAAAGACTTGGTCACCTATCTCAAGCTGCAAGTCTCTGACGGTTTTCCGCATAACTTTTCTGTCTATCTCTTGCTTTCTTTAAGTTATCTGAACTTTCACTTTCTCACAGTGATCTGCACTAGTCGGGGCCTACTAGTCTTCTCCTCACCAACCTCATCCCAACATACTTTGAGTCTACATTTCCTACCATATAGCCTCAAATGGAGCCATTTCTATCTTGGCACGATAGCTATTGTTGTAGGCAAACTCAGTGAGTGCTAAATGAGTAATCAACTCCCTTAGATTCCATCACACAAGCTCTCGACATATCCTCCGACATACGAATAGTCATTGGCCATCCGTGAGGATGAAAACGTTAATGCTAAAGTGTGAGCGAAATGCGTTGGTGGACAAATAGGCTTGATACAAATTTATGACATTATTACCTCAGGACTTTTATCTAATCCCCCAGTAATACTACCATAAAACTTGTCGTGTATGTTCCTGATATAAAGTAAAAGCAATTTTCATTGAGGATAAATCATTTTCTCTCTGGTTTTGGTCCAAGATCCTGCAAGTGCACAGGTCGAACAAGTAATAAAATGGATTTAAGTCCAGTGCTCGATCACGAGAGATCTCAAAATTATCAATCAACTACACGACTAATCAAATTTCACATATTTGGACTACAAGCAGCCCGATTGAAATAAACAGAAACGCTTAAAATATCTGAAGTCTAAGATATGTGAATGAATAACAATAAGTAAAAATTTAAAAGAATAAAGAATAAAGAATAGTAATGAAAATAAATGGACTGATCCGTATCTTTTAAAAGAAACGTGAATACACTACTATTGTGAAAAATCAATTTACTGCGGAGTACTTTATAAACTTTGCTTCATGAACCGCAGTTTTAAATCAGTCCGGGAATATGGTAGTCAAATTTAGATCTCTCAAACTCCGGCTGTTCATCATCTAATTTTCACGATTCTTTGAAGACAGGAATTAGATAACTACTTTTAATCTGTGTTGTCTTGATGGATATGTTTTACTTTTCAATACTTAATACGGAATGTGGACCATAAACCATAGCTCCCGAGACATGGGTATAGCATGGGTTTTACTCTTTCTTGGTTTCTCGCCATCTAAATTAGAATAGTTGTCCTTTAGTGATTAGATCTCCAGGTAACACGGAGTTAGAATCAACTAATTTCAAATTGAGGTGAAATCTACCTTGTTTAATTGGATAATTCATTGACTCATTCTTGATTTCAAAATTGAGACAAGGATATGTCGAAATAAACTCACAAAAACTCATTAGATCTCAATATTAGGTTAATATACCCTTGAAATTATTCGTCGCTCCTCGGGATTGCCTTCTACTGTGTCACTTTCGAGGGCCTCCACAAAAATCAGTATGAAACAATGCTACATGCGGTATAAGACAACGATATTGGAATCAGTCTGAAAACTCACTTAACCCGAGCTTGATTTTCAAGGCGAAGTTCAATAGCACCTAAATTTATTCTGCAGGAAAGATAAATTCTAACAACAGAGTTTGCTCAATGGAAGCTAGGTTTCTAAATTACTGAATTACACCCTTATGGTGGTTATCGATCAAAAATATCCTTGTAATAATGAAGCTGAATTAAATTCGAGTGTACGAACTTTAACAACGGATAGTAATTTTAAATGAAATAGATTCGCATTCGGCACGCTTTATGAAATGTCGTTCAGATCTAGAAATCAAAAAAAGAATAAAAATAAAAATCTACTATAATGCCCAACGACAAAATGAAACAAAACTAAAACAAACAAAAAAATAAGAAAAGAAGGAAAATAACAAAAAGGAGCCTTAGGCTACCCCGGATCTTTCGTTACGTACCGCCCGATCTCGGCCTTTCCTGCTGCAGCGGCTGAGTATTTATAGGGTTTGAAGTTTGGGCCCTAATTTGATCTTTTGGTGGATTGCAAAGCTGAAGCCGACCCGTTTCTTTGTCATGTCCACGACCTCGAATTCTTGTCGCGACATCGATTTGTTCCGGTGTTTATTTGCGACAACTTTAGCTTAATTAGCGACATTCTCTTGGTGCTCACAGGTTCTCTTTATGACGGTGATTCTTTAATCGCGACATCATCTATCACCGACTTTTGTTGCGGCTTCCACACAGTTCCGACATTCTTTGTTTTTCCATATGACTTTTCTTATGTCGCGACTTCAATGCTTTGTCGCGACATCAACTAGCCCAATATATGTTGTAGCATCCTTGACTTGGTCTCTGACTGGAATTGTTCTCATGTCGCGACATCAATCTTTTGTTGCGACATCAATGAGATCTCGATTGCTTGTTTCACGGGCTAGATCTTGTCATGACTTGTCACGGCCCGGGCTCTTCTTGTGTCGCGACATCAATCTTTTGTCGCGACATCATGTGTAGCAGTCTATGTTGCAGCATCCTTGACTTGTCTTTAATTGTTGTTACTTTCAGGCTCTTCTTTTGTCGCGACATCAATCTCTTATCGCGACATCAACGGTCTCCTCATGCATCACAAAAAAATTCCTGTCATGGTCTTTTCTGATGTCTCGACTTCAAATCTTTGTCGCGACATCAATAGTTTCATCATTTGTCACACCACCCTTCATCTTGTCGCAACCTGTCTTAGCTTCAAGGGCGCTTCTTATTAATCGCGACATTAATGCATTCATCAGCGACATCGGTTATGCACGAGGTGTTGTCTATCTGTCGCGACATCGAGTTCGATCGGTCTAGCCGAAGACCTACGCACGTAGCGACGCCGTTTTTACTGCTGTCGCAGCGGTTTTGTAAGTCAAATTTGCGGTCTATGTCGCGACATTAATTTCTTGTTGCGATCTATAAACAATGTCCCTCAGCGACACGAGTGTTTCTTGTAGTTTACGATATAACGCCAAGGCAGTGCGGTTCCTTTGTTAATGTCGCGACCTCTTAGATATCGACATGGTCTTCGATCTTCTTCCCAATCTATATCGCGACTTCCTTTCTCACATCCGCACGACATCGTGTCCCCCTTTGCTAAGCTTTTAATCCAGTCGCGACCTCGTGATGTTGTCGCGACATCATGCCCTGTCTTCATCAGTTTTTAACTGCCTGACTTTGAATTCCTATCGCGACCTACTCAATTTGCCTTTGATTTCCCTTATGTCGCAACATCCTATCTTCCCTGTGCCAGCTCCAAACTACAACATTCTTCCATTTTTATTCAACCAGTCATTCTCATTTCAGCTCTGCCACTTTCTGCATCTTTCTACTGCAATATCTTCTTTCTTATAAATTCCCTGCTGAATAACAAATTGGTGAGTTTCTTCATATTTCTGCATATTAATCATTCTTTTTAGATTAAAATCAAGCAAAAAAATGGACTAAAAATAGATGACTTTTAAGCTCATCAGAGTACCCTACTTGTTGCCTGTGGCCCAGGTCAAAACACGGATGAATGGGGTCTCGATGCGACTATTGACTGGAACCCCATGAAGTCTTTCGCTATCTCATCCACATACAATTGGGCTGACTTTCGAATCTTGACATTAACTGAAGTAGAAATGAGTAGACTTAGTCGAACGATCAACTATTACTCATATCGCATCATGTTGCCTCACAGTGTGAGGCACGTCACAAAATCCATAGTAATGCTTCTCCCGTTTCCATACTAGGATAGGGAATTGGCTTGTATCTTCCACGGGCCTTTGATGCTGCGCTTCACCTGGCGACGAGGTAGGCACACAAAATGAAGCTTCCTTGATCTCTTTCTTCATCCCATTCCACCGGTAATGTTCTTTCCAAAGTTACATACATCTTGATGCTTACTGGATTCCTTAGCGTATGCAGATGAAATTATTACTTCATAATGTTTCTCTTCGATTCGCCATACTCTGCTTCCTGAAATTCTACGTCCTTTCACCATCATGTCGTCATCTCTAATTTGAAACTCTGCTTTCTTTCCTTTTTCTATCTCTTCCTTAAGCTTAATCATTTGTGGATCCTGCGACTGCCCTGCTAGAATCTGATCCACTAGGAGGGGTCTCACATGAAATGTGACTAACAAGGCTCCTGAATCCTCAACCTCCAATATCACCCCTAAAGCTCTAAACCCTTGAGTGGAAGATAGCCTGATTTCATATGGAGACAAAGAACTCTCTGGTCGCCTACTCAGGCATCTCGCTACGACGTTAGGCTTTTCATGGATGGTCTTCGATGAGCAGTTGTGCAGTCATAATCAACTCAGAGCCATCTTCTTTGCCTCGGGTTTAACTCTTTTTTGGGTGAAAATATATTGAAGACTCTTATGATGCAAAGATCCTACAGGAACACATATAAATAATGTCTCCATATTTTAAGGAGAGACAAACACGACCTCTTGCAAGCTACAAGTAGTGTGTCGAGATCCAATTCTCCTCATGTTTCTTTAATTTGTCTAGATGCATACGTCTTTTCATCATTGCATTAAAACCTGACAAGACCTTGCACAGGAAGCATCATAAACTCTGAGCCATCTCCCATTAGAGCCGGCTAGGCTGGTACAGTCAATCTATCTTTCAATTCCTCAAACTGTTGCGAGGCATCCACTTTGATCATACTTGACATCTTTCCTTGTCGACAGTCGGTGGGGCTACTATCTGAAACCCTCAACAAACTTCCTGTAATACCCTACTAAACGAGGAAGCCGACCTCGACACATTCTTTGGTGGTTTCCAATTTACCACAACTTCTATTTTCTGGGGATCCATACTCACTCCCCTCAGTTGAAATCACATGACCTAGAAATGCCACCTTGTCAAGCCGGCGGCATGCTCAACTTGGCGCCTGGCCCATCGGCTCCACTTAGGAGTGCAACGATACAATCCTCAGGTGCTCAGAATGTTCCTCTGAACTACCTGAATACACTAGGATATCATCGATAAAAACTATGACAAACCTATCCAAATCTTAATTTGGAATGCGGGTTCATCAAATCCATAAGCATTTGCTTAGGAGCATTAGTCAAACAAATGGCATCACCAAACTCATAATGCCACATAGCGTGTCTGAATCTGAGTCTTGGTTACATCACTCTCCTGCACCCTCAACTGATGATACCCCGACCTCAAGTCTAAGTCTATCTTAGAGTATACTCGAGACCCTTGGAGTTGATCAAATAACTCATCGATCTTAGGGAGTGGATACTGATTGCGGATGGTAACTTTGTTCGGTGCACGTAATCTACTCATGTGGAAACTCCATCTTTCTTTTAACGAGAAGCTGGGGCTGTGGGGATATCTTGGTCGGGCTAAGATCCTTACTTAACAATTCTTCTAACTGAGCCTTAAGCTCTCTCCACTCTGTAGGATCCATCCTATAAGGAGGAATGGAAATGGGCTCAGTCCCTGGGATCAAATCAATGGTGAACTCCACTTCTCTTTCTAGAGGTAATCCTGCAATATCATCCGGAAATACATCTGGGAACTCTCTAACAACTGGAATCTCATCAATATAGTCCCCTCCTTTCTGTCTCCACCACATAAAAAAAAAAAAGCTAGATATACGACAACTACGGCATTTTACGTCTTTGTCGTAGGCGGAGATCATACGGAAGATAACTCTCGTAATCCTCTGAACTTTACCTCCAATTTCCACGGCTTATTGACTTTACTTCCTTTTATAACAATCTAATGTGGCTTATGGCGAGACTGGCCAATCCATCTGAGAACCACATCAAAGTCCCTCATATCTAAAGCTAGTCCCGGTTGGGAACTCCTGTCCCCTGATCTGCTTCTGCCCTTTCTGTTTCTGTACGCGATAACGGATCTCCAGCTGGAAGGGACACTCTCATACAACCTCTAATGGTTGGGTCTCTATCTAGAAGCGATCTAAGAATGGCTTGGATGCAAATGAATGCGTAGCTCACAGATTACACTAAGGTATATGCATCGCTGATCAAGGATAGAGATAATACTGTAGTGACCACATGCAGGTTGCATCTTGCATCTTGCGGGTCACGACATATACTGCGGCTTTGAGTGCGGGCCTCTGTCTGCATCCCTGGGGCCCTACCTCTGCCTCTACCATGGCCGCCTCTACCTGCGGCTTCATTGGCCCCTCTTCTTGGGAAACCTCTCTCTGAAGACCTCTGAGTGCTCATCTCTAGTCAGATTAGCTAGAGTGTTTCAGCTACTGGTGTCCTCTACACCAATCAACCCGGGGCACTCCCTTGAAATGGTATTCCCCGCCACAAAGTGGAAACACTCGTGACTATATCTCTTACACCCATGGTGTCGCCCGACACATATGACAAATGGAGGAATGCTCGTATGCCATCGCTTAGCAACCGGGGCCCACCGATCCTCACCAGAGATAGCTCCTCGACCTCGCACCTCAAATTCTATAACCTTTACCTTCCTTTCTTTCTATCAGACCACCGTAGCTCGTTGAGAAGTGCCCGTGCACTTTACTCTTTCCCGCCTACTCGACATAGCTACAAGACTTCACAACTCAGCAGCCCTCAACTAAGTCCCCAAATCTATTCTGAGGAACCACGGACAAATGCACTTTGATTCGGTGTTGTAGCCTTGATAAAAACATTTTACACTTCAGGACTTCATCAACTTGAATATAGGGAACCAATCTAACTAGTTCCGAGAACCTCTTCTCATAATCTAACACTGACATGTTCTTCTGTTTCTAACCCAAAGAATCTCTCAATTTTCGAATCCTGCGACTGGCGAGTTAGTCCACGACTCACGAAATCGGGTCCCATGATACGCCATCGATACCTTCCAAGGCATCCCACCAATCCTTAGCCCTATTTTCCATCAGAAAACTGGAAAACAAGACTCTTTGCTCATCCGTATAGCCCATAACTCCATAAAATTTGTTTACTCTATCTAGCCATAACCAAAGTCATTTATAAATCACCACTGCCACTATAATGTGCTTAAATACTAAAATTTTCGTACTCTCTCTCTATCGACCTCCTGTGCTCTAATAACCCCTAGATGGCCAAGGAGGCCGCGACCGACCTGGCCGCTATGGCTACTATCTCGCGCAACTGCGCCACCCGTCACGCAACAACCCCCGGCACCTGAGCCCCTCCGGTGGCCTAGATGGCCCGGTACCCGACCGCCGCTAGAGGTCGATTACAGAGGCAGAAGTGGGAAACCTACTACGGCTCGCTTCTCCTCGTGCATCGCAGACGCCTGAACCGCCGGAATGACTCTCTCGATGACCTCTACGTCTTCTTCCTGACATAGTGCTGTATTTAGCAAAAATATCAATTGCTTAATACTTTGAATCACTTGATATGTATGTACTTTGAATTCCAAAATGCATGGTTGCCAATACTTATGCTCTGATATCACCTTGACACACCCCCACGCCCTACTATCGGTGTGTATCGCCACCCACAAACTCCCACTGCTACTCCCAACGACCAGAGTGCAACTCGTGAGCCGTCGCATTGCTACCTACTGCAGATAAATCCTTTTTTTTTTTTCTTTTCTAAACTTACATTTACAAAATTTCTAAGAACATAACAATCAGATATAGGACATGTCCCAACCTGTGATACACTCCCACCCATTTCCAACTATGGCAACCAACAACCCAACACATTTCCACAAGACTACACTATGTACATACATATACTCCATTATACAAAATTCAAAGTATTTCCTTACACAAAATAGTATTAATACAAAGACAAATACAAAATCAGAGAATCTTAAATCGCTTCCAAATAGTCCGAGTGCCTGCACTGAAAATATTTTTAAACACAAAATAATGAGCTAAACGAGCTCAGTGAGTGTATGATTTATAAAATGTTTTTCTTTTTCGGAAAATATCTCAAAATTGTAAAACTCTCTTTTACAATTTATTCCGTGCTTTTACTACTATTTTTGCTTTAAAAGTTTATAAAAACTTTTCATAAATCCCTTGCTTGCTTTAAAAGTTTTTAAAAACTTTTCATAATTCCCTTGCTTACTTGTTTTAAAAGTTTCTAAAAACTTTTCATAATTCCCTTGCTTGCTTTAAAAGTTTCTAAAAACTTTTCATAATTCCCTTGCTTGCTTGCTTTAAAAGTTTCTCAAAACTTTTCATAATTTCCTTGCTTGCTTGCTTTAAAAGTTTATAAAACTTGTTATAAACACGGGAGCCTGGGCTCAACCGCTTGCTTTTAAAATAAAAACGGGAGCCTGGGCTCAACCATTTACTTTAAAATCACCACGGGAGCCTGCGCTCAACCGTTTACTTAAAACAAACACGGGAGCCTGGGCTCAACCGTGCATTAATGGTTGATTTTTCAAAACTGTATACATGCTCATAAATTATCAACCACTGGAGGCCTTTCCTGCTTGCTGTACCCTAGTGAACACGGGAGCCTGGGCATCGACCGTGCCGGTGGAAGGACCTGTCCCCATCACCTAGGTGGAAGGGCCTTGGCCCATCACCTTATCCTGAAATATGGTGGAATCGACCGGTCTCCATCACTACAATTTGCTAGAGCTCTAACCCTATATACTAAAGACGCGCTACTCTGCCTCTCTTTAAATGCATGACGATGAACTAAGTTTGCTCCACTGTGCAAATCTAAAATGTATGTATGATATCCTAACACCACCGTGCACGTACTAACACCTCGAATCGGTATGCTTGCTTAGGACTAGGGATTTTAATAGGCCTATTTTAAAAAATGACTTTTGTTTCGTCATTGTCATTGAACATATTTAATAATTCAAAACTACGTTTGCTTTACTTGCTCTTTTTGAAATATGGTTTTACAATTTAAAACCATTGCTTGCTAAATTCCTTGCTTGCTTTTTAAATATGGTTGAATAAATCAAAACCATTATTTATTTGCTTTTCACATATGGTTTAAAATCAAAACAATTTACTTGCTTGCTAAACTCATTGCTTACTTTTCAAATATGGTTTAAATCAAAACCATTTGCTTGCTCTTGGAAATATGGTTTTACAACTCAAAACTATTAAATACCAGTGTAAAACAGTTTATAATAATAATATTAATTAGTATTTGAAAATAGGTTTAAATTTTCACCTTTTCCTCGCTACTAAAATCGAGCACGACTCCTACAACTTTTCCCCGCTCGCTTTTAGCCCACACATTCGATGTATTGCACCACTACCACGCCGCACAACCAACCAAACACTATTCACTGTTCACTGTTCACTGTTCACTGTTCATTGTTCATTGTTCACTGTTCACTGTCACTGTTCACTATTCACTATTCACTATTCATATTTCACTATTCACATAGAAATCTGGTGAAATCCCGTGATTTCTGCATTCACGCCAGAACAAGGCTGCATAGAGTAATCTTAACTTTGGTCCGAAAAATTTGACCATTAGAATGCCAGAATCCGAGAAAACTAAAAATTATGATTTTCTCGAACTTTACCTGAATTCCCTGCAAAAATCCTCGCGGTTTTTGCACCTACGCAGCCCCCGTCGCAGAGTACTTTTCGTGGCTTATCCCATAAACTGACGCTTAAATTTTTATAAATCTGAGAAATAAACTAAAAGAAAAAAAATTTAAAAAAAAATCTCTCTGCTGGACGCTCTCTCTCCACGCCTTCAATTCCCGCTCTGCCTTCCCTTCCACCTTCATTTGTTTGGTTTTTTTTTTTAAGTGGACCCACATGTCCCTTTTTCTTTCTTGATCCGTTTCACTCAAACAATTTATTTTTGTCCCGGTTTCAATTTCCTTTATCCTAATTGAATATTCTTTAAATATTTTTCCATTTTTCGAATTTTTCTAAAAATCTCGTTTTCAGGTTTCACTCTACACTCGTCGCCTAGAAATTCGTAAAATATTCCGACTGTCTTGGAATTCAACGAAACTTTTCTAGGTCACTTGATTTCGCGAGACGAACTTAACGGCCCAGTCCATTTCGTCATCCGAGATCTAGAGAATTTTCGAGACTTCCCTTAACTATTTTGGCAATTTATTATTATTATTTTACTTTTTAAAATTTCCATTAATTATACTTTCACCCCCTCCACTTTCCTTAATTACAAAAATGCCACAATTCTTTAAAAACTTTACAATTTTATCCTTATACGTAGCACTTGTGCACATATGCGCCTCTACAGCTACATGTAATGTGCACCTTCAGACGGGTGTTACACCGTCGGGCCTCCTTCGCCTTGCCAAAGAACACTAACAACCCGGCCGATCAGAGGAGGTCTCTTCCTGGATTTAGCTTCCTCATTGTTCTGAGGTGGTGAACGACGGGAAAGCAGGGAGCTGTTCGAGGAGAGTTTATCATCTGCCGAATGATCACTATGGTCAGGCAAAGTGGCCCTTGCCCTTATCTTCTTGGTTAAGGGTATGCCGCACTGTGGTTTTCTTCGACCATTGGCCCCCAAGCGCCCGCACGCTGCTCTCATGTAAATCCGGCCATGTTCACCACCTCGCCATCCGCCTAGCTCCGCTCAAGCAAATTCTCTCCATTTCTTGACGCCAAACAGAGAAACTGGCCTCGATGGGTTGATTCACTCCGGTTGCTAGATTACGGTGACGCACTCACCATCCCAAGGATGAGCCGGGAACTACCAAAACCTAGTGTAATAGGAGATCACTGGGGAGCGGGTGAACCCAGGCTCTCACATATTATCTTTAAGATTTTTTGCTAGGCGGTTCCCACAGACGACGCCAATTGTAGTCTCTAGAATTCTCGAGTCACCGGGACTGGCCGTAACATGCATCGGCCCATGTCAACCTCGCAAACAGAAACCGGAGTTTACTTCGGAGGCCCTCCACAATTCTCCGACGCCTGCTAGATCCCGCCGTCTCTCTTTAAAAGATTAAGAGTTTTGAACCTTCGCTCGCATCTTAGCCCCGTCGGGCTTCCTTTTATCGTGGAGGAAGGGATCCACTGTGGTAAGTGGATGATTTCTTTCCAAATCGAAGGATGGTCGTATATCTCACTAAGAAGACCAATTCTTTCATTTTAGACTCGAGAGAGGAGAGAACGTGGGGCTTATCTCTCCCTGGAGACTAATTTTCCTTTTAGACTAAGAGTATGAGAGAAAGTAGTATATTTCCACATGTGACCCTCGAAGGGGTTTGTCCATTTTGAATTCACTAAGAAGGCATGGATGGTGCATCCTTCTCTGTGGAGCCTATTCATCAACTATTAGATAAAGCCTCCGAAAATGGCATCCGGGAGTGCTGACTCTTCTTTTGGCCATGAGGGCATCCGGATCTGGGCTCCTAAGCTAGGCTTGCGGGCCGGACAAGATGGACCGGCCCAACCATGGCCTCTAGTCGAAAGGGGCCTGCTAGTTAGAGGGTCTGGGTCAAGGCCCAAGGCGCCCACATTAATGTTTTGTTTGGTTGATGATTAATTAGAATCCAAATCATTATAAGTTAACTTTGAAGGAAAATTTTGGTCTCGTCTCATGGAAGAGATGAATCATCCACCATCTTTTTTTTTTCTTTTCAGTTTCCTGGAAATTTGGTACTGGATTTTGAGTTGGTCCTACATTTTTTCTTTAGCCTTTTCTTGCATATTTCATCCTTTCATGGAGAGTGAAGACTTCCCTTTTTCTTTCAGTCTCAGACATTAATTTATATATCATTCCTTTCTTTTTAACTCGACTCTTGATTCTCAAATCACTCATTTTGCTTTTGACACTACTTGATCATATTCCATTGATTAATTAGAATCCAAATCATCACAAGTTAATTTGAAGGAAATTTTTGGTCTCATCTCATGGAAAAGATGAATCCACCATCCTTTTCTTTTTTTTAGTTTCCTGAAAACTCATTCCATAATCATTCTGGACCTCGATCCCTTTATTCTTTAGGCTTTCTACGACATGCTCTCTAGTCTGTCTCTACTTTCAGATAAGGAAATATTATTTAAATACTCATATTGCGATTAGTGCAAAAATGATGATTAAAAATCGAAGAAAAAAAATCATAAGAAGAATGTTAAAGATTTTACACGGTTCGCAGTGTTCCATTGAAATAGGGTTACATAGTAGTGGTTCAATAATTTATCTACATCCATATGGATAACGGCTCAAACTTTCATTATTATCGAAAGAGTTATATATATATATATGCACACACGTGTGAAGGTATTTATAATAATATTAAATACGATCGAATAATAAAATTACCCCCTATACCTTGACAAACCGTACCCTACTTTGAGGGGTCTCTCTACTCCAACACTTACCACTTTTACTCTTTGATACGACCAAGGAACAAAATATCGGTAATTACGGATATATCGGTACTTGGATTTTACGAAAATATCGGAAAATATTTTGACAAAAATATCGGTAATGCAAAAATTAAAAAAAAAATACTTTAAAATTCATGGAAATACTTTGTTGAACTATAAAAAATGCATAAATAAGAAAATATACATTTGTTGAAGATGATATTCATTATAATTTATCGAGATATTACATCACAATAGTCATTTAAAACCAAAATGAAGACCGATGTGGCTCCATTACGTTATTTGATGAAGGATTCATCTTGATTTAAGACAATATTCATACCAAGACATGGTGTTGCAATAATATTGATTGTAACTTAACATGCCATGCATAAACTGGCTGACCACCACAACCTCTCCGTGGGATAGGAAATTTGAGGTTTACCCACATGCTCGCTTTGAAACTTTCACATTTGATATGGAATTCTGGGGAATGGCATATGTGGATCATGAGGATAGTTAACCATTCCATATTCTCACCAATGTAACTCTAAAGGATGTGAAGAAGGCTGACCATAACTCATCAGGTGATAAGGAGGAAATATGTTGCCCTCATTCAATGAATCTACTCAACGAGTTCCAATACTCATGGACTCAAATCGGTCGAAAATCAATCTCATTGTGCGTAGTATCATCCTTTTTTTTTTTCCTCTATATATTTCTTCCCAATGGCTCCAATACCTAGACCAGCTCTCCTAGACCCGTTGTCTTCATCTCGTGTAGCATGTGTGAAATCATCTTCACCGGTGAATGGGCTCATTGGATATTGACTTTGTTATGGATATGCAATATCCCACCATCATTTCCAGTATCACTACCATCATTAGTCCCCTCTCCTCTTGAGCCATCATAACCTGTAGTAGAAGTACTAGCAAAACTTGGTCTATTACTATGTTCAACACTTGAATCAAAAGAAGGTCGAGAAGTAACAGCGGGTTGAAATGAGTCCCTCGTGTCTTGACTAAAACTTTCACTATTAACTTCTTCAGATAAAACCCACTCAACATCAACACCTGCTTCTCAAACATGTGCAGCAATTCGTGGATCAGGATTTCCATCTTCATCATCTAAATGGAGAGGTCTAACCCATTGAAATAGTTGATTCTCGTCTTCACCAACCCGCTTGAAATTTTACAATCGAGAAAATTATTTTCAAGTAACTTTATCTATTCCCAAATTCTCCATATCACGGATCTTTAGTTTCAGGTTGTAATAACAAAAAACCAATTGTTGGAGCCTAGGATAAGTAAGCCGATTTCTTTGTTTGGTATGAATTAAAGCAAATGTGCTCCAATTTCTTTCATAAGCTGAAGATGATGCGATTTGCGAAAGAACCTTCAAGGCCAAAGTCCTTAATGTTAGAGCGTGATTTCCATACAAAAACCACCATTCAGCTGCAATAAAAATTACTTATATTCAATATATAATAATAAAATAATTATAAAATTTACTTATAATGAGAATTAAAACTCACTAGGAACCATTTTTTATCTTGACGCTATTGCTACCCGATCACCCCTTTTCAGATCACGTATCAGTATAAGCCAGGAATTCACAATGTCAAACAATCTAAAATAAAAAATAAATTGAATAAATTAATTAGAATTAGAAACTCGATAATTTACCTCATTTTCAAAATTACAAAGGCCTTCAACATTAGGATCTAATTTAGAAAAAACTTCATGAACGGCTTGAAGTAGCTCAGGGTTACAACCAACTCCAGGTGTATATTGAAATTTTGGATTTAGATAGTATGATGCAATAGTTATTGAGAATTAGTATGCGATAATAATATAAACATAATATTATTAAATGTGAATATTGGCAAAGAGGATAATAATTAGTTACCTGCTGAGGATGCTTAAGGGTTCTATCCCAACGATCTGCGATGATATGTTTCACCCACTCTTTAGCTTTGAGTCGATCTAAATTTGCCTTCATCAACCGAATCAACTCGTAGACAAATGGCATGGTTGGGATAACTTCTGAATCAACAATGCGAAGCACTGTGTATAATGCCTCATAGATGGACACTAGCTTCTCCACCTTCTCCCAATATACATGATCAAACATGAGCCTTTCAACCTCATATCCAACTTCGGTCCGACTAAGCTTGTGAGATGTCCATTCATTACTAATAAAGATTTTCTTTGAATCAACCCTTTTATTCAGAAGACTGTCAAGGGCAAAATAGTTTGTTGCAAATCTGCTCTGTGACGCACGATATTCCACCAACGCACTATTGGCCGCATTTTTGCAAGCAACCAACTATGATTGTAAATGAAGTTGTCTTTCTCACCATTCCCCGATCAACTCGAGCAACACTATCCCTTTTACCAATGTCTTCAAACATTAAATCATTGCAAAGATGTCACACAAGGTCCACACATTGTATTTCTTCATCAACAACTTTCCCCGCTTTCACAAATGCCGATCCATTATCTCAAGTTAAGTAATTTGCATGACATTATCTAACTTCCTTGATAACGCCCTTCAACAAAACCATATATGTATTTGTTTTCTTAATTTTATCCGACGTATCAATGTATTTCCAGGAAATCAGGTTTCCTTGAATAAAAACCATGAAATTAATAATGCTCAATTTAGTTGGCCTGGTCCATCCATCGCACATAATTGCACATCCATATGTCTCTCATTTCTCCTTTTGTATGTTGACATAATCTTCTATGTCTTTATACTCCATTTCCAAGTACTTGCTTTTGATTTCATATGGAGATGGTGGTTCAATTCTCATCCCTACATATAATAATTAAAGGAAAGTTAGTTAGTGGTTAGAAATTTGTAATAATAATTTAAGATAATAATGTCACTATTAAAACATATTATACAATTAGACAAACCTGCTTGTTGTGCACCAAAAATCATGTTCTTAAAATGGTGCTAGTCCGCTTTTTGAGGTGGAACGCTTTCATATATGAAAAACTTGCTAATTAATCATCTCATTGTTTCATTGATTGAACCACCTTTGAACATATTTTTTAGGCTTTTTTGTTTTGCAGCCGAAGACTTGTATAATGATGGTGCAATTGGCGGTGATGGATCTATATGCCAAACACTTTGTGATCTTTGTATACGTCTTGATGGATCACCCAAGTTGTGAAGATCACTATTGAAATTATGTAAAATAATAAATTCAATTTACATTTTTATATATAATTATGTGAAAAATGAATAGGTATAAAGATTTACCTATTTTTCTTTTTGCCTCATAAATCCTCCCGCAACCTCGTTTCTGCCCATTCACTAGCTTTTTGATGCACGTACTACTTCTCGACATTCCATTCCCACTCCACCGGTGCATGCTAGCTTCGAATACATATACGCACCCTCATCACCCTCCTCCTCATTATCATCATATCAAAGAGAGTGTAATGTTTTCCTCCCATTGTGCCTCGTAATTCAACTCGAATTTCTTCCATATCAGCTGCTTTTTTCGCTTTTACTTTACACTTATGTTCTAAAAGTTGCTTCATTTCTTGTTTTACTTCCGACGGCACATTTGGACACTTCAAGATTCGAACTCGTGATCCGTATTATTGCATTTAAACTAGTCAAAGAATCTCCACCACTTTTTGGCGCTTAAACCACAATAATTGCAAATTGTTCCATTTTTATGTCCCTCCAAAGGTGTGCAATACCTCCATGCAGGATCTCAACTTCCACTTCCACTAGTCATCCTATAAACACATGTGATTTTATTGAAAATGAAATTTGAATCAATGTCTAATATAATTAATTAACTACAAATTATATTAGTTAGTAATATTATGAACTAAAATAATATCATTAAGATATTTAAGAAGATCTAAATTTCTAAAAAAATCTAAATTTATAAGAAGATTTAAATTTCTAACATTAAATATGTTTAAGATTCAAGTTTCAAATACATTATATAACTAAAATTTAATGTAAAAGTATTATGTTTCAAATTACTAAAATAAGATTATAGTTGTTTAATGCTAAGATGTGTAATATCTAAGTTTCAAACATTATATCTAACTTAATTTATTATTATCAAATTAAACCAAAATATATTAAAATACATTAAAAATAAAATATGCATGTAAGTAATATGTTTCAATAATAGAGTTAATTAATAACTAAAAAATTAATAATTTTAATAACTAATATAATTAAAATAACTATTAACTAAATAACTAATATAATTAATTAACTAAAAATTTATTATCAAATTAAACTATAATAAAACTATAGTATAAAATATTTATTATAAAACTACTTCAACACCAAAATAAATTAAGATACATTAAAAATAAAATATGCATGTAAATAATATGTTTAAATTTAATATAATTAATAAGAATTAAAAATTAATTAACTAATATGTTTTACTAAAATAAGATTATAGTAAATAATCATTATAATTGATTATTCAAAAATTATATTAGTTAGTAATATAATTAATTAACTAAAAATTATATTAGTTAGTAATATGTTTATGAACTAAAATAATATTACTTAGATATCTAAGTAAAAATATCTAAATTTCTAACATTACATAATTATAATTAAGTTTGAAACATTATGTAACTAAAATAACTAATATAATTAAAATAACTATTTATTAAATAACTAATATAATTAATTAACTAAAAATTCTATTATCAAATTAAACTATAATAAAACTATAGTATACAAATATTTATTATAAACTACTTCAACACCAAAATAAATTAAGATACATTGAAAATAAAATATGCATGTAAACAATATGTTTCAAATTTCTAATATAATACAATTAATTAATAACTAAAAAATTAATTAACTAATATGTTTTACTAAAATAAGATTATAGTAAATAACTAATATAATTGATTAACTAAAAAATTATATTAGTTAGTAATATAATTAATTAATTAAAAATTATATTAGTTAGTAATATGTTTATGAACTAAAATAATATTACTTAGATATCTAAGTAAAAAGATCTAAATTTCTAACATTATATAATTATAATTAAGTTCGAAACATTATGTAACTAAAATAACTAATATAATTAAAATACTATTAACTAAATAACTAATATAATTAATTAACTAAAAATTATATTATCAAATTAAACTATAATAAAACTCATAGTATAAAATATTTATTATAAAACTACTCAACACCAAAATCTATCCAAGATACATTAAAAATAAAATATGTATGTAAGTAATATAATATAATTATTTAACTAAAAATTATATTAGTTAGTAATATAATTAATTAACTAAAAATTATATTAGTTAGTAATATGTTGATGAACTAAAATAATATTATTTAGATATGTAAGTAAAAAGATCTAAATTTCTAACATTACATAATTATAATTATTTAATAGTAGGATGTAATGTCTAAGTTTCAAACATTATATCTAATCTAATTTAGTACTACCAAATTAAACTAAAATACAACTATAGTATAAAAATATTTATTATAAACTATTTCAACACCGAAATAAAACTAAATAAAATATGCATAAAAACAAAATTAATGAACAAAGAAACATACCTTAATTTACAAAGATCTTCCAAAATTAGATAAAGAACAAAGAAAAATTATTTGAGAGTGAAATGGAGTTTAGATGAATGGGATGAGTTTGTAATGAAATTGTATGATTTAGGGTATTTATAGAATTCTTGAGTCAAAATAGCCACTGGATTGTCAAAACCGTTGTGATTTATTTCAACCAAGCGATTTGATTTTTACTCAAACCTAACCGTTGAATCATCATATATCCGTTATAAATCATTCTGGACCGTTAGATCAAACTTTAGATTTAAAATCAACCGTTGGATAAAAAATATAGCCGTTTGATTCTTTTAAAAACGCGGACGAAATCTAGACCGTTAAATAAAAAACATAAACAATCTGAGGGCCAGGAATTCTGGATTTTTTTCGAAAAAAAATCGATGAAAAATCGCTGATAAATCGAAGATAAATCGCCATTTTCCTCTCCAGCAACGCGCCTCACAGGCGCGTGCACAGCACTGTCGATTTTTCGACCGAAAAAGCGGAATTTTTTCGATTTTTCTTCAAAAAATCACTGATTTTTTTTTATTTTTTAACGATTTTTCCTCCAGTCGATTTCCCGATGCAAATTTCTTTTCTATGATGATCGAAAACCGATTTTTCGATGAAATATCGATCGAAAAAAACGATTTTTTGTTCCCTGTATACAACCCACAGGCCATAACAAGAATTTAGAGTTGTGCATACAATTTTCTTTCGTCTTTTCATGCACATTTCAGCCTTTACCAACACAATGAAGAGACCTCTTTGAGACATTTATAATCATTTCTTTCTATTAAACTCAATATGAGGATTTCTCTCTATGAGGATTTCTCTCGCTCTCTCTTACTCTTTTAACATAGTGGTGATCCGGTCAAAAAGCACTGTTTGTGGCGACCCGCCACTCACGCATGAGCAAAAAAAAACTAATTAAAAAGCCAAAAGGATCCTATAGTGAGGGTGCTTTAAATGATTATAGCTAGTTAATCTAATCAGTGATGAATCCCTTCATCCCTAAGTGTAGATATGCTTCCATAAATCCATCCTTCGCATTCTCACTTGAACTTCTACTCATTATCATTCCACTTAATAGCTTGCCTTTCAATCACATCTCAAGATTTGATGTGATTTTTAAGTTTTATATGCATAAATATTTTGTTAAAAAAACATAAAGAAAATTTGTCTAAATCAAAAATAGAAAATTAATTAGAATCATAATTTGTTTCACAGTTTAATTGTAATCATGGAATCTATTTGCCACAGCTGAGAAGAAAATATGGTGGAAACCCTTGTTGAAAAATATAAGGAAAGAAATCCAAGTTGGTCATGATTTCAGAATTGATGGAAACTATCTGGGGCCAAATCAAATCTAGTAAGAAATGTTGATAAGAAAGAACAAAATAATAAAATATGAATTAGGAATGAGATATGTGGTATATGATGCTCACCTTGATATAGTTCTTATAAAATCCCTTAACCACAGAGTTCCTAAAGAAATCATCATTAGATGTTAAATACTGCCCCTGACTTCTTCCCCAGTCCACATACTGCTTCTTCCCTCCAAAGTTTGTTGGAGTAAAATCGAATATATGGGTTTATATATTAAATAAATGTGAATTATAGGCTATCAAATAAAGTTAGGCTAATTAAAGTGATTAATTTAAATTTTGGGGTCTTAATTCATATATTATAAAGTGTGGACATGAATGTGTAGAGACAAGCGTAATTTCTATTTTTATAATAGGTTAAAATAGAAATTACAAACACCGTGGATTGCTCATATACGTACACACCGGGTTATAAATAGGGGTCATGGTCCCCAGATCACACAAGGTTTTTTTTTCTTCTGATGTCCATTGTCAAAGAGAAATATTAGACAGAAAACTAGTGTAGATATAGAAGATCATAAAGCCTCAGATTCAGATTTAGAAGATCATAAAACTCATACTGCATTCAACTGAAAATCATAAAGTTTCGTAATTCGCATTCAAATATCTCAATATTTTGTTATGGATTCGTGCACGCCGTTAAAATCTCGTATTTTGATTCTTGATGATTCAATATGAATGTTCCTATTTGTGTGATGGTTTTCACATAATTTTTTTTTAAAATCTCTCATTTGGTATCAGAGCGATTTCATGTTGAATTGTTGAGAATATGTTAGAAAATGATTTTTTTATTCAAATAAAATATTTATTTATTATTTTTCCCCTTAACTTCGATCAGAAATGCTCCAAATTTCAGATTCTTGTCCCTGAAGGACAATTAGAACATGGATTCATGTCCCTGAAGGACAATTAGCAAATGAGTTTAAACTACGCCTGAAGCACGGGAGACCTATTGGTTCAAAGGATGTTCCTCCCCGGAAGAGGAGAACACAAATGAGCATTGGTACCCCTGAAGTGGTACATGACATACGCCTGAAGCGTGGAAGACCTATTGGTTCAAAGGATGTTCCTCCTCAGAAGAGGAGAACACAAATGAGCATTGGTACCCATGAAGAGGTACATGATAAAAATAATAATAATAATAATAATAGTCAAGGCCAACTGGATGTTTTAGTTGGTGATTTAAATATAAATATGTTATTGTTACAGTGTATTTACAAAAATTTACATTCAAATATAGGTGTTTATATATATATTTTGAGATAAGTTAATTAACACAATATATCACCAAAATGACCATTTTTGTACAAATTAATTTTATTTCAAAATATAACAAGATTATGTGCCTGTAACTTATGTGAATATTAATTGGCCCAAAGGAAAATTACACCTGTGGTAATAAACGCTTGATAATTATTTGGTTTTACATATGAATAATAAATTGGCCCAAAGGAAGATTTATCATTCAATATGTTCTTATTAATTTATTTGACACATACCAGATATCACTTGCAAGTTAATATTTTTTATCCAAAGATAAAATATTAATAGAGTGTTCAATATCTTGAGATGGGGTTTGCCTTTCTTTGAATTTATTTTTCGGTTTTTCATCTTATGTGAGTTTTTTATTTTTTTTTATTTTTTTTGCTTGTTTATTGATATCTGATTCAGCTACTAATTCTGCTTCTAACATTAATGCTAGCATTAATTCTATTTCTATGCTAAATGGCACAAACTTCAAGACATGGCATGAGAACCTCCAAATAGTTCTCACGTCATGGATCCGACTCATATATGGTTTCTTCTCTTGCACCTCTTACTGTCGAAAGTTCCTTTGATGAAAAGAGGGATAGCGACAAGTCAACGATGTGTTTGATGACTATTAAGAACATCATGAGGCACAATATCAAAACGACAGACAAATCTAAGATTCTAAAGAAATTAAGAATAGATCAGACAGAAAATCAAACAGAACTTATAATCTTATCCAATGATATATGCACTAGAACACTGAGTACACGAAATCACCCTACCAAACAGAGTACAACCGATCCTGAGATTTACCGCAGATTTATTTATATCTCCCACCATCTTGCCAATATGATTATTAATCGCATGATCTTGTATCACGATCATCTTACATTGCAGAAGAACAGAAGGTGAAATAGAGTGGTTATTTGATCAATTTCAAGGATAAAGGGAAGAAAAGAAAGAAGGATAAAGAAGCTGTAGAGGTTCCATATCAAAAGAAACAACATAAAGAAAAAAGGGTTGATGGTTGTTTCTTCTGTGGAGTTATGGGACATAAGAAGAAGCAATGTACCAACTATCATGCTTAGCGTGCAAAGAAAGGTACACTTCTTAATCTAGTTTGTTATGAGGTTAATCTGACTTCGGTACCTAAACACACATGGTGGATAGATTCTAGTGCAACCTCTCACATCAATGTGTCCATGCAGGGTTGCCTGAGTTGCCGAAAGCTAAATGATGGTGAAAGATACATCTTTGTAAGTGATGACAAGAAGGTCGAAGTTGAGGAAATTGGGACATTTAGGTTATTATTAAAAAATCCGTACTTATTTGGATTTGAATGAGACATATGTTGTACCGTCTCTTGATCGGAATTTGGTTTTATTTCATATTGAAAATTTTTTGCTATACTTGTTCTTTGGAAATAATAAATTTAGTTTTTTCAAAATTCAAATTTGCTGGTATCGGTTCTTTATCTTATGTAGATAACCTTTATATGTTTGATACAATTTTTGTTTCATATCATGAAACCTGCAATTAAGCACTCAAGGTGTTAAAAGAAAATCAAACCAATGAGAATTCCTCATCATTATGGCATAAGAGATTAGGTCACATCTCCAAAAGGAGAATTGAAAGGCTTCATGTCGACTGGGATTCTAGATTCCTTGATTTTCGGAGAAATTTTGAAATTTGGCACAAATTGCATAAAGGGAAACAAACAAACACAAAGAGATTTGTGCCAACAAGGCCATGTGATGTCTTACTAACTGATACATACAGAGACAGGGTTGGCTTCCACGGTTTCATGGAATGGCCAACAATATTATCACGCGAGGACGGTAATTTTCACATTATGGCTACTTTATCTCATTCATGAAAAGTCCCAATCACTGGAAGTGTTCAAATCGTTCAAAGTTGAAGTTGAAAATCAACTCAATAAAAGGATTAAAACGTCAGATCTGACCGTGGTGATGAATACTATGGAAAGTATGATCGTTCGTGTGACCAACGTCTCGACCATTTGCTAAATTCCTGTATAATGCCAGATCGTCCCACAATACACCATGCCAGGTTCTCCAAGCATGAATGGTGCTATTGAAAGGCGAAACAGAATGCTCAAAGACATGATAAGAAGTATGATTAGTCATTCTAACTTGCCAATATCACTATAGGGTGAATCATTAAAGACTGCAGCATATATCCTTAACAGAGTACCAACTAAAGCAACTGCTAAAACCCCTTATGAACTTTGGACTGGCAAGAAGCCTAGTCTAAAGCACTTACACATTTGGGGATGTCCAGCTGAAGTAAGGCCTTACAGGCCACATGAAAAGAAATTGGATTCAAGAACGGTTAGTTGCTATTTTATTGGATACTCTGAAAGATCCAGGGGTTACAAATTCTATGATCCTACTACTCAACCAATTTTCAGGATTTAAACGCTTCATCTTATGATGTCAGTTTGAGGTGAGGGGAGATATGATAGGATTTTGCTTTGAAGAATATGTTGATATTCCCACAGCTGTCATTGACATTAATCATGCTCCTATACCTGACATTGTTCAAGAAGCATATCCAAATCAAAACAATATCCAAGAACCTCATGTTCTAGAAGAACAAACTCTACCTCCTCTAGAACCTATGCCATTAAGGAGATCCACTAGAGAAAGGAGAAGTGCATTGCCAGATGATTACATTGTATTTCTTCTAGAACATGAGTTTGACATTGGTGCGGTGGAAAATGATCCAATCAACTTCCACCAAGCCCTAGAAAGTTCTAAATCTCAAGAGTGGATTGATGCCATGAATGAAAAGATCAAGTCCATGAAGGACAATGACATTTGGGATCTTGTCCCATTGCTTGAAGGTGTGAAACCCATTGGTTGCAAATGGATATTTAAAACCAATTGGGATTCGAAAGGTGACGTGGAGAGATATAAAGCTCGTCTTGTCGCTAAAGGTTATACACAAAAGGAAGGCATCGATTATAAAGAGACTTTCTCTCTAGTTTCATCGCAAGACTCTTTTAGGACAATAATGGCACTTATGGCGCACTTTGACCTTGAGCTTCATCAGATGGATGTTAAGACTGCATATCTCAATGGTGACATTGATGAAACAATCTTATATGGTGCAACTTAAAATTTGTGTCAGAGATACAAAGACGATGGTTTGTGTTAAAGAAATCTATCTACGGGCTTAAGTGCTTCGCCAATGGTATTACAAGTTTCACCGAAGCATGTCATTTCTATCCGGTTTTGAGATGAATATGGTTGTCGATCAGATATACTATAAATTCAGTGGGCGTAAGCATATTTACTTGGTTTTATATGTTGATGACATATTGCTTGCCACTAACGATATAAGCATGTTACATGAAACCAAGAGAATTCTATCAAAGAAATTTGAGATGAAAGATCTTGGTGATGCTCTTTTGTGTTAGGTATACAGATACACCGGGATCGATCTCGAGGAATACTTGGTTTATCACAAAAGAGCTATATTGAGAAAATTCTTAAAAGGTTTGACATGCATAATTGCAAACCAGACACCCCGTGCTAAGGGAGACAATCTAGTCTCGCCTCAATGCCCCAAGAATAATTTTGAGATTCAGAGATGCAACAAATCTTTATGCGTCACAATAGAAAGTCCTCGATGTATACTTCAAGTATGTACGCATCCCGGACATTGCGCATTGTTATGTTGGGCGTGATATTTAAGCACATCGAAGGATCATTGATAGAAACCAAGTTGTCATGAGGTACTTACAGAAAACAAAAGACTACAGGCTCACTTATCGAAAGTTAGATCGCTAGAGATCATCGGATACTCAACTGACATTGATGCCGAGATAGCATGAAATCTACTCGTATGCTATATCTACTTACTATGGAGGTGCATTGAAGAGTGTTAAATAATTTATTGTAGCTTCTTCCACCATGGCAGCTGAGTTTGTAGCTTGTTATGAGGCATCCAATCATGGAATATGGTTGCGAAATTTTGTCATGGGTCATGTGATATGGATGGCATTGAAAGACCACTTAAGTTATTTTGTGACAATAAATCAACAGTACTATATTCCAACAACAACAAGAGTTCGATGAAGTCAAAATTTATAGACATCAAATTCCTAGTTGTCAAAGAAAGGGTTCAGAGTGGACTTATATCTATAGAGCACATTGGGACAAACTCCATGATTGCAGATCCGCTGACTAAGTTCATGAGCACACTGCTCATATGGGTGTGGTTTCTCTTCAGGATGTGTCGTTTTAGTGGGAGTTTGTATTTTAGATGCTTTTTAGATACTTTTGTTATGGATATTATGGATTTTAAGCATGCATCGAAGTAAAGTATTCATTTTTCATCCACTTTGATTTTGTATGGTTTGATCTCACTAAGGTTGAAGGAGGACGAGTTGGAAATAGGCATGTTGAGATCACATTGCATGAAATTTCCATGCTACACATCCACACTTGATCTTTGTCATTAGTTACATTGATATATGTGATCATTGGTGGGTCTAGTTACTTAAATATGTAACGACGATCGCTTGGTTCTATATATTGGAAAGGTTAATGGACAAGATCATATGTATATAAAGTTTTGATAGCAAAACTCATGAGTTTTATAAAGTATAATTCACGCTTATAAAGTTACATATAGCCAAAGTGGGAGATTGTTGAGTAAATCGAATATAAGGGCTGACATATATTAAATAAATGTGAATTATAAGCTATCAACAAAGTTAGCTAATTAAAGGATTAATTTAAGTTCAGCCTTAATTAATATATTATAAAGTGTGGGCATAATGTAGAGACAAACGTAATTTCTATTTTTATGATAGGTTAAAATAGAAATTATGAACAATCGTGATTGTTCATATACAGACACAATTGGTTATAAATAGGGGTCATGGTCCCCAGATCACACAAAGTTTTTCTTTCTTCCGATTCCCATTGTCAAAGAGAAATATTAGACAGAAAACTAGTGTAGATCTAGAATATCATAAAGCCTCAGACTCAGATTTAGATCTGGAAGATCATAAAGCCTCATACTCATATTCAGATTTGGAAGATCATAAAGTTGCAGACTCAGATTCAAATATCTCAATATTTTGTTATGGATTCAGGTACGCTTTCGCAAATCCTGTATTTTGATTCTTGATGATTCAATATGAATGTTCCTGTTTGTGTGATGGTTTTCACATAATTTTTTTTTTTAAATCTCTCAAAGTTCTCATAATTGTTTGCCAAGCTCAGCACCAGCTTTATCCCATATTTTCCTGCTTCTGATATTACAAAATCCAACCCCTTTTGAACCCAAGAAAGGAAACAGTAATGGAAGAAACTAGAGTCATGCATAGTCATAGATGGATTAAAATTCATTAAAAAAGGCATAACTTAGACAAACTCGAAAATTCAATATTAGGAGCCAGAACAACTAATTGTTCACCTTGTACATCTCATGAAGGAGTTACCGAGTGTAATGCCTAGTGAGTATCTTCTCAATGGATTCCAAACTAGCCATATGATGCATGATGGTCAGTTGTTTCAGATAAATTTGTGCTCCCTCAATGTCAGCAAGAGCCATAAGACCCTCTCGCACTAGCCGTATTAGACTAGTCAACAAGAAAATAGAATAAAATAACACAGGCCAAATGCCTAGTCTGATATATTCATGCCATAGGCACATAAATAACATTTCCTTTGTAACAATTAAGCAGATGTTAAGACCAACAATAAACCAAGTAACACCATAGGCCAGTGTATTGCATTTAGAAGAGCAATGTAAAGGGAAGATTGATGTGGCATGTGGCACAATATGATTCCAAGGCAGGACATATGGGTTCCTACATTACACTTGTACCTTGATTGGTTGTTTAGCAATTCTATGGAAAATAGTCTATCTATCTATGTATCACTAATATATTTCTAAAGAACTGAGAGTTCCTTAAGGCTGAATGTGTGGACAAATAGTGAGGCCTCAAGTCAGGACCCTTCCTGGTCACTAACATGCTTGTGTACCCCTTAGGTCACTTACATGTATAATAGATTCCCCTGATGTAAGAATTCCATGCCTAAGCATCCATGGAGTGCTGGAAAAGCTGCAAAAGGAAATGTGTCAAAGAAATTAGTGGATAAATAATAGAATATGAGAATTTATTTAGTCTTCATTGGGTGACTAAAACCCCCCACCTGCAACATTCCATCCCAATCCCTCACTTGATCCAAATGTAAAAAGCACAAGAGCAATAACTAAAAGCAAAGATAGCTTCCACGAGGAACAATCCACGTGATCACCTTGCTAGCTTGATGGGGGCCAAATAGTCGCTTAATTACTAGAGGAGCCTTAGTGAGGTAACTAAGGATGGTGGCAACTGGGTGGAAGGAATGGAACTTACCCTACAAAAATTGAACACCCTTTAAATCATCATTATCATACCATTTGACTGATAAATCCAAAAGCAAGAAGAGGGGGGGTCAGGTCCCATAAGGCCTAAGAAAAAACAGACATTTCCTGGCAACTTTGAGCCGAATGCGGTGTCGAGCTCAATAGCGAGACCGATCCAAGATACGGGATCAGCCAAGAGCGACATCGTGCATGTACAGTGCAACACAATGGTACTCTGCCCACCCATGAATATCTCTGAAGTATACTCATCCATGGCTTTCTTGCCATCTCCAACATATGGCACATACTTCAATAGCAAAAACAACGTCATACAAATGTTAGTCCAAACCAGAATCTGAATTGTAATAGTAATTGTAATACATGGTCATAGTATTGTAGTACCTTGATGACCACAACATGGTTAGGAGGCTTCCCAAGCTCATACAGGATTGCATTACTGGCAACCATGTCATCTACAACATTGCGTAATACATGGTCATAGTATTGTAGTACCTTGATGACCACAACATGGTCAGGAGGCTTCCCAAGCTCATACAGGATTGCATTACTGGCAACCATGTCATCTACAACATTGCTCTTGGAGATCTCAATGGACCGAAAAGTTTAAGGAAGGCATATATTTATACCCATCGTTGTTTCAAATGGTTATACTACCATGGAGGTTTGTCACCACCATGTCAAGATCATCATCATCTTTCGCTTTAATTATTGAGATTAAATTCCAAATTTCAATATAGAAGAATGCTAGAATTTGATATACCCACGCCACCTCCAAAAAAGGAGATCCACTAATACGTATCTCATCTTGGTTTGGTCCAATTTTAAAATCATCCCCACCAATCGCACTATCCCCTCATAGCCAACCAATCAAATCGAGAAAATAAGAGTGGGATTAGACAGTAGACACCCATGTATGATGAATTCATAATAATGTTCAGATAGAAAAATCTCAGAATGATGGTGGAAGGAGAAATCTCAAGCTCATTCTTGTCCAGAGAAGCAAATTAAGAGATTTCCGTGGAAATATTCATTCCACAATCACATTGTCAGAATAAGTAAAGACACCAACTTTCTCTGACATCAACAACCATACCGTGCATAACCATACTAGCCGCAGAACACTAGCTGATTAAGACCTCCATGAATAAACCAAATCATATAAATATATATAAGTACATTGTTTACAAATATCAATATATAAAAAGATCAATCTATATCAATGAGTCCTACAAGATGGTGTCTTTATATTTCTTTTAGGACCGCACTGAGGATACATAGCCTGTTGGGCAATAGGGTCCCGTGGAATATTAAACTGATCGGATGGAGTTGATGGAGCTGATGGAGCCGAGGGAGCTAATGGATGAAGTACCCGACGTACACGTAGAGCACAAGGTCGCCTAGCTAGAAGTGAACCCAACTCTGCTACAAGGTCAAGGATGGTGTCATTGATGGGAGGCAATGTAGGTGATGATAAAGGGTGTGATGAGAAGGTCCCCTCTACTGCTATGGACGCTGGCTTTGGCGACACCGGATATGGTAAAGATGTGTGTCCGGGGGGGCATGAAAGGTGATATGTCTAGGGCATGGAAGGTGATGTATGTGTGGGGGCATGGCGGTGATGTAAGTGTGAGGGGGGCATATGCAGAGGGATAAGTATGGGGGTATTGAAGAGGGGCCAAGCTCCGGTTCAAGTGTACCACGACCACTATCACCATCTGGACCATGACCTCGCCCACCATCTCGACCACGACCTCGGCGATTAACTCTCCCTTTCCCTCTTCCTCTACCTCGAATGAGCTACATACGTACTGGAGTGGATGACACCGGAGGTCTAATGGTTGGTCCATGTGATGTAGAGGCCTCTTGATCATTGCTAGCGATGCGATGCTCTTCTCCGATCTGGTGTAACACTGATCGAGCTATACAATGTATGTCACACACCAAACCGGTGGTAGCATAGTGCAAGCGACTAGTGATGTCAGCCATGGCAGAGATCTGAGTGAACCAAACAAAGCATTATAAATACATAATCTATTGATTCAAATTTGGAAAACACTTTAGAAACATAGGATTCTAACTTACCAAAACATGAAAAGTACAGCCTTAACAACACGACCCTAAATCTGAGCATCAACATATGGAGTGAAATGCTCAGCTTATGTCAATCTATTAGCACCTAGTTCCCTTCATGCAACAAAGTAATTGTTGAGACGAAAGAAGGTCAACTGTACTAATGCAGTTACTGGTAGGCTACGAGCTCCTTTAAGGACACTGTTAAAAACCTCTGAAATGTTGGTTGTCATTATCCCATATCTTCGACCTCTATTATGTGAAAAATCCCATAACTGGAAAGGGATTGCCTCTAGCCATTGTAGTGCTTCAGAATTAATTCTCCCAATTGTAGTTATATGCTTATTGAATTTGCGTTCTATGCTCACTAAAGCTACTCTGCATACCAAATTATTCAAAAGTTTATCCTTGAACTAGGTCATAAAATTGCTTACAAGATGACGCATGCAAATCTTGTGATAGGCAGATGGTGCAGCCCAACCAAGATGGGGATCGGTAATTGCTGCCATGATACCTAGACGTCTGTCAGATATAACATAAATTCCCGTCCATTGAGTTACTATATTTCTAATACATGCCAAGAACCAACCCCAACTATCAATGTTCTCACCTTCCGTAATAGCAAATGCCAATGGAAACAACTGATTATTTTCGTCACAACTCATTACAATCAATAACTTGCCTTTATACTTCCCATATAAATGTGTACCATCAATACTCATTACAGGACAACAATGTTCAAACCCTTCAATAGATGGCTTGAATGACCAAAAAACGCGTTTGAATATCTCAATGTTTGATGGCAAGAACAAACGTGGCAGCTCTGTATATGACTGAGAGAAGTCACCAAATAATTGTCTAATTGCTTTATGCTTTCCATCCAACACCTTTTTGTATGATATTTAATATCCCCATTTCTCCATCACACTTGCTTGAATAGCAGTCGTAGTCAATGTGAATTATGCCTTAATTATTGCCTTTATATGAGCAGCAACCAAGTTCGAGTCCAGTTGATGATGGTCCCGGTTCAAGCAAGGATTGACACAAGTATGCGGCCTTGTATATTTGTTGATAATAAATAAGCAAGTATCTTTCACAACCATTACACGAAGCTTCCATGGACAGTGACATTCTTCCGCCTTCTTATATCTTAAAACGTGCAATTTTTTTGAGAATGCAACAACGAAAAACTCTTGGTGTGCTTTAATTGAGTAAATCTTTGCAGCCTTTTGCAAATCAGATTTCGAATTAAAAACTTGGCCAATTACAAATTCTCCACTCGAATAACCTGTAGTATGCTTGTAACACCCGAAAAATACCTTAGCAATTTTCGGACTTGTTTAGGGTATATTATAAGCTAAATAGGAATTTTCGGGAAATAAAACGATAGACCCGGAATTAATCATAAAGCTAAGGGTAAATTAGTCATTTACCACTTGAGGATATGAAAGGCATAAAACCATAAGTTTATATGCCAATATGGAATTTGAGAAAGATGAAATAGAAATTGGAATGAATGGAAGGACTAAATTGCAAAAATGAGAAAAATAACTTAAAAATGCAAAGGCCAAACATGCCCACAAACAATTGATAAGAGCAAATTTGGTCTCAATTTTTGAGAGACCAAACCGTAGAGAGAGAGGGAAAGAGGAAAAGAGAGAAGAAGAGGAAGAGGAAGAGGAAGAGAAGGTTAAGAGAAGCCAAGCAAAAGGTATGGAACTATGACTACAGTATGGATTCGTGATTTTTGGTATAGATATTACATGGAAAGTAAGGATCTTATGGTTTTGTATGGATTTCTAGGGATTTTTATGAGCCCCAAACCTAGGGTTTGTTAGGATTCCATCCTAACCAAAGATTTCTTGAAAGTTGGGTTGGTAAAACCCCATATGGTACAAGATGGTTATAGAATCCTCCCTTTTAGGTTGGATTCATGGTTTAAATGAAAGTAATTGAGTTAGGGTTTAGAACAAACCCTAACTAATCATCATGTTTGGTTTGTGTATGGGTTATGACCCATATTAGAATGGTTTTTGGAGTAATTCATGAAAAGTTTTGAAGAAAGAAATGTAATGAAAGATGACTTGAGTAGAAAAGAGATTACAAGATGAATTTGGAGTGGTTTTGATGTGTATATAGAGTATTGAGTTGATTTGGGTAGCAATATATGGAAAAGGGAAGAAAAACCCACATTCTGGGCAAAATTCGAGGGGTTGTTCCGGTACAGGTCTAAGTTGTACCGATATAGGTAGTGTTCTGTTTTTCTGTTTTGACCAATGTTCGTATTTTGGCCATAACTTACTCATTTCTATCCGATTTGAGTGATTCAAGTGGATAATTAAACTAGACTTCAAGGAGAACCAAACATCTTGAAATAGCTACCTTCAAATTATGATTCTAAGTTGCCCAGAAATTCACTCAAAGTGGGACTATGTTCAAGCCAAATTCTGGTTCTGTTTTGATCATAGAGTAGTCCCGAGTGTCTAGGTCATATCTTGAGTTTCGGTGCTCCAAATTGGGTGATTCCAGTTGGAGAAGAACCATTAGCACCATAGCTTCAAAAAAGTATAAAGAACCAGTGTCAAATATGAATTTAAAACCCTCGAAAATGACAAAAGTCAGTGGTCAAGGTGTGTCAAGTTGTCGATTTTTTCACTCGGGCCAGAACTTGCATGCTAACTCCTTCGTTAGGACTCCATTATGGGTATTCTTGGACTCTATGGAAAGCTCATTGAGTCTAGAATCTAACCATATGCTATTTAATGGCATTTGGTGCCCATATCTTGTCTGAAAACTAAATTGTTGTACCAAGTGTACTAATCGCTTGGTTAAAGTTAAATGGAATACATGGTAGAAGATATGAACAAGAACTAGAAATATGTGAAAATTTGATATGTAAAGGAGCATAGATAAGAAAGGTACTTACGGGTATCAAAGGAAGAGTCTCTGTTCTATACTTCTACGGGAGATAGGACAGTCTGATAAAGTACAAGTAAAATGTACAAGTATAGAAATGTATAGGGATATGTCATAAGATATGATAGGTATATGTCATAAGATATGGTAGGATATATGTCATAAGATATGATAGTCTAAAGTACACGAATGATAGGCACATAGGAATATAAGATTATATGATATGAATATATGATAGACATACCGAAATGAATAAGATGGAACATGCTAAGAACACATGATAGAAACGCGTAAATGCTAAGAATGATAGAGATAAGTAAAAGATGACAGCACGTGAATGCACAAGTAATAAATGATAGGTACATATATGAATATATGAATGAGTAAAAGCATACATGATAGAAATATAGAAAGTACCTGAATAGCTAAATCATGATAGAAACGCATAAAGGATATGATGCATAAATGATATAAAGGAATATGAATAGATAAAGATATATATGACTATATGAATACAAGAGTGCATAGATGCATGCATTATATATGATAAACAAAACTAATGATAGAAAAAGATATGAATATATGTATTATAGAGAAATATGAGAACCATAATATGAAGCTACAGATATGAGAACGAATACATATTAAAGTAATGATAGTATATATTGCATAAGCAATTATGATAACAATAGTTATTCATGCTTATGAGATATGTACAGAAAACGTAATAAAGCTGATTGTCCGCTAGAACCCGGGGTAGAGGATGGATGCTACGTTTATAGGAAGATACGTTGCCGCAAGATATAGACACGTATATCGAGGCCTCGCTTTGGGTCGATGACATAGATCCCGCTTTTGATCACTTCTGGCTCCAAAGGGTCACTACATAGCACGTGCATAGGTCACCTGTCTGCATAAAGGATGATACCTTCAGGTATTTACAGATAGAGATCACTGTCTCGTACAGTGATAGACCTTCGGGTACATACAGATAGAGATCACTATCTCATACAGTGATAGTACCTTCAGGTACATATAGTTATTTCCCGTATCCGCTCCTAAGGTATTTGCAGGTATGAACATAAAAGAAAATGAAAAGTATATACAAAGGAAATGTATATAAAAAGTATATGATATGATATGAGAAGCATAGCACTGCTATGCGATTATAGTATACAGTTACAAGAACAAGAAATACAGTATAAGAGCATATGAAAGTATATGATATGACAGTACAGAATATGAAAGTACATGAAAACATATGTGAAAACATATGACAATATATGATATGATAGTAAAAGTATAAGTCTTATAATCCTACGGGATATATGAAAGATGAGATAGAAATTCACATAATATGAAAAAATAAATAAGATATGATATGAAAGTATTGGCTTTAAGCCAACACAAAAAAAGTACAGAAAGTATACGAAAGCACAAAGTATATGATAGAATAAGAACGTACAAATGTATATGAAGTATACAACTAGTACAGGATGACAATATATGAAAAGTACAAGATGAAAGCATACAACATGAAAGTATACGATAGTACAAGTATGAATATGAAGAATGAAAAGTATAGCATGGGTGTGTAGCCATTACATGAAATAAGACATGATATATACACAGTCTAAGAAATGATATAAGTAATATTACATGGAATGCAATAAGTCATAAAACGGAAAGATGAGCAGTATAGGAATATGTAAAGTATAGAAACAGAAAAACAGTAAAAGTATAGATAGGAGATATGATAAAGACATAGTACAGGTAACAGAACAAGGTTGACATGCAAGATGATAAGTCATGAAAGTTATAGGAATATGTTTAGATATATGAAATGCACATGGATAAGCTTGTGATGTTACCATGGTAGTTGTCCATGCTATGTTCCCACCTGCGTAGCGAACGGTGTTCAACTGTAGGTACCGAAGAGGAGGCTAGAGACAGACATCCCACATCAATGCACGGGCCATCTCGTAGATAGGTGCTCACTGTGCTACTGCCTTCCGCAATCTCTGATGTTTTGTAATAGAAATGTACATGTATAAGTATTTGTATAAGTAAATGGGACTTTATATATGTGTATAGATTTTTACGGACACCAATTCCTGGTAGTTTTTGTATATGTAAATACTTTTGTTATTATTAAATTGTTTGTATACTATACAAGTACAATCGAAAGAACAGTCAATAAGAGTCCCAAGATATAGTACAATATAGAAAAGTATCGGTGTCTTAATTTCTGGTTTGATCCACATTCTGTAGTCTAACTCGAGAAGTGGGGCTGGACAATGCTACACCCATGGAGTCCAATAACTTACAACAGCATTATCTAGGTTTTCAACATGTTCAAATTGAGGTGTTAGCGGTAAGTGATAATGAACAGGGGATGACTCATCTAATGTCTCATCATTTGGGTGATTTGATACATCACAAGATGGTGCTTGTGCAGAGACATATATCCCTTATTCATTCTCCAAAACTTGGTTAAAAGTTCGAAAGGATGATGCATGTCCATTAGCTTCAACATCCACATCTCCATTACATTCATCATCAACATCTTCATCATATTCATCATTACCTTCTTCATCCGGCTGCCAGCTCTTATCATTCCATTTGTCCAAAGATCCCGCACTAGACCGCCACTAGGCCCACAACTATAGTCGTGATTCAGGTAACATCAGAATTTGCTGCCAACCAATAAATTCCATGGCCACCCACAGATTGTCTCAATCAGGTTTCGACTCAACAACTTCAATATACGCCCAGCTTCTCAATGTTTATTATGTTAATCAACAACATTCATTACTACACTCATCATATCCCATATTGGAAAAGGTTGGAACCTATTTCTTCTCAGGGGATACTTACAATTGAGTACTAATTTGAACCTTCGTTTGTCAATATTGTCTTTAAGTATATCATATAAATCAATTGTTCAAAACTGCATTCAACCGATACATCTAAAGGCAAAATAACAGCTTTTCTCCCCTCATATTTGACATCTATTTCACTCCTCAATATTTGTCCATTGTAGTAACATATCACGGGAATAGTTGAAACAGACATAATTGACCTGTACAAAATGGTCCCAAATGAATTGAATAATATGAGATGTCATTACCCTGATATCACATCAACTTTATCATAAAGAAAACAATCATGTTCTAAAAAATAAAATATTTAAATATTTCCAAAGTGTCCTCAAATTTTTCCAAATTTAGTATTATAGGTTTTGTGTGGTTTTAATGATCTTAGAATGTAGGTTTTTAATATTTTATGTTTTAAGGGTTTTATGGTTCTAGGGTTTTAGGGTTTTAGGGTATTTGGGTTTTATGGTATTTGGGTATTTGGGTATTTAGGGTTTTAGGGCTTTAAGGGCCTTTCGTTTTCCTATTTTTGCTTTCTGGGTTTTAGGCTTCCTGTTTAGGTTTAGGTATTTGGGTTTTATGTTATTTGGGCTTGGGTATTTAGGTTTTAGGCTTTAGGCTTTAAGGGCCTTTTCATTTTCGTTTTAAGGTTTTATGGTTTTAGGTTTTAGGCTTTCTGCTTCTTGTGGTTTAAGGTTTTAGTATTCGTTTTATGGTATTCGGGGTATTTAGGTTTTTAGGTTTTAGGGTTTTAGGCAGTACTTATACATCCATCTTCCATTTTGGTCCAGGTCTATATTTCCCTAGTCTCAGGCTTACAATCATAGTATTCAGGCTCCAGTAGTCTTATGGTCTTATTGTAGTCTTGTGGTCTTATGGTCTTACTTAGTCTTATTGATCTTGCATGGTCTTACTTGCCCAAGATTCCTAGTGGTCTTTAGTATTCACACATGGTCATAGGGCCTTGGGGGCCTTGGCTCAGGTTTCTACGTTAACGCTTAACAAGAAGTCTTTTTTATGGCAATTTGTATCAACAATAACTTAATAAATCCTAATCTTCCATTTGGTTACTAAGAAAATCCAAGAAAGTCTTTTATTTATCTGTAGTCTAACTGTAATATAATGAAAGTGTAGTGTGTGCTACTTTGAATAGCTCTCAAATGTCAATCAAATCGCCATCAAATGCAACCTAATTGTGAAAATGAAACAACAACACCTTAATATGTAAAATGAAATCACTAATTTAGTTTACTTATCTTTATGCAGTCTGATCCCCCCCCTAAACACCCCATTAAACCAAAACAGAGAATTGCAAATAACTGACTGTAAAAAGGGCCAACTTTATTTAAAACTAAATTCACTGGGAAGTTACATGTCACTTCTTCACTCTTACAACTACTATCAGCTGGTCACCCTCGTGCCTTCAATTTTTAAGATTATAGAACTTGAAAAAAAATTCAAAATTTATGTTTTCACTACTCTAAGCTAACTCAATCCAACCAAACACTTTCATTTTGGTATAAATATAATTCACATCATGGTTTTCTGGCAATTGCTTGTCTCATGTGGTAAATCATTTAAGATCTTTAACTAGTGAAAGACCAAAGTAATGGGAACTCAAGATCGTGAAATGGAGTCGAGATATGAACTTGTCACAAGTGGCCAACTATAAACACCTATCACGATTAAGAATCTATCTATGCATATAAACAATCTATGCATGTGAATAATCTATGAGCATATTCCTATGTATTTTCAACCTAAGCTTCCCGCCATATTAAGAGTTTTAAAATAGATTCTTTATCGTTACTCCAGCTATTAATTTAGTTTGGCACAATCAATTACTGTGCCTATAATTATTTTTGTGCAAAGGATTTGGCTATAATATATTTTATGACGCAAGAGATTCTAACTTTATCCTTTCTTTTTCTTTTTCTTTTTATGAATAAACTGGGGAATTCCATACAAATTTTTACCAACTGGTTGGAAAAGTGAAGGCATTATTCCTTCCTTTTCCGCTGGGAACATCTCCTTCTATTATTACCTTCTTTCGCTTGAGTACACCAAAGTGAATGGAGACTATAAATTTAGTTAAGAAAGGCTAAAACTATTCCCCCTAGCGAGAAGTAAGAGGATGGTGTGTCTTTCAAATATTTAACTAAAAAGTTTGAAGAAATTTTAATATACACACACAAAAAATAAATAATCATAGCCTAAAACAAAGTTCGGCAAAGACAAAGCTAAACCAAGCAAAACAAACCCAAACTCAAGGGTAGTTATCTTCCAATGTGCATGCATTCTTTGTTTATCGAAGCCTCAGCTAGAACTTACCACAAGATCATTCCATTGTACTTCCATATGGATTGAGCTAAGACAGTATTGACCCGCCTCAGGCTCATCAGATCAGCTGCCCTGATTAGCTAATCATTTCGGGCTTCAGACTAGTAATTTATAATATGTAATGCGTAATAGAACTCGTGAAAAAAATAAATTAAATCCACACTTATATCCTAAATTTTTCACAAGTCAACTAAAACCATCCACGATTTGCCTTCTGCTCTCCATTTATCGCATCCACCAAATCCCAAGAAATACAAGACTCATAATTTTTTCTCTTTTTGTTCCTTCCAATGTTCTCAACCATCGGTCAAACTAAAACTCAAACACAAAAAAATGAAACAATTAGCAAGACAAGTCAAATTAAACATAAATCAAAGAAAATAGAATAAATAACATTAAACCCAAATTCGTTCACAAACAAAAATAAAAACAAAAAACAACCTGACCACAATAAAAAGAAACCAAATAAACTCGATTGAATCAAAACTACTTGAAACTTAATAAATAAATTTCGCCAAGATCGACATACTGGATTAAACAGTATAAACTAGGTGATTCAAACGAGCGACATGGCGAGAGGCATGATGAGAAGGAAGGCATACAAAGAACAAAAGCGGGAGGGGAAGAGGGAAATAGGAAAAATTCTAAAGATGATTTATATGCTAACACATCCATGATAAGAAGAATTGAATATTTCACTAACAACAATGTCGCGACAGGCCGTAATCTGGGTTAATTTAATTGTCATTGAGCCAAACAAATGCAGAACTACTGAGAACTAATTACGTCATTTACGATAAAGAAAGATCGAGAATTACTTAGGTTAATAGCTTTCCCAAACTAACTTAATAATATTTACTTCAATGTATTCCATCTCAGCCTGAAAACTACAATTGAGTTTCCTGTTATTCTATGACTCACTTGTGTTAGGTCATTTGCAAGAATAAATTGTCTGATAAACCACCCCATCTCCCAGCAATATCTATTTGATTTAGTTTATCTGATCTGTTCATCCAAGAGACATCACTGCACATGATGAGGTAGGTATGAGGTTAAGCCAAGAGAGGATCCTGATCCAAATTTAAAACAGTGATAAATTAGCTCTCAAACTATACTCAATGATTCTAGCTGTTGACTTATATCTGAGATAATTCCCATGAAGACATGTGCGTAACCTATGGCCTAGAGTTCAATAGCTTAGTTTCGAGTCTTTACCGCTTTGCATGCCTGTTTAAATTAGACTCACCGCTCCAGAGATTGAACTTCATCAAATGAAACGTACCTAAATCGTTTGTTTTGAGGTATATACTTCAGAGTCAGATTCTAACAGTCACCGATCCAAGTCCCCGCTATGTCTTCCTCCTCCGATCAAAATCCAAACTTTAATCTCCACACCCAACCTCCTTCGTATAAAATAAATCACTCATCAGACTCAAAGTATCACCGCCAAATCAATGAGTTAACTCCCACCACCTTTCCTCAATGGCGTGCCCACCTGGCGCACCTCATTGGTTACTGACATCAATATGTCGAAGGCACCCTTCTGTCCCTCTTCCACGGGTACCACTACTGATAATAAGCCGTGGTAAGACCCATCAAGGTTCGCCAGGATAAACTTACCTTGAGTGCTATTTAAAGTCTACATCTCCTTTCTATCACACCAATTTATTGCTACAAAGACAGACCTCCTCACGATTTAACAAAGCTAAAAATTTATGCTAGCCGATCCCTAACTCGGAATATGCAATAAAGGAGGAACTCACCTTAATCCAAATAAGTGGAACCTTGGCCAATCATAGAATACCCATGTCAGAAGGCCTTGGTCGATGAAATAGCCATTATTGATCATCCAATTTCATTGATGACCTAATTTTATGTGTTTAATGATTTAAATAGATTTTCTGAGACCGCAAATTACTTATTCGAGCCTCTCAGTGAATCGTCATCGCCTGGTGGAGTCAGACACCTTCCTGCCACAAGATACATCCGGGTGCTGGTCGTGAATACGCAACCGGTTGTTTCAACTTCACAAAGACGAAGCATTCTACACCAGAGGGGAGTCAATCGTGGTCCTTCTAAGAAACATGATTCCTCACCAGGGGCCCTAGGTTCCAATTGCAGTAAACTCGAATGAGTACAACGTGATGGCCGCCGCCTCCAATAAAGATTCCTCAGAGGCCCAATTATTCCAACTCAGCAGCAGCCAGCCCAAATGCCAACTCAGATCACAAGCCACATTGCCAAGTCCTGTCCTCAACTCCATTTCTAATGTTTCAATAAATTGTATACCAGATTCACTAAGGGATAAAATTGGTTACTTGATCTCATTACTTTTCATAATATCGCCGTGATCTTTCCAATTTATCTATTCATTCGGCTACGATGGAACTCGAAGAAGTAATTTCCTAAGATATTCAGCTCAGCGCCTCACATATTGGTTCTTTTGGCTTTCAGACTCTCCCTCAATCACTACAATGTGATACTTTCAGGTTCCCAAACCTTGCAAAATTTAATTTCGCTCATCATCTCACCAAACAAAATAATGTCTTGTTTACTTATCCTTTTTATTTTCTGTAATGACAAGATCCTGAGGCTTATCTTTACTTGGGTACAGCATGTAACAATGGCATCTACACCTTCTGAATCAATAGCAAAGATTAAAAAAGGTTGCTATAATGCATGAAAGGACTTCTAATATTACGTATAAGCGTCTCAAGTATCCTTCTATTAAAATTGTCCATCATCTGTTAAAAATTTTTCTCTTTCCTATTTCATCGACTAAAAATTTGTCTTCACCCAGGTTATTCAGGCTCATCACAAAGCCTACACAACAACCCTTTCGTGTCAATAGTCTCCAAAGTCATGAGCCACTGAATCTTATTTACACCCATGTGGGTCCTCGCTGGCTATACTGAATTGATGGATCAAGATATTACCTTATTTTTGTTGATCATTATACAAAATATATATGGTTTTATCCAATGGTCACTAAATCTAGTGTTTCTAAAAATTTTCCACATTTCAAATGGTTTGTTGAAACCCGCTTTCAAAAATCAATCAAAACACTATACTCCGACAATGGTGGTGAGTTTGTTGCTTTAAAATCATATCTCCTACTTCATGGCATAACTCACTACACTATTGCTCCCCACACACCACAACAAATGGTGTCTCAACGCCGTCATCGCTATCTGTTGAAATGTGCCTTACACTTCTTCATGATGCCCATCTTGATTTCTCTTATTAGCCTCGGTGCCTCAAACACCTTCCTACCTCATAAAATGCATTAAATCTACACTCTTGTTCAGAAAATCACCTTTTGAAGTCCTTTGGCTGCAACACCAAATTATTTGAAATTAAAAATTTGCATTTATCCTCTCACACTCCGCCCTATAACTCAAATAAAATGCACTCAAATCCAAAGCCTCCTGCTTTTTTCTTGGCCATTCAATTAACTCAAATGCATAAAAGTGTTCCCAACTCAAACAAAAATTTCTCTTCTCCCAAGACATGCTTTATGAAACCCAAGATCAATCCAAATTTCTCAACACCTGTCTTCCATAACCCGTAAAACTCCACACCCTCCCCCATTTCTTCCCGTCATTTTCAAGCACTCCACCCATCGTTAGCAGGTCACATCACTCCACGCCCAACATCAAAGATCATCAGAACCTTCTGAAGGTTCACACTCGCGTTGTCACTACTTCCTCGTGCACTTCCTTCTCTTCTGACCCTCTAGTTCTTACTTCATGATTCTCGTCTGCTATGATCACCCCCCCATCTCATCCGAATCCTCCTTTAGATGATAATAGATCAGTTCTCCCTTTAAATCTTCCATCCCACTCTCCTATTCCTACTCCAGACACTCATCTCTGGCCTGCATTTTTTCCTCCATCTTCGCATTTCACAATCCCCTCCCTAAACCAATACTCCCAACGCACTCATACGATGACCACAAGATCAATGAACCAAATCTTCAAACTCCAAATCAGATCCATACAATGTCCAAGACCTTCCCAACCTATCAACCAACGAGGAGCTTTCAAGCCATTTCTCAACCTCTACTGGGTGAGGCCATGTCTATTGAGCTCACCGTCTAAATCGAAACACGTGGACTCGACCTAGTTTTAATACCTCAAACCAGAGCAATCTGGCCGTAGCGGGTCTTCCGAGTAAAAAGGCATGCTGATGGATCCGTGGACAAATTCAAAGCCCGTCTAGTTGTTAAGAGTTGATCAACCCGGTATTGATTATTACAAAGAACTTAAATGAGGTCAAACCAAGAACTATTAGAATCAGATATCTATCGCTATCGAATGGGTGGATTTCAGAAAATGATGTCATCAATGCCTTTCTCAATGGTGCATTAATCGAGACTGCTTTTTATGGCACAACCCCCGTGGTTCAAGACTTGTCCAAACCTAACCATGTTCAGAGTTAAAAAGGCGATGAGGGCTTAAATAGCTCCACGGGCTCGCACACAAAGACTCAAAAATGCCATTCTCACTGGTTAGCTCCAAGGTCTAATTCTCCCTTCATTTACAATCAAGGCCCACCTTTGTTATTTTCAGTTTGTTAATGATCTTGTTATTACCGAAATAATTCAATTCTCACACAATATTATTACAAAATTGGTGATATGTTTTCCTCAAGGATAAGGGTTCTCTTCATTCTTCGGGATTGAAGTAATTCCTACTAAATAGGTTATTCCTTACAACATAAATATGTTCGTGTGGACCTTTAGCTAACACAAGTAAGGAGCGGTGCTAAAGATGTCTCAACCCCTCTCTCAACTCAATCCTTCAATTGATCGATGGTAATCGTCGCTGGACGCTCCAAGTTTCAGAGAATGTCAGCTTTCAATACTTTCCTTGATATCGCCTCACATCTCATTTATAGCCAACAAACTTTCTCAGCTATGATAAGCCAACTACAAATCAATGACAAAGAACTAAAAGGCTTCTCCGCTACTTAAAGCAAACCATTTTTCATGGTATTCATCCACAAAAGTCGGGCCTTCCCATATTAAGAAAAATAATTGATGCCGATCATTGGAAATGTGGATGACCTCATGTCAATCCTCGCCTATATCGCTTTTTAAAGCTCTAATCCCATTTCTTTGAGCTCAAAGAAACAACGAGCAAACAGACGATCCACAACAGGCTAAATAATTGTGCACTAGCCAATGCAAACCTTCCGAGACAATGTGGTCAGCCCACCTTCAAGGAACTCAGGCATCCGGGCCACAGAATCTCCCCTACCGCTTGCGGATAACTCTGAGCAACACATCTCAGTTTTAACCTAATCAATCATTCGCGCATGAAACATATTCAAATCGACCTTCACTTTGTGCGTGACTTAGTGCATAAAGGAAGCCTCCAAGTTAAACGTGTGCATACTCAAGACCAAATAGTTGATCCATAATGAAAGTTTTAATATTAAGACAAGACTGGATCATATTTAATATGATTGGCTCCCGCTACCTAAGCTCAATCTTCATGGGGCGTATAAGGGAAGTACGTGGAGGATCCTATTCAAACTAAAACAGCATGAACGAGCCTCAAATCATGTCCAATATTCTGTCATAACTATATTTTGAGATAGTTCATACTAAATGTAATTGTAACAAGAGTTTAATTCTTAGTTTCCTTTACCGTCGAATTAACCGTATGTAATCAGAATAAAGAGCTTAGTTTTAGCCTCTTACCATTTACATGTTTACTAAATTAGACTCTCAATCACTTTGTATATATTTAAAACTTCTATCAATGAAATGTGCTCCGGTAACCCATTATTTTACATACATCACAATAGTCACAAGATAAGCTTACGATGATCAATATTATATCTCTAGTTCTCCTTCTCCTATCACTTCTCATCTTCTGTTAGCCTCTAATTTCATGGTGTGGTCGATCGAGATAATGTTAAATGTACTGTTCCATAAATATGGTATTGGTTTGTTAGTTACTGGCAAAGTCTCCTACCCTCCTTCATCCGCTCCTCTCAGACTCCATATCTAAGATCGGTGCTCGCGGCGACCGCCGCCCATCCCCCTCCTTCTTCCAGACTACCGCCACCCAGTTTAATAATATCGAATTTACTCTCATCCTCCATGCACTCACACTACCGCCAACCGACATCGACCAAATTACCGACTAAAAAGTTGGCCTCCAGAATTACTCGACCAAATCACGACCATTTAGAGACCTGCGCAAGTGGTCGGTCGTGCCAGTACCTCCGACCAAATCTCCGACCAAAGACCGACCATATTTACCGACCAAATAATTTTATTTAATTGTCCCAAATTAGGCGAGAATTAGCGCCAAAATTACCGACCAATTAACTACCAAAATAAATTACGCGAAAATGGTCAGAATAGCGACCTAAAAATTTAACCTCGTAATTACCGATCATTTACCGACCAAAATTTGGTCAGAATTACCAAAGTTAAAAATCACCCCGATATGATCCGAAGCAAATCACCGCTTCCATCTTTCTTTCCTTCCCACTCCGGCCGCACCACCAACACTTCCGGCGGCGATAACACCTCCGTTTAACCCTCCAAGCTCCTACTTACCACAAGTTCCCTTTTTTTTTCTTTTCTATTTTCCTTTCACATTTTTCTTCTACTCCGAATTTTCCGGCGGCTGAATACCTCAACCCTCCAAACTTCGCCAAAGAATGTGTTTTTCTTTTTTCTTTTTTTCATTTCGACGAAATTCTGATATTTGACTAAAAATCATCTCCTTTTTTCATCCAAGACACCCCGAAATTTGTCACATTTTCATAAATTTCTTAATTTCTAAATATCTTAGATTTATTTCTTTCCTAACCCGTTGCCTGAAACACCCCTGCTTCCATCTTTTAACTGACATGGTTTTCGAGACTGAGAAGGCTTTTATTTTGTCGACAGAGTAGTAGATTAACATAAAGCCGTGGAGGAGCTTATTTTCTCTGGAATTTCCAGATTTAACGACCGACGTCATCCACAAGGTGAGTTCCTCTCGAATGTACCTGCTTTGTTTTCATCCTCTCAGACAATTAAGTCAGAATATGTCACTCTTGTAAATTAGGATTTCATTGTCGATTCCTCTAGCCTTTCTAAGTTCCTTTCCTTACCGAAAAATGAAATGGGGCCTAAAGAATAGTTAGTTCAATAAATGTAGTTATATATATGTATGTCTCGTGCTCAGGTGTGTGTGAGATCACAGATTCAGAAATGCGTGTATAGAGAAACATTTACATTCCTAGTTATGTGCTCCAAATTTTCACAGGGGTATAGAAATGTGGTATAGAAATGTGGTATAGAAAGGATTCACAGGGGTATCTTTAAATCAAATTAAACTACATAAAATCTGTCCTGATGTATATGAATTCGGGAGCACATACCTAGGATGCATGCTAGAAAATTTCCACAAAAGCATCTTGTTCTCCACTTTCACTTCTTATGTTCATATTACATTCAATGAAGACTTAAAGAAAATCTAGGCTACTAGTAATATGAACCTGAAACAAAATATAAAAATATTGATAAGCTTGTAAAATTTCGTGGCCCAAATGTCAGTTTCGTTACTTGTGGGCGATATGGTCATCAAAACCATCGCCGCGAAGGCGTTTCAAAGCCTTCGCCAAATGGGCCAGAACGTAGTCGGCACATCACGTTGTCGTCAAGAAATGGCGAATGTAAAGTTTCGCTAACAACTCAAACATGAGTACCTTCGCGCGCTCGGGACCGAAGTTCCTAGTAAAGAGAATGTTAAGATTATGCGCCTCATTATTCAAAAGCTTATAATAATGTATGCCGGAAAAGGCTCAACATGAAACTGCAATGCTTCGCCATCGCCGTGTCGCTTCATTTTCTTCAAGTGATCAGAATCGTATAACCTCTTCGTTAGATCAAGTATAGTGTTTGTGACTTATAGAAAGCCCTTTTCGAGTCTAGAATCCACCCATATATAGCTTGATAAATGAGGCTATGATTCTATTCTAAAATGAAGAAAATCATAATTCTCGCCGCAATTATCAAGTAGCAGGCTGATTTTCTTCATATGATTCAACATGCATAACTCCTTCATTGGGGACTTGATTTACAGGTTCTGTATTTGCGAAAGCCCTTTCAGCCCAAAAAATCCACCCATAAATAGCTTGATCAGAGTTGAACTTACATTAGATTCGAAAATGATGAAAAACAAGGGTTGCTCTCACACGCTTCAAGCACGCTACAAGTTGCTCATTTTCAGGATTGCAACTCGTATAACTCCTTCGTTAGACTCGTTATGTGTTCTTTGAACCTATGGAAAGCCCATCGAGTTTAGAATCTGACCATATGCTATTTAATAGCATCGTACCCATATTTCTGAAATTTAGATTAGAGTACCAAGTGTACTAATCACTAATGAAATTTATAGAATATATGAGTCGATTACATGATATATAGTACAACTTATGAATGATATGGATATAAGAACATGTGATGATTAAATTGAAGAAATCGCTTAACATATATAACCAAAAATTTTAATTATACGACGTAAATTTAATTTCTCTTAGCAACGATTTGAAATGCATCATCGTAAATGATTAAAGTCACGTTTTGATTCATATAGTTACCAGAATACATCCGTCCGCAGGCTATAATTAAGTTTAATGGCTACCGATTGTCCTAGCGATAGCTTTACGAAAGGACGTTAATTAAATGATCATGATTTAATTTAAATTGCATATTATGTCATTTTTGGTGCTCAGCCTTTGTTTGTTCAAGACATTAGGATATATAAATAGTAATGCAATGCAAACCATAGATGGCATTATTATTATATATCTTATTTAGTGTACTTAGAGAACCATCGCCGAGGGTCATCAAATGCATACATAATGAACATGCAATCGTGATTTTTTTTTTAACGTGAATCTTTGTAAATGGATTAGACTAAAACCTGACAAGAGAAAAGAACCGCTGGATTCGTGAGGTGGAGGTGATGCGTAGGTCGCATATCACACGCGTAAAATAACTTTATCGGAACCACAATAAATGGTTAATGAACATAAAAATAATTGAGGATAATCGCGTTTGCTTACTAAATTGATTTTTTTTGTGACTAGTTATGGAAGACGATCGTGAATGGATGTACGAGGGTCGAATAGTGAATGGAATGTTCTCTAATGAAATTCAAAGATAAAGTTGATGAATTGCTGAGTTCGGCTCAGACATCCCGAGTGTGAATGGGAAAAGTACAAATATAAGGTGTCCTCGCACTTTAGTTAAATGTCTGAATAAGAAGTTTTTAAATGTTGACTGTGAAGGTGCATTTGTATAGAAATGGTTTTGTGTTTGACATTATGTTCGATATACTATGGTGAGAAGTAAGTCCACCATAGGTGTTCAAGTTCCAAGCATGTGTCGTATGAAACTCGATCGATGGTCTCGATAATATGAATCACACTACATACCATAGAATGGTTTCAGGATGTCGGGTCCCAATTCAACCCTGACGAGGAACCCAATGCCGAGGCAAGGAATTTCTATGACATGATTCGAGCTGGAGACAAACCTGTATATGAGGGAAATTCTAAGCATACCAACTATTCACCGTGGAGTGATGTTAGAAATAAAGTGCGCATACTGTGTGTTCGCAGTATGGTTTGATTGATATGTCTAATTTCATTCAAGAATCATACACAAGATAACTGATGCCATTGGATTTCTACAAAGACGTAAGAAGTTAGTTAGAGGTCAGATTACCCTGCATGTGCCATCTATTATCGTAGGAACAACTATATGATATACTGGGTGATGATGCGACCTTAACAGCTTGTAAATGCCGTTTTGACAAGCAAAAGGTTGGGTTCTAGAAATAGATTGTGTGCTGAAGTTGAAGGGTGTCGTATAATAAGATGCACTATTTTCCAATAACACCTAGGTCATAGATCGATGCATCAACCAGAACAGCTAATGAAACAGTGCATTCGCAGCATCATATATGGAGGGATCAGAAGATGTGTCACCCCTTCGATGCCCCCGCTTGGAAACATTTTGACGTGTTTCGATTTTTCATCCGTCTCGAAATGTTAGCCGGGTTTATTTGTTGATGGTTTTCGCTCGCTGGGTCAATCCTGACAACAATACTTTTCGTGGGTTCGTGGTGGTGACGAGATAACTTGCCTGCATTTATGTATGAAAGAGGAATTTATGTTAATCGTGTTAAGGCCGGGCCTACGAATCCAAAGGGGAAGATAGATGTTTTCGTTGTACCTACTGATAGCGGAGCTGAAAAGTCTCGCGGTGTCAGTTCAAACGATGATATCAGAAACGCAAATTTCTAGATGCGCTGCCCTCATGTGGACTATAAATGACTTTCACGTATTCTATGATGTCCTGCGGAGTACCGTCGGTATGTCGGGCATGTCCGCATCAGATGGAAGACTCGATGTTTTTTACTAATTAAGAGCTGAAACAAATACGGGTTCGACATTAACCATCTGGCTTACCATGAATCATCCGCATCGACGTAACACCAAAGATCCCATTAAGAATAGAAAGGTTACTAAACACCCTGGTTAGATCTCGGGATGAAATTCGCAGGATTTGAATAACAGAGGGTCAGATGGGCTGGGTGATAGATGTTGATGTCGAGGTCATGGAATGCAGCTATATCTAAAGACTCAGGTGGAATAAGAGAAGTATTTTACGGATTTGGCCCCATCGCGTTGAACACTTGCTCAGCACACCTACAGTATATATCGAGAAGAATGTGTTTGATAATATTTTCTGGGTCATAGTGTTTAACATTCCAGTGGAAAAACTAAGGACATCGAGGTCAAGAGATGAGTCGACAAACATTTGTCGTCGCCCTCAATTTCAGACAAAATCTCGTTACCAAGAAATACCCCGATGTGCCATTTGTTCCGGCTAACCATAATAGCTGATGTGTCGGAGGGGTAAAACCAGATTTCCGGGGATGGCGTTTTAATCAGAGATGTGGATGCTAACAAACCGCAGATGTTCGGGTATGAAGACAAGATCACATGGCATTCATGTAGCTGGTCGTTACCAATCGCTTCTCTGCACTCCCGCCAACAGAAGTATGGAGCCGATAATCCAGATTTCTTTATTCTTCAAGAACTAATTTCTTCTTTCTTCTTTGACTCGATGAGGAGTTGAGGAATCTCGATTTAACAAATTCCTCGTTATCTTATGCACCAGAAGATCTTCCTCCTAAGTTTTTTTTTCTTTGACTCAATGTAACATCTTCCAAAGGCACTCGGGCTTACGACGCTCAGATTGCCGGTCCAAATTCCATTATCGCTGATGTATCCTCCGTAAAGGTAATATTAATTCACTCAATCCACCTCTTTTCCTATATATATATATATATATATATATATATATATATATATATATATATATATATATATATATATACATGACTCAGAATATCTAATAATCTTCTTGTAGATACTTGAGGAAAATAAAGGCAAAATCATGAATAAGGCCTGCAGAGGGGTCTCTATATCAAATCGTATATTACGGATGAGGCCGCCAAATTCACATCATTCTATTTCAAAGAAGGAGATCCAACCTTCCACTCACATGTTTTAACAGTTTCATCCCTGGATGACATTTTCTGTATTACGATATGTTTGAAATTTTCAAGCCTCCCAAAGCCACCTATGCCGGCGGAAACTGGGATTCAGCAAGACAAATGAATATACTGCAGCTCATCTATATGTCCTAATGAATTGTCCAGAGGTTCAACCATTCATGAGTAAGTGGCTGCTAAAAAAGTCAAATGAGATCTATTTAGTATGTTAATTTACTACTTCTCAATGTATCCATTTTCTAATTTCATTTCTATTTCAGTGTATCTGCTATTAAAAACGCAAACGCTTCCAAACTTGAATGATGAAGTCACACGCCATGATTTGTTAAATTTCATCATGGTTTGAAAAATACGTATGTTTAATAAACATGAAATCTCAAAACAATTGGGTAATGTTCGATACAATTTATAATTGTAATCCTTTAACAATACATTGATTCGACATGTGTTCATAATCAAAATAAAAAATGTAATCATTATTCTTAACTATAGTAATGAGGTCCCCTAAGAGGTTAGAACTCACAAATCATATCAGGGTGGAATGGCCTGAAATTTTCACCTAATCGTATGGAGCACGGCAATTGCATAATGGGGTGATCCGGGGGAGGCTAATGAAACCGACCACCATTACGGACTCGGTCGGAAGGATCGAAGAATTCAAGCCCTCCCTGCTAAAAAAAAAAAAAAAGAACTGTGTTATTCAAATGTGAATGGTTCGACCCAACACCACATGCTCCAGATGTTTGTCCATCCCCGATATAAACTTGTCGATGCACGATAAAAACAATTCAACAAGTATGAACCTTTCTGGTCTGAAGAAGACAAGATCACAGTTTATTATTGTGAATATTCTGGGCCTGACCACCAAAAGGATTGGAAAGTTGTGTGCAAGATCAAAGCTAGGCTCAAATTGACATCCCACTCCACAAGCACTCATGTCATGAACCAAGATTTCAAACACACATGACAATGATGTTATAATCGAAGTTGTGGTGGGGGACAAAGACGTCCTTGTAGTTGCATCTTCTGAGATGGATACAAGTGGGGATGTATATGTTGATGAACATTTAATTGATCATGAGGCAGAAACGAGTGATGAAGAGGAGTTTGGAAAAAAAGATGGCACGCACTCAAAGAAGAAGACGAACTGCATTTAGATGATTCCATGAGAAATTGAGAAGTTAGTGAGTTTTAGTTATTTCAATCGCTAATCATGTTTGTTTATTTTCACGTCTTATGTATTTTACTCGATGCTTACTTAATCAATAATGTTGTTATTATTTGGTCAGATACGCACGCGGACGGCGTAGAGAAAGACGCTACGTCGCACTTCAGCCTCCGGCAGAGGCAGCAGCGCCTCGTGTATGCCCGATCCCGGTAGAGGGTCGGGGCGGAATGGAATCCCGTTGCATATGGCGCTGCGGAATGCACCGCAGCCAAGAAGACGCCAGACCGATCCACATCATGGTCCTAGACGCACGAATGATCGAGACTGGAGGGAGAGTATGAGAGGATGGAGATGTCGGAGAGTCTCCTCGTGAGCACTCCTACGCATCGAGGCCTCTCCTTATTGCTCACTTGATCCCACAATTGATAATCCGTAAGATATCAAACGAATCTAGTCTGATTTTATCCATTTTTAATTCGTGATTTAATGCCATGAAATTTCGTTACAGGACGTTAGGAGCCATTCCGGTTCAATTTCTAGGTTCCGGAGGGACAATTTTCGTGAAGTCCTTTAAACCTCATGGACATAATTGTGTCACCGACAGATAGAGACCGGGCTTGATGATTTGGAGAGAATTTAAGGTATATATTAATACTTAACATTTTTACATCTTTATTTATTCTTTTGTTCATCGATGAAATATTTTTAAATTATAATCACAGAAGTTTATAGGTGGACACAAACCCAAGGAGGCTGGCCAAAAGGGTGTTCTACAAACATGTCGCCAAATGCAGATAAAGACACCTGCAATGTAGGTCAAAGATAAATGGTTGAAGAAGAAAGAGCAAGATCTGAGCGCCCCGATCATGTTTTCCAGATTTACGAGAAGATGGGAAGATCCCATTATAGAAGAGGTAGAGAAACAGAGCGCAATCTGTCGTGAGCTGCTCAGAGGTAGCGGCATGTCTACACACACTAGGATCTCGGTCATGCGTGAGCACGAACGAAAGATTGGTATTATTTCTAATTTATACTTCATGTTTATTACTTTGTGGAATTCAGTTCAATTATGCCTATTTTTCATTTCTCAGAAGGATTTTTTTTTCAATTGAATTAACGTATGTATTGTTTGTAATTAAAGACACGCAAGGAGGGTAAGAAGCCCAGTTGCTCGCTATTCGTATACACGCGCACACGGCGGTCATGATGATTCAGACTTTTGCCGATCGTAGATTCGTGCAACAAATGTAAGTTTCATTAAAATAAAATTACTTCTCTCTTCTTTTTTTTGAAGATAAATTAAAATACTTATTTTTACTCATTTTTATCCGTATGGACCCGGCGTTGGCGGCATGAAATCGCCGACAAAGTCGCCATGTTATCTGACATGTCAGATTGGTAGACCTCCGCATAAAGCGAGACTCGCCTGATTTTCGCGAACCTACCTCGAGAAAGGAATCAATGAAGCGTGCCCGTTACCCTGACATCCACGAATATTCTCGCCTGAAGCTGGATTCGTTGTCACCTGCACCCGAAATGTGGTGTCACAAAGAACTCCTCCTACACCATTTGCTAGGAAGCCAACCCATGGAAGTAAGACACAATAAAGAGGAGGAAAATTTACCTGCACCACAAGTACATTATGAAAATGTAATCTGGTGCCAAACCAATCATCATATGACGAATCTATAGATTACAAACCTAAAGGAAGACCCTACCCAACAGAAAACCTCTATAGTTCCAAATCAGCCTTAGGCCAAATACTAAATATAACATCTCACGATCCACAATTATGAATAAAGTAATAGATGTAAGGAAACATCCAATACTAGTGATAATGCCCTGAAAAACACCCACCCTCAAACTATGTACAAATATTTAGAAACCTTAGAGAAAGTACAAGGGCAGCTATGGGAATCATACAAGACAAACCCATTAAGAAGAGTCATCACGTATTTTGTAAAAATATATTTCATAAATTGGCCAAACATATGGAATTGAAGAAAAACAAAAAAAAAAAAAGAAATATAAACCATATAAGAAATATAATAAAAGATATTTTAAAAAGACTACTGTAATAAAAACCTTATTTAGATCCCATTTGTATATATGTAAAAATATAATCCAAAGATTCGTTTATACTTTCTTATTTTTGAAGAGCAAATAAAAATACTTTTATTTTACATGTTTATTAGACAAGATAGAAATGTTAGCTCGCCGCGACTAAAGCGTATTCTCAGCTATTATTGTGATCACAAGTTTAATATATGTTTGAATTATTACCGCATTTATTAACACTTGAACCATGTAATGTATATAGTTGATTGATATATTTTTGTGAGTAGTGATGTATGGGCCTGCGCTATTTTACTCATTTTTATCCAGAGGACCCTGTGGTTGGTGTGAAATAATAATAAGCTACATATGTTATTTGGACATGTTGTATTTTGGTAGAGCTCCCGCACAAAGGAGACTCAACACTGCGAATCCCGAGCTCGAGAAGTGATTAATTATGCGCAAGGTTTCTTGCTATCACATCCATGAATATTCGGCGAGTTGATCTGGGTTGTCAACTGAATTTCTGAAACATGTGTAAAAATATAATCCAAAGATTTGGTTTATACTTTATTTTTCAAGATAAATTAAAAATACTTATTTTACACGCTTATTGAAGTAGAGCAGGAAATGTTAATGGGCACACCGCTTATTCACATTTCAGTTCATATGATGGTGCAATAGGTAGTTCTCACTACTCGCCCACCGCTGGATACGAATCGACGGTATAAGGCCGTTTGATGGCAAGGAGAAGATGCCCGCTTCCATGGCGCTTCTGCCTGGTCGACATCATCATTCTACTCGTGATAGGACGCATCAGATTATGGTAGAAGCTCCATCTTCGTGACCATTTTCGAATTTATTCGACGATGGAGGACTTTCAGATGCTGGCGAACGCGCAGACACTTACCGATACCGAGCGACGCATGATCGATTATGAAGATGATGGTGGATGAACAGGCCTCGCTTGGATCAAGCTTACAAAGAAGTGTCAGAAGGTGGACCGCAAGCCTCAACCTCGATGATCTATCTCGATTGTACCGGCCAGAATGCTCCGGCGCATTTACGATCTACCCAAAGACTTACAGCTAGCACTGCGAAGAACCGCATCAGATTAGCAAACAGTTAGACAAATTCTACCCCAAGACCCGATACATCTCATCATACTGACCACATACATCTCAAAGATCAATGCATTTGTATTTATTAATTAGTCGATGATTGAGGTATTATACACTTTTTTTATGTCTTATACTTGGATTTGGGAATTCATGTTTTTATTTTCTCTTGACTTATTTACTATATATATGCAGTATATATATTAGTTTGCTTGTTTTAAAATATTTTTTACTCTCTTTATATAATATGCATGCACTATTGTACTTTTCTTTTGTTTCATAATCTTAATATATATATATATATATATATATATATATATATATATATATATATATATATATATATATATATATATATATATATATATATATATATATATATATATATATATATATATATATATATTTAAAAGCAAGATATCAAACTCAAATGGCAAAAAAAATATTTAAAATTAATTTATTTAATTAACCAGTGATCAGGGATTGTGGGTTCTTACTGACATCAGGTTGTTCCAAATGAAGCCTCAGAATTTACCGACCATTTGAGACCATTTACCGACCAAATGATATTAAAAAAAAAAATTTTGGTCTCGTTTGTCGCACTTACCTGCAGAATTATCGAATTACTTAATGACCAATGATATTAAAAAATTTTTACTTGCTTTTGGTCGTAATTTGTAATTACCGATTTATTTGAAACCATTTACCAACCAAATTTTTCTACGGTAAATGGCCCGAAAATTGCCTAAATGGCTCGTTTAAGAATGTCGATAAACGGTCGTAAGTTACCATCAATTGATTTTTTGTCTAATAATTACCGACCGAAAATTGTGGACTAAAGGTTTAACAATAATGTCGCATATTGACCGACTCAAAGATCAAGTGCATCGACCAAAATTGATCGATAATTCGGTGATTTTTAGTAGTGGATCATCATCAACCATGCCCATAGGCTATGCCTTCTTCTCTTCTGCCTTAATTTATTCATCTTCTTCAATCTTCTGTACTTGACTTCTTGTACGTGTGTCTCTCATAGTGATGATCTTTTCTTTTTTTGATAATTATGGTAGTTGAATAAACCTTCCAGCATGAGAGGACAGGAACTAGTGTGTGTGTTTTTCTCTTTTTGGTTGAGTCAGGTGACCATTGGGTTTTAAAACCCAAAGGCGTAAACTAACTCTGTCACTATTTTTTGAGCTTGAGTGCAATGGCGTTATTTTGTTTATTTGTCAATCATATATCGACATTGGTAACTGTTTTTATTTATTTTATATTTCTTTGGATCTTTTGATCATAATTAAAATTATTAAAGGATGTTTGCAGCGACACCCAAGAGTTTAGAATTTTGGATCTACTCACCTTAATCAAATTTCCCTATCGTTGTACAGTTTTTAAAGCTAAGCTAATTCATAATTACAATTTTGATAACACAACCCATTAAAAATAAGTGCTAATTACTACACAAGTCTGAATAATTTAAAAAAAAATAAATTTATTATGAAATTTTTTTGAAGAAAATTAAATATAATTAAATTCAGTTACCCCCTCTATGTTTATATATAACAGTTCTATGACAGAAATAAATTAGAGAAAACAAATAAAAAATAAAAATATATTTATGTTGCTTTAATAAGAGTTAATTAATATAACTTTTTACCTTCCTTTCTTATATTTAGGTTGTGTAAACATTATAAAGAAAATAATATATATATTAAAATTAGCTATCATATATCTCTAATTTTTTGAATTCGGATGAACTAAATTTATAAATAAGCTTCATCATTACGTTATTTCAAATAATTATCATTGCATTCGACCTAACGGCGCCAATAATCTGATGTGCCATAGGATGGGATATTCTAGATTCAATCCAAAACAAAATATTACAACAAATGTAACAAAAAAATTGATTATAATGGGTGGGAAAAAATCCATTAAACATGATATAATAAATTATGGCATTAAATGTACCATTTACATATTTAATCATTGAAATATATGTATTTTGAAAGCCATAATATATAGAAGCTCTCTCCATTATCTCCCACCCACATTCGTTCCGAAGAGGCCATCTCTCTCCCTGCGTCGCTTGTGAGGAAACGTCCTCCAAGATGGGTAGCAATGGTGACCAGTCGGTTGTAAAACTCCAAACCAACCGAATCTCACTGAAGATAACCCTACAAAAAGAAGAGCATCATTCGGACTGCAACACAAGTTAGAGAAGATCATTTTTCTTTTTCAATTTCCTTTTGTTTTTTACTTTAATTTTGATATTTATGTGACAATCTCCCCTCTGTAACTGATTTTTTTCTTTTTCTGAAATTTTACGTTTTCTAGGTTTAGATGCTCTACCTTTGCTTAATCGAGCACACACTGCGTTTGCTTCCTCAGCTTCTGGGTCTTCCTCTCAATGAAGCCATCAAAGGAGAGCTTGAGAGTCTCTTTTTAGACAAGGTGAGGGGATTGAGCATTGTCTTTGGCTTTTCGTTTTGTTATTGTGATTTCCGAGCTTTTAAGCGACTAAGAGAAACGGTGTTGTGATGAAGGTTATCGCGAATTTGGTGCTCTGTATCTCTGTTTATGATATCAGATCTATCGATGGTGTTTTTGTCTTTCCTGGGGATGGTGCTTCAACCTATACGGTATATTTCATAATCTATCTAATCTGGGAGGTGTTTAAATAAATTGAGATGGACGATAGGCTAAATCAATTTTTTATGGAGTGTCTAACGCTTTCTAGGTTTTTGCTCTTATAAGAATTGAAAATCATGGTATTTTGGCAGGTGAGTCTAGACTGGTTATGTCTCCGTCCATTTGTTTGGAGAGATTATCACAGCAAAACTTAAAGAATCTTGACTCCAATGGCTTACCGTGTATGTCTAAAAGGCTCTTACTTGGCTATGGATGAATCAAAATATTTTTCCTCTGTTATTGTATTTTCCTTCTGTGCTGCCAATTTCCGTTTCCTGTTTGCTGGGTTTGAAATAAAACACTGCCTTTTGGCTGCTTTCCCCTATTAAAAACTTGGTTTGACAATATTGTTGCAAGATTATGATGAGTTGAGAATTAAATGGGCTGATTTGGGAGTTTACCTCATGCATTATGATGAGTTGATTGATGCATTTAAGGAAGGAAACACACAGAATATAAAGAAAATTTTATTTGGATTTAGGGGATGATTTCAATCTCAATACTAATCCATATGACCTGGTCAGTTGTGGTTTCTGCTGAGAGCTGCCCAAACCCCTCTCTCCTTGATTTTTCTTTCATACATGATGTTAGCTGTCATCATTAGAATCCTTGATTATAATCCATCTTGCTTGATCTAATATGTGAGTGTCCACATTATAACAAACGTTTCATGGGGAATGTTCTCTCATATCCTAGATCATGATGCACTGCACTGGTGGCAGCCATGAAGCAATGCAATTTGCTATTTTTATGGATGATTATAAAAAATTCCTTTCTTCTTCCAGAGAATTAGAGGCAACTTGATTCAAAATTATGCAAACCAAAAAAACCTCACTGCTTGGTTTAATTATTTTGAAACTCTTTTTCTAAACTAGTGGCGCGTCTAGAGCCATATTAGTTGTGTAATCATTCACCTTTTCTCACTGATTTCTTTGCCTTCCCCTTGTCAATTTAGGGCCTTTAACTGTATGGTATTAATCCAAACAAGATTAAAACAAAAAAGGCTTATGGAGTCAATGGTATTTCAAATGGAGCTTAGCAGTATTCAGATGAAAATTGCATGTACCAGTTGGTGCTACTCATCAGTCCTTATGATCGCTGGTTCATCCCAGTATGTCCCAGATTCTGTCACCATGATCTAAGTCACTGGTGTTCGTTTCACTCTCAAAGACAGGTTGCAAAACCAAAGGTAGAGATTGAAGATTGTTTAAAACACCTCCATGACATATGTAGTTCTAGAAGTTATATCTGAACCACTGCAGACAAGGAACATGCTATTCATTTTTTCCTTGAAATATTCTTTCTACAACCTGATAATTGTTACCCTTAACATGGCTTATTAGTTAAGACGTCACCTGGGCTGAAATATCAGCACAATACCTAGGGCTGGGATTATTAGTGTGTGATCTTAACTAGATTCTCTAGATTAGCCTTAAGTATATGGTTAAGGTTTTATTTATAGATATGATGATGCCACACTTGGAGGAAGGTTGGATGTATTAGGATATGAGATTTCGAATGAGGGCTACTATTTATCCAAGGTAGGTTCATTGACAGACCTGATGGGCAACGATAATAACTCAGCTGATCAATGGCCTAATGTACCTCAATTGATCCTCCCTCTCCTCCAGTTCAGAAGAAGAAAATGCAATAGCATCACAGCCAGCACTTCAACCTCAACCCTTCCTCATGTTTGCCTTCAATGGAGGAACAGTTGGGACTTCATCAAACAGCACACCCTGGGTAAGATTTATTTCTTGTTTTGCAAACATGTAGACTGTTCCTTGTGTGGTCTTTATGGGGAATGATGATTGGTTTTCAAAGGTTGCCTGTGATGTGAGGCTGAGGTGGAAAGTGAGAAGGTGGATGAAGGAGAAGGCAGGTGGGGAGGATGGAAGCATTAAAGAGAGCTGGGAGCAGAGCATCTTCTTCTTCAGTGATGGCAGGCAGCTAGTATGCTGTCAGCAGCCATGGCAATTGTGGATTAGAGGATGAGCACAGGAGGGAATAGGACTACCATTTGGGAATATTAACAACAAGTTCTTGGGTTGATCCTGTTTGGTGTGTTTTGGCTCCTTGATCTGGGCTCTCTACTTTGTCACAATTTACCTTAGAAGAGGATGTTGTTCAATGTTCCTTGTAAATTAATTCCCTTCCAGTCAGTATTTTCTTCATACTGTAACCCTGTTGGAGCTGTTTGTAATACTACTACTACTACTACTGGTTTATTTTCTAATTGTTCTGTCTCTTCACTTTGTTGCTAAAATGGTGGAGAGAGCAGAGTAGAGCAGGATGATTTCTGAAAGAGAAATCTAATCATTTGATGAATATCTCATCTCTAGAGAAATTCATAAGGTCTGTGTTCATTAAGCTAAGCAAGTTTATTGGCTTAAGTGGCTGAAGGCAGCTACCGACCTTGCTAATGCCAATCGAATTGGGATTCTCAAATCACTCATTTTGCTTTTGAACGTAGTTATCATATTCCATCTCTTAAAAATGAACAAACTAAACTAATAGGAAATAATAGGAAATAAAGAAAAAGAAAACGCCCAAGGAAAACTCACAGACGGAGAAGAAAAGTGTACCTTTCTGAAAAGTAAGATACACCTTAGGTGTTTTCTTTCTTTTTCTGTGAAAAAGTTGGAGATATCGGTTGTGGGGTTATGCTCAACTTTTCATGGCGCATGAATATCGCATATCACATCACGCTACCTGCTCTGCTCTTCCAAACCTAGAATCCCCTTTTCAACGGATACTAGTTGCAGAGAATACATCAAAGAAAAGAAGAGGAAAATAGATTCTTCACTTTGATCAATAGCCATCAACGTTTTTCAAACTAAGAAAGACCGAGGTTGCTCTGTTTTCAATTTAACGCCGGTTCGAATAAATTTCTCAAAGATTAAAAACAAGCTGCTTTTAAATTTTCACGACTTATCGAAATTTTTAAAGCTTTTAATGTAAAAGCTGTAATATTCGGCTTTTCTATCTCGTAGTTTCATTTCCACAAAATAAGTAAACTCAATCATCGCTTCAACAACAAGAAGGAATTAGTGAATATACACTACTGTGCATTTATTAACGGAGGCTGTGATTTATGCTGGACATCTCATCCCGAATCTCATTATTTATTTTTTCTTCAATTCCCAACCTTGTTTTATTTTAAAAATTAAATGCGGCTAGACATTAAAATTCCTAAACTCACCTCATGCATTTTATTTCTTTTGCTTTTATTTTTTAATTTTAATTTTTTTATATTTTATTTTTTATTTTGATATATATTAAAATTAATATTTTTCATAAAAATAAAAATATTATGAATTTTTATATAATATTTATTAAAAACATTATAATAATAAATCTTAAAATCTAAAATTTTTTGCTTCTGTTTTATAATTCGACTGAAACTTTTCATTTACTGTGATTTTCATGGTATTGAAAATTTTAATCTACATAATCCGTTTCATTATCCCAGATATAGACTTTACAGCCTCCTTAACCCTTATACAATTTATTATTTTTATTAACATTTTGCTATTTTTGTAAATTTTTAATTTTCTTGGCTTTATATATAGAATAACATTCGAATCTGCCTTTGATTCGGTAAAAATAAACTCAAACCCGTTAAAAACCCGCCATTAAATTAACAACACGTGCTATTTAAGAGTCGGTGACGAACGAGAACCCAAAATAATCCGTTCCGTTATCATCCCACTCACTACCTAACGCGAAAAACAACAATTTAATACTTAATGGTTAATACTATTCAAAGACAGTTCTCAAAAGTTTTTATTCAAAGACAAAGTAAAAACAAACACCACCCGATCATCATAAAATCACAAATAATAATGCAGGTCGCTAAAATAAACGAAGAAAATCACAACAACACATAGATTTAGTGCTTCGATCAATATCACCGCCCTAGAGTATAGAGAGTATTATATTGTTGAGCGCTGGCAGTCTTGAGGTCCGAAACTGCAGTGGCGAATTTGATGGCAAATACAGGGTGTAGAAATAAAATAAAGAAAACCGATGCGATGTGTTTGTAGAACATTGTCCTTAGGAATTTTATTCCCCAAGATTTAACATCTCTAGAACAAAAACAACAAAAAGAGAGAATAATGTGGAGAGGAAGAGAAACATGTATTCCTCAACATCAACAAAGGTCTCAATTTATAGGAAAACAATTCTGTAAGAATTGGGCTTGAGGTTTGAAATTCCAAAATTAGTTGTTGGCCATTAAGTCTGAAATTAAAGCAAAATGATTGTTAGGAATTGAATTCAAAAATAGCCGTTATGAATTGAATCCAAAGTAGATGTTGTAGAGGAAACCGTTTTGAATTGTCAAATATCTTCAAGAATCTAAATAACATCTTTCAAAGAAAGCCATGTTTTATGGCAAATAAAATAACAACTGAACATTTGAGAATCATATGTATGTAATCCACTATCAGAATCTAAACCCATTCTCTAAACCCATTTTTATGTCACAGTCCAGTCTGATAGTCCATTAATATTAGATATAAGAGAAAAGTAGAACTGGTGGTGTAAGGTTCCCAAACTTAAAATATATGTAACTTAGAGAAGGTGATGATTAAGATATGAAACGAATGAAATAAGAAATAGAAGATATATATATAATCATCCTCATGTCACAACAAAATAAATGTTTCATGATATGATGATGAACAGGCACCTGGCAATACTATCCACACAATAGACAAACCCCTAACCCTAACAACAACAACAATCCTGGAATTCATTTGTTTTCTAGCTAGGAAACCAACCAGAGAACATGCATAAGCGCCACCATTAATCTTCCATCATTGATTGCAGATGACATGCATAGAGAATATCGGTGTTGGTGAAGCTACTAGCTAGTTAAAGTGCATCATCGTCATCATCAACCCCGAGGAGGTGTAGTGATGCAGGGGCGATGAAGATAGTCGCCACCATCATCGCCACCAATATAAGTACAGGAAGAAGCATTAGAAGGTGGAACTGGACCTCTAGCCAAGAGAATAGAGTCGTCCTTGGAGATGCTGGGATTAACTCTACCACCTGCAACCAGAATTGTGGCTGTGAGAATCAACCACAAACATATTGAAATGGATATGAACTTCATTTTGAGGAGGAGATGATGGGGTTAGAGTCTTAGAGAAGAAGTGCAAATGGCGCACTTCTTAACAAGAGAAATGAAGGTGGATCACTGTCCATTAGTTTTGTAGCTTTTCAAAAGCTAAACTAACCCGCTGTTTCAAAGTATTCTTTATTCGAAGGCATTGAGGAAATGGGGGAGATGCCTCACTCGTTACGGAGTAGTACCATTTACCAATTTGGTGGTTCAAAATTAGTATTATGAATGTCAAACTTAGGTATCTTCTTTTCCTTTACTTTTGTGCCTGGTTGGCTTGTGCTTTTAGCCCTTGATTTGTTTGGACTTTGGACCGAACAGTTGGTGGGTGGGTCTCTCTTTTTCTTGTGATTTAAAAAAAAAAAAAACAAAAAACAAAATTTCTAAATCGAAATGTGTGGAAAAGAAAATAAAGAATTAAAAAAAATTCTTGGTGTTTTGTTCAGTTGATGATTTTCAGGATCCATAATAATCAAAATCATCACAAGTAAATTTGAAGGAAAATTTTGGTTTCATGGAAGAGTTGAATCCACGATCATCTTACAGACTTTCCAACACGATGGAGACCTCCCATATTCTTTCAGTCGGGGACGTTTACCATTCCTTTCTTATCTTACTTTTTCTTTTAAACTCCTGATTGAATCCATCAAATAATCTTACTTTGCTCTCTTAACTTTCTACCTTGGGCATTCATAACATTCCATTTTCATCTTTTCTTGAGATTTTAAACCACTGAGTGGTATTCGCCATTCGTCAGAGAAAAGGAACATGATTTCCTCGATGCTTTTGAATAAAGAATATTTAGTCACTACTGTCATTAATAATAGTCAAATTCAAACTATTATTTGGGGCCATCCTTGATTTATCCAAAAATTACATTGAGACAATGGGCTAATTTTGCTTTTGAAAAGCAAAAAGACTGGAGTATAGTGATCCACGTTTATTTCTCTTGTTAAGAACTGCCCCATTTGCACTTCTTCCACTCTAACCCATCTTCTCAAAATGAAGTCCATCCTCCGCTCCTCCCATCCCCTGTAAGTCGATCACAGCCACAATTTTGTCGCAGGTGGTAGAGTTAATCCCAGCATCTCCATGACGCCATTCCCATGGATATAGTCCAGTCCCACCTTTCTAAAGCTTCTTCCCACGTATATCTCTGGTTGGTTTCCTTATTAAACAAATTAGATAGAGGATTGTTGTGATGGGATAAACACAAACAATGCACAACCCAAATTTTATCCCCTTTTGTGAGAACCTAATAGAACCAACAAGCATTGTTTAATTAAGGTCAAATGGGTAATAAATTAGATAGAGTCAAATGGGTATCGACACTTGACTTAAATCAACAAGCATATGAACTCCAACCGTTTATGTGAGAAGTAAAGGCCACTTAACACCTCCACTAATATAATTAATGGGTTACACAATTCTCTCTAGATAAAAAAAGGAGGCATACATCAATCATAGAAAATTAATCTTGGCAAATACAACAAACTTTTATAAAACAAATGGATAGATCTCACATATCGGAATCACTGTTCTCGGACATAAAACGCTACTTTTTTCGAACTTCGACCCCAATCTCCACCGTTCACATTGAAGATCAATGAGTTAAGAACATGCTCACCCAAAAACAACTCAATCAGACCATGGAATGACCTCGATCGGAGCTGATGATAAAAAACTGCCAGGGTAGAAAAACTCACCAAAACAGAGGCACTGTTCTCGGATTGAAGGATGACCGTCTGGAACTTCAAATCCGATCTCCACCGTTCAGATTGAAGACCAATGAGTCACGAACCTCTCCTCCAAATTTCAGGTTGATCAAACCACAGATGAAACGGGATCGGACCTTTGATGAAAAATGGACAGTGAAGACAAAAATACAAAATTTCTCTCTCCAAATCCTGTGGCTCTGTCCCCGTCTCTCACTCTCTTGGTGGCTGCTCTCTTCTCCTTCTCTCTCTTGGTGGCTACTCTCTCTAAGAAGAAGAGAAGGCTTTTCTTCTTGACTTTGATATAAAGGCCCAAGAGGCCTTAAACATTGGGTTGTTAAGTTAGACCTTTCACACGAAGAAAAGCCCAACATGTTGTTGTTAGGGTTTGTCTATTGTGTGGATAGTATTTATTGCCTGCATGTTCATCATGTGCCAATAAAGCATTTGTTTCTTGTGAGTACATATATGTTCCCTGTACTTTTATTTCACTAAATCTATTCACATATCATAATCTCTATATATCTTACTGCAAGTTTGGAACATGAATGGTTTTTCATTTTATATATACATGTACTGAGACGGGTTGTGCTTTCTTTCTAAACCCTAGCGACATACTGTTACCGATTTCTGTTTATATCTTTCTTAACCTATCCCTGTTTTTATTCCTTAATTTGATGGATCTCCAGGACTTGCATGTCTGCTCATCTTTCTCCTTAACAGCGATTTATGACGTCTCTCCCTCCCTTTAAATGCAAAAATCCTTTCTGTCCAGAGTTTTTCCTGCTTTTATAAGGAACTTTCCTTTGGTTTTTTTTTTTTTTTTAATCCTTAATCCCTCTCAGTTTTCATATCATCCATTAGAACATCAATTTAAAAGAAATATTGTTAATAGAGTGTCGAGGAATGCTATATATGCTACCAGGTGTTGGATAAGGAAGGTTTCTTGGCTGCATAGCCATGTCTGTAATATCTCTCTGATGATATGACTTTTCTTCAAGCATAACTGTGGCGGTGGATATCAGAGTTGAGTCAAATAGTTCATTTTTTTTAAATATACATATATAATTTTTTTTTAAATATTCATAAAACTAGTTTTTTTCTTTTAAATTTCTTAAAACCTCGTTTACTAAATATGATTTTGAAAATTAGCGGCCAAATCGTATTAGCCCCAGTATGATTTTAAGGTAAATGTAAAAGCTAATTAATAAGCTATGAGTTTTAAAGTAAAATGTAAATCGTATTTATCATTTGCAGTTTGAGGTTAATTTTAAGCCGAAATCTGATTTTAAAGTTATTTTTAAGCTGATTGGTGAATGCGGTTTAAAAAAAAAATAGTAGTTTTATAAATATTTTGAAAAGAAGTCTATATATGTGTGTCATTTTAAAAAAAAATAAGTAAATTACTTTGATATTAAACTCAAGATATCAAATTAATTAATTAGCTTTTTCGTAGATAAAAGCATGTCTTATGGTATATCAAAAACCTAACCAGTCAGCTTCTGCCGTGCTACATTAACACAGTGTCTTTTCGCAGCGAGAATGAGTGATTTTTTGTAGTGAATTTTCTTTGCCGAAATGCATTCTTCTGTCTCTTTTATGCGCACTAACACCATTAAAATGGATTTATTGTACAAAAAATTTATTTTTTTGAGTTTTTATCGTCGTCTTGTGCGGTGTATGGTTTGTGTCATCTTTGTGTAACGCTTTGGTTTTCATCGTCTTCACTACAAGAAAAAAGGTTTTTATTGACAGATAATTTCTTGACTTATGTAAATATAAGTCATTGTAAGCTATTCAAATTGAAAACAACAACATATATGAACCTTTTAAAAGTTACCTTGACAGATGTTCAATTTAGGGACATCAATATTGACATATGATTAGTTTACCTTGATAGATATTTTTAAGTCAAGGTTAAAATTTACAAGCTATGATATATTTTATCAAGATAGCTTGACATTTAATTTACAAGTCAAGGTAAAAAAATTTATTAATTGTCAATATTCTCTATTGTATATAAAGGGTCATTTAGCTTCCCTTATTTTATTATCTCAAAAATCTGATTTTTATGGAATTTCTCTACTTAAAACATGGTTCAAAGTCGAGGTTAGTCATTCACTCAGAGGGTCCCAAGGTATATCATCTCAATATCTTAGTCTTAATAACTTAGGTGGTATCAGATGACACAAAAAATATATTAAATTATGAAATTAAAATTTTTTAAATTGCTTTCAACATTATCACAAAACTCAATATAGTCACATGAATTAAAAAATTAATAAATATATAAAAATATTATTTTTATATTAATTAAAGCATAATGGAATAAATTTAAAATTTTTATTTATCACCTAAAGCTAAATATTAAATGAATAAAAAATTTATTTTTGAAATATATTTTTTCAATTTTAATATTTATTTATTTTATATTAAAATGTTTATTTTAATATTTAATATTTCTTTAAGTAAGCATAAATCATACTCTTTTTTACAAAAACCATAAATCATACCCCTTTTTTTTTACAGGAACCATAAATCATGCTTCTTCTTTTTTACAGCAACCATAAATCATACTTAAAAATATACATTTAATTTTTTTATCAAATATATTTTAAATGAAATTATTGAAAATTTTTATTAATTTCATTTTGTTTGAATAAATTAACTTTAAAGAAAAAAATATTTTTAAATGCTTTTTAAAACATCCCTGCCCATTTCCCATCCCCATGAGAAACCCATTGCCTCACCTCTTTCTCTCTCTGGTCCTTCTCTCTCTAAAAAAAACTCGATCTTTCCCTCCCTCCCCCTATCTTTCCCCATCTCTTTATCTCTCTCTTTGCTCTCAACTCTTGCGACTTTCTCTTTCTAAGCTTTCTCTTTCTTTCTCCAACAACAACCCTCTCTCTTCGAAGGAAATTGGAAAACTACTATTCGGTCCCTTTATTTATTTTTTAATTCTTGGACAACAAAATACCCCTTTCATTGATCAGATCTATCATTCCACCAATTTTTATTCGGGTATGGGTCTAGTGCCGCCCATAGCTGAGGCGAATACGACTCTACTCAAACCCTAGCAGTGGTAAGTTCAACAATCCATGCTTCAAGCATATTTGTTTTTGTTTCATTTTTTATTCAAATTTGCAATGGATGAAAGCCCTAAAAGCAACATCCAAACTTGTCAGGGAAATTTTGAGCATGATAGATGATGAATCTACATAAGTAAGATATTGATTTGAGAGATTTTAACTTGGTCGAGTTTTTTTGGAATCTGGGTAAGTATTTCATTTTTCTAAGGACTCTTATGTCAATGTGTTGCAGAAGATGTATGGTAGCCTATGCTTCAGATATCGAATCCTCCCTATAGAAAAGTCATGAAGATGGCTTCTCTTAGTTTAGATAACTTGTAAGTATTTGCTCATTTTTATTGCACAGTTCTTTGATGTGCAAATCATGGGGGAAACTTTATTAGTTTCTTCAAGGGCAAGGTTTATTTTCTTGGATTTCAACCAAAAGGATGTTTTCTTCTCTTTTAATCCAACCTTTGATTGGTTGATGGCGATGCATTTGTGGAGCTCAAACCAATTCTTAGTGGATGATTCTAGCGGATTGGTCCATTTCGGTTTCATCTAGCGATTTTGTTCTTTTTGGCTTCTAATTAATTTGGACAGAAGAATAAGTGCATTTAGACGAAGTGATATTGAGTGCATGTAGTTTGATAGGATTCAGTGCAGATCATGGCGTTGTTTTGGTTGTGGAATTGATTACAATGTTGAGAAAAGATGAATCTTACGTATTTATTTGAATTTATTTTGTTTTATTTTTTGAATTTTGCTTTCAAGAGAATGTTTAACTAGCTTTGGATTTTAAATGATGTCATCAGAAATAATAGATTTCATTTATTTGAAATTATGATTGGTTGTTGCTTTGGTTTTTCTTTCATACTTTTATTCCATAAAGCATTCTACGATCACTTGCGTCCTTTTTCTTTTACGATGGGTAGAGAAATTGTGATCCAAAATTTATTTATTTCGTAAGGTGTAAATGCATATGTATATAAGTGAGAACTGATCTATAATCAGTCGGATATTCATTTTTTTTTTTTACTTTTTCTACTCTTCAGTTTTTTTAAATGCTCAACATAGTGCTAATGTTAATGGTTCTTGAGTCTCAATGATGTAAAACTCTCTTTTCTTCGTGAATCTTCTTTTCCTCAAGGGAAGACTTACTAAGGAGATCTCGTGACTAGATTGAAACTGAGACTTCTTAATGTTGAAGCAAAATCTTAAGACCTAATTATATGTTCCATAACTTGATTATATGGGGAAAATTTTGGGTCCAAATTTTAAATACCAGCCTAGGCGTGCTTTGTAAGCAATAGGTAGACTCTAACTTTTGTACTATGGTTTATAATTCAGGTTGCATATGGTTACTGAATTACATTGATTAGATTCTTTACTCTTGACTATCACTCTGATCTAGCTTAACTGGTTTAAAACTCAGTTTCACATAAGGATGCAAGTTAAAACATCCGAAAAACAGAATTTTAGAATTATATTGCCTGATGTAGCAGTTTTTAGTCTTCAGTTGAGGGCGTGGACTTTTTTCTTGTACCAATCTAGCATATGTTATTATATGGAGTCATAGAAGATACAATTCACATTGCACCCTCTAATTTTCACTGTCCTTTTCTTAGGCATCGCTATTTTTTTAGATGAACAAAGCAATTATGATTTGTATCTAGACTTGGATTGAGCATATTTGCTATACCTAATTCTTTACTTTGGATGCCCCCATGTTTTGATAGGTGCCATGTCTAAATTATCTTTTACCCATAAAAAAATAAAAATAATGGCTGGTTAGAATGTGTACAAATATGAAATAAGAGAGTTAAATTTGTGGAAAGAGAAAAATATATAGATTTTTTCCTTAAAATTTCATGAATGACCAAACAAGAGAAATATCATATTTTTTTTTTCCTTATCTTTTTCTTCCTTCCATTTTCCTTTCAAATTTCTTCCCCTAGCATTTTCTAGGAACTAAATATATTCCAATATTTCCTTTTTTTTTTTTACAATCTCTGTTTTCAAGATGTGGATCCATAGGCCATTCAATGCCGATGACTGGTTATTGTTTGTCATAAAGCTTGTAAAATGTCTAGGTTTTTTTTAATTATTTTTTTAATGTTCATCTTGTTTCTGTACACATGCTAACATGTCCAATGTTTTCCAGATTGTGAGTACAATATTTTCCATCTTGAGTTCCTATCGTTTCTCTGTCTTTCAAATTATGAGACCTTTCCTTTCCAACTCTTTGATGTCTACTTAATGGCAAAATTTTAAACCTTGTTTGAAAATTTTTGAAAATTTTGATTACTCTACAACCTGAGTATTGTTTTATTTGCCATTTCAATCATGTCACTACATCAAACACTTATCTCATAACTCTGTAGATATTCTAATTTCTAGATTTCATATGCAAGATTTAGTTTGTGGACATCTTTACACCATGTTTGGGGCAAGCATGGTGACTAAAAATAACTTTCTATCCTTAGGTGTTGAACCAACACTTTGTTTATGTAACTTCATACTTTCTATCCTGATATTTCAAATTGGGTTGTTCCAATAGGAACTCCTCCATATCTTCCATTTTTTCAAGGATCTTTTGGATAAAGGATTCACTGTTCATATCTTCACCACTTATCTTATCTCTTTGTACATCCAAGATGTTAGAGACATGGAGTCATGAGAGCTAGGATTCATCTTGTTTTGGGTAAACCTACATGATAACTTGATAGGTGCTAACACCAAGTACTTGAAAGATAGTTCTAGAGACGACTATGCGATTAGTCTAGAGGTTTAGAGTTTTCCATTGGAACATGCATCAGTCATTTCCAAAGTAATGCATATAATCAATGTTACTCATTAACTCTTCAGAGAACTCTGGCTTTCTATAAATCTTTTAACCTGAATTGCTTCTCAAAATTGTCATATTTATCCACTTTGTGAACATGCAAATTTCCTTATTGAAATGCAAAATCATTCAACCATTATTATTTCTTAATCCTATAATCATCCTCTTGACTATAAACAACAAAAGATTTTGTGTTTATGGATACTTAGGTTTGCAACTTGGTTTGATTACTATAACAAAAGGCTATAGTATTTTATGATGATTATCTTGTGGATTTTTCTATTTATTTTTATATAAATATCTCTGTTTTCAGCATATGCCCTTTTTCCTCTTTTTTTTTTATAAAAAAAATTTTCTAAATAATCTTCATTTTTATATGCTTGTCGTAATTCTGTCATTCCCACGTTCTTAAGATGGGAGAACTAAAGAAACTAGCTGAATAGGGTAAAATAAAGTACATAGGTCTATTTGAGGCCTATGCTTCAAAAATCAAATGAGCACATGCAGTTCATCCAATATTGATTCTTCCCTCATTGCCAACCAAAAATGTTCTTATAGACTATATTAAATTGGACTATGGTTGTGTTGCATCAAGAGGGTGCTTGTATTAAATTGTCTTGATTCCAAAACTTGGGTTTAATTTTCTCATGTTTACCATTCTTAAATGTGCTAGCCAAATGATTGAACTCTAATGATTCCTTTGGAGTAGATGACACAGTTCAATCCTATCTTTCGACCTAAAAGGAAATTTTGGAGTGGCAGATGTGTGGAGGCCATTTTGAATATACTTCTAATGCTTTCTTAAGATATTCTTGTGCCAATGAATAAGAAGTCGTGGACTTCAATCTTATTGATTTTAATTTTTCTAGAAAATATAATCAGTTATTGCCTATAATTATCTAGAGTTAAGATTATATATTTTTATATGTATTTAGGGTACATTTGTGTATTTTAGTAGGTCAAAATGCATTGTATATCTCTAGAACGAGATAGGAATTGAATACACAATTCTTGTTTTCTGGTTCATGTATGGAATCGTGTCCTGAATCTGCTTATGGATTCTTGACATCCTGAACCAAATTGAACGCGCCCTAGCCATGTTTGGCTACAACAAAACATTTGAGAACAAAAGTACAAGTACATGTAGGGTATCATTTTAGATTTTCTTTTTTAAAAGAAAAAAAATTATATGCTTGGTATGGAAATAGTTATTATATGGAACTTGACTATTCGAGCTCTCTGTGAGTTTTTCATCCCTTCGTATTCATTTTTCAGATTTAATTTTTACTTGGTTATATATATCCTTATCGATATATCTAGATAAGTTCCCAATGAGATAGGGGTTGCTTCATAGTTTTTGTGGGCAGCTAAAGCTTATGGGGGTGTTCGGGTTTGGTGTTGTAATGCAGTCTCTATTTTGGCTGGGTGTTAATTCTTTTGTTTTTCTAGCTTTCTGTCTAGTTGTTTTGGTTTGTTTAGGACTTGATTAAGTCCTTGTATTTTGGAGGCTCTTTTTATAAATTTCTTACTTATTATATATATATATATATATATATATATATATATATATATATATATATATATATCCATAATTTTTGGAAAAATAAACCAATTGTTTCATTAAGGATTTATTCATAAATAATAGAGTTCATAAATAACTGTGGTGAATAAGTGATTTATTCAATTTTAGCTTATCTCTTGATTTCATTATGAATCTGAAGAATTTAATTGACTTGTATGATCATCCCCCATTCATTTTTAAACTTTAATTTCTAATTCTGTTTTGTTTTCTAAATCTCTCATGTAAACAAATCCATTTTTTTCCTCAGAGTTCTGACGAATGCATTGATCACCGGAAGAAGTCCATCTTACATTGGGGAATTCCTAAGTTAGCAAAGATTGTTAAGTTATGATGCACATTTCACCTTCAAATGTTTACATATTCATCATTTTTTTTCTTGTTCTCTTTTTTCTCTTTCTCATATTCTTTTCTAAATTTACTTTTGTTTCAACAACTTAATAGGTTATATCCCTAGTGCTTCGTTTGACTTGGGCTCTCTCGCAAACTGGTAAGATTCAAACATCTTTTCTCTTAGATCTTGGTTATGTCATTCACTTCAAATTGCATTTTATTTTCTTCCATACACTGATTGAATGATCATGTTTCTCATACGCAATAGCATGTCTGGAACTCTTCCAGCCCAAATTCTTGAAGATTAAGAAAGACAATTTTAAATAAAAATCTATGTTAAATTTTTATATATTTTCTTCATCATAATAATCAAATTTTCTACTTCCAAAATTATATAAATTCTCAAAACTTTATTCTATTTCATATTCTATTTTATAAAGAAAACATAGAAAGGAAGGGAAGGGAAAATAACATAGATAAAGCCTATATTTAGTTCTTTTTACCACAATCATCCAATTTTCTTACTTTAAAAATATAAAATTCAGAAAATTAATTTCTTGGCTTTTCTTCTATCTTTGGAATCAATTAAATGGGAAATTGCATTATTTTTTTTTTTTAATTATTTTCTTTGTTTCTCAAGGTTCCTATAAAATCTTATTAATTTCAAAATAATTGATAATTTTATCAAAATTTACGCTCAAATTTTATTTATTTTTACTCTTTTCTTTATGATTTGAAAAAAAGAAAATAGCATGCACTAAATTATGAACTAGAGTAATCATCATTTTTTTTCCCTGTTTAATCCTTTAAGTGTTTCAAGATGAGTATAGAAGATTTCTTCTAAGAAATAAAGTTAGAGAATGATCATGAAAGGATGTAAGGTAAACAACAATAATTTTAGGCCAATGTATTTTTTAGTGATGAGATCATTTAGAATATGTGTAAAGGACTTAATACTGAACTAGTTAAAATTTTAAGATTGTTCAAGTTTTTATGTGCAGAGTAGCTGAGCTCTCTCAAATTTTTGAAGGAAGTGGAATTTGAAGAAAGGATGGATGATGGTTTTGCCTGTGGAGGAAGGGAGATTCCTAGGTGTTAAACAATTGATGCTCATTGCGCTTTTCAACAAGAATAAGAAACTCATAGGTAGAAGGTTCATTTCCCTACGATTATCTCTAAGAATTTAAGTCATCTTCAGATTTCACTAGAGACGTGACATAGATATCTTGGAGCAGCAGCACTTGCTTTTATGATTATTTATGATCTCTTCATTTTATTCCTCTCCAAAGTCCAACGTCAACTTTGTGTTCTTCTAGAATTTTTTTTGTTTCATTTCAAACAGTGAGTATGATGAATTCATTTATACTTCAATCAATGGAGGCATTTGAATTCTTTTTTGTTCCATCTATTTGTGTTTGTTATTTTTATTCCCAGATTAGTGTCAACCATGTCAAAAGCGAAAGGAAAAGCCTAATTTGAAGATATCATGCATAAAAACAAAGGAATTTCTTTCTTTTCTTATTCTAGACATGAGGATTTGTTCAAGAGAAAACCTATAAGTGAGAAGGTAGATATTTGATTTTGTCAATTGTACTTTATTTCAGAATGGGAATAGAGTTAGACACAAAATCCTAAAAGTTTTTATACATATGCTATAATAGACAATCGAATTTTCAGAATGGTCCATTTATGTTCCTATGATTTATTTTGAACGAAAAATTGATGAATCCCTTGCTTTGCAGATTTAACGCTAGTGTTGAGTTGATTCTTCATGACATGATATTATAAGATATATAGGTTGCCTTATGTTTCTGAATATTCCTCATAATCCCTCTTATGCCTATGACAATGCTTAACTTTGGTTTCTTATCAAAAGCTTTCCCAGTCCAAGTCTATAATTTTTGTTGTGAAAGAATCATCCAAAAATTATGTTTTGAGGGCTTTATGTCATGATGCATGATCTGTTGACTACATTCTTCATGTAGGTACACAAGTACTCGGGTACCTCTAAAAATGAAGCTTGATAAAGAACCATTATACATAAACTCATACACTAGAAGTTGATTTATCACTACTGCCAATTATTGGAGCTCACATATCAAAGGTATATATATCCCCCCTTATCCTCAAGTAATTTTCTCTTTTATTTTTCTATATAAGTACCCCTATTTATTTTTCGCAAATTTGTCTATATTTTTTTATATTGGTTCTAGTGTTTTTCTCCTTCATGGTTTGAAAGTGATACTTTAAATTGTGTTTATTGATTATTGCATGCATAATTGAGAGGTTCTCTATTCTTCCCATATTTCTTTACAGGTTGCAAAGGAAAATGGTTTGGCAAAAGAAGAGAAGTCATTAATTAGGAAGATGATGCCGTAAATCAAGAAAGTTACATTAATAAAGATATTGGAAGGTAGAACTATGTTTTTGAAGAATGTAAATCTTAGTAGTTGTTCCACTTATATATATTCTTTTGTAGAAGTTATGTATTTTTGAAATATTTTGACGTAGTTAACATATTTAAATATAATTATTGTATTAAAGTAGTTATATTAATTATTTAATATTGGCTATTGTATATCAATATTTGATGATATTTTAATTTGTCAAATTTGATTTAACTTTTGGGGCTTTTTTTATATTTAATTGTTCAAGAAGTTCATTATTTTAATTAGAAAATATAAATGTTATTTTTGATAGAAAATGTCTTAGGATGACACTTCTAAAGGTGCCATTGATAAAATAGATTGAGGATGACACTCTTTTAAGTGTCAAGATTGCCAATTTTGTAAAAATTGTTTCATTAAATATGATTTAAATCTTCACATATATGAGACAATTATAATATAAATAAAATAAAACCTTGACATATATAGTGAAAAACTATGACATATAGGGAAATTGTCATGACACATTTTATACTCAACCTTGACATTTGTTTGAGTAACCTTGATAGAAAAACAAGGTAACCTTGAATCAAATCAAGCAATCTTAACATATGCGGAATTCAATACTAATATAGAAATAGAGGCAACCTTTACATATGCATATGTTAAGTTACTTTTAAACTTTTTTTTACACTGGCATATACAACATATATGAAGACTGACCTACCTTGACAACTATGCCCTATCTTGACTGTGAAAAATTGTCAATGAAGATCATTTTTCTTGTAGTGAAACCGTTTTTACCAACTATGGTTTTGAAAAATAACTTTAAAACCGCAGTTGGTAAATACAGTTTTACATTTACTTTAAAACCACATTTGATTAATATGGTTTTAAGGTTAATTTTCAAAACCGCGGTTAGTAAAGACAGTTTTAAAAAAACAAAAACTAATTTTGTAAATATTTTGAAAATAAATCTATAAATGTATTTTTTTTTTAAATGAATTATTTTCACTTTAAACTCTTATATCCCCCAGCGGTTATGTTTGAAGAAAGTCATATCAATAGAGAGATAGTACGTACATGAAAACATGCACATGCAGCCCAAGAAGCCTTTACCTTACCCAACTTACCAGGTATATATATAGCATTCTCGACAGGATTAAAAAAAAAAACCAAAGGAAAGTTCCTTATAAATGCAGGAAGGGAAAACTCTAGACATAAATCATTTTCACATTTAAAGGGAGGGAGAGACGACATAAAGCCCTGTTAAGGAGAAAGATGAGCAGACATGCATGTCTGAAGATCATCCAAATTAAGGAATAAAAAGCAGCGATAGGTTAAGAAAAGGAATATAAACAGAAATCTGAAACAGTAAGTCCTTTAGGGTTTGTCTCAGTACGCGTTCCAGTTATATATATATAAAATGAAAAACCATGCATGTTCCAAACTTGCAGTAAGATATATATAGAGATTATGATACGTGAATGCTTAATTGAAATAAAAAGTACAGGCAACATATATATACTCACAAGAAACAAATGCTTTATTGACATATGAGCAACACGCAGGCTGAAGAAAGACTTGAATCTTTGTATATGTGAAAAAGTATATTACATGTATAAGGCAAAGGCTTATATAAGCTAAGCTATACAAATCTTAAAAAGGAAAATATACAATTGCCATAGTAATCTAACATTCCCCCTCAAACTCATGGTGGTTTAAGAGAAATCATTTTGAGTTTGGAAGCTAAAGCTCGAAAAGTTCCTGGAGGAAGGGGTTTGGTGAAGATATTAGCTAACTGATCCTGAGAGGAAACAGACTAAAGTGTGAGTGTACCCTGAAGCAGATGATGAAAAATGAAGTGACAATCAATCTCAATATGTTTAGTAAATTCATGGAAGACATTATTATGAGCACTAATAAAGACTGACATCACAAATAAGTTTAGCTGGGCAGAGAACAATCAACACCAAGATCCCGCAAAGAACCAATGTAACCAAATGTTCAGTCAGAAAATGTATTGGTGCTCTATATTCTGCTTCAGTTCTAGAACAAGCAACGAGTGTTTGTTTCTTACTTCTCCAAGAGATAAGAGAATCACCCAAAAGAAAACAATAATATCCCGTAGGATCGACGATCAACTGGATCACCCGCGTACCTAATCCGCACTTGAATATGCCTCAAGAGTTAATGGCACGGTTAAAACAAGACCATCAAATATATGTTTTAGATATCGAAGAATCCTGAGAACAGCAGCATAATGAGGAGATCTAGGGGCAGCCATAAACTAACTAACTACATGAATTGCATAGGAAATATCAAGGCGAGTAACTATGAGATAGATTAGATTCCCAATAAGTTATCTGTAGAGAGTAGCATTAGATAGTGATTCACCATCATGAGAATTGAGGCAAATAGTTATACTAATGTGTGTGTCACCATCTTGCTATCGCGATACCTACGAGAAATCATATCGAAGTATACTTTGGCCTCGAGTAAGATAATAACCAATTGTGAGCGTATTGTTCCCTAGACCAAGAAAGTAATTAAGAGGGCCGAGATCTTTCATTTCAAATTGAAGACCAAAAAAGTGCTTTAGATCCTAAATACCTTGCATATCATCACCTATAATAATCATATCATCGACATACAAGAGTAGTAGAATAGTACGCGATCAAACTCGGTTCTCAAGAAAGAGTCAGACAAAAGAACTCCATCAAAAACCATGCCGAGATCAGAACCGAACTTTGTAAACCATGCTCAAGAGCTTGTCTTAAGACTATGAGTGCTTGTCGAAATGATACTGGGTGAGGGAACCCCGGAGGGTGAGAATAACCAGGAGGAAGCTTCATATAGACTTCCTCTAAGAGTTCACCATTAAGAAAAGCATTTTTGACATCCATCTGAAAGAGCGGCCATTTGCGAGTCGCAGAAATGACAATAAGAGTCTTGGCAGAGGAAAGTCGAGCCACTGGAGCAAAAGTCTCCTCATAATCAATCCCATTACTCCTGTTAAACCTCTTAGCAACAAGGTTGCAGCCTCAGAGCGAATAACAAGATCCAACCAAGTCTTGATCTTATAAACCCATTTACAACCGATAGCAGATTTTCTAAAGGGAAGATCAACCAAATCCCATGTTCCAGTCTTATGTAGTGCATCCAACTCTTCTTTCATAGTTTGCTGCCATAAAGGGTTAGAGGAAGCCTCACGAAAAGTCTGAGGTTCCTAAAGAGAGGCAAGAGCAGAAAAGCAATGGAAGTCACGAGGATGAGAAGGAAGAGTAGTTACTCGATGGAAACGACGAAGTGCATGAGAGTCAGAAGGACCAGCAGGATCCACAACTGGATCAGTATTAGTGGGCACGTCGATGATCAGTGTGGGAGGCTCATCATATGCATGAGAAGGGACATTAGAAATAGAAAGGGGAAACTCAGATACCAAGGGGGGATGCTCAGATATAGAAGTGGGATACTCCTCAAGAAAAAGGTAAAGGAGATGATCGATAGAGGAAATAGGTAAAATAGGAATATGAGGCAGTTGGTAAAACATTTTGTGTTCCCAAAAGACCACATGTCAAGAAACACAAAGACGTTTGCTAATGGGATTATAAAACCTATAACCTTTTTTACCAATTTCATACCCAAGAAAACAACACAAACGAGAACGAGAATGAAGTTTGTTTCTTTCATGATTTTGAAGAAGAATAAAACAGACACATCTAATGACTCTAACTAGGCAATACTATCCACACAATAGATAAACCCTAACAACAACAATCCTCTAATTAATTTGCTTAATAAGGAAACCAACCAGAGAGCATAAGCAGCACCATTAATAATCTTCCATTATTGCAGATGACATAGAGAATGAAGTTGGTGAAGCTAGTTCAAGCGCTTCATCATCATCATCATCATCATCATCAACCCAGTGGAGGTGTAGTGAAGCATGGGTGATGAAGATAGCCGTCTCCATTGTCGCCACCTATATATTTACAGGAAGAGGCTTTAGAAGGTGGGACTGGACCTCTAGCCATGGGAATGGCGTCCTTGGAGATGCTGGGATTAACTCTACCACCTGCAACCAAAATTGTGGCTGTGAGAATCAACCACAAAGAGATTGAAATGGAGATGGACTTCATTTTGAGAAGATGATGGGTTAGAACAAGAAGTGCAAATGGGCCAGTTCTTAACAAGAGAAATAAAGGTGGATCACTGTCCTCCAGTCTTGTTCTTTTCAAAAGCAAAATTATCCCATTTTCTCAAAGTAATTTTTGGATAAATTAATGATGGCTCCAAATAATAGTTTGAATTTGACTATTATTAATGACAGTGACTAAGTATTCTTTATTCAAAAGCATTGAGGAAATCATGTTCCTATTCTCGCAAGTGGTATTCACAAATGGCGAACATGCCTCATTCATTTCGGAGTAGTACTAATTTGGTTTAAAATCTCAAGAAAAAGATGAAAATGGAATATTATGAATGCCACAATTAGAAAGCTAAGAGAGCAAAATGAGTTATTTGATGGATTCAATCAAGAGTTTAAAAGAAAAAGTAAGATAAGAAAGGAATGGTAAATGTCCCCGACTGAAAGAATAAGGGAGGTCTCCATCGTGTTTGGAAAGTCTGAAAATCATCAACTGAACAAAACACCAAGAATTCATTCAAGAATTTTTTTTAATCCTTTATTTTCTTTTCCACACATTTCGATTTAGAAATTATGTTTTTTTTTTATTTTAAAATCACAAGAAAAAGAGAGAGACCCACAACTGTTCGATCCAAAGTCCAAACAAATCAAGGGCTAAAAGTACAAGCCAGCCAAGCACAAAAATAAAGGAAAAGAAGATAAAAGGGGCAAACATATATACTTTCAAACTAGATCCTAAGAGTGAGATTAGCGAAGGAGAGAAACCTAAGGAGAAATGAACTAAATGATAAGAAAAAAGATTCTGATGGAGGCGCACATATTCGACTTCATTAAAACAAAAGAGAGAAAACTTTGTACTGGAAAGATTGGATCGCGCCCAGTAACATAGCACTAACAAATTCTCTTCCTCACTATTTTTGGAGGAAGAAATGATAGCGAAATTGCGGATCTAAAGACCAGAAAATTTTGCCCATTCTCGGCCCTTCCAAATTCCAATCAAACACAGGCTTTGTTACCGTTTTGCTGTCCTATTGGGAAAAATGAAAAAAGTCAAATCATAACGAAAATTTTGAAAAGATAGATTTGCTAAGAAGAAAAAAAAAAGGAATCAGATAAAGTGCAAGACGAGAATGGTTTTTGTCAACTTATTCTCTCATGTCGTTTGTATATTTTTTATAATGCAAATGTTTAAATTATTGTTAAGAAATGAGATTAATATGAATATCATGTCTTTAACATAAACACACACATATATATATATAGGAATGATGATTGGTTACAGGGTTGCCGGTGACGGCAAAGAAAAGGAGAGTGAAATGCTCGATGAAGGAGAAGGTAGGTGTGGAGGATGGAAGCATGAAGTTGGGGATAACCGGATAAGAGCATCTTCTTCACTCATGATGGCAGCAGCAGCAGCATTAGAATATGATTCTCTTTTTTCTATTTGTAACCACTCTTCAAAGCAAAATGAATAAGTTGACAAAAACCATTATCGTCATGCACTTTATCCGATACCTAATTTTGACATTCATAATATTCCATTTTTGTTTTTCTTGAGGTTTTTAACCACCATATTAGTACTAGAGTGAGACATGTCCGTCAGAGGGCGTCAACCCAAAAGACCGGCCTGATACCACTAGATCCTTATGTACACCCTGGATGCGGAAAAGACATCTTTCATCACACCCCATGGGCTCTACTGTTATAATGTGATGCCCTTCGGATTAAAGAATGTTGGGGCCACCTATCAAAGGTTGGTAATGAAAATGTTTCGACCCTTACTCGGCAGCACCATGGAAGTTTATATTGATGACATGCTGGTAAAGTCCAAACAGCGCCCGGATCATGCCACTCATCTCCAACAAGCTTTCGACCTCCTCCGAGAATATGGTATGAAACTAAACCCCCTAAAATGTGCCTTCGAGGTTAGTGCCGACATATTCCTTGGCTTTATGGTAACACAAATAAGAATAGAGGCAAATCTTGCATAACTTAAAGCCATCTTGCAATCCCCGGCTCCTAGCTCCAAGAAAGAAATCCACACCTCAACCGGGTCGGTTAGCCGCTCTCTGCCATTTCCTGGCTCACTGACTGAAATTAAACCCTTCTTCACTACCCTAAGGGGAGCTAGCCGGGCCGAATGGAATAAGGAATGCGACCGGGAATTCATAGCAATCAAGTAATACCTGACAGAGCCCCCGATCCTTGTGAGCCCGGAAGCTGGAGACACACTCTATCTTTACCTAGCAGCCTCTGATATAGCGATCAACGTCGCCTTGTTTAAAGAATGTGGGGATGCAAAGTTGAGGCCAGTGTTCTTTGTCAGCAAGTCCTTAACCGATGCAGAAACCAGATACACCCACCTTGAACGAGCTGCCTTAGCCCTACGAACAGCCGCCCAGAAGCTTCACCCATACTTCCAGTTCATCCTGTATTGCAGGTCGACCGATCTTCCATTCCGTGGCACGATCTATAAACCCGACCGTCTGTGGCGGGACGGCACCGCCGGGCAATGGAACTACGAGTATGGCATCCAAGACAAGTTGAGACTTTCAAAAGGGGCAGTCTTGGGCCGACTTCCTGCGTAACCCAACCCATACGACACCCGAACGAAAAGGCCGGGTGGACCTTCGCGTTGACGGGGCTTCCGTGACAATCGTGAGCCGCAGATCGGGTTCGCAAGAACCTCCCTACCGGGAAAGGATTGAACAGCTCGCTTAGGCTTCGCTCCAACAACGGTAGCGTCGACATGAAGCCATCATACCGACTTGAACCGCACTCGCCATAAAGCAGCGTACTTTTGATCTGGCGACTCAACGCTAGTCAGAGACGTCAACGCACTCAACTGCAAACCCCGAATGGCAAAATACGCCTAGTCAACAGATTACACCCTCGCCTTGAAATCCTTGAACATGTCCCCGTGGACCTGTGAATAATGAGAGGGTCAATGCCTTAGCCGCCGCGGCCGCTTCTTTCAACAAGGAGACAATATATCTCCCATCTACTATCAACCCGCCTCCATATCAGATACCAAGTAAGCCGACAGAGGAGGCTCCCCATCCCGACGGATCCCATACGGCTCTACATAGCCACAGGAGAACTACCTAATGATAGAAGCAAAAGCTCATAGTCGATCCAGCCTGGCCAGTTCTCCTGCAGACGTAACTCTATAAGCGGTCCCTGGGCGGGCCATACTTGAAATGTCTAACTCCTGAACAAGGCCAGTATGTATTGGCTGAGTTACATGAAGGTATATGCGAAAATCACCTGGGGGGAAGAACACTAGCTCACCGGGCTCAAACATAGGGGTATTATTGTGCCAACTAATACGGTCGATGTCGACTAAGTCAAAACGTGACTTTGCTAACAAATGTCTCCTATCTTGAAATCACCGGTGCAACATTTGATCTCCATCTCTAGCCCGTGGCCATTCGCCCAATGGGGGATTGATATTGTGGGCCCGCTCCCCACCGCCCCTGCCCAAAAGAAACTATTACTAGTCGCCATCGATTATTTCAGTAAATGGATAGAGGCTGATGCCTTTGCGCCAATCAAAGATAGAGATGTTACTCGATTCATCTAGAAAAACATTATCTACCGGTTCGGCATCCCGAGATCAATTCAGATATCGATAATGGGTCATAGCTTGATACGGGTTCACCGAAACGTGAATTGAAAATTAAAATTTGTATTCTACCCTTCAAGATCTCAAAGAACGGGCTGTCGAAGCCTCCAACAAAACCCTACTGACTACCCTTAAAAAGTGGTTAGACTCCGCTAAAGGGAAGTGGGTGGAGGAACTACCCAAGGTACTTTGGGCCTACAGGACCACAACCCGAAAACCAACCGGCATCTCTCCTTTTGCACTCACCTACAAGATGGAAGCTATTATCCCACTGAATTGGCTAATGCAATTATCCGATACCACTTAAAATGCAGAGTCATAATGAGAATTAGACAATAAAGGATTCAGCTCACGAAGCGGCAACCATCCGAATAGCGTCCTACCAACGCCGCTTGGCAAACTCTTATAACAAACGAGTTAAACCTTAGGTGTTTCAGCCGGGCGACCTAGTCTTGAGGAAAGTTTTTGAGAATACTGTGGACCCCGCGGCAGGAAAATTCCAACCCAACTGAGAAGGACCATACGTAGTCACACGAGCCGGAGATTCCGGGTCCTATGCTTTAGACAAAACAGACGGAACTCCTGTACCTAGAATGTGGAATGCCATGCACTTGAAAAGGTATTATCAATGTTAACGCCTTATTATCTACTATCGCATGTCTTCGCATATCAATACGTCAATTCTAAAGTCCGGGTGCGGCACAGCTTCATCGACCGCCTACCAACACGCGCTAACATTTGGTCGGTCAATTTAAAGTCCGAATCCGGCGGCGCGGGTTCAACTATTTTAGGCGGCCGCAGTTAACATTTTCTTGGTCGATTTCAAAGTCAGGAAGCGCAATTCCGACTGCCCGGCCCGGCCTGGGATAACATCGGCCGGTTAATTTCAAAGTCGGGCGGTGCGGTTCCGACTGCCCGACCCGACAGTTAACATCGGTGATTGATTCTAAAAATCCGGTGACCTTGGAGTTCAGCGACTTGCCGACTATACGAGATAACATCTGGCTGGTCAATTCTAAAATCCGGGCGGTGTAGTTCAGCGACACCTTCAGCCAGCCTGAGATAATGTATCATTGGTCAATTTCTAAAGTCGGTGACAGCGATTACGCCGAAACCTTCGGCGAAACTACATTTGTTTGGTGAATCGCAGTCGGTGGCTTATCCAGCTCAATACCTATGATTTCTAACAGATGCGGTCGAATGAAATACTCAACAAAAAACAAAGCAAACTCGAATAGCATAGCGGTGAAACGCAACGAAGTTGAAAGAAGAAGAAGTAAATTGTTTTGATCTGACCATAGAACAACATGAAAGTGTTCAAACCCTAGTTGCTACGACGTCCTCAACCCCGCCGTCAGACATGGCCGGGGGATCTATCAGAAGAACCAATTCTTCTCCGACAGCGGTTGGCTACTCTCCGGATGCTCATCCTCACCACCTACAACTATGTCTAGGACTGGAGCGACTGACGAGACGCTTGGGGGGCAGCAAGGATTGGCAAAGAACTCTAGAGTGAGCGGGATTGAAGGATCGGGCATCCCATCCGGGATCTGAGGCTTGCTCCCGTAAATGTTTGTGCTGAGCTCCAACAATATAGCGTAATTGAGCAGCGCATCACCCTTTGGAATCAAACTTTCTGTCACCGGCTGACCTTCTCACCGGAATGCGTGAGCTCATCCCTTCACGACCCGAGCTCTATGATCAAAGGCAAGTTTTCATACGCCCAAATGACCATTCTCTTCTTACGCTTTCTTACAAGCCTTCCCGTTGCGGTAATGCCTCTGGTGGCTCCATGCCGGACTCCACCCTCGTGGGGAATCTTCGCGAGAAAGGGCACGTTGAACTGGTGACTTCGACTACCTATCACGAGCGTGTGCGGTATACGTCTCCGGCCTTGTCAGCCTCATGACCGCGTTGCATCTCTCGGCCTCGGCGGGTGGCTCCTCTTTGTGAATTCTCTAGCCTCCGGCTCAGGGCGAAGACAAGCCCAGCTCGGCCTTCTTTAGTGAAGCGCTACGCATCTCCGCACCGGCCCGTTCACTTTGAATAAGTAATCCGCAAGCCTCTCGTCCACCAGCGAGCTCGAACTCGATCTTTGCGGCGCCAATATTTGAAAGGCGGCTACGACTTTGCAAGGGTCATTACTTAAGCTAAAATAATCAATGTCGTTAAAATCTTTCGGCGGAGCTGCCTATCTTACCCAGCTAAGTGTTAGACAAAATACGGTTGAGACACATCCGTCATCGATGATCTGCTGAAAATCCTCATTCAAGCTAGAAGCAGGGAGGGTCACCGAGTAATCTTCACGAAGGTCCATGCCCCGGGTGACCATTGGCACCCGATATATGTGCAGGTAAAAATTATATAGTCTATCGACCGACGCCCGCGCACGAAAGGGCTCCTGGGCCGCTCAAAGATATCCTTCACCTCCCTCCGCCTCAGGGGGTCGATATCTCCACTCTCGAGGCTCCTACCGAGGAGAGAAAGGTAGTTCTCGTGATCACCGGTCCGGGCCGGTTCGCTTCGCGCCCGCATCTCATGAACTTTGATTTGCTTTGTTGTTCCTCACCTGATCTAAAGCGGATTACTGGAGTGCTCGTGGATCCGTGTCACCTCATTCGATTCTCGATCGACCGACTGGCCCACTTCCACTCCACCCGTCGTTCTAGTTCTGGAGAGCAAGGATGATGATCGTCGTCCCCGCACTTCCGCCGCTGATGTGCTGGACTGGCCGAGACCGCAGCTTATCCCCAACTGATAGGGGCAGATCCGACTCACCGCTGGAAACCACCCGCCTCTTACTTCTGGCAAGCAGCGATCAAGGCGCCCCAAATGATTCTTTCCCCCGCCTCCTTTTTCCAAATCTCGAGGCTCTCGCATCGGGCAGAAACCCAAGGCAAGCCCTCCCCGACCCCAAAGACGCTACGCCGCCTCGAATGCCCCTTCCTCTGATCCCATTTACCTGGGCGTGGTCCGGTACTTGCACGCAAGGGCGTCTTCAAGATAACCTCTCCCCGGTTCCTGGCCAGAGCTGGGGACAACTGAACTCCCGCCGAGGCGATGCCTCGACAGAGCTCTAACACCTGCACCCTGGGACTCTCATAGTCTTAACCACGGGACTTCTCCGGAGGAGCTCGCACTTTATGGAGAAAGTCCAAATGGGCCGCAAGTCAAGAATTCACGGCGTTCCCTTCAACAATGTCATGTGGAAAAGGACGAGGAATGACCAAGAGGTTATAGGGAGCCGGGTTATGCCTCACAGCAGATATGTTCTCCGGTGTTAGCAAAACCTTACAGTGGCGCTCTCGCTCAGAAACCTCTAATAGTCAGCGGATCTTCTCAAAACTCGATTTCACCACCCAATTTACCAACCTTCCTAGCCAAGCTTTCCCTACATAAATAACCATAGTTAGTTCATTACAAAACAACAAACGTTGAGGTATAGCCTGATAACCCAGAGTCGGCCCAACTACACTCCTAGGAAGGACAGAGATCGGTTAACATTAAACGGCAGCCCAGGGGAACCCGGGGTCTCGTCCCAGGGACCCCTCACTAGCAACACCCCTTTCACCTCCGTCTTGGGCGAGTCAGGAAGCCCATTGACAATTTGGAATCGAGGGCTCAGAACTAACATGGACATTCGGCCCCCCGGCCCTATGCTCAAGAAGTAAATAATTAAAATCTCCACAACGAGATCAAGCCTGCATGTATGGTTCAAAGACGCTTGTTCATTATTATACGAATCACGTTAGGATGGATGAGGGTCGGAGGCGCTCGGGTAAAATGCAAAAATTATTTCACTATGGCCGGCACGGGAAAGCATAGCCCGGCTGCTAGATGCTCCCGGGGTGAAAAACACATCGTTGTGTTCTCCACCCAACATGGACTGCTTAATCTTCCATCAACCGGCTGGTCGAAGCCAATGTACCTCGCACGCCTTTAATTCCTCTATCGTCAAGACGCAATGACACTACTTGCAAAAGGCGTCGCTCGGGGGTGCCCTCCGAGACGACCACTTGTGGAAGTTTCTTCTCGACCCCTCGCCATTCTACAAGCAGATCAAAAGGAGAGGAGAAAACGAATATTAAACCCTAGGCAAGAGCATACCCCTAGCCCGAGCAATAGCTGTCTGGGCGGAATAAGTATTAAGACACGTCCCCTCTCTTCCAAGCTTTTAACAACCGGAGACCCGTCACACACCAAGGACCAACACAACTAAGGAGCGACCACAGTTACCTATGGAATGAAAGGAGCGAATGCCTATAACGATGACTCACCAACGAACGCCAGAAAGAGCTAGCCTATTCGCAGCGGGTCAGTCGCACAAGAGGGAAGAAAATGTCCAAACAATACCTGAAAGGAAAAAGGGTACAACTTTAATTCGCGCTCTATCTATATATATATAGTATATATATACATATATATACGCTAGTGGCATGCAAAGGGCATTTACCAGCGCATATCACCGTCTGGGCCTCGACCTCAACCATCACGACGGTTCGTGACCTAGGCACTCAGACTAAGGCGGGCCAAGCCCAAGGGCCTTCCTCTCGGACGATTAAACAGGCCCGCTAACTAATTTTGTAATAAGGGATTAGCCTCAATTAGATAAAAATATAAAATATCCACACATAATTGCAATAAGGCACAAAAGTGATAAAAAAAACTACAATTTTATTTGTTGCACACCAAAAAGGTGTTCGACAGTACATAGCGATGCTTGTTGTCTAGCAATACAACATGAGAAACTAGCCTTCATAAACATCCAAAATACAAAAGAAAAACAGGCAAGGCGACCGTCACCACTGCCAAGAAGAAGGGAAAGACGAAGATGGGGATGAAAGAAGCCGCCGCAGAAGCCAAAAAAATAGTAAAAGGAGAGGATGAGGCTGGGGGGGTTAGGTGATCCCTCCAAAATTCCGCATGAGGTGACCTCAAACCCCATTCAAGTTCTAGAACCACCCAAACACCCCCTGGGACATTTCCGACTCCGCTCAAACCATATGATCTCTAGTCCAACCCTGGGTTAGAAGGCGTGCCCGAATAACTGAACACGATCATCGTTCATCCCATAGCCCAGGGTCTTAGCAATATTCAATTGTCCTATTCCAACGATGGCACAAGGGTAACTAGTAAGATACCAAATCTCCTCACCCCCTCACCTTTTTATAGCTACTCCTAAATCTCGAGATCACGCATGACCTAATAAAGATCTAACGCAGCTTACAAAAAGCTACAAAATCACGCGAAAATTGGGCAAAGATTAATGGTAGACTGTTCCCTATAATATGACGGTCCACCTTGTTCATTTTTTTTTCTGCACGGATGATCTTCCTCCGATACAGTGGGGCATCAGGGTACTGGGCCCGTGCCCACCCTAGCTAGCCTACTTAACACAAGAGCCCCAAAGGTGCCCACAAGCCAACTCGCCCCAAACGCCAGTCAATTCCTCCGCCCGGCATCCCATGGGGATTAGGCCTGACGCCACCCGCCCCAGAACACCTTGGCCGACCCCACCGAACGCCCGAGCGCCCTATATATTGCGACGTCTTTATTCAAGTAGCATTCTCTCGACGGTAACTCTACCAAACAAAGCGTTAATCACTCTATATTACATAAGTGTGAGTTCACCCACTGAACTGAATCCATCGCTCCGACGTAATAGGAAAGCTCTTTAGTACTCCGCTCTATTGGGAAGGCACATTGCAAAGGGAAGAATAAGCCATCCTTCCCGAAATAAAAGCCACCTTCCCCTAACATTATGGGAAGAAATCGTCCACTCTCCAAAAAAGACAGATCCTCTTTCTTCCTTCCATAAAAGAGAAGCTAGTCACACCAAATGAGGTACGAGATTTTAAATCGAAATAATCATTGTTCCAAGTTTTAAGACTTGGAGAAAAAGATTAACTTCACATCTGGCAGGACTCGAACACCACAAGCCGCTCTTCTTTTGTTCCACAGTTGCAACCAACCTGTTGAATGCCCCCGCTTCGATCCAAAGGACCCGAGAATCTGTGATGACCACATCGATAGTCCAATATTATATATGACATAAAAAGTGAAAACCCATGCTTGCATGTTCCAAACTTGCAGTAAGATATATAGCACTTAGAGAGAAAGGGATAGAGATTATGATATGTGAATGCTTAATTGAAATAAGAACAAGAAACATATATATATATATATATATATATATATATATCCATCCTCACAAGTCACAACAAACAAATGCTTTATTGACACTTGATGAACAGGCACCTGGCAATACTATCCACACAATAGACAAACCCTAACAACAACAATAACAATCCTGGAATTCATTTGTTTTCTAGCTAAGAAACCAACCAGAGAACATGCATAAGCGCCACCATTAATCTTCCATTATTGATTGCAGATGACATGCGTAGAGAATATCGACATTGGTGAAGCTACTAGCTAGTTAAAGCGCATCATCATCAACCCCGAGGAGGTGTAGTGATGTAGGGGAGATGAAGATAGTCGCCCCATCATCGCACCAATATAAGTACGTAGTTGAAGCATTAGAAGGTGGAAATGGACCTCTAGCCATGAGAAGCAAGTCGCCCTTGAGATGTCGGATTAACTCTACCACTGCAAACTTATCAGAACGCGAGGGAATCAACCACGCACAAACAAATTGAAATGGATATAAACTTCATTTTGAGGAGGATGATGGGTTGTGAGAAGCATGCAATGGCGCACTTTAACAAGAGAAATGTATGTGGATCACCATTCAACAGCCTGTTGCTTTTCAAAGGCTAAATTAACCCATTGTTTCAAAGTAATTTTTGGACAATGATTTTGGATAAATTAATGATGGCCCAAATACTAGTTTAACTGATCACATGAATTTGACCGTGACTAAGCATTTTATTCAAAGGCATTGAGGAAAATCACACCACAAGGAGCATGCTGTGAGATCCAATGACCGTTTATCGTATAGTTACAATGATGCTTCCTGTAAAGCATTATGGTCTCGAATTAAATATTATTTATATGTTGATACAATGATGCATACGTGAGCGTCATTCTCATTTAATATGGGGCGAATCATCAGACTCTAATCTAAGATCATAACTATGACACTTATACGAGTGTCATTGATTTTTTTTATGTTCTTTGGAACCATGACACTCATTACAAGTGTCATCATCTTTCTCAAATTTAAAATCCTATTTGCATTTATTTCACCGATTATAAATCCTAATATAACATATAATTATTGAAAAAATACACATAATATGAAAGTCATATGAAATTAGAAGGCTCAAAAAACTATTTATATATACATTTGATCTGAAAATTACATTTGTGCCATATTCACAAGTTTCAGATCTAAGGAGTATGAATACAAAAATGTCTTTAATCTATTAGTAGTAGAGGATCTTTTATATAGAGAAAGAGGCCCAACAAAATCAGCTCATGAGGCCTTTGTTCCTGTTCAAATGTGAAAATAATCAATTCTAACAAAAAATCAAGAATTGAAAATTAAGTATAACTACCTATAATATGTTTCCACTCAAAGAAAGAGAGGCATCTAAATTTTTGTAGTAAAATCCATCTCCTGTTTTTTATTCGTTTTGAGCCCCCTTAATCAAATATGAATCGTACCATCTTTCTTTGCTTGATTGTATTTTAAGTAATGGGGTTCCTTGCCAAAGCTTTCCTTGGTTACATATACGTATGCCCTAAAAGCTTTAGTACTGAAGTATGTTTTTTATAAAAAAATTGTTGAAAGATAAGCAAAAGGTGTACAAGAACAAAGGTGTTCCTCACAAGAAAGACCACTTGACATCATGCAAAGAAAACCCAAAGAACTTATCGTTTTCTGTGCTTATGATGTGATCATAATTCACCATCTAACTTAAATTTCAACATAAAACCATGTAGAGCTTTATGGTGAAAGGTAAAAACTCGCACAGTTTTCCAAATACCCCACTTACACCTCAAACCTTTTTTTTTTTTTTTTAATCTAAATAGGTCTCGATAGTTTGCTCCCATAACCCAAATTAGCCCATACCGCAATTGATACCATTAAAGTTGTCAAACGATATTAAAATGACCATTAAAAGCTTATGCACATGAACCACATTTCACGTGACGCCATCAGCATTTACAATCGCATAAATCACGTGTAATGGGCTAATTTATAACGGAGCAAATCAGGGGCCTATTTGGATGAAAAATTTTTTAAGGTTTAAGTGGGATATTTTCGAAAACTCGAAAGGGATTTTTGCACCTTTACCCATTTTTAGAATAACAAAAAAAAATTAAACCTCTTTAAGCACTACATATTGGAATCAATCAAATTCTTTCACCATAATAATTGAACAAGTTCTAGTGTTTACTAAGTCAAACTTGAAATCATATTTCCAAGAGAGGAATTTTTTTTTTTTTTTATGTAAATTTTTGTCCCTATTGGGACTTGAACCTAGAAATTCACATAAACCCCTCCCATCCCTTTATCACTTGAGGTAGGCCTCAAGGACTTCCAAGACTAGACAATATCATAATAAGCCACTGAAAGTATTACCTAAGAGATGGAGTTTCTAAAATCAAAACATTCAAAAAATCATCATCCGGCACAAACCTCAAAAGAAGGATTAATAACTAAATATATAAATATAGACACACAAACATGCTTTACCAAACTTCATAAAACCAAGGAAAAAATCATTATTAACTATTATCAAAGGTAAAATAAAACAAATAGAACAATAATATTCTTCACCAAACCTAAAAAAACCAAGGAAAAGAAAATCTTTCTACTTTTCTTTGAACTAATGTCTGCTCTCTTTTAGAGGTGAAACAAATGGAAATAAAAAAGGTTGTTGATTAAGGATATAGACACATGAAACAAACTCCTCTATGCTCCCCTTGAAGCTTCAAAACCATAGAATGAACCATAAGTCCAAGCGCCATAATTGGATATACTCCAGATATTACCTTTAAATCATCCAATATGTGCCGTGTGTATGGTGATGAACAAATGTAGGAAAAGTAATGCCCAAAATAGATGAAAATTCAGTGTGCTCCACACTTACAGAAATTTCATACTTCAATTCCACCTATAAGGAAGAGAGAAGAGATAGATTCTTTACTTGCTCACATACCAAGATTGAAAGAAAAAAGTACCAAATTCATATTTACAGATAAAGTTCATAGGAAAAGATAGACATGCTTCTTACATATCCTTAGAACCCTTGCTACCAAACTATTTTGCATCAGTTATACATGGATGCCACGAGAAATGAAATATGTAAAATATAGGGGGCTTTGGTTGATAACGATGGTAAAAAAGAAGAAAATCAAATTATTATCCTCTCATACCCTTTAGTGTATGACAACTCCATGTGCTTATCAATCTTCTTATCATAAGTGTCATATGTCTTGAATCTCTTCAAATGAGAAGAAACTACTAAAGGGACCTGACCTAGTTTAAGGTGCTTTTCTACTTACACTTCTTCCTAGAAGTTATCACATGTAAAGCTCATGACCCACTAGCCTAAGTTTTAAATTTCAAAAAATTAAGCTCTACTTCTCAAATTTTTGTGGCAACCAAATATAAATGATTGATCTTTCAATTTTGCTCAAATCTAGACCCGGGAATGCAATATCACATCATTAAGCTTCCCATGACCTAATGACCAGTTTCAAATTTAAAATTTAAGTTATGTTTTCTACCCTTGGCAACCAAACATGAATAATCTTTCTAATTTATTTGATCAAAAGCATGAAAATGCTATCACATTTAACCTATAAGTCATCAATTTCCCAAAAACACATCAAACAGAAAACAATTGTATAGTCAAGCCACCAGGTGACCATCACTGAACATCAACAAGATTCAAAGGCATAATTGTCTATCTTGAAGAAGCCAAGGAAAACTCAATATGATCTTGGAGAGTGAAAAGAAGTCAAAATGCTTCATGGAAACCTACAAATTTCCAACCTCATATTAAAATTCCAATTTCTAAAACATAACTCATTAAAGATTAAAAAAAAAACATAGAGCAAAACAAATAGAATACTAAAAAAATCAATATGGAACTTACTAGGACATGGCATGGCATGGTTGCAAGAACAGAGGACCTTGATAAGGAGGACAATGTGCGTGAAGCATGAGAGCACTGCATAGGAAAGCATGTGTTTCCTAGATTTACGAGCCCAACACCCAACATAATCATAATATGAGCAAGATTAAAAAAAAAAATGATAGAATGGCTATATCTTGTAAGGAAATAAAAACTTAGTGAAGTTCGGGGCTGGAGAACCTACCTCACCATGCAGTGCCTAATATCTCAAGATGTATCAAAAGAATTTGGTATTTTATAGTTTAGTTTCTGATCTCACATCCAGAAGGCTGTACGAGTAAGATGAGAAATTATTGACATGAAGGAGAACAAGAGAAAGAGAGCATTAGGCTCTCTTTCTCGCGCTCAAGGGTTTCACTCCAAATAACGATCTCCCCATGCCTCCATAAGAGCTTATGTGCCGCCTTCTCTCCAACAGCCTCCTCCCCCGCCTTCTTCATTTTCTTGTCACACCATTGAACATATGGTGGTAAGACCTGAGGATTCTGGATGAATGTTTTGTTTTTCACCACAAATCAACTAATTTGTTAAGAGGAGAAGAGGAGGAAGGGTAGATGGAAGTTGGAAGAAATTTAGGGGTGGTGGGTGTTAAAGGTACACTAGAGGTGGATAGGAAAATAAAAGGATGGTGTGAGGCATGAGTCAACAGTAGTGGACACTCCTGAAGGCATTCTTCTCTCTCTCTAGAAAATGACTCGCTTGGGCTAAGTTACAAACTCTAAATTAGTGAGCCAAGAATCGCGGGCTCAACAAACCATCTAGGGTTTCACTCTACATCGGCAAAGAGGTCATCCATTTGAAAGAGACAAACCAATGACCTGACGACTCGATCAGGCTTTAGAATGTAGTTTCAGAGAAATCCTGATTCACCACATTCAATATCATTGGCAGATTAGGAACCAAACTCTAATCTTCTAGGGCTTCAAAATGAAAAGATCACGATGACCCATTTAGGGTTTTCATATCAAGAGTAGGAACACTTGCAGATGCGGAAGACATCCCTTGAATGATGCGAAATCATTTAAGCATAGTAGAAGGGGAAGTGAGGAAAGGGAAAATTTTAATGCAATCCACAAAGATGGATGCATCCCTAGTATAAAATGTAAACCAAAGATAGAACGTGACAAAAAAAATTTAAATGAAACAAATCAAGTTACTATTATATGTTAACTAGTGGAAATCCCACAAATACTCAATCTGAAAAAAACTTGGCTTAAGATAATACATACCTAAATAAATGCTACTTAATCATGATGATTCTAAAAACGCCATCATATATAAAATTACAATACAATGATGCTTTTTAAATTGCCGCCATTGTACATTAAATCATAGTGAGCACGACATTTTTCTACAGCGCTATTGTGTGAAACGCTTCATAAATGTATACATTTTTGTAGTAGTGCATGGGCTTCCGAATGTAGTCCTCCACTGAAGTGAACTTCGCTAAGAAAAATTCATTATCAATGGCCACTAGTTTGATAAGGGCTTTGGGTTTCCATATTTCCTTGACTTTCCTGAGCAGTAGGTTAAACCCGTACTCCTTCCTAAGAGCTTCAGATTGTGCGCAGCTTCCTGCCACTCATGTCTGGACTTTTCTTCCTTTAGGGCAGTCTGTTTCCGATTCTTCTTCTACTAGTATACCCTCCTCAGATATCCATTCTTCTCCATATATAACTAGAACATCTCAGATTGTTGTTGTGGGTACCATTCTTTCGCCCCAACGCGGCTTTAGCCCAAGATCTCTATTTAAAGGTCCAGATGATTTAAAACTCTGATTTGAGGCCCATGGTCCTCACACGAACACGGATCCGAATCCACGAATTGAACTACTGACGGTCCACCGATAAAGTAAAGGCCTCCAAGATTTATTGCCCGAGCACATCCTCTTTTAGCCGTCTGCCATCTCTAAGAAGATGGCCAACAACCAATAATTTCTTAGCTTATCCCTCCCAACTCGAGAACACATCCTCCCACAAATCACATATGTAACTACCCTTAGGATGATCAAACAATCCTTGAGGCGGAAGATTCGGATAACTTGGCCCTCAAAGGAAAACTATGATCGCACAAATGAAGCCTCTCTTTCCATTTCGAAAATCAATCACCCACTTTCCATTAAAAGTGGATCATCAACCTCCTTCATAAAGAAAGAGGAATGACAACTATTAAAGGGGGACACTAACAAAACCCTATATTTCTACTGCTTCTCCGCCTAACTTTACACGGAGAGTCGGGCAGCAAGACACCCGAATCGTCAGGCCTTGCCTGTTTTGCAGGTTCCTGCTACGCACGCCTGAAGATCCGAGATTTTAGAACTAGAGACAACACTAGCATCGTCTCATGAGAACCACCAAGTGTGGTTATCTGACCATGCAGGCGGTCATGTGTCGGCATTTGCCGATTCTACACCCCGAAGCTTTAGTAGTTCCCACTCACTCATCTAGTTTGCTTTGATCCTATACATGGCTAAAGAATCGGAAAACTCACCCTTGAAGATCAGCTTCACTGCACTGTGATTATGGAAGAAGTGCAAGAAGAGGATGTGAACAATGGCCTGAATTCATGAACCAGCGCGCAATCCATCTGGGTTAAGAAACTGACGCCCATAGTCATTTGAAGAGGATCAAGAAACGGCGATGAGCAATCATCCTATTAATCAATCAATAGAATAGAGGCAAGCCCATCCTGCCAAGTGATAGTGATGCACAATGACGGGCGAGTTTATCTTCCTCGTAGCTCTCCGCCACTGATTCTTTCGCCCCAAAGAATTGTAAACGGAGGTTGAATCAACAAAGAGGCCCCGCGCCGCCCGGGGCCGCTCCTAGTGGCAATGCACTCGCTAGCAAGTACAAGAGAGAAATCAATGAGTTATCACAACTGGAGTGGCACTCAAAATATGCCCATTGCATCTTATTTAGGTGAATGTGGGCCACCATCACTTCAGCTCATTTATCCTTAAGTTCGAGGCTCCACTCCACCTTTATGCTTGAGATTCCACAATTATCCGAGGACTTGAAGACATGATGGACCTCCTAGTTGGGACAACACATCTGATATGAACTCTCCCATGGTCATACCAGTTTCATTTCACGTATGATGCTCCCATTCTGGATGATCATATGATGTATCAACCCTGTATTAATGATACTTAGTATGTATAAACGACTCCTTACTATGCAAAGTGTTCCTTATTGAATAAGGCCCACTTGGCTTTGTCTCCACAACCCTGAGATCCACCAACCTCCAGTTTTTAACCAGCTGTGGGCCAGATTTGTTTCCCCAGCATTCATTCTCAGCCTAGATGGGCATGGAAACACGCCTTCCGCAAACCACTCTTCGCTGAGTACTGAACATCCGCGATTTCACTAGGAAGATTGATGGGCCATTCCACCGTATTTGATCTGTGACAGATGGATGGTCCTGCACTTCTCAGAAGCTCACCACCACCTTCCACTCTGCTATCTCCGATCCGCCACGCATCGGGAGGAACTGCATGCATCGGCTATAAGTATTCGAATCGCTGAGGTGACATTGATCCGGCAGTCTTCAAACTGTAATGATCGGCTAAATTAGCAAAGAAGCTCCCGCCACTAAGGGATGAATGAACAAAAGGAGAGTCTTTCGTAGTAAGAACCGTAGTCGCCTCAGATCAATAAGAAAAAGAGAGGAACTTGTTAAAGTGAGCTGCGGATTCTCGAACTAGTGGGTACCTGCTGGATATGTCAATCAGACACCTTGACTGGGGCCAACATTACCCTTTAAACATCCCACACACTTCCTCTCATCCCAGATCACCTGATTTCAAATGGCCCATGGTTCACTCAATATATCCACTAAATGGAACCAAAATTTATATGATTACTGATAGTGACTAAAAATGAAGATGAGACTCAAAACTAGTGTCTAAGCTTGAATTTTGGGAAAGGTTGACCAAAGCTTCACCCCATGATATGTTTAGAGATCACCTGATGATTTGAGGAGTCGCTCCGGTTGAAAAGAATTAGCGCCACAGTGGGGTCTCTGACTTTGGAACCTCATCCACCATAACTAGATACTGGGCGTGGTTTGGTTAGAACCAAAGATATAGTCTAAGCGCTAGTTAGCATTGGTTACAGCAAACAAGCAGGCCTGGCCATGAACAATCATTATCCTAATGCAGCAGAGCAATCCAATCGAACGAACGGTCCGTGGTAATCTTTCTCCCCATAACTTTGGGCCCCATGGTCATTACTCTCTGTCATCACAGACCTGTATTTACTCTGTATTAACTGATGATGTGCATTTAGTACTGGCTGATGCTATAACATACTTGACTCACACACTACTTCCTTCTTCAAGAGAAGATCCTTTGACAACCCTGGATACTATAAATAATTCACAGCCACCTAATAAAATTACTCCACGTAATACAAGTATATTATCTTGATTTTTGCCATCATTGATCACTGGAATATTTGATAAAACTGAGTGAAGTGTTATGTAGGTGAATTTCACGTATGTAGGCTGTCATCCTGAAACATCAACAATAGAATACATCACAAAATGATCGATAATGTTCCAGAGTAGTAATTTTCTGCTACACAACAACTTTAGGTACCATTTATCAATGGTAACACACTTAATACACTAATAAAGGTTCAATAGGCAACTTTACCTCATAAAGTGCTCAAGACACCGATTTAACTCCATCTTGATAGATAGCCTGTAGGTAAATTAGCATTTATGCACTATAAACATATCAAAGGTCTCAGAGGTACCCACTATAAATTATTTCATAGATGATTTGATTGAATCTATTCAATAGATAGTCTTCCGAGAAATTGGCACTTGATAAAATCATAGTTTATAAATGGGCACTGTAGGTAAACGCACTGTAAATTACCACTGATTACTGTTTTAATGCAGATCTGTCTTCCTAGGTAAATTACACTATGTGTTCTGAAAACTATCTAATGTATGTCTCAGAGGTAATTCTCATCAAAATTACCTCACTGATTACTTACCTGATCTTACCAGAAAAAATTATTAAAGATTATCCTTGAACAGATTTAATTTTCACTTACACTGAAAAACAATTTAATATGGCATTATTGTTTATTTAATATTTTGAAGATTTTAAATATTCATAAATTTCCATGATTTTAATGTATCAAATATTTTAAGTCCATCACTATAGATAATTACATTATATATTGATATTATTTATTTTATTGAATAATTATAATTTTAAACACAAACATTTTATAACATTTTGACTTATTTGCGCCCATTTTAGTCTATAAACTAATGCACAATCAAAAGCTTGTTCAAACAAACAACAAATTGTCTAACCCGCTTTGCTCACAGACCAATGAGTTGTCCTTAGTAATGAGTTAGCTGCCCATTTATATCACTTCATTAAGGAAAGCCCTTTCCATCGCTTTAATTTTTGCTTTCTTCACCAAGACGTTTAGCAACCCCTAATTCAGATAAGGTTCAATCCAGGATAGATTATTTTGCAACGAAAAGCAATCTCAGGTCCCTAATAAAATATACTAATAATGATATCAACACTCCCTCTCTCCTTCCTCTCTTCCATGGGCCATTTTCCTTATCCTCCATAATCTAAAATAAGAAAACCTCAAAGTATTCTCTTCAGGTTTTCTATATTTCATCCAACCAAAACTATTTCTCTCAGATTCTTCCTGGAGCAATCGCTTGACAATTTTTGGCCTCACATTATCACATGAGTGATAGAGGTTTCGTGAACAAGATACATTTCAACCCTATTAAAATTCTAGTAATTAAATCAATACTTAATAGAAATAAAGTAATAAAAAATAACAATCAAATACTTAACTACTATTAAGCATTATTTTTCTTGGAAATTAATACTATTATGCATCATTAAATAAAAAGGTTATATTAAACACTAAAGAAAAACAAATCATATGTTTAGTTGGAATGATGGGTTATTAGAGACCAAATTAAATATTAAGATGATAGTATGTATATTTTTGAAAACGTTTTGAGAATATTATAAATAAGAATGTTTGAGACTTTTAAGTTTAATAAGAACTGATAATTTTTCTTTAATTTTATAAATTCTCAGTAAATTCCAAAGAATATTCTATTTATTTATTTTGAAAAATGTTTATTATGATTGTTCAATTATTTACAAATTATATTATTTGGAAACTTTCAAATCTAAATATTTACAATCGTTATCATATTAGTAGAAAGGAATGAAACTTAATGATTTTTTTACTGAATATGTATTAAAATATTAACTAAATATTTGTTATCAGAATTTCTTAGTGATAAGTGGGTGTGACTGATTTCTTAAAGATTATTGGTATTATATTTAATCAAACTGTTTTTTCGTCCATATTCATTTCAAAAAAGAAAATATAAAAAACAAATGCAACCCGATTTCTTTTTTAGTTTTATTCCAAAATAATAATTTTTTTTAAAAAATGCCAATTTAATACGATTTTGAAAAAAATGTTCAAACTAATGTTAAATTTTTTAAAGTTAAAACGATATGAAGGTTTGACTTCACGGTTTAAAATTTTGTTAAACCATAGTTGTTACTATGCTTTACAATTAATTTGATATTACTTCGGGAAGATATTTAATTTACTAATTTGAAAATAGAGATATCATCTGAATTAGACTCATATGGTTCAGATTTATTATTTAAGTAACATTGATAATGATTAATGCACCATCTGATAATTAATGTAAATATAATTACCAGAATAATCAATTTATTAATTAAATTATTGATTCTCTAAATACATATATATTCTGATGAAGCAAGATAAGACTTGTGATCCACTCCATAATCATTTTTTTGAAGATTTAAACAATCATAAATGATAATTCTTCCATGATAATACATATTAACAATTTCCAACTAGGTAGTATGACATGTAATTCTTCCTATTTTTTTTAAATTTATTATTTTAGTAAAAAAAACTTACGGGTGCATTAATTTGAAGAAATATTTATCACAAAAAGGTATTTGAAAGAAGAAGTATGCCTGTTAATACAAACTGCCATCCTAATTATTTAATTTCAACCATTTATTTGTTTTTACTTTGATTTGAAACCACAGGTATAGCTAGTAGTACAGAAGAAAGAAGTCTGAGGTGTTTCAATTATTTTTATTTTGACTTTGAATTTTTTTTTACCAAAATATAAAGAAATGGAAAATCTACCCACACTTTAGGTTTGTTAGTCGGATCGACTGACCATGACTCAATATCAAAGAAGGCCAAGATCTCTGGAAGACGAGCTTCAACTTCTCCTCACAATATGTACGCTTAGGTTTTTCTGTTTATTCTCTGAAATCACCCAAATTTGATTTTTCTAGTTATGTTTTACTGGTGCTTTGTGTTATTTTAGATTAGGGCAATGGATTTGACAAACTAATTTTTAATAATGTTACAAAGATGGCATGTTATGTTTAGGGGTTTACTTTAAGAGCCTGCTTTCCATCGCTTCTTCCATTTAAAACCAAATAAAGATTTTGTGGGCTCTTCCCCTTTTTAAGCCAAATTGGACTCTTCGTATACATCCATCAGGTAAGCATTGCCTGTAACAACCGTTTAAAATTTAGTATTGATGTATAGATGAGGTGGATTATTGGGTCAAGTCAGGATGAATAATGTAATAGAAGTGAGCAATCTATGATCTCTGCACTTATGTTTCAGTGAAAGTGGGATCCCATTGTACATTAGAATTGTTCATATTCTTCCTCAAGATCCACTTTTCAAGAGGCAAGTTTGATCCTCACTGGCTTTTGAGAGAAAGAACTCATGAGAGATAACCAGTATGGTCTAAATTCTCAAACCCACTTTCTGGAAAATCATAAGATAGTCTCAATGCTTAGAACCAAATGACCAAACTAAAAAAGTATAACAGGAAATCATATGTCTTGATTGGTTCCTGATGTGGCTTTCTACTTGGTTAATGAATTTTCTTCATTCACAACATCCAGTTGGACTAGTTCTTTCAAACTTTGCAATTCCAAGTTTGATGATGATCTAATTTTCATATAATAAGGGCTGAACCAATCTGTAGATGCGAACTGGACATACTTTAAAATTATATAACTAGAGGGAAATCTACAAGACCAACTACCTTAGATTGATTTGAAATACCTTGCTACAGCAAATAACTCAGATATGTGTATGAAAATCAAGAAATTCAAAGGAGGAAACACTAATGTGCTAAACCAATGAAGATAAAATTGAAACAAATCATATGCAGGCAGTCAGAATGGAGGTTCGGAAGAAACAATGGCAACTCTATCCGCAATGCTGAGAAGGTCACTGGTGATCGCAGGTAATAAAACCAGAAACTGTACTCTGATGATGACTCTGCTTAAATCTTATTATTATATATAGGTGCTATCTGGTATAATCTGCTTAAGACTCTGTTTCAGAACCCGCCAGATCACAATTGTCAAGGCTCATCTGTAGTAGCTGTGTGCTGTCTCGATATTGCAAACCCTCATCCAGAGCATTGTGATATATAGTTGGCTGTCCACTAAAGAATGTCATCACATGATTTTAAATTGCCTCAGAGTACTGAAGCCATCACATAGAGAGGAGGAGGATACACATACATATATATAATAGATATATATATATATAGTATGGATATATATGGTATAGTATACCAAAATTCACGCTTAATCTACGACAAGTACCTAGGGAAAACCACTATGTGGGCTATGAACTGTGATACCACAAACAGTAAGAAACCTACAAACACTGAGGCAGCAGTCAGACAGTGGATGATAATGTGATCTGCCCGGTCAAACCTGATGATCTTCTACAACAACTGCTTGAGGCATAGAAGGTGGTATGGTTAAAATGGATAACTTGACTGTCTGATCAATTTGCAATCTATTGATGATTTTTTCTTCTGAACACTTGTTTATCAGGCTCATGAATAGCATGACTTTACACTCAGAGAGAACTGGTTAATAAGAGATCTGCTTCCTTCCATGATGGATTTAGTCACACCAAAACCTTCCAAAAAGATTTATCAAACATGCCACACACGTCCCAGGTCACAAGAAGTCCCATGGTGAATACGCATGATGCCCATTAGTTTTGATAAAATGGTAATTTATCTCGATCGGCCCAGAACAAGCGCACAACAACTCAGTTACTACATCGAGTAAATATGAGAGCTTCAGGAGATTCTTCTCAAGCCTTCACCAGGGACCGCTTTTTCGCCTTCTCTCATGATAACCACATTCCTCCGGGACACGGGCGACTTTCATCAACAACCGAGCCATCGCCTCAAGAGAGGCCTCTACTCAACACACCCTTCGGTCTTCTGCCCTGGGTCTCACCAGGCAAAGAGTGCACGCTGCACCAGCCTCACATCTCATAGAGTGGTAACCTGTGAGCCTCAAGAACGTGGAACCCGGAAGGGGCCCTGCCACCAGCAGGCGCGTCAGAGCTGCCCACAGGAGAGCTCGGTTCACCATGGAATATGTTTGGGCTCTGCTTCTGCTTAACTGCACAAAGATGAAGGAAGCACTACACCAACCAGCCACGCCAAATGGCAGCAGAGTGCTCATCAACATACCTTCACGCCTTCAGCCTCACTGAGATAAAGCAAAGGCTTGTGACGAGCCTGCTATTCGAGAACCAGGCTCTCACAATATGAACCCCGTACGGCTCTCAATAAAACTGGCAGACTTTATAAAGGCAATTCAAGATGGAATCCTAATCGCACCTAGATAAACCACATGATGATACCTAACATGACATTCCTGGATTTTAGAGCTGTCACTAATAACCATAATCATGATCCAGCGGACTCAACTTCCACCTGAATTAAATGGCAATAATGGAAGAACCCAAATATAACAACAAAAAAAATGAAGAAAACCTCTAATTTTCAAAAAAAAAAAAAAGATATGCAGATACTCACTTCCAATCTCTACCAAAACCAGGAAGAAATAGACGAGAAAAAGGGTATCATTGTAATCATCAGCATTCCAATCTGTCAAGGAACTTCAAGATTCCCAATATTCCAATTATTTTTCTTCTCATATCCATTTCATCTCTATGAATTAACTGTTTACGGTATCGGGAATATTCCCCAAGCACTTCCGGCATTTGGATTAAACTGGTTATTTAAACACTTTAAAGAACATTCTTAATGAGATTTCGTATATAGACCATGTAACATGGAAATGTAATATTCAGTATATTCTTTCCATGATGATATCAGGAGATGAAACAAGCCAATTTTCTAAGATTTGATAAAGCATTCACGATTAAAAAAAAACGAAAAGCAAGATAGAAATATTTTCATCTGTTTCATTGTTTCCTAAATAACAATTTTCTGGCCTAGTGAATATGCTACTGAAAGTACAAAGTACTGGATTTTCTCAAACAATTTAAACCTGGTGCATGATAATTTAAAGAAAGAATATATATTGACAGAATATTTCTATCAAATGAAATCTGCAAATTACAAAGACAAGATATAACCATAAAAACAGAATTATTTTCCACTGCTTTCTTCCTTCTGCCAAACAAAAACTGGTTTTTCTGCAGTAAAACCGAGTCATCATACTGGGATCAAGACAATGACGCTTGTTCAATATGTTTTCAACAAATACTTACATCAAATACGAATATGATTCTGGTCAATAAACATAAACGAAATTCAAAGTTTAATCCAAAAGAACTAATTGGATCACTGGGTCGTAATTATTAATATTAAGAAAACCACGCTGGAATGGGCTTGACCCCTTACACCTTACGTGACCACGCCGCCTTAATAATGGGTTGAAAAACACAGCCTAAAATCTTTTTTTTTTAAAAAAAACAAAAAAAAAAAACAACAATAGAATGGATTCCATCACTCTAACCCGTGATCATCACATGTAGTTATGAGACTCATCAATGTTAAAAATTTTGAGTTATAACTTTTACATTGGTTTCTTTTATAGAAATTTATATCGGGATATATGTTTCTATCACAACTGATTTTTACAAGAATTATGGAACTCAATTTTATATATTAATTTATTGGTTCTACATTACTAAGGTATAGTTTATACACAAATTAATGAATGATAACTATTGTTAAATTGTTTAAAGCTATAATAATGTCAGCGATCAATAGAATTTGTTTCATCAAAATCTATATGATTTACAATTGGTTAATTGGATATTGAATTTCGGTGTGCATTCCTTCTTCAGGCAATTAATATTTGGGTAATCAATGAGTTTTTTTCAGATATGTGCAGAAAATAATGCTAGAATAATTCAGACACCCTCGAGTCATAATGGATTTATGTTAAAAGATTAGGAAGTCATTGGGTCTGACTTAAGGATTCTCCAAAACTCAACTAACTAGCTTTTATGAAGACTTTGTACATCTTAGAATTACATAATCGCTTCATGAAAAATTCAAGAATTGATTTAAAGGTGAGAATTAAAGTATGAGCTGAATCTGGATGAAATTGCGTTTCGGTAACGCTTTACCAATGTACCAAAAAAGCATTCTAGATTTCTTATTAGATAAGAAAATGAAGGGAAATCAAATGTAAGATACTTGTTGTTCATAAGTTTGTATCGTCTACTTGAAAAGTCTAAATGAGAAAAGGAAACTAGGATTCAAAATTAATAATTTTAAAATACCTATAATCTTCCGAGTATCAGTTAAATGCGCTCCCAAATGATTAAGTTTCAAACAGCTAAATAGATTCATTACCACTAAAGTGTCTTATGTTTGTAAATATTATGGATGTTTAATATTTCATTAACTTGTAGTTGTTTGATATTTTATATATATATATATAAAATACAATTTATTTCTAGCACTTCGAGTTTGTTTTCACATTTATGATTTATATTGAATTTTATGGATAATTGCGGTACTTGAAATCATACTTTGATAAGTGTCTTGTTTACCTTGCTCAATTAATCGACTTATGATAGTCTCACATTAGATTTAGAGGGATGATTGGAACGAGGACCTTTTACTCTAAAACTCATATGTGAGTTATACTCTAATGCGAGTCTATTGGGAGACTAGGTAGATATATGTAAAAGGATGAAAACACACACTGTGCAATTTATGTCTACAACATAGAACTCAGCCAGTAAAACACAATGTCTTCTCGTGATCCAGCAAACATTGTCAGCCGGTTTAACAAAGGTGAAAAGCTAAATGGTGATAATTATGAGATTTGGAGAATGAAGATTCAATATAGCGCTGGAAGAGCAAGGCTCCCAGGTACTCCAATATTGTACCGATGAGCCCAGGCAGGAATACGCCTAATATAAAAGGACCGGAGGCCATGGAAGCCAGTTTAAAGAACTTCTCTAGCCCGCATAAATACGCTCAACAAAAGAGTGGAAAATGATATCATGCAGAATCGGTTATGACTGCAACGATTATGGTCCGCTTTAAAGAATAAGTCGGGTGCTTGGCATCAAAAGAATCAAACTCAACACAATGCATCAAATTCCGACACCTACAAAAAGAAATCAACCATTCAATGAAAAGCATTTACGTGAGATGTCAAATATGATTTGTGAGTTAAAGGACACCTCTACTGTGCTGACCGACGAAAGAATGTTCAGTTCTGTACCCGCTTCTCGTCACTTTTATGATACGAAGATGCATTTGACCCACAACAAAATATCTCGAACACCGATGATGTGGTGCGCCATCTGCGCTAGAAGAAGAAAGAATTAATTTCAACCACAATGTATATGGCTGAACGTAGTATTTCAAGAAAGCTTTTATGGCGAAGAGCGTATCAAGGTGGGTTCCCGATAAATGTTAAGAAAGCTCATTTCAACAAGAAACATGGTAATGACCAACACAGAAAGGAAAACGTTTCTTTCATAGCAGCATGGCTAAGATCAGCGCTTCAATTTTGTAATACCAAAGGGCATTTTGCAATGACACCCTAAACCTAAGAAGCATTCGCCATACTAAAGTTATGAACTTTGCGTAGCTGGGGTTCCGTTTTTCTAATGATATACATATCCTTTGTGGATTGTAGACTCAAAGTGAACGACCATGTAGTGAAGGATAGAGAGATTTTTCGTGGAATTTTAACACCACATGGAGCAAAGTGATTCTGTGGGAACAATGCAAGAGTCACAGTTTCATGTATAGGCACATGCAAGTTAGTTCTGCGAGGTATTTAACTCTTACTATTGCATGATGTTCCTATGCTCCGCAGATTTGGGCTCGAAATTTAATTTCAAGAGTTATTCATTAAAACCAGTTTTAATACAGATCTTGCTAAGAACAATATTGAATTGTCTCTAAGAACTATCATTATGGATCCGGGTTATGTATTGAATGGTTTTATTGTCATGATACCATTATTATGAATGTAATTTAAGTTATTCTATGATAACGCCGCCATAATTTATTGATGAATTTATGGCATGTCGTCACATGGCTAGTCAAAAATCGAATAGATAGGCTAGTTAAACAAGGGCTATCGCCTAATTATGGATGTATGATCTATTTACTGTGAGCAATCGCCTAGCCGTAAAGCTACCAAAAACCACGGTAAAGTGGGAACCAGAGCAACTTCCTTTAACAATATCCATTCGAAAGATATAACCAAACGAATGTAGAGCAAGGTATTGGCTTCTATTTGTCAGATTACGATGATTATACTCGCTCGGTATTACTCATTTGATAAATCATAACCGAGGCAATAAGTTGCTTCCAAAGCATATGAGCTGTGTTAAGAATCAATTAGATAAAATAAAGGCATTAAGAACCGATCGAGGTCGTGAATATTATTCCCGATCAGCTTAGATAACTTATGATGAAAGTGTTCAAACATCATTTACTATTCCAAGGACTCTACAACAAAATGGAAAGGCGGAAAGAAATAGAACGCCTCTGAAATGGTTAGGTCTATGATGGCATGCAAATTTGTCAATCACTAGTGACGACTATTAACTCCGCTTACATTTATCCTAACCCACAGGCCTAGCAAGTCAGTTCCCACTACTCCATATGAGTTATGACAAACGTAAAACCCGACCTAAGTGTTTTAAGACCTGGGATGTGCGGCTCTATGTTCTGCATTACCTCTCACCCACATGGTAAACTAGGTGCCCGGGAAAGAAATGTATCTTATAAGATAATTAACATTCGAAGGGTATTTGTTTATAAAACACAATAGTGGGAGTCTCAATAGACTTGAATCACGAGATGTCACATTCTTAGAGAATGATTTCAACACAGATATCAATAAAGACTTGTCTTTCTATGAGACCATGGATTTTGGTGATCAAGACTCACTTCATTCGAATGGGAGCATTTTAGGAAATATGTTTCCAACTCCAAGTGCGAATGATAATGATCTTGATCAAAATAGAAGTAATCCAAATGGGAGTACTCAAACAACTAATGATCCTGGTCCAAGTAGGAGCAATTTGAGGATAATAGAGGGAATCTGCTTCCATAACCTAAATTGCGACGGTGGTAGACAAGGCATTCCCCCGTCAGCTTGCTTTGATATCGAGGGGTGGTACTCGGTAGCCATTACACAAGATGAAGAGGAGCTGTTGAATGTCACGTAGGCCTCTCGCCCTCGATAAGGAAAACTGGACTAAAGCAATAGAGGAAGAAATGGAGTCTATGAGATCAAATCAAGTTTGGGAACTTGTTGATCTTCCGAAAGGATGCAAGGCCATTGGGAATAAATGGGTTCTCAAAATAAAGCGTAAGGCTGATGTGGCAATAATTAATAAATATAAGGCTAGACTAGTATGGGAAAGGCTGCTACGCCAACAGAAGGAATAGATTATGAGGAAACTTTTTCTCCCCGTAGAGATTCACTCACCCGTTTGATACTAGCTATCGTAGTGCAAGGGATCTCGAATTCATCAAATGGATGTAAAGATATTTTAAATGAAGGATGAAGAGGAAATCTACATGCAAAGAGCTCGTAGGTTTTGTTAACGGCTGACTAAGAAAATAAGAAGTTTGTAGACTTTGAAGTCTATATATGGCCTAAAGTAAATTCTTCAAGACAATGGCATATTCGCTTCCATAATACGATCATATTAAATGGTTTTATTAGTGATCGATTTAAGATCATCAGGTATATATAAAAGATCCATGGACAAGTTTATAATTATGTCATTATATGTTGATGATATAATTTATAGCCGGTAATAGCAAGGAACATGTAAATGAAATTAAAGGATGGTTATCATCCACTTCGAGATGAAAGATATGGGTGAAGTCGCTTTATATTCTCGGAGTTAAGATCTCCAGAGATCGCTTCAAAGAAATTATCAGTTCTGGCCTACAAGAGTCGTACATCAATAAGATCCTTGAACAATTCCAAATGCAGATTCCAAACCCATCAACATATCTTTCTATTGCTAAAGGTGAAGATCTTAGTCAAGAGCCTGTGCTCCCAAAACTCCACAAGAAGAAGAGTATATGAAGAAAGTTCCCTATACAAGTGCGGTTAGAAGTCTGATGTATGCCATGATGTGTACAAGACCTGATATTTGCTTTGGTTTGGCATGGTAAGCCGATATCGTCCAACCTAGGACCAAGACATTGAGCGCTTAAAAGGATACTAAGATACCTAAAGAACCAAGTACTTATTCATTGTGTTACGAAGGAAATGATCTCAGAGTTGAAAGGCCATAATCGATGCTGATCGGGAGGAGACTTAGGATGAGAGAAAGTCACTTCTCGGGTACATCTTTCTTACTCAACAATGGCGCTATATCATGGAGTAGTAAGAAGCAATCCTACATAGCCTTGTCCACAATGGAAGTCGAATTTGTAGCTTTTCCAATAAGTAGTGATAAGAAGTATCATCAGGCTCAAAGCTGATCACTGGGTGTAAATGCTGTGCGGCCGATCTGGGGCCTTAGTGAACTGGTGGATGGGCCAAGGCATGGTATGGGCCAATAAAGGACCCTAAGTATCATGGCAAAACCAAACACATAGATATAAAGTATAACTTTGTAAAAGACAGCGGTTGTAGCCACGTAAGAAGGTGAACATGAAGCATGTCCCTACGCTGAAATGGTTTACAGATCCTTCGACAAACCGATTCCTCGAGATATATTTATAAAGCATGTCAAATCTCTGCTGATCATGAGAATATGATATACTCTATTGTAATGTTTCTAACAATGTTCATATTGTATTAATGTTCACAATAAATATGTTTGTTATAAGCCTACACATTATGGAGTTTTATTCACTTCGATTTATTGAAAAGTATGTCGGACGTATAAAGAGATTAGCCCTCTCACACGGGTAATCGCCTCGCCACTTTAGTAGTTTGGATGAGAGATGAGACAATTTGAAGCTTATTATCTATGATAATTGTAGAGCCGCTTTTAAATATGAATGTCGCCTTGTTAATAAACAAGACATGAGATCTTATTAAAGATTGAAAGGAATTAATAAAAAAAATTAAATTCACTTTATCCTGTCTATGTCGGGGCTACCTGGGGTTCTAAATGAAATACTGAGCAAGGTGGCACAAGAGAACTCAAGTTAGACATTAAGAAATGTGTATGAACCATTATCCATACAGACATACATTACATAAAGACATACACTCCATGAAGAAATGTCGCAGAGCAATGTTATCAGGCACATGCAAACATAATCAACATAAATTAACAGCGGCCTGTATCTAGCTATGTGCATCATCTCAAGGCGAGCAAGAGTCTGGAGGTTTATACCTCGCGCATCTGTCTCAATTCTTAAGACTTAATTTAATACTTGGTTATTTTGGGGAGTGTTACTAAAGGACTATGAGAGATTCAAATTAACTGGCAATTACTAGGAAAAGCAAATTAAATTAAAGTTAAGAGATTCGAGAAAAGAGGAAGATCATTAAACATATCATTAGCTATCTTTGTTTCAGGTTCACTGTATATACCAATTCATAGAGTACCTTATACTGTGAATACAAAGAGTATGACATATATAAGATTGAGATCGCTTGAGATTTGAATGTGATAAAATGATCTACTGCGACGCATACCTCTAAGTCTACTCAAGGATCTTTGTTTGTCAAGAAGCCATATATTCCCAATGTGTATGGCGCAGCAAAGAGCTCTCAAGTAAGCGCTGGTCACACGATCATTTTTCATAGAATTGGTAGAGAGCGTAAGAGATGATGTTCTCTTATAAGGATATTAAGAGAGAGTATGGATCCGATTTCAGGCGAAAGGCGTATGTTGGAGGCCCAGTGAGCTCCGCTCCCAAATGGGTCAATGACCCATGATCCATGACCCGGTAATTCAATTTTTTGAGTTTAAATGGCGCTTAAATGGAAGTTAACCCAGCTAATAAATAAAAGTTTGTATATTGCAACTCTCATCTTCCTCAAAAAAAAAAAAAGAGAAAGATACTGCACTCTCTCATCTCTACCAAAAACCAAGAAGAAATTTAGATTGTGAGAAAAGTGGCATTTCATTGTAATTGTCGCTATCTGATCTAGTGAAGCAAACAAGATCTCAATATTCCGAATTTATTTTTCTTCTGATAAGTATCCATTATCTCTATAATTTAATTCAACAATATCTAATTTTCTGCATGTAAAAGGCAGTTCATTATCTTTCCCCTGCCTTACCCATGTAACAAGAGTCTCTTAGAGATTCTTCTGTGATGAGAGAAAATCTGCACCTGGGGATGCTTAAATGCAGCCTTCTTCAACCTCACGGAGCCAAGAAACAGATTCATTCTACATTGCATTTTGTCTAGATGGATTGTTTGCAGCCTATTATTTCCTTGCCTATTACCGTAATCCTTCGATGCTTCTCACCAGAATGGTTCGGGGTCTAAATTTCAAATGAGAGTTCCATGAGTCGTAATCGCAAGGCAAATATATTCATTATGTATGTTGTTGTATTCTTCTGATTGTTTTGTGACATGGTTGTTTTGAGAACCAAATAAGTTTTTAACGATGCCATAGAAGCTTTGAGGGTCTCTTAGGAAGATGAATCCATTCTCAGGTACCTTTGCCACTACAAATATGGGTCTCACATGCTTGCTATGGACGGTCAATGTAATTAGTAATATATTTATTATTGTTTAATTGAGATGCAATTGTATGGGTGTTAAATTTGGAAATGGTGTTTAAATCGCATATTCACTACTGATCATAGGTGGATGGGCCCAAATTATCTGGAGCATTCATCGCTGTGCTACTGGGGCAACTTCTCAGAGTAAGCTCAATGCACCAAATCATACTGGCAGCAGGTGAAGTCGTAAGTGTTTTGCACTGATACTTATCTGAAAGCACTGGATATTTATGTTTCTTACATATTATTCCAAAGTTAGTGTTTATTTATTGAATGATTTGAGTTAAGAAAGTCAATTGAAAAATGTAATTTTATTTTCTTTTCATGAAAAATCATTTTTCTTTTTCCTTTGCTCTAGATCCGGCATTCCAGTGACCTCTCTATACCATCTCACTTCTACTCCCGCTCAGCCAGTCGTGGGAAATGTCAAGCCTAAATGTTGCGTGATTTTCTAATTTTTTGTGAAACTTGTAGGACATGATGTTTGTGGTGGCCTCCGTATGCAAGAATCATACCTATTAGTATTTAGTTCCTCGTTTTATCTAGTATCTATTTCTAGTAGGTCTCAACTTCCTGGGAGTGGCCTGAAGTCATGGTTCATAAGGATATAAATCTATCAAAGATTTAAAGTATTTTGTGGCATGTAGAGCACTTCACAGAGGAACAAATGATCCCAACAAAGCTTCATGCCCATGGATAACGTGGTTTGCAATCCATCTATTGTTTATGCCTGCCCTTTCGCTTTTCATCTCCATTCCGAAACACCTTGCCAAAACCTTCCGCTTGTGATGAGGAACAAGTAAACTCATCAAAATCATTGCATTTAGCTAATTTGAGATTCAAATGAGAATAAGTAATGATATTTGGGTCATGTGAACCTAATGTTTTGGCCTTATTATGAAGAGAAAACCCTCACATGAAATTAAAGGGAATTTGACAAAGTGTGTAAAGCCCAAGGCATGAATGAGCTTTGGCATTCGGGAATTCCTAAAGTTTCAGATAATCGTCGGCTTATTTCTATCTTATTTAAATTTTGCATACTTCTGCCTGCTATCATGTCATTTTTTGTTTCTTTATAGTTTCTATGGTAAATGCTAATAATGTGAAATACATTCTCATTTTAAAACAGACCGCAATGATTTGTTGTGTGGCTGAGCCAGGGTCTTATTAGAAGAATCTAGGAGCATGCTAAGGTAAGATGACTTGTACTAACCTCAACAATATCATAAATTCAAACTACCGAGTGTCGCAATCAGCGTCTTCTATTTTGGTAGTTGCTGAGAGAAAAGAATTTTGTATTCTTATTAATTTACAAAGGAGGAAAAAACATATATATACCTCTAAAGTGTTAGTGGCAAAAGAAACAAAGCTTGTAGCCACAACTGTGAACAAGCAGGAGTAAGGAAAAGAACTTATGGTGTGTGTGAGACTAATCCTTCAATATAGTTGGGCCATGTTTCTACTGAGAACAATGTCCTCTTAAATGATGTGTCTGGTGTCTTTTCACAGATTGGACCTGTGTCCCTGCTTCATTCGCCTTTTCATAAGAGGTTCAACTCGATTGAACTGCCAATCCTAAGTGAAAAATGTCTATCACTTTAGTCAGCTTCTTTCCTCAATTGTCTTACATAAAAAGTGAGCCTCAATCTTAAGGTTAGCATGTTGCCACCATAATCTCTCTTCTCTACAATAGATTTATTTCGATGTCATACCTTCTTTCTTTGTTACTTAATCCTCACAGGAAAATTTGATCATTCCCATGTTGTGATGAGTATTCCCTTTTGTCTAGTGTCTTTATAGCCTTAGTCTTATTATTTTCGGCTATTTAATAATTCTCTTTCTCATTTTCCTTAAAAGAGGTGCAAAATTTATGTGATACTTCTCGGGTGGAAGCTTCACTTGTTGTGCCTATCACATGACTGAGCCTCACCCTAATGGTATTGTCCCCCAAATCTTCTTGTACTTAGTCTACACCCATACAATCATATATAACCTGGGCTGAAAGAACTTAGTTTTTCGTTTATTTTTCTGGTTATTGTTTTTGTTTGTTGTTCTTTTTGTTAAATGTTATTGCAATGATTATTAAGTTCAACATTATTACCTATCAAAAAAATTAAGTTCAACATAACTTTGACGGGTAGTTTAGTTGGTTTAAGGTCTTGAGGTTTAACCCAATGGTTACTAGTTCGAGGTCCTTTAGGGCCACTTGAGGTTTACCTGGCCATTAACTTCATGGCCCTATGGGATTAGCCAAGGTGCGCTCAAGTTGGTCTGGACATCCATAGTTATCAAAAAAAAAGTTCAATGTTATTAACATAAAAATGGGATCATTCTAAATCGGCGTGTTTAGGTGACTAGTTGGATGATATAGATTCTTAACCCATTTTCAAGGCAAGGCATTTATCCATGTCGAAGACTTATCTTCTTTTAAAAAGGAAATCCTGAACTTAGAGAATGAACCTTATCTTTAAATTTTTTAACGCAATCATCTTCGATTTCCTTTCGCTGAATAAATATACAAATTTGTATCTCCGATGATGCCACCCCTCGAATATGCATAAACATGGCTCCAGGCAAATACTCGAACACCTATACTTTACTTCATTCAATATCAGTTTTTAATTTTTTAATGCATAGTATGTATATGTATACTGTATATGTATACACACACCAACACACACACATTCGTACATGCTATGCGTTATATCATGTATGATATTTAGTTCAGTCCATCACTAGCTCATATATTCTGTAGTCCCTGTGTAATTAATTCAAATGCACTTTTAATATATTTCTAAGTCACTACCAACATGTCAATGATTCAATGAATTGTTCATTACTATTTCAAATGCATATTCTAAAAAAAAAAAACCCTCCTAAAACTAGTTTTGAAATTTTCTAGTTAATAATTCAAGATTTGCCTTTATGCATTTTTCACAACATACTCCTATGTGCTGTCGCTTTCTCCCGAGCAAGTTTAGCTAGTAATTTATTTGTTTGCCGCCTTCCGATCGGTTCTCACAAAGTCTCATCGCGATTATTTCACGAGTGATCCTAGAGTTCTTGTATACAAATACTATGATTGCAATCTAGCATCCATGCTAGGCACTTGTAAATGCAATTGTAAACTAACACTTTTCGCCTCAACTCGAAAAATGTGTTGCGCCTGCCTTCTATAGGAAAGGGCCTTAGCCTCAACCGGGGTTACCGTGGAAGATGTGAATTACATAAATGCGCATGCTGGGCATCAATGCCTCATTGAAACCTAGGAGAGTAATGTAAGCCTTATTCGTTGTTGTAGGCGTAACTCAGGTAACTTTGGTATATGGTATTTTTCTTTTATTTATTTATTCTCCAAAACCATTATATGCTGATATGCAATGCTTGATAAGCTCTCTCTTTTGTTTTGTTTTTTTTTTTTTTAATCCCTTTAAAATGCATGTCATAATGTGAACAAGGGAAATTTTTATATTCTATTTGAAATTTATATTAAGAATTTTTGTATTTAAATGGTTACTGCGACTTAGTGGACCAAAAAATGAGCTTGTAATTATTTATAGCTCATGTAATGCATTTGTTCATGTAGTTCCCTTTGTTTTGATAATTTTCATTATAAATTTGTTTCACCTTCTTGCTATCTTTTTTTAATTTTTTTTTATTCCTTCTATATGTTTATGTTCACTCATAGTTTGTAGTTTGGAAACCATCTAGACCATCTTCTCGCAGATTGAAGATTTTCGAGAAGATCGGCTGAAGGGATCAATCGGAAGTCTTGCTTTTATGGGGAAACGGTATGATTTTGGCTATAGAATTTATGTGTATGAAATTAATCCAATTTACTTAATGCAATTTAATAAAATTGAAATTTATCTTCATGTCAAAGCTATTTTTAGTGTCTTAATCTGCAACTAATATATATATATATATATATATTTTTAGACAATGTATTTGGGATGAGGCCTTTTAAATGCAATCTTGCTAATGAAGCCAAAGATGGTTGTTCAAAGCAAAAAGGTTGATACTCGAGACATGATGTCCGATATAAAGACATAAGGAGTTAAGCTGATTTGTGTCCAAGACTCATGGGGAGAATTGAAACAAAATGGAATAACCCCTTAAAGTTCAAAAAGTTTGTGATCAAAACTCTATAAACAGGAAGTCCAAGGCCATCACCGATGGGTCAAACATCAACTCACATAGGAGGCAATCGAAGTACCCATTATGAGTATTGAAATCTACTACACAATCTTTTTATTAGTATTTATTTAATTTGCTAGATTTTTACTCTTCTTTGGTTTGTGAATTAGTTACGTTTTTGGCTTCTTTTTTGGTAAATTATCTTTAGTTCTAATTTAATTTAATTGTCTCTAAGGCCGTGTAAGCTAGAAAACTAGGGTCGACCACTTGACCTGCTCCAAGTTGTTTGTCTGCCACACACATACAAAATGAGTGATGGCAAGACTTTTTATAAATGAAAAGTCTAAAGATGTTAATGTAAAATTATTCTATCACTCGACATATTACCTTTATCTTTTATTTAGCTGATAGCTACACTGAATATAAGCGGCGTATTCATAGGATGCTATTGAGGCTAAGCGTGAGCAACTGACACAAAACAATGAAACAATAGATGAAAATAATATGTTTCTAGATGTTGTGGGTGGACAAGACAACAAAAAGGCTCTGGGTTTATGGGCCTCGCTCATGTGCTACATTAACATTATGATTTCGCTCTACCTCTCTTTTTTCACATTAGCATTTGATGTTTCAACAAAATGCTAAGGTAATTCAAGAGTTACAACACAAGATTACCGATCGAAGATTTAATAATTAGAGATCCGCGAGACTATTAATAACCACAGTTATACGTTTGATGAAATGTTTAAAGGTGGACAAGTACTAGTACCATACAATCAACCTTCGTACGGCCATGGTAATGAGCATCGATATCTAACTGATGATCACACCTTGATGGATGCTAATTTCATTTCACAAAGCAGTTGAACTCCGCTTAAGTACTTTTAGCTTTAATACTTTTTAACTATTTAGATACTTTGGTTAATACTTTCAAAATATTTAGGTACTTTTTTTAATACATTTGACCTACTTAGAATATTGTTCTTTTTTTTTTTTTTGTTATTTGATATGCTTCATGTTATATTATTAGGCATGATTAAGTTATATATAAATTTGTTTTTATGATAAACTGTTAAACTATGTTTTAATTAGGTTTTAAGAGCCAAATTATAGTGGTAAAAATATAAATATATTTTTATATTTACCTACAATTTATCGACGACATGCCTACAGAAGTGGTGAATAATAACTATCAATTACCGATAGATTACTTACAAAATCACCAACTAAATACTGACAGTGGACTCGTAGCTTAAATGGATCGATAATTTATCCAATGAATACTACAAAAGTGGCTTGAATAATTATTGACTTAATTATCTAAGCAATGTAAATCACTAACAAAATTGTGTGAGCTAACATCGACAAAATATCGACAGAAGTTTACATATAAAGTGGTAACAAATTACTCGATGTAATTCACTTTAATGCCTATAAAAGTGGCGCTAAATTACCGAATTAATTACTCATAAACTCACCAACAAAATACCAACAGACTTTTCGTAGATAAATTACCGACATATTACTCCACGGGAATTTCACGTATTTCCGTCCCCCACTTCAGACTTCTCAACTTTTCACAATTTACCGACTACCTATAGGTAATTTTATCTATGAATAAAAATTTCATTCGTAATTTATTAAGCATATTACAACAACCGGCCTAAATATAGTTGTTGGTATTCCGTAGGTAAAATTAATTACAAATGAAATTTATATTACGACTTTCCTATCGTAAATTGTTAATTTGTCAGAACGCCGAGTTCAAATTCGTAGAATCTTGTCCAAGTTTAACGGGACAACCACAATAACGATGGGTGACATTGTTCTCCCCATCAAGGCAAGGCCTATAGTTCAGCAGGTCTTATTTTTGGTTGTTAAGGACCTGGGCATAGATAATGCCATTGTTGGCTGAGCCTGGCTGCATGCGATAAAAGTCATGCCCTCGACCTACCATCGAATGATCGCCAAACATGACCCAAGTCACCTCCTGCTTACCAACTAGGCAAATTTTCAAAGAAGTGTTACCAACTATTATTATAGGAGCAAGAGAAAAACGAAAGCCCCTACAATCCAACCTCCGAGGCTCCACTTCATACAGCAATTATAACTCACGCCCGCAAGGCGAGACAGTGAGCGATCGTCATAAAACCCTTGGAATCGGAGCATGCTTGGGGACGGCCGCACAGATAAATCCACATATGTTAGTTCCATCCTATCCAATGAGGAGAAGGAACAAATACAGGAGGTTCTATTCCATAATATGGATGTATTCGCCTGGACTCACTCCGTATTAAGCGGTCGCATTAACCCCATACATGCCTCACAACCTAATGTCATCCCTTCAGCCAGGCCAGTTAGACAGAAAGTGAGGCTTTTCCACCCGGGCCGTCATCAAGTTATTCAGGCATAAGTGGATAATCTTTTAAAAGCAGGATTCATCAAGGAGATAAAGTACCCGGAATGGCTGGCCAATGTGGTATTAGTCTCGAAAAAATGTGGTAATTTAAAGTGTGCTGACTATACAAAATCAACGAGGCATGCACCCTTCGAAAAGATGCCTTTAACACTTCTGGATAGATCATATTGTTGACGTGTCAGCCAAGCATGGGATGTTGTCGTTCCTGGATGCCTTCTCAGGATATCATCAAATACCCATGCATCCGCCATACGCGAAAAAAATAGCATTCATCACCCTGCATGGGTTGTTCTGCTACACCGATGTCGCTCACCAAAGCATAACAATGCAAAGTCGGGCAATCTGACAGGTTAGTGACCAAGATGTCGAAGTCGCCACTAGGAAAGATCATAGAGGCTTGGCATTGATGATATGTTGGTAAAATTCAAGGAACGCCAAACCATGTCAACACCTTCAGAGGCTTTTTAACCTCTGGGTGGCATACTTGTATGAAGCTCAATCCTCTAAATGCGATTCCTGAGTTAGCTACGTCGATTCTCGGTTTCATGGTGACTTTAGGAAGGATAGAAATTTCAACCATGCCCGTACCACCTGTTCATTTTGAGTCCTCGCCTCACTTCTAGAAGGGCACAACAATATTTAGTCATCGTCGCTTGGGACGGTTCATCTCTCGACGACAGACCGGCCTAAAGTCGTTCCTTTGTCACCTCTGTAAGTGGCAGCCATAATCCAGGGGCCGATGAATGGAGGGAATGTGATCAAGCCCCTCACAAATGATCGTTAATAGTATCTCTTAACCTTGCTACCTGTTAGCCCTAAAGCCGACTTAAACACTCTTCGTATACTTGGCGCCGTATGTTCATGAGTGCCGCCTCAAGGAAGATGAGAATAGTAAACCGTGAGACCAAAGATTTTCATCAAAGAAGTCCTAGCCGACACAGTAAATCCCGACAGAGCACCCTAGCCTTAAAAAAATTATTGCTAGTAGCCACTAATTATTTCACCAAATGGATAGAGGCCGAGGCTTTCGCATCAATTAAAGATAAGGATGTCACTCAGTTAATCTAGTAGAATATTGTATGCCTGCCTCTATGATAACCCTAATCAATCTGCATCAACAATGCACTTAATTTGATATTGTATACATGAACCGCCATGAGCTGAAAATAAAAGAACATACCTACCCCGCAATATCCACGAGTGCACTTTTACAAGCAAAGGCTCTCTAGTAAAACCTCTTTGACCGCCTTAAAGAAACAATTAGGACTCAAATTTAAAGGCAAGCGGGTGGTACTTAACTCCCCGAGGTACTTTGTGCCTACAAACGACGCACTCGGCAGAGCTCAACCGCGTATCCCCTCGCGCCACTCTACGGGATGGATGCGATAGTCCCAAATATAAATTGGGCAGGCGCCCATGCCCAACCCGATATACACCCCGAGTAGTCTAATATTGAATCCGGGTGATTAAAGACTTGATACAAATGACGGCACCAGCCAAGGCCGGGCTATGCAGAATAGTAAACATACCTCACCGTAGCCAGCAAAACCGCATGGGCTGTAATGCATCGTGAACCCCCGAATGTTCCGCCCAGTGGGACTGTCCTAAGGAAAGTTTTCAGAACACACCAACTGGCCACTGTGCTCTAGCTAAACCGTGAGAACCGATATTTCATGTAACGAGAGGGCCTGGCTTTAATCCCGATCATGCATTAGGACAAACCAGACGGTGACACTCTGTACTTAAAACGTGGGAAATGCTGGTGCACCTCATAAAAAGGTACTCATCAATAAAGAATGATTCAATCCACCTTATAGTTCCCTGTTCCCGCTTTTTAACCATAAAGCCTGGGCAGATTGACGCCCCACCCCGCCAAAGACGGTCAGTGATGCCTGAATGGGTTTACTACAAAGACGGTATGATTGTCCACACTTATCCAAAAGATGGTTGATGCCTAGTCGGTTCATCATAAAGCCCGAAAGTAAGGTCATGTCCCACCATCTAGTATGATTTAGATGCCCAAATTGGTTTACAAAGCCCGGTGGAGAATCATGTCCCACCGCCCAAGATGGGGTCGATGTCATCTGGTCTACCACAAAGCCCGGGCAAGGCTGATGTCCCACCGCTGCATGGTTGATGTCCAAATGGTTTGCCGCAAAGCCCGGCAGTTGATGTCCCATCAATTCGGGCATAGTCGGCGCCCGCCGGGCTTCACAGCAAAGCCCTGGGTAAGGTCGACAGGTCCCAACACCAGATAGGTCACGCCCACCATCTAATATGGTGTGTCAAAGTCAGAAGAGACGCTGTAAGGTCAAGTGAACCTTTTCACGGCAGGTGTTCATTCAACTTGATCTATGTCCTACTTAAGGTACATCTTTGCCTACTCCATAATGAATTAAATGCAGTGATTCACAGCAGGAAAACAACAATAAGACCGATTCACAAAACAAATACATGTTTTATTATTATGGAACCCGTTATAGAATAACAAACTGTGGATACATAACATTGAAAGTGAATACGCCTTCAACGAGCAATGGCAACATAATCCCCTAGCCCTCCGCCTGCAGACACATGCTGGTTCCTCACCTCCCGATTACCTGGCTTCTAAAGCTCATTACCCGGCCCAAATCCTATAGAGAGATTCACCACTTGCTAATATTTAGTCTCGCGGATCATATCTCCTTCCTGGCATCTTAATCGCTTCACTGGGCAAACATCGAGTAATGTCACAAACTGCAGACATAAAGACCCAGGGCATCATGGTTGATAAAGAATTATAATATAATGACTTAGAAGTGTCCTGGGAATTCCATCTGAACCACGTCACTTCCACAAATATTTTGTGCAAAGCAACAAATGCCATAACCATAGTTGAAAATCACGCCGTGGTTCTCCCATAAGCCTCCTCCGTATTCTTTTTTTCTCTCTTAGGGCATGTGCCTCCCGGAAAGCGATTTACCCCTCTCATCTTTACTAGTCTTGTTTCATGTAGCTAGAGAGACTCGTCGATAGCCACTGCCATAGCCTTGTCTTCCGCTTTCTACCTAGCTCTCCTCTCAGAACCGCCAAAGCATCTGACCCCAGCTAACTCCTGTGACTCACTCCACGCCTTTGCACTCCCTCGTCGATTGTTGTGGGTGCCACATCCCCTTGGGTTTCATACTCGAGCCATCTTCTCAACACTTTCTGGGCCTCATTCCTCCACAACGTCTGAGTTTCTCTCACTCCGTCAATCAAGAAGCACTCAACCCGCTCGAACGACCGATCGGGAAAGGTAAGCCCTGACCCTGATGTGATCCTCAAACAGATCTGAAACTCGGAGTGTTGGTAACCATGCCTTGAGGCCGTAATAGCCTACAAAAGAACATGGTCGGACAAAATTCTGAAATGATACTAACAAAGGTATAGCATTGTAAAACATACCACTTCACCGACCGGATACGGTTACGATTACATATTATATGTCGCCTCTAACCACCCGTTGGAGTTCATCCCCATAAGCATAGGCAAGGACTGTGAGACGCATATTCTGTACTCTTCCGCCAGATGTACTAAGGTGCATCCCTGCTGAGTTGTCGACATAGCCAGATACGGGCAAATGGATTCGCCTCGGCCAACTAATTTCCAACGATCGACATAATCCCCTCCTAGTACCTCTCGGCCTAAGAGCCAATACTTCCTCCATAGGAGTCGAGCCTCATGGAGGAACAAAAAGAATCTACACAGTCTCCACCGTCGTAAACAATCACCCATCAGACCAAAATTCGAGTAGATGTAGCCTTGTCCGGCCGTACCAGCACCGTCTCCAGAATGCCCCTCCTGGGGATCTCCACACGAAGCAGGAGACCTCTCAGCAACTGCCAAAGAAAGGGGGCCTTCCTCGTTAATCGCCATGAAAGCCCATTCAGCGAAAGTCCAAAAAAAACAACTGGGTCAGCCTACACATCCTGAATCCCAGCCGTGGCTGGGCATCACTTGGCCCACTCCGCCACCCTGGTAAAGTGGTCGAATCGCCTCTCTTAAAGCTAGCACCTCGTCGCTTCCTCGCCACACAAAGTATGAATGAGATCAGCCATCTCGTCCCTCCTTCTTCTTCAACATCTTCCTTTGTGCAAGGCAGACATTGGGAAACTAAGGGACAAAAAATCTTTCCACTTCGCTCTAAGCGCTCGGGTCGCTCGTATTAATCGCTACCTTTATTATGTGCTTAGGGGGCAAGACGAGAACCATTTTTCGCAAAAGGGAGACGCCGAACTGCCAAATTCTCATCGTCCCCTTAGATGCTCGGGGACAAGGCCGAATCCTTAACCAAAGTTATTGAAGGTCACCGCGCATCGATCCAGCCTCTACCAACCGGCTCCTGCCTTGGAAGTCTTGGTGGAGACGAGCTGCACGGGGTTAAATTCAAGAGATCAAGAATAACAATGCCTCCTCCACCATTTGGCGTGGGAAGAGTGGCGTGGAACAATCCAGAATTAATGTGCAGGAGATGGACCCGTGCACTCAACTCACGGATTCCCTCGCAGCTAAGACACCCCTTGATGATGTCGCTCCCGCCTTAAATCTCAGTAAACTCGAATTTTCTTAAAGCCAGCTTTCTCCACCTAGTTTGTCGCTTTACTCCTTCCATCGCCTTCCCCGCATGAAAAAATATTTATTAATAAGATATCGCGTGGAATGTAAAAGATAGACGGTAGAAAATGCACTGACATACAAATCCTGCTGTAACTCGGGAACACACCCGGGAAATGATAATGATTTGTCTCAAAGCAAACTGGAGGTTAGGGGAGCCCTGCGGTCCATACCTGTTGTCCCCTAAATTAAGATCGTGCCCGCCTGACCTAAAGCAGCTTTAAGGAGTCCCATAACAAATTTATATAATGCCAGCTCCACATGGATACCGACCTCCATGTCCTCTAGCTTTAAGGTGTAAAATACGTGCCAGACCAAATTAACACAGAAATGTCCAACAGGAGGTTCAAAGACGCCGCACTCGCCAGATCCGAATGACATTCCCGTGATGGATAAGAGCAAGATAGCCCAAAGAAGTAGGAACTACTTTACAGAGATGAAGAGGGAAGGGAGCCCAATTCATAGTTGTTCCCGTGAAACATATCTACATCATTTTCTATCAATAAAGTGGGTTTGAAATGACCACAACCCTAAATCAATACTGCAATTTTGACGCAGACCTCAACTCCTCCACATGGATAGAAAGAGATGATGCCAACCGTGTATGTATCCTGTGCTAGGCCCTCTTTCTGCACTCCAGAGCCGACTAGTGGAAGTCTCTTCTCGACTTCTCGCCATACTGCGTGCGCAGCAACAATAAAAGGGAAATAAAACACTGGAAAGATAACTGGCAAAACACGCAATGCCATAGTTGAAATATCGCAAAAGATAAGCCTTGCGCGGAAGGGAAATAAAGAAACGGTAAACACGATAGAGCAGGATCCTATTATGACTCCCTGCCATCAGCGTCGAAGTCCGCAGGTGCACTTGAACGCGCCTGACTCATCGCTCCAAAGATTTTAATCCCAGCGACGCCACTTACGGCATCAGAACGAGTGTGGCCAAGCTCGCGAGCCTCCTGGGCCAGGGCCCCCATGCCTACCAAATGGATCTGGCTCACTGTAACTACCTCAAGCTGTGGCAAGGTCCAGCCATGAGTCATTGTGTGCCTAACTAATTTTAGAATTCATCCAACACCACAACCATTATCCCAAGGCATTGGGTCCACGCTTGTCGACCAAGTAGCCTTAGTAATGGGTAGCGGGCCAAGGTGAGCAAAGATAAAAATTCCAAAAAAAACACTCCCATTAATTACCAAAGGTGCCTATAATTTCATAATAACAACCTACAAACTGCGCTGGCCATATCGACAATTACATAACCCAGTTAGAGCTCTGGAAAACAGAGCTCCAAGGAAGAAGAAAAGCCTACAGAAGGAAGAAAAGGCTAAGAAAGAGGAAAGTCGAAGAAAAGTCAAGAAATAATATATGAAAAACCTGGATAGCCCTTTATGGCACATGGCCGCGCCGCCAACAATGCCAAAGCGAAGGGACATATGGGGCATATATGGCCAAAAATATCCTCCAAAAGGCAAATTAGCATGTTCCAAAGACGCTCATCAGAGCTTCATGGCCGACCTACCACATCATATCCAACCGCTGAGCAATCGGAAAAGTTAATGTCATCAGGTAACATCGAGGCAAAGAGATCTTTGCTCATGATACACATTCTAAAATCCCGGCCAACCAATAAAGCACAAAAAGAATCCATTACCCTATAGCCTTTATAAAATCGAACCTCGTGGAAACCCCAAAAACCCACATTGGGTGTGTTACCAAAATAGAAAAACTCTAAACACGACGTTGGAACATACTTCACAATGTGTGAGCCCAGGTCTCATACCAAGGTCCAACTGATCGCCTTCGCCCTTCGCCTTAGATGTCCTGGAGTCCTCAGTGAATAAATCGCAGCTCTGTGTGGCTCTAGCCAACACATGGATAGCCGACTCTCGTACCATTGAACATTTTTGTTAATGTTAGTAATCCAAGAATGAAATTAACAATTCGAATGATATATCGGGTATTTGATTTTACGACACATCTGAGAGATATATCAATAGGTAGCTTTTACATAAATATTTCCAGAATTAAAAATTATTCAAAATTAAGAATATATTTAAGTTACTTATCAAAATTATTTTGAAAGCATAAAGAATGATAATATCAATTAAATTTGATTTTTTTTTTATATCTCTTTAACTATATTTATATTTTCTTGTTTATAAAAATTAAACTATTTTATTAAAATATATTTAATTAAGAAATAAATTATTTTTATTTCTTAATTTATACAAAATATTTTATTCAATAGTTTTTGAAATTTGTAATCAGTAATAATAACGTATGAGGAATACAATATTTTTATATATTTGTATATTTATATTTAGTTATTATAAATAATTAAAAATATTCATTAATTTATTATAAAAAATATTCATAAATAATAAAGACAATATATTAAATATTTGCACTATATATAACAAAGGCTTGCTTAGCCTAGTAGACGGGAGGTTAGAACTTGGAAATTTTGGGCTGATTTCAAACCCCCTAACAACTCCATTTTATAGAGTTTGACTTTGCAGTTGACCGATATATCGTCAAATTTCGAGAAATATTTCGAAAAATCGGTAAAATATTGATATATTGGCGAAATATCGCCGATAATTACAAAAAAAAATCTGAAATTTCTGTTGACCGACTATCAAAGGGATATACCATGTCAACCTTCACCAACACATGATATATCTCCAAAATATCGATCGATATTTCCAATTTTTCAAACCTTGGTTATAACATTGTTGTTTTTTTTTTTTTTTAAATAGAAAATTTCATTTAATCAAACTAACCGTATGTTGGATTGAAACACATATCAAAATTCGCTAAAAATACTAACGAATTATGTAACATCCAAATTAATAGCATAATTACAAGACTCTAAGCCTAAACATTCGAAAAATCTACGGTGACTAGTACATAAGATTTTGGGGTCAGCAAAGATATTGGGACAAATCTAACTTGATTGGAACGGGCCTTTGTTTGATCGCATCATTGCGTGTCACGCCTCAGTTCTTTCCACACACTAAACCCATTAAAACAAAGAACTCCGGCTACACAAAAAGTGACGAAACATATGACCCAAACACACGCAGCAACAAAGGCAATGAAAAAAAGAAAAAAGAAAAATAAACACCATATTTGTTAAGAAAGACCACTTAAATGAAAAAAAATACGTAAACGGTTTATTTGGGTTCTACACCCACCAAAAATCATTCCTTTTCATAATCAACTAAAACAAAACCATATCACAATTAGACAGAAAGAGCCAAGCGAAGAAATGGTAACGAGAGTGTTGATTTCCTTTACCGAACAGGAGTACCTGGCTGAAATGCATGTCTTAAGGTTCTCAATAAAGCAGCCACGCTGATTCTCCTTCCTCTTCACAAAGTTCCTCTCCACCTCGACAACATCATCAAAGATCATCGGCCCTTTCTCTTCCACTAGGAGTCGGATCTAGATTCAAATATGGGTTCTTTCCTTTGGATAAGAGATTCCAAAAGTAACATTGTTGTTGAAAGCTCAGAAAAAGTAAGTCATAATATCCTAACTATGGGAGACACATCCTTGGACTTCTGTTAAAAAAAAATAACTACAAACCTTAAAGCCTTGTGCTTTATAGCTAGCCTAGGCACGAAAGAGTCGAAGAAAGAATAGATTCATCCCCAAATAGATTAACTCTACCACCTGCAACCAAAATTGTGGCTGTGAGAATCAACCACAAAGAGATTGAAATGGAGATGGACTTCATTTTGAGAAGATGATGAGTTAAAACCAGAAGAAGTGCAAATGGGGCTGCTCTTAACAAGAGAAATAAAGGTGGATCACTGTCCTCCAGTCTTTCTGCTTTTCAAAAGCAAAATTAAACCATTGTCTCAAAGTAATTTTTGGATAAATAAATGATGGGCCCCAAATAATAGTTTGAATTTGACTATTATTAATGACAGTAGCGACTAAATATTCTTTATTCAAAAGCATTGAGGAAATCATGTTCCTTTTCTCTGACGAATGGCGAATACCACTTGGTGGTTTAAAATCTCAAGAAAAAGATGAAAATGGAATATTATGGTTGAAAATGGAATGCAAAATGAGTTATTTGATGGATTCAATCAGGAGTTTAAAAGAAAAAGTAAGATAAGAAAGGAATGGTAAATGTCCCCGACTGAAAGAATATAGGAGGTCTCCATCGTGTTTGGAAAGTCTGAAAGATGATCGTGGATTCATTTCTTCCGTGAAACCAAAATTTTCATTCAAATTTACTTGTGATGATTTTGATTATTATGTATCCTGAAAATCATCAACTGAACAAAACACCAAGAATTGTTCACACCCTTTTTTTTAACTTCATTTTCTTTCCACACATTTCGACAGAAATTATGTTTTTTAATAAAAAATCACAAGAAAAAGAGAGACCCACCCACAACTGTTCGATCCAAAGTTCAAACAAATCAAGGGCTAAAAGCACAAGCCGACCAGGCACAAAATAAAGGAAAAGAAGATAAAAGGGGCAAACATACTTTTAAACTTGATCCTAAGTCTTTTTTCTTTTTGTAACCACTCTTCAAAGCAAAATAAATAAGTTGGACAAAAATCATTCTCATGCACTTTATCTGATACCTAATTTTGACATTCATAATGTCACGCCCCGAAACCCACCCTTAGGCATGATCGCCAATTCACACCTCAAGCCTTCACTGGCTATTGTGTGCCATAAACGACACTAACCTTCTCAGAACTTGAGGCTCAGTCCAATCTGTCAACACCATGCCAGCTCAGCAAAACAAAATTTCAAATTATACCTTCCAAACAAAATTTCATGTTTATAAAAAATGTTTAGTTAAGTTCAAATCTTTACTGTAATGTCATATATAAAGTTAAACGTAATATAATACACAGATCTCTCAAACTAACTTCAGGATTAATATAAAAAGGAATACTCATCTGGGCGACTCTTCTAATTAACTTTCAAAACTCCAACATTTCACATAAACATGAACTTATGAGTTCAACATGATCCAAATATAAAGTTATAATCAAACTTAATGATGACGTAACCCCAACCCAGTACCCATCACCCTCGCGAAACTAAAAAGGATTCGAAAAATATATGTCAACGAGACCTGGGAGAGTGGAGCCTAAAGCTCAATAAGAAATACTAATACAGCTTTCATGGATCAAAAAAGTTTTCAATCATATACAATAGGGAGATGTTTTTCATCTGTTTTCTTTGATTCAAAGCCGTAAGTTTGAAACATTAATAAAATATACTAAAACATTCTTTACATCCATTTCAAATCACTTATATCAAATGTGATCCAAACAATTTCATATCATCAAATTTCGATTCAAACACTTCTCATATCAAATTCAAAAATCAAATACATTTCAAATATTTTTCTCTCGTCATCAAATATCAAATGGTGCCTAGCTTATGTGGGATTTCTAAATGGGTGGCTAGCAAAGAATTGTTCCTTTAAGGGGTGGACGGAAACCACTAAAACACTACTAGTACTAGTAAATCTCTCTTAACCCAAACCCCCTAGAGGTCGGGTTCAAACTACCATTCCCTACCAAGAAAATGTAAAGGTCAACTATTATATCCCGTTGATATACGAATAAAGGTTTCAATCTGGTATATCCCGTTGACATGACCTAACTTAACTAAAGTCAAATATTTCATTCAAAATTTCCTAAATTACAAACATCATATCTCCACATTTTCTTTCGTGAACAAAATAAATCTCAAAAGTACAATCATACAAAACTACTTTCGATCCATGGATAATTCAAATAAATAAATAAATAAACTTTTCTGCAAAACCAAGATTATATATAATCTTAGCTTAAAAAACAATTTTTTCATCCTCAAAATGGAAGTAAAAACAAACAATTCCTTTCTTTAAAAATTTGCATTAATATTCCTTGATATCACATACTACATATAAAAATAATAATTTTTAAAAGTTCTATTAATCCTCATATTTATTACGCTATATATAAAAATAATAATTTTTCAAAAGTCATTAGATAACCCTTTACTCCTCAAAGGAGTAAATCCCTTACTTCAAAGGAGTACTTTCAAAGCTTTGAGAAAGAGTTATTTTTAATCCAAGAATTTCATCTCAAATTAAAATATTTCTCCTAAAATAATAAGGAAGTAAACTACCATCATTACTTTATTTATTCTAAAACTTTCCTAATTTGATATTCTTAACAATTGAGTATTATTTTTTGTTCATAATTCTCAAACATAGTTGACAACCTGCTCAAATGATAACTATTTTTGAATTAGGTAGTTTTGCCAAATCTTATAAAACTCTTATATTCCTTCTATCTTATTTTAATAATTTATTTATTTTTATGATCTTATCGTAAATATATATGTATTTATTTCCTATAATTGCTAAATAATTATTCTTAATCATATTCTTATCTAATAAAATCTCAATTTTAATAAAATATTTATTTGCCAAAATACATATATTCCTTAAATACTTCTATCAAATACAAATATTTATACGTAGTTCAAATTCTTTCTAAATTTCTTATTCTCCTATTTGTTTAATGATTATTTTCTTTCGTAAATTATCCTTAAATACTTTTCATTCCTCATACTCGTAAAGTAATTTTAATACGATACCACCAATTCTTATTTTATTTCTTTTTTTTTAAAGAGCACTGAGAATGAAATCTTAAATCACTTCTTCAGTATGCCCATCCAAACTCGAAAGAAAATTAAAGAGAATCTATACATCAAAGAAATCTGAAAAATAAAAATAAGGAAGATCTTACCTAGAGAATTGGTTTCTTCAAACCCAGATCCGGGAAGTCGTACGGTCCCTCCTAATTCTACCCGTAGAAATTCAAATTAATAAATGATTTTCTTTTTCTTACTCCAATTTATACCGAGGTATTTGCTTAAGAAGTTACCTTTTTACCCCTCTTTCATTAATTTTACCTATTATGATTACAGAGTCATTATACCTCTCAAAGTCATTAAATTAATTGATACCTATTATGATTTGTCATTATACTTCTTCTTCATGTCATTATACTCATTTTATTTCCAATTTATAATTCTCTTCTATGTCATTAAATTAATCGATAATTTCCATTATGATCTCATTATACCTTTTCTACGCCATTATACCTATTTCGATTTCCAATTTATACCTTCTTTCATGTCATTATTATTTTCCTTAATCTATACCTATACAAATTCCCGTCATTATTATTTTCCGTAACTTATACCTATAAAATTCCTATCACTAATATTATTTTCCCTAATCCTATACTCCATACAAATTTGGTGTTGTAGCATTCTCCTCCTTATAAAGTTTAGTCCTCTAAACTCACTGACTTACCCGGAGTCTCTAAATAGACCGAGCATGCTTTTCTCATCCCTTCTCACCCCAAATGGTCTCTGATACCATGATCGTCTCCATAAGACTTTACTAACTTGATACCAGCATGTCAGAACCTTATTCATCACATCCACAATTTGAACGTGGCACTTCTTCAGGTCAACCTCAAAATCTAAATAGTTCCAACTCCACAACATGAGAAGCATCAAAACATATTTCCTCACAATAAACATAAAAAACACATTATGAATCTTAGATGTGCCCCAAAGGGCTACTTTAGACACGCCAAGGTACTCTTACTCTCTCTAATGTTTCAAACAAGCTCCACAAATCGAGGACCTAGTTTTCCTTTTCTCAATGTATTTTCACCTCCAAATATCTCACTTAACTCAATAAGCAACTTTAAAATAATATATAATCACCAAATCTAAATACTCAAATATTGCTTGGGATTATCAACATAACACTTGTGTGTACCTTGATTTTCCAAAATTCTTCTCAACTGGGATTATCCTTTCAAAGAGTCAAATTACACAAGTTCATGTGGCACTATTTTTTCTCCAATATGATCATAACACATGTGGATCATAAATCCTACCATAAACCTTCTCAAGATATAATTCATTGCTAGCTTAAAACCATTATACAAGAAAATTTAACCAGTTAACTCACTCTCGATTACTTTCCAAGTCTAAAACAATATATCTCAACAAATATTTCCTTAACTCTGCGATTATACTTTCCTCAATTAAGGTCATTAGTTTAAGTACTTAAAGCTACTATCAAAACTAACTTAGTACTTTGATTTTTTTTTTTTTTTTTTTTTAACAAAGTCACACCTAAAAGTAAAGAATTCTGGCTACATACCATAGAATCAAATATTTGGCCACATTATCAAAATCTCCTTAATATCAAGAAGCTAGTCCGGAGAAAAATTATTAGACTTATCTATAAACAAACCATCATGTACTGAAACATTTGTCATCAACTGGGCGGTTCTGTAACCTATATCACAAAATCCATGGTAATAGTTTTTTCCACACTTATTTAGAAATATAAAGTAGTTGCAAAGTACCATTAGGCTTCGATGTAAACTCATATACGATCAAGCACTAAACCCAAAGTCACAATAACAATATTCCATTCATATATGACTATCAAAATTATGTCTTAAATATTTGAACCTCCGTAATCCTTTTAGGTAGATCGTAAACTCAATGAAGCCAACCCCTTCAAAAGTTGTTCCCTTTATGTTCCATTATTTAAGACATTAAGCTTCAATCCCAAATCAAGATCTTATTGTCTTTATTAATTGTTCTAAAAGTTCAACTAGTTTTAAATACCTCTATAAGATCTTAATTTCCAAACAAATTTAGTTGCACTATAATGCTCAACATAAACTCTAAAAATCCAAAGGTATAACATAGAATTGTAAAACATCTCAAATCATATAATAATCAAGCTATGCATAACCTTAAATGACTTCAAGGAATCAAATTTTTTTTTTTTTTTTCTATTTAAGGCATAATTCACAGATTCATTGTTTTATTAGTAATCGAATAATGTCATCATAATCCTTAAGTAATTCATCAATATCTTCTATTTCTCGCTTAAAAATCATTTTAAGCAAAAACAAAGACTTTCTAAACTCATAATCTATGAGTAGGGATCATGTAATAAAAAACAGTTCTCATATCTTATATGCAAAAAACTGAGTCTCCTGCCCTAACTCCAAACCCGTTAACATGTATGTTTCTGAATCCTGCACTCAAAACAAGCCCAGTATATAGATATCAATCTTTTCCACAAGCCAATAACAAAGTCAACAAAGATATAACCCAAAAGACACACTACATGCAAACAAACTTTGTTAACCACTGAATGAATCAAACAGAGGCACTCATCAACAGTCTTCCAACCCAATAGTTTCATCATCAGCAGTTTATAAGACCTATCCAACTTAACTTTTTCTATGTCATACCGAAAATATAAAGATAACTAGAGATCTCTAATAATTTCTGAATACTTCCACAAATCCTAAGAAAAACTCAAACTTCTTTAGCCAACAATATCGATCCTTCAAATTTCAAAGACTGTTTCATCACTCATCACATTGACTTAAAAAGACTTAACAACATTTCTAGCAAAGAATCACTCCATAAAAGACTCTTAGTTTATGCGCAGTTTAATTTATCCACATGATTCCTCAACTAAACTCACTCAAGATAATCCAAGAATATGGAAAGACAATATTTTCCCAAAACAATCAACAAATAAAAGCAAGGTAGTAAGCCCTTTTAATTCATCCTCACAAAATCAAACAAAAACCTTAATGTTTAAGGAGGCTGTTAATCTGCTTATTCTTCTCTTACCAATCACATATAAAATAACCCCCCAAACCACCATATTGTCCATAATGACATGTTCTATAGAAGTGGGATAAAATTCAAATCATACTTCATCTTGATAAAAGTATATTCACTAAACCAACAAACAATACAAAGGAAAAAGTGTAGTGAATCCTTTAAATCTAGTCATCAAGAAATCATTTATCTAACATACCTTGTACGTAATGCCAAGAATACTCAAACGGATATGAACTATCAACCAACATGTCACTCAACTATCCCCATACACAAACTTAAACAAGTTCCCGTTAAGAAAATAAATCTGGCTCTGATTCCACTTGGAGCCGACTTTTTATGTACTTGATTACCATGAGCACCATCACTCCTCTTCCTCTTCCTTTGTTGTTTCCTATACTGGTGAGGCTCTTCATTATCCTTCTCTGCAATAAGGGCTTTGTCTACCACCTCTAAAATAAAACACCTAACTTTAATTGATATCTTATCTTCAAATAAGGCCTTAGTCCATCCCTAAACTTTAATGCTTTTTCCTCCTCAGAAAGTAAAATCAATGTGGGGTAAAACGTGATAGTTCAAGAAACTTAGCCTCATATTTGGCCATCACAAATCTCTTTGTTCCAAACATGCCAAATCCTCCACCTTTGTCATTTAACACTATCGTGGAGCATTTTATAAATGCCTCCTTAAACTCTGTCTCCCAAACAATAGGCTCCCTAATCTTCTAAAGCCTCTTTAGTCATGAGCCACCAATGATCCGCCTCGTCTATCATAAATGTCGTATAAGAGGTTTTTTTTTTTTTTTTTTTTTTTTTTTGCTCCTCGTAACAATCAATGATAATAAAGAATCTCCTTTTTCTATCATCATAAATCCAAGCCTCTCGCCTCTCGCTTGATTCGAGGTATCGAAAAATAAGTGGGGACTCAACTCTTTAAAGTCGTCAAAAGGAGCTACCCCTACTAGATGAGGACTGTCCCCTCGACCATTACTCCAAGAGCCTAGCCCGCCTCCAACCAATCCAAACAAAAGTCCCTAAATATCTATAAGTTCCCTTCAAGACTATAAAGCACAAAGCCAGGAGCTCATATCATCATTAGCCTGACTATTTTGGGAAGATGCAAGTCCCCATGCATGGTGTTCTTATAAACGACATGACCGACCCGTGACACCCCCTCCCTGGATTTCCCTGGTGAACCCTCGGGCTCTAGTGAAGTCCCAATCGTATAATCCCTAGGGGAAGATACTTTGAACCCCACCCAAGGGAAGGGAGTAACACTCATGTAATAATTTAACACCCAATTATACATAAATATATATAAAAAACCTCAGTAACAATTAAATGAGGTCCTCGTAAAGCTCCATGCCGAATATCGGGAAATGTTTCCAAGAAAGATTGTGGATTTAGTGGGTACAAGTAGAAAATGAATATAATCCAATACAACAACTCATAATGATAAATGCGGGAGGAAAGACGCCAATGCACCGGCGAGAGAGCGACAATCTAATAGCGAATAGGCTCCTACGAACCCGCCCTGACGTATAATGTATTTAAAACAATAATGAGATAATAAATCGCCGGAGTCGACATAGTAGTTTGCGCGGAAAAATAACATTTCATATCAATGGTTCCTCCCTAAACCTTCCGTCTCTGGCTTCTTTGTAAAGTTCCTCCTGCTTAGAAACATTTCATCAGTAAAAACTCAACTTTTACTCCTAAGTTCAACATATGCAGATCATGCTCATCAATTTAGCTGTCCCAATGTTAAGAAAATACACCCCTGAACTCCGTATTACAATATAAAGCCGCACAAACATGTATAGTCATCATGATAAAATAACATGAAATGCACCAAAACTTCATGAGTATTAAAATAGTTATACCACATTTAGAAAATCAACAATCACCCATGCACCATTGGCAAATCCAACGCTGCACCGCGTACCATGTAACGCTCAATCCTAAACCGTCGGTAAAACTTCACCTCACGTCAATACCGCGGGCAAACCCAAAATACTAAACCGGCTTCTGTCAAACCGACTTTACCGCCACCGTGGCAAACCTGCATCACTACAAAACCACAGTCAGAACCGATCTTCACGCCACTGGCAAACCTGCATTACCAAAACCGCTTCTAATCAAACCACCTCACACGCCACCGTGGCAAACCTGCATCAAACCGCTCCTGACCAAACCTACCCCACGGCAATGTGGGAAGAATTTGTACAACCTGCCGGGTCAAACCGACCACTAAGAACGTAAAAAAACCTTAATACCCAACCTGGCCGGATCAACCGACTTATGCCAACTGGTAAAACCTGCATTGGCCCAACCGTCGGGGGTCGTAAACCGACTCCTACGTCTAACGTGGCAACTACTAAACCTCCCTGTAAACCCGGCCATCGCTTGCAACCTCAATATAAACTGCCTTCTTTCTCACACATGTACTTCTCCTCCCAACAATACCACATTAGAGCCGGGCTTCACAAAAATCTCACGATCCACCTTTTTAAAATAATAGTTTTCAAGTAGTTTCACAACTTCCAATCTATGTACCCAAATATCCAAACACCACCGACTCATCCACGAACACAAAGAAAACTTTCAAATATTTAAAATGATGACAAACTCACATGAAATAATAACTTGTTTTATATGAAACCGAAAATCATGTTTGAATGCAACCAACCATCTTATCAAAACAATATATATAAAGTATTTAATCACAATAGATATATCAACACACAATTCCCAAATCATTTAAAAGCATATAAACCACTTGGGCTGACTTACGCCGTCCCGTTCCCTCGCAGGATCGCTCCCACCGGCGTGAGTGCCTGTAATATGAATAAAACACCATTTATGCTCCAATAACCCGAACCTAATAAATATCGGGATACCCCGAAGGCCTTAGAATAATTTTTAGAACTATGAAACCATCCCACTCGATCTCACAGCCCACTACACAAGCAGTTCTATAGCCCGATACTCCAAAATTGGGGCTTTTCACCCGGAGCTAATTTCGAAATTGAATCCGTCCCAATAATTCCTAAACATCCAATTTCATTAATCCAACTTCACTCTTGTCCAATTTGACCAATCGGGTACTCTATTTCAATTCCGACTTCTGTATCATCCCAAACAAACCTTAAAATGGAAACCTAACCAAACGATGTCCAAAATTTACAAACCACATATCAATGGAAAGCCCAAGAGACCAGGAACTCATTGGTACCATTACCTTGGTCCAACAGTCGCTGTGGTGGCCGAAAAACCTGATCTAAGCTTCGGCCGATTTTGTTTTCAACGTAACTTCCAAACGGTGCGAAATCTGCAAAGGACCCCAGAGATGAGTTCTAAGGTCCAAAAATGGTGGAAAAGAGCTATGGGGTGGCCTGGAGGTAGCTGGAAAATGGCCTAAATCACAAACTTAGGTGAAAAATCAAGGCAGCCGCCGCCGGTTCACAGCGGCCAGATCCCGGCCACCCAAGGGCGCTTGGCCGTGAAATTTTACGGCCGCAGATCACACCGCGTGGCTCACCTGGTGGTCCGGGCGCGCAGGCCGCACCCGGCCGGCAGCCTCGTCTGTCCGACATTTCTCACATACAAGTAGTGGCTACTCTACTCTAAAAGGTGTCTCCCATTGAGAGTTTTCCTTAGGGTTTTGGGAGCCTGGTGTTGTTTTGGGCTAGGGTTTTCATTTGGTATCACAAGCTATGTTTATATAGGGTCCAGGGTCACTTTCAGTAAAAATCCTGCATAAAACTTGACATTGATAAAGTGCTAACAAGAACTTCTAATGGCTGTAATCCTTTATCCGTAAGTCTGACAGGACGCTCCGCCTCAGTTCCATGAACTCGCATCGACGAGGCCTACGAAATGGTGTCTTAGTTAACCTAAAAACCCGTCCCTCCGAAAAAGTCAAACTTGGTCAACTTGGTCAACTTGGATTAAACTCGTCAATCCTGGTCAAACTTAATAAACTTTGGTCAAACTCAGACATTTGGTACTCGGGTCATTACAATCTACTCCCTTTAAAGAAAATCATTCCACGAAATCTCGCACCCGTGTCATGGAAAGCAGGTGGGAGGCATCGGCCCGCATTTGGTCTTCTCCCACCCCAAGTCGTCTCGACTAGGTGGCGCCCTCCAAAGGACCTCTTCACTAAGGATATTGTCTTGTTGCGAAGCTCCTCTTTCTACCCGTAGACCGTGACCGGCCGGCTCCCTCATAGGATAAGTCATCCCTCAGCTCAATCTCTGGTGTCTCCAACACATGTGAGGGATCCGAATATACTTCATGTAGCAATGGAGATGTGAAACACATTATGGACTCGAGCCTCCCAAGAAGTCTAATCTATGCTTTCAATCGACCTACCCTCAACAACTTCAAAAGGTCCAATGTAGCGAGGACTTAATTTCCTCGCTTCCAAAACGTCACTCACGCCTTCCAAGGAGTTTTAAGAATACCTCGATCCCCTTGACCTCAAACTCAAGATCCCTTCTTTAGGAATATCCACATAACCCTAAATATTCATCAAAACGTATGCTCCAATCACCAACAAGCTAAGGTTGGCATAAAAATCTTCCATACCAAAACCCTATAGGTCTAACTTTCATGTCACGTTAGCCATCCCCTTTACTTACATCTAAGGTGAGGGAAATGAACGGGGATGAGTTCGACAAACAAGAGTGAATCCCCTAACAAGCCATGCCTATAAAAACATTTCAATTATACATAATTCAAGATATCTCAAAAACATGAGCATTTTGATAGATAATAGGCTGATGATGGAAACATTACGAACGCAATACTACCATCACAACCCCTCATCGCTGACTCTTTAGTTTCTTCTACCCAAGGACTGCATTAATCATCCCAGCAACGATAAATTGTCGGACTTACCACTAAGGATATGCCCACATCCTGTGATATCCCCTCGCGGAATCTTCCCGACTGGCTAACACAGAACTAGTCATCATTCCGTGTCCACCAAGTATAAGTCCTGACCCTCATTACCAAAGCAATCTAATGGTACGTAATTCTACAACATCAAACTACGCATGTGGTGGAGAAGGCTATAAGATCCCCTACTTCTCTTAGATTCAAATGTCCGTGAGTCTCCCAAGGAAGTCAAAACCCGAGGCTACTCCAAGGGTCTCAGTCAACAAGTCATAAGATTCCTTAGCCTCTCACAACTGTGTCACATAAAATTACTCAAGTGGTCTATTACTTTTTATCACCACTGACCTACATATATCCTTATACCTTAACATAAACCTTGATCCCCCAAGTGCACTCTTACACTTACTAGATCAACATTCAACACTCATTATTGTGGTTACAATAAACAACGACTCAACATAAATCACCTCAGACCTCTATCTCCATATTACTCATTTGAAGATAAAGTGCTAAGGGTTCTTTCCAATCGATCACCCAATTTGGAGCAAATGATCATATGGCCAAAATACTAACACCGTCATAATGTAAAATCCAAAATTTCACAAAATGCAAGAATTTATGATTTTCCCCCACTCTTTCCATAAGTTTCCAAACTAAATCAATCCTAATACTCAAACACACATCAAAGCCACTCTATTCAACCCAAACATCTTCCAAAACACATCTTAAATAAGAATCTGTGCTTGCCAACTCATCACTAAAACTACCCAAGGTTAGGATGAAATCCTAACTCTCCAAAAGAGAGTAATCCATGAATCGTATCCCCTATACAAAATCCCCCAATCCTTATAATAATAATCCAAGGATTAGGGTTTCACCTCCTCATATCCTTCAAATCTAGGGTTAGGAGAAATTTCCCCAACCAAACCCTAGAAAAAGAACCATTTTACAAGAATCAAACCAACAACCTTTACCTTTTTGGCTCAATCTCCTTTCCTAGTCAAACAATGAAGTGGTCCTGTTATTTTTGAGAACCCTTCTATGAACCTACGGTAATACCCCGCTAATCCTAGGAACCCACTCGTCACCTGAAGTTGGTCGCTCCCAATTTGCCACCGTCTCTACTTTCTCGAGGATCCACCTAAATGCCACGCAGGTCTACATGTCCAAGAAACCCCACTCGCCCCAACCAAAATTCCCATATGCCGAACTTAGTATACAACCTGTATTGCCTTAAAGTCTCGTAACACCAAACCCAAATGTCTCTCATGTTCCAACTCTCGCCTCGAAAGTCTACCAAGATATCGTCGATGAAGACAACCATTAACTGATCTAAGTATGGACTAAGACCTGGCTCATTAAATCCATGAAAGCTCTTCGGGCATTGGCGTAGTCCGAAAGACATCACTAGAAACTCATAACGCCCATATCTCGCTCACGCCGCTGGGAACGTCCGACCCCTAATCCCTTAACTAATGGAACCCCGACCTCAAGTCACTCTTAAAGAACACTCGCACTCGGGTCATCAAATAGTCATCAATCCGAGGCAAAGGATATCCGTTACAAATGGTTACCTTATTCAACTGTCTATAGTCTATACACAACCTCTAAGTGCCATCAGGAAGAAGAACTAATCAATTTCAAGGATAAGGTTAGGAAGGTATACAAAACACTGGATGAGTCAGACAAAGAATGTTGTACAACCCCAAGGAATTTAGGAAACCCAGTAGCTCGATACTGTCGACAGATCTGACCCGATACTTCTCCCCGATTTTTCTCGCTGGGCTTCTAGTGAAGTCCCACCGTATAACTTTAGGGAAGATACTTGCGGAACCCCACCTTAAGGAAGCGGAGTAAATAATCATGCATTAATTCCTACACCCAATTATACATAAATATATATAAAACCCGTGAACAATTATAAATGAGGTCTCGTAAAAGTTCCATACGAATACGTGAGCGCTCTAAGAGTATTGTGGATTTGGGGGCACAAGTAGGAAACAAATAAATCCAATACAACAAACCTTACTAATAGAGCAATGCGATAGAGTACTAATACCGTGTGGGCGAGAGAGCGACGCCAACCGGGCGCGAATAGCCCTACGAACCATCCGACTTAGGAATGTGATTTAAAAACAATAATGTGAGATAATAAATCCTTTGAGTGACATAGTTTTATAAGGAAATAACATTTTTATATTTCAATGGTTCTCCTCTCAAAACCTTCCATGCTCATTTTGTAAAGTTCCCGTTTAGAAACATTTCACAAAACCCAACTTTAATTCCTAAGTCCAACATATGCAAATCATGCTCAAATAATTTAGCCGGGTCCCAAATTCGTAAAGAAAACATAACTCGAATCGTACACAACATAAAGCCAAGCACAAAACATGTATATACCATCAAGGTGATAAAATAACCAAGTGAAATGCAAATTCAAAACCATGAGTATTAAAATAGTTATACCCACATTTAGAAAATCAACAACGCCCATACCATGCAACCAACGCTAATCGCACTACGTACTCATTCTAAACCGTCTGCAAACCACCTCACGCCACCGTGGCAAACCCAAATACCAAACCGCCGGGTCAAAACCCACCTCACGCCACCGCGGCAAACCTGTAATACCAAACCGCTTAATCAAACCGGCCTTTACGCCACTGCGGGTAAACCCCAGACACCAAACCGTCGTCAAACTGAATTTACGCCACCGCGGGCAAACCTGGGGACACCAAACCGGCTCTGACCAAACCGACCTCACGTCACCGCGGGCAAACCCGTAATACCAAACCGGTCGGAATCAAACCGACCACTAAGAATGTGGTAACTAATAAACCGCTTCGGGTCAAACCGACCCTCACGCAACGCAAAACCCGTATCACCCAACCGTCTGGATCAAACCGACTCCTACCGCCAACGTGGTAAAAACCTAATACCCAACCGTTTGGTCAAACCGACCTCACGTCAACGTGGCAACTACTAAACCTCCGGTAACCCCGCCATCACGTGGCAACCAATATAACTGTTCCCTTCTCACATGTACTCTTCTCCCCAACAATACCGTATTGTAGTCGGCTCACAAAATCTCACAACCACCTTTTAAAACAATAGTTTTTCGCGATAGTTTTACAACTTCAATCTTATGTACCCAAAATATCCAAACACCACCGACTCATCCACGAACACAAGAAACTTTCAAACATATTTAAAATGATGACAAAACTCACATGAAATAATAACTTGTTTTGAGAGGAAACCGAAAAATCATGTTTGAATGCAACCAACCATCTTATCAAAACAATATATATGTAGTATTTAATCACAATAGATATATCAACACAATACCCTAAATCATTTAAAAGCACATAAACCACGGCTGCACTATGACGTCTCACCCTGCCCCCCCGCAGTGATCATTCCCTACTGCAAAGGAAGACCGTAATATGAATAAAACACCATTTAGACTCCAATAACTGAACCCACAACATTGGGATACCCCGAAGGCCTTAGAATAATTTTTAGAACTATGAAACCATTCCAATTTGACTGGCCAGGTCCACCATACGGTGCCCTGGCAGTTCGATACCCCAAAATTGGGGCTTTTCACCCGGGAGCTAATTTCTCGAAATTGAATCGTCCAATAATTCCTAAAAACATCCAATTTCATTAATCCAACTTCAATTTTGTCCAATTTGACCAATTGGTACTCTATTTCAGTCCCGACTTCTCGCATCAATTCAAACAACCTAAAAATGTTCCAAATCAAACGAAGTCCAAAATTTACAAACCACATATCAATGGAAGCCCAAGAGACCTTGGTAGAACTCATTGGTACCATTACTCGGTCCAACAGTCGCTGTGGTGGCCGGAAAACCCGATCTAAGCTTCAAATGGCCTTGTTTTCAACGTAATCCCAAACGAATCTGCAAAAGGGGACCCACGAGATGAGTTCGGAAGGTCCAAAATGGTGGAAAAGCAACTGGCTAGTGGCCTGAGGTGGCTGGAAAATGGCCGGAAATCACAAAACTTAGGTGAAAAATTTCGCAGCCGGGCCAGCCGGGTTCGCGGCCGTATCCCGGCGCTCCGTGGCGGTTGGTCAGTGGAAATTTTAATACGGCCGGGCATCAACCGCGGTGGCTCACCTGGTGGTCCGGCGTGTGTACAGTAACTCCGGCCGGTGTGGTGCCTCGCCCGGTCCGGGATTTCACTTCACGGCAGTGGCTACTTCTACTTCAAAAAAAGGTGTTCCTGGGCTGAGAGTTTTCTCTGTGTGGCTTGGGAGCTCAAGTGTTGTTTTGGGCTAGGGTTTTCATTTGCATCATGTTTCATGCTTATATGCGCCTAGGTCACTGCAAAAATCCCATTTAACTTGGACATCGATAAAGCCGCCATCAATAACTTCTAATGGCCATAACTTTTTATCCGTAAGCCTGATTGTGACGCTCCGCCGTCTACTTAACTCGTATCGACGGTTTCTTACGAAATGGTGTCTTAGTTAACCTAAAACTATTCCTCCTCGAAAAAGTCAAACTTGGTCAACTTGGTCAAACTTGGTCAAACTTGGTCAAACTTGGTCAAACTCGTATTATTTGGTACGGGTCATTACATATAAAGCAAAAGGTATAACTAATTTAGTCATTAAGAAGCCAAGTAAGCAAGTTAGAATTGTGGTAATTAGCCAATAAGACTAGAATTAAGTCAAAACTTGCCTAATGCATCACTCATCTATTCCCAAAAGCGTAAACTAAACGAGTTCCCATCAAGATCATAACCTATACTCTCCGATGCCCACTGTCACGCCCGAAACCCACCTTAGGTATGATCACACCACACCCTCAAGACTTCATCAAGGTTTGAAGTGTGAACGACACTAACCTTTCAGAATCGGATTTTGTCCAATTACCAATCACATATTCAGAGTAAATGCGAATCCCTTTTAAATTCATAAATTCTCCAAATTCAAAATTTCAGCTGCCGATAAAATTACTTCTTAAATATTCAAACTTCAATTATGCAACACTATATGTGTTTGTTTCGTAATATAAATAATATTTGGTGATCTCTCAAATCCAACTTTCAGGACTAATATAAAAATAACAAGTTCAATCCGTTGACTTTCTCTCAATTAACTCAAAACCCAACATTTCACATATAAACACGAACTTATGGAGTTCAAATACGCATCCAACATAAAGTTATAATCAAATCCTAATGACGACTAATCCCCAACCTAGCCATCACTCCCCTCGCGAAACTAAAAGTAATTCGAAAAATATGTCAACGATCGGGAAGTGAGCTAAAAAGCCCAATAAGAAATATCACTCAATACGCTTCATGGATCAAAAAGTTTTCAATCATATAACAAATAGGAGATGTTTTCATCAAAAACTTCTTTGATTCAAAATAAGTTTGAACATTAACAAAAATATACTTCAAAACATTCTCATATCCATTTCAACTCGCTTTATATCAAATGTGATCCAAATAATTTCATATCAAATTTCGACATTCAAACACTTTCATATCAAATTCAAAATCAAATACATTTTAAATATATTTTTCTACCATCAAATATCAAATGGTGCCCAAGCATGTGACTGAAATGGGTGGTTAGCCGTAAATCGTTCTTTTATGCGACGAATCAAACACTACTAAGATTTGCACCCCAACCAAACCCCCTGTAGAGTTTGGTTCAAAACCCAATTACATTCCCACCAAGAAATGTAAAGGTCAACTATTATATCCCGCTGACAAGGGCCGAATAGTGTCAACTATTATAGTCCCTACGATAAAGGCCGACAATACAACTATTATATCCCGACAGTGGTCATAGTGTCAACTATATTATTCCCGTGGATGTGGACCGAATCCAACTGCAGTCAATATTTAATTCAAAAATTTCAAATTACAAAACATATCTCCATTATTTCTCAGAACAAAACAAATCTCAAAAGTACAATCATACAAACTACTTTCGATCCATGGATAATTCAAATAAATAAAACAAATAAAACTTTTCATAAACCAAGATTATATATAATTCATTTAAAATAATTTTTTCATCCTCAAATGAAGTAAAAACAAACAATCTTCTTTTAAAATTTGTACTAATATTCCACACGTACATATAAAAATAATAATTTTTCGAAAAGCTGTATTAGAATCCCTTACACGTACATATATATAAAAATAATAATTTTTCGAAAAGCTGTATTAGAATCCCTTACCTCAAAGGAGTACTCAAAAGCTTTGAAAGAGCTTAATCCAAGAACTTCCCATCTCAATGTACATTCCCTAAAATAATAAGGAAGAAAACTACCACCATTACTGTTTATTCTTAAAACTCTTAATTTGATATTCTTAACAATTATATTATTTTTGTTCACCTCAAACAGGTTGGATAACCATTCAAATGATAACTATTTGAATTAGGTAGTTTTACAAATTTTATAAACTCATATTCCCTTTCTTCTCGATTCATTTTAATAATTTATTTATTTTTAAGGATCTTATCAAATATATGTATTTATTTCAGTAATTCATAAATAATTATTCTAATCATATTCTTATCTAATAAAATTCAATCCTTAATAAAATATTTACTTGCCAAAATACATATATCTTTAAATACTTATCAAATACAACATTTATACGTAGTCACCCTTTTCAAATTTATTCTATTTGTCGATCATTATTTTCTTTCAAAAAATTATCCTAATACTTTTCATTCTCATACTCAAAGTAATTTAATGATAACACCACAAATTTTATTTTATTTCTTTTTTTTTTTTTTTTTTGAAGAACAGAATCGAAATCTTAAATCGACTTCTCTTCGTGGTTCATCTAAACTCGAAAGAAAATTAAAGAATCTACATCAAAGAAATCTAGAAAATAAAATAAGTAAAGATCTACCCTGTAGAAATTTGTTCTTCAAACCCTAGGGATCCTGGAAGTCGTATCGGGTCCCCTAATTCTACCCACGAGAGAAATTCAAAAAAAGAATAGAAATGATTTTCTTTCTTACTCCAATTTATACCCTATGTATCTATTAGCAGTTATCTTTTACTCCCTCTTCATTAATTTTTACCTATTATGATTTGTCATTATACCTCTTCGTGGGTCATTAAATTAATTGATACCTATTATGATTTGTCATTAATTCTTTCATGTCATATTATACTCTATTTTATTTCCAATTTATACCTCTTCATGTCATTAAATTAATTGATACCTATTATGATTCGTCATTATACCTTTTCATGTCATTATACCTATTTTATTTCCAATTTATACCTCTTCATGTCATTATTATTTCTTCTTTAATTTATACCTATACAAATTCCTGTCATTATTATTTTCCGTAACTTATACCTATACAAATTCCTATCATTATTATTTTCCCTAACTTATACCTATACAAATTCCTGGGTGTTACACATAATACTAATTTTGAACCACCAAATTGGTAAACGGTACTACTCCGTAACGAGTGAGGCATGTCCGCCATTTCCTCAATGCCTTCGAATAAAGAATACTTTGAAACAATGGCATTAGGCTTGAAAAGCAAATGCACTAATGGACAGAGTGATCCACCTTTATTTCTCTTGTTAAGAAGTGCGCCATTTCCACTTCTTCTCTAACCCCATCATCTCCTACTCAAAATGAAGTTCATATCCATTTCAATATGTTTGTGGTTGATTCTCACAGCCACAATTCTGGTTGCAGGTGGTACTAGTATTGCCAGGTGCCCGTTCATCATGTGTCAATAAAGCATTTGTTTGTTGTGACTTGTGAGGATGGATATATATATGTATCCTGTTCTTATTTCAATTAAGCATTCACATATCATAATCTCTATCCCCTTTCTCTCTAAGTGCTATGTATCATACTGCAAGTTTGGAACATGCATGCATGGGTTTCACTTTTCCTGTTATATATAATATTGGACTATCGAGGAATGTGTTTGGATTTTTTCTGGGTGCATGTTTGAAAATAATGAGGTCCTTTTGCAATTGTTTTTAACTTTTTTGTGATTCATGCATGCGCTTTGAAGGAGAAGAAACAGTTATATATGTACACAGCACTTACTGAAATACCTCTTCAGCAGTTATATATGTACACAGCACTTGCAATTGTCTCTGGTCATTATCAGCACTTGAGATTTCTTGGAAAAGGGAGGAAGTGTTTTTTTTTTTTTTGGATCACGTGGAGTTGCCTCTCTGCTCTCTAGACCCATTTGCTAAGGAATCTGCTACTCGGTTTCCTTCCCTGTGCACATGGAAACCAGGTGGACTCCTTTGTATACTAATGTAGACAGGGAAATGGTCTATAGGTTTCTCAACAAATGGTATTATAATTGGGTTCAAGCTTAACTACGTGGGTGCAAGCCAAACCAAAGTGGTGTGGTGAGCCGGTGAGTACAATTTCGATCAATGTTGCCGCCGAGGATCACAATTCTCAATTTGTTTTACTATGAGACAAGTTAATGGAGTTACTCATACTCTCGGGCTTCTTGTAATCTTGTATGTCTTTTTTTCTCTTTTCCTTTTATTTGTTTAGAGGATACTTTGTTAACTTACCCATATCAATGAAGTTCTTTTGCTCAAAAAAAAAAGAGAAAGGAATGTAAGAAAGTTATATTTCAAATGCTCTTATTAAAGCAACATAACATAAATATATATATATATATATATATTATTTGTTTTCTAATTTATTTTCGTCATAAAACTGTTATATATGTCATAGAAGGGGTAAATTTAATTTAATTTATATTTAATTTCTCAAAAAATTTCATAATAAAATTTCTTATTCAGACTTGTGTAGTAATTAGCACTTATATATTTGGGTTGTGTAATCAAAATTGTAATTATTAATTTGCTTAGCTTTAAAAATTGTTCAAGGATAGGGAAATTTGATTAAGGTGAGTAGATCCAAAATTCTAAACAAGATCGCATGCACCTTAATCATTGAAGTTCAGCACTTGGGTCTGGGTGTCGCTGCAAACATCCTTTAATAATTATGATCAAAAGATCCAAACAAATGTAAAATAAAAACAGTTACCAATGTCATTATATGATTGACAAATAAACAAAAACAACATAATGGTCACCTGACTCAACCAAAAAAAAAAACACTCATAAGTTCGAGTCTCTCAGGCCGGAAGGTTTATTCGACTGTTAACCTTCAGGTTCCTAGTAGTAGAATTACTAGGTACACAAACTGACCCGAATTATAAAAAAAAAACATCACTATGAGAGACCACTACAAGTACACAAGATTGAAGAAGATGAATAAAGGCAGAAGACGAGAATAAGGCTAAAGCTATGCCCTTGGTTGATGATGAGGGAAAATTCCAATATTATCGCCAGCTTCAAGGTGGCCGGTAGTACCGGAAGAAGTAGCAGAAGAAGGAGGGCATGGACAGCAGTCGCCGCTGACACCAATACCGATATGGGAACAGGAGGACGCAGAAGGAGGGACTGGAGCCTTACCCATTAGTGGCTGCTGCTGGTGCTTCTGTTGGTGCTGCTGTTGCGCCAAGCGTTGCCAAGCGCTGGGGCTGCTGGTGGAAGCGTTTGTGCAAGGCTGGGGCGGCTGGGGCTGTTGGTGATGCTGCTGGTGTTGCCGACTTCAAGGTGCTGCCAGCTTCAAGGTGGCCGGAAGAAGTAGCAGAAGAAGGAGAGCATGGACGGCGGTCACCTTGATTGCCTCCCACACCTATATGGGTACAGGAGGAAGCAGAAGAAGGAGGGACTGGACCATTACCCATAGGTAAACCAATACCATATTTATGGCTGCTGGGGCCGCTGGATGGTGAAAAGGTTGCTGCCGCCGCTGCTGGGGCTGCTAGCCGTTGGTTTCATGTGTAGTCGGCAGTACTGAAGAAGTAGCAAAAGAAGCGAGGCATGGACGGCGGTCACCTTGATTGCCTCCTACACCTATATGGGTAGCAGAGGAAGCAGAAGAAGGAGGGACTGACCATTACCCCATTGGTAAACCAATACCATATTTATGGCCGCTGGCCCGCTGCTTGGTGGTGGTGGTGGTGCGGTGCTGCTGCTGCCGCCACGCTGCCGCTGATGCTGGTGGCGGTGCTGCTGCTTCGCTGCTGGGGCTGCTGGCTGGGGCTGCCGGTTTGGCAGGCCGGTAGTACCGGGAAGAAGAAGAAAAGAAGGAGGGCATGGACGGCGGTCGGTTTTGATTGCCCCTACACCTATATGGGTACAGGAGGAAGCAGAAGAAGGAGGGACTGGACCATTACCCATTGGTAAACCAATACCATATTTATGGCTGCTGGGGCTGCTGATGGTGGTGGTGGTGCTGCTGCTGCTGCTGCTGGGGCTGCCGGCTTCAAGGTGGCCGGTAGTACCGGAAGAAGTAGCAAAAGAAGGAGGGCATGGACGGCGGTCACCTTGATTGCCTCCTACACCTATATGGGTACAGGAGGAAGCTGAAGAAGGAGGGACTGGACCATTACCCATTGGTAAACCAATACCATATTTATGGCTGCTGGGTCTGCTGCTGGTGGTGGTGGTGCTGCTGCTGCTGCTGCTGCTGCTGCTGCTGATGCTGGTGGTGGTGGTGCTGCTGCTGCTGGGGCTGCTGCTGGGGCTGCCGGCTTCAAGGTGGCCGGTAGTACCGGAAGAAGTAGCAAAAGAAGGAGGGCATGGACGGCGTTCACCTTGATTGCCTCCTACACCTATATGGGTACAGGAGGAAGCTGAAGAAGGAGGGACTAGAGCTTTGCTCTCAATCTCAACCCTACCTGCAGTAGAGATTGAGAAGTAGGAGGAGTACCAGAAGACGACCCACATATTGATCATCATTGCTATCTTCAACAACTTCTTCATGATATTGAGATGAGGGGGGGTGAAGAATGGTGTTTGATGCAAATCGGCGTGAGGGGTGAATGTGTTATTATAGGTGGGAAATGGGGCGGGCCGAGTCAATTAGGCCCATTTTTATTTGATCCTTTATCAGAAACTATGAGTAAAATTGGGCGGGCCCACGGGACTGGGGCCCATTATCTCACCTCTACCTCTGGTTTGCATAGACAAATAACTAACTAACAACATACAAATCGGGCACAGATCAAGTAGTGACGGGGGAATATAATAATACTGTTAATTTGATTGGAGCTTAAGCTTTGGGTTTATTTGGCTGACGAATGTTGTTGTTAGGGTTCGTTATTTTTTAAAAATAAAAACAACAATATTGACGAATGTTATTTTTTAAAAATAAAAACAACAAATATAGGTTGAAAACCAAAACTAATGCTTATGGGTCATGTCATCATACAAATTAGCAATACTGTAGAAATTGGTTACGGTATAGTCATTACGATATTGAAATTTTTTTAAAGCTAATGTTGCAATTGGCATTAAATTTTTTTTTAAGTTAAAGCTATAGTCGATGACTATAACATTAACTTAAATGATAAACATATTATTTTAAGCATTAGTTTGTTTTTTAAATCATTTTAGTAAATTTTTTTTTTTTTTAAATTTGTATTAATTTGAAACAAGAGTATGTATATTTGTCCTTGAGGTTTATCGGTATCCATTATAGGGTAAAGTGGCTGAAAGGCTTACACGCACAAGCCCACAACCGATATCTCCAACTTTTTCACAGAAAAAGAAAACACCTAAGGTGTATCTTACTTTTCAGAAAAGTATACTTTTCTTCTCCGTCTGTGAGTTTTCCTTGGGCGTTTTCTTTTTCTTTATTTCCTATTAGTTTAGTTTGTTCATTTTTAAGAGATGGAATATGATAACCACGTTCAAAAGCAAAATGAGTGATTTGAGAATCCCAATTCGATAGGCATTAGCTAGGTCGGTAGCTGCCTCCAGCCACTTAAGCCAATAAACTTGCTTAGCTTAATGGAGACAGACCTTATGAATTTCTCTAGAGATGTGATATTCGTAAATCCCAATTCGATTCTCAACTTTCCAAGAATCACATCACTACAGCCTACTCTACTTCTCTCCATCACATTTTTAGCAACAAAGTTAAAGAGAAAGAACAATTAGCAGACAAGAGGTAGTAGTAGTAGTAGTAGTATTACAAGCAGAACCAGCAGGGTTACAGATATATGAAGAAAATAGGACTGGAAGGGAATTAATTTACAGAGACAACCCTAGAGTAGAAGTGTAGACATGTGATATTCATGTGCCATGAAAAGAAGAGGAAAATAGATTATTCTTCACTTGGATCAATAGCCATCAACGTTTTTCAAACTAAGAGTAATGTCCGATTGGAAATTTGGAAAAAGATATCTTTTTTTTTTCTTTTTTGGAAAAAAAAAAGTGCATGAAGAATCTTCTAGGGTTTTTTTTTCAACTTATTCATTTAATTTGATATGAAACCTACTTACAATTTTCACCTTTATATAATATAATAATATGGATCGATGTAAATCATTAAGAAAGGTTTTTTCTTTAAGCTGAGAATTGCTCTAACCGCCAGTTCTATTTATATTGCATCTGGAGGTCTTTTGACTAGTGGTGCACCTAAGAATTTAGCTTAGAGAGGGGGCACAAATTGACAATCATAGAATCTAGTCTAGATCTTACAAATTCATTAATGATTTACATCTTTGTAATTAAGGTTTTGGTTCGATTTACCTCTTTGTAAGAGAAATAATTTTTGTAAAAAAAATTCAGGAGCATCAACCCTATAGGCATTAGCTAGGTCAGTAGCTGCTTTCAGCCACTTAAACCAATAGTGTGGATTACACCAGAGAGCTAATATACTTGCATTCAGTTGTCTTAATTAGCTTTAGCTTAGCTTAATGAGGACAGACCTTATGCATTTCTCCGTAAATCCCAATTCGATTCTCAACTTTCCAAGAATCACTACAGCTACTCTACTCCTCTCCATCACATTTTTAGCAACAAAGTTAAAGAGAAAGAACAATTAGCAGACAAGAGGTAGTAGTAGTAGTAGTATTACAAGCAGAACCAGCAGGGTTACAGATATATGAAGAAAATAGGACTGGAAGGGAATTAAATTACAGAGACAACCCAGACTCTTCATCCTCTTCTAGAGTAGAAGTGTAGACAAAGTAGGGCCCAGATCAGATCAAGCACACCAAACAGGATCCAACCAAGAACATTGTTGCTCAACCCAAATGGTAGTCCTGTTCCCTCTGTGCTCATCCTCTCATCCACCAGTGCCATGGTTGACATGCTTGCTGCTGCTGCCATCACTGAAGAACAAGATGCTCTTATCCCCATCTTCATGCTTCCATCCTCCCCACCTGCCTTCTACTTCATCCACCTTCTCACTCTCCCTTTCCTTGCCATCACAGGCAACCTTGCAACCAATCATCATCCCCCATAAAAGATAACACAAAGACAGATGTACATGTTTGCAAAAACAAGAAAGAAATCTTACCCAGAGCCAGAATCGCTGATGAAGTCCCAACTGTTCCTCCCTTGGGCCAGAAACCAACGCGGGAAAGGGTTGAGGTTGGAGTGCCGGCTGTGATGCTGGCCATTTTTCTTCTGAACTGGAGAGGAGAGGAGAGGATCAATTGAGGGGGGTTCACATTCAGGCCATTGATCAAACTAAAGTTATTATCGTTGGCCATCAACTCTGTCCAATGAACCACATAACTTGGATAAATGATAGCCCCTCATTCGAAATCTCATATCCTAATACATCCAACCAACTTCCTCCACAGTGCTAGCATCATCATATCATAAATAAAACTAATAACCAAATAGCAAGGACTAATCTAAGAATCTAGTTAAGATCACACACTAATAATCCCAGCCCCTAGGTATTATGCCCGATATTTCAGCAGGTGACGTCTTAACTAACAAGCCATGTTAAGGAGTAACAATTATCAAGTTGTGAAAAGAATATTTTAGGAAAAAATAGATAACATGTTCCTTGTCTGCAAAGTGATTCAGAAAGATATAACTACGAACTATATGTCATGGAGGTGTTTTTAAACAATCTTCAATCTCTACCTTCTGTTTTGCAACCTGTCTTTGAGAACGAAGCTTGCTACTTCTACAATGGAGCTAGATCATGACTTTTAGGAAGATACAGGGCCTGCAGAATTTAACAGCATTTCTCAGGACTGGTGAGAGTAGCACCAACTGATACATGCAATTTTCATCTGAATAATGCTAAGCTCCAATTGAAATACCATTGACTCCATAAGCCTTTTTGGTTTTAATCTTGTTTGGATTTATACCATACAGTTAAAGGCCCTAAATTGACAAGGGCAAGGCAAAGAAATCAGTGAGAAAAGGTGAATGATTCCACAACTAATATGGCTCTAGACATACTAGTTTAGAAAAAGTTTCAATAACTAAATAAAGCAATTGAGGTTCTTTTGGTTTGCATAATTTTGACTCAAGTTGCCTATAATTCTCTGGAAGAAGAAAGGAATTTTTATAATCATCCATAAAAATAGCAAATTGCATTGCTTCATGGCTGCCACCAGTGCTGTGCATCATGATCTAGGATATGAAAGAGAACATTCCTTCATGAGCAGGATTTGTTATAAACTTGGGGCATATGCCCTGTTGAATATGCAAGTGGATTATGTCCAAGGACCTACAATGATGACAGCTAACATCATATGCATGAAAAGAAAAATCAAAGGAGAGGGGTTTGGGCAGCTCAGCAGAAACCACAACTGAAAAGGTCATATGGATTAAGTGTTAATGATTGAAATCAGCTAAATCCAAATAAAATTTTCTTTACATATTCCTAATAATTTTTTCATTTCACTTAAATGCATCAATCAACTCATCATAATGCATAAGGTAAACTCCCAAATCAGCCCATTTAATTCTCAACTCATCATAACCTTGCAACAATATTGTCAAACCCAGTTTTTAATTGGGGAAAGCAGCCAAAAGGCAGTGTTTTATTTCAAACCCAGTAAACAGAAAACGGAAATTGGCAGCACAGAACAAATCAGCAATTGTGCAAAAATACATACGTTTAGGCGTCTGAGATGAAAATGATAACACCAGTCCCTAAATTTTACAGAAGGAAAATACAATAACAGAGGAAAAATATTTTGATTAATCCATAGTCAAGTAAGAGCCTTTTAGACATACACGGTAAGCCATTGGAGTCAAGATTCTTTAAGTTTTGCTGTGATAATCTCTCCGACAAATGGACGGAACATAACCAGTCTGAACTCCACCTGCCAAAATACCATGATTTTCAATTCTTATAAGAGCAAAAACCTAGAAAGCGTTAGACGCTCCATAAAACAATTGATTAAGCCTATCGTCCATCTCAATTCATTTCGACGACATCCCAGATAAATAGATTATGAAATATACCGTATAGGTTGAAGCACCATCCCCAGGAAAGACAAAAACACCATCGATAGATCTGATATCATAAACAGAGATACATAGCCCCAAATTCGCGATAACCTTCATCACAACACAGTTTCTCTTAGTCGCTTAAACACTCGGAAATCACAATAACAAAATGAAAAGGCAAAGACAAAGCTCAATCCCCTCACCTTGTCTAAAAAGAGACGCTCAAGCTCTCCTTTGATGGCTTCATTGAGAGGAAGACCCAGAAGCTGGCAGTGTGTGCCAGATTAAGCGAAAGTAGAACATCTAAACCTAGCAAACGTAAATTTTCAACAAAAAAAGAAAAAAAATCAGTTACAGAGGGGAGATTGTCACATAAATATCAAAATTAAAGTAAAAAACAAAAGGAAATTGAAAAAGAAAAATGATCTTCTCTAACTTGTGTTGCGGTCCGAATGATGCTCTTCTTTTTGTAGGGTTATCTTCAGTGAGATTCGGTTGGTTTAGGGTTTTACAACCGACTGGTCACCATTGCTACCGATCATGGGCAGGGTCGGTTCCTCACAAGCGACGCAGGGAGAGAGATGGCCTCTTCGGAATGAATGTGGGTGGGAGATAAGGGAGAGAGCTTACATATACTATTGCTTTCAAAATACGGTAATTTCAATGACTAAATATGTAAATAAATTTTTATTTAATGCCATAATTTAAATTATATCATAATTTCTAAATGGATTTTTTGTCCCACCATTAGAATCAATTTTTTTGGTTACATTTGTTGTAATATTTTGTTTTGAATTGAATCTAGAATATTCCATCCTTCCATCATTTTATCAATTGCATTAGGTCAAGCACCATGAGAATTATTTGAAATAACTTATAATGATAAAGCTTTTTACAAATTTAGTTTATTCGAATTCAAAAAATTAGAGATATATAAAACCTTAATTTTAATACCATATATATATATATATATATATATATATATATATATATATATATATATATTTTTATAATGTTTACACAACCTAAATATAAAAAAGGAAGGTAAGAAAGTTATATTTCAAATGCTCTTATTAAAGCAACATAACATAAATATATTTTTTATTTTTTATTTGTTTTCTCTAATTTATTTCCGTCATAGAACTGTTATATATAAACATAGAGGGGGTAACTGAATTTAATTATATTTAATTTTCTTCAAAAAAAATTCATAATAAAATTTTAAAAAAAATTTCTTATTCCGACTTGTGTAGTAATTAGCACTTATTTTTTTTGGGGTTGTGTTATCAAAATTGTAATTATGAATTTGCTTAGCTTTAAAAATTGTACAAGGATAGGGAAATTTGATTAAGGTGAGTAGATCCAAAATTCTAAACTCTTGGGTGTCGCTGCAAACATCCTTTAATAATTTTAATTATGATCAAAAGATCCAAACAAATATAAAATAAATAAAAACAATTACCAATGTCGATATATGATTAACAAATAAACAAAAATAACATACATTGCACTCGAAAGCTCAAAAAATAACTGACAATATATATTAGTTTAAGCCCTTGGGTTTTAAGACCCAATGGTCACCTGACTCAACCAAAAAGAGAAAACCACACACTAGTTCCTGTCCTCTCATGCTGGAAGGTTTATTCGACTACCATAATTATCAAAAAAACAGAAAAGAAAAGACCACCAACATAATGCAATTAACTAAGCCCTTTTCTCATCCTACCTTTTAACCTAAAAATTATAAATCATGATTTAGTAAATGTACGAAACCAGCCTATGGCGTATTTATCGATTCAGCGCCCTTGACCTTATTTTGAAGGTTTGAAGTGTGAACAACCAGTAAGCTTTTCGTATGTTTGAATTTTTATAAATTACCGAAGCATCTTACCCAGTAAATATGTTACAAATTAAGTGAGTGCAGAACAGATTCATGTCAACAAAAAATTACTTCTAAACATCCAAATCTCAATTATAAATGTCATATAAAATTGTTCAGAATATAACAATATTTAAAATCTCCCAAATCCAACTGTGTATTAATATAAAAGAATCTTTATTATTAGTGAAACTCTGATTAACTTTCAAAACTCAACATTTCACATAAACAAGAACTTATTAGTTCAACGTGATGTATAAAAGTTAATCAAATCCTAATGATAGCGTGTCTAATCCCCTTGTCGGCTCACCATGGAAAATAAAAATGCGCGAAAATATCTTCGGAGAATGGGAGTGAGAAACTAAAGCTCAAATAAGAAATCACAATATATTTTTATGGATCAAAAAAGTTTTGTCGTATAACGAATAGGAAATGTTTTAAATTCGAACTTTATATTCAAAAAATAAGTTGAAACATTAATAAAATTTACTTCAAAACACTCTCACATCCAATTCAAATCGGTTCATATCAAATGTAGTCCAAAGCGATTTCATATCAAATTCGATTCAAACACTTTCATATCAATCCAAAATCAAATCATTTCGAATATATTTTTATACGGTCGTGAATATCAGGTAATTAACGTCATGCCATAGGACTTTTCAAATCGTGGTTGTGTAATTATTCGCTTAAGGTGGGCGAGCCAGCTTATTTCTTATCACCAATGCTTGCCAACGAAAGCGAGAGGTTGGGGTTGAATCAATTACATTCGTATGAGAATGTAAATCAGCTATTATTAAAGTTGAGGGTAGAATAATGTCAGGTTATTATCCCGTTAATGGTACAATGCCAGAGTCGGAAATATTTTATTGAAGTTAATTCTAACGTCGTATCCCACTTTCTTTTCGTAAAGCAAAAACAAATCACAGTACAATCATACAAGACTACTTTTTGATCCATGGATAATCAAATAAATAAAAAAGTAAAACTTTTCATAAACCAATATTATATATAATTCAGTTAAAACAATTTTCATCCTCAAATGAAGTAAAAACAAATAATTTTCTTTTTAATATCTGCATTAATATCCACTACGCCAGGAGTACTTTCAAAACTTTAGAAAGAAATTGTCAAGAAGAATTGCCTCGATAAAATATTTCTCCTAAAATAATAAAGAAGAGTTATCGCCATTCTTATTTATTCTTAAAACTTTCCTAATTTAATATTCTTAACAATGATATTATTTTTAATTTTTTAATCCATAATAATAAAAGTTAATGGGTTTCTAAATATTTTATAAAATTTGTGATTTATAAAGTTTATTCTATCAACATGATTTTTTTTTGTTCACCTCAAACATATTGACAACTATTCAAATGATAACTATTTGAATTAGGTAGTTTTACAAATTTTAGAAAACTCATATTTCTTTCTAATCTTATTTTAATAATTTATTTATTTTTATACTCTTAATTCAAACTAAATCTTTTACTGGAAGGAAATAATATTAATAATATTTTACAAATTATATTATTACACAATACTCATCTAATACACCTAACAATTATCATACTTGACATGAAGTATTATTAACGGATCTTATTTCACTTATAATTGCTAAATAAGTATTCTAATCCCATGTCATTATCCCAATAAATTACTTGTCGGCAATAAAATATTTCTTTTACTTAAAAATACGTATATCTTTAAATACTTATCGAATACGTATATTTATCTGAGTCGGCGCTTTAAATTTATCTTATTTGTTTATTATTATTTTCTTTAAAAAATTATCCTTAAATACTTTTTCATTCTCATACTCAAAGTAATTCGGTATGACACCACCAACCCTTATTTTATTTTATTTCTAAAGAATGAAAGTGTAACCTAAATCGACTATTCAAGGTTGATCTGCCCAGAAAGAAAATTAAAAATCTACGTCGAAAAATACAGAAAAATAAAATAAGGAAGATCTTCTGCAGAAATTTGTTAACGAATCTTAAATCAGAAGTCGTCGCGTCATACGAAATTTAGACAAAGAAATTTAAAGATGAATATAAATGGTTTTCTTTTCTTTGTCGATTTATCATAGGGTATACATTAAGAAAATTCTCGCTTTACCCCTCTTCCATTAAATTAATTAATTAATTGCCAATTGAATTATCATTATTATTTTCATAATGTATGTTTATAAAAATTTACTGTCGTTATTATTTTACCACAATTTATATTTATCACAAATTCACTGTCGTTATTATTTTTAAATAGCTTTATAAGCTTTGAGGAATGAAAAATGTACGTCAAGTCTTAACCATTAAAATTCGTGCGTGTTCATCGTGAACAAGAAGAAGATCATTTTGATTGACCCAGAACAGATTTTGATCCGTCTGCCAAAATCCAAGAATCATCTCTCCTGCAAATAAATAATCAATGGCGTAGAGCTAATTCGAATCATAACTATCTGTGTTTTTTTCCGCTTAACTTCCTGAGTGGGGTACATTCATGGAATCATATATAGATCGAAATCTCATCGTTTTCGACCAAGATTTGATACCCAAGTGTCACATGGGTAAAGATGGAATCCGCCGACCGTGAGCATCCGATGATGGAATCCCTTCAATTAATGTAGTGTTTTCTTTTTATGTGAAAAAGTTGTGAGACTCGGTTGTGGGCTTGTGCTCAACTTTTCATGGCACATGAAATATCACATATCACATCACGTAGAATCCCCTCTTCAACGGATGTGATATGTGATATTCATGCGCCATGAAAAGAAGAGGAAAATAGATTATTCTTCACTTAGATCAATAGCCATCAACGTTTTTCAAACTAAGAGTAATGTCCGATTGGAAATTTGGAGAGAGATCTTTTTTTTTTTCTTTTTTGGAAAAAAAAAAGTGCATGAAGAATCTTCATGGGTTTTTTTTTCAACTTATTCATTTACTTTGATATGAAACCTACTTACAATAATCACCTTTATATAATATAATAATATGGATCGATGTAAATCATTAAGAAAGGTTTTTTCTTTAAGCTGAGAATTGCTCTAACCGCCGGTCCCTATTCTTTATGTGCGTAGGTCTTTTAACTAGTGGTGGACCTAAGAATTTAGCTTATGAGAGGGGGCATAAATTGACAATCATAGAATTTAGTCTAGATCTTACAAATTCAGGAAAAACATAATTAAGGTTTTGGTTTGATTTACCTCTTTGTAAGAGAAGTAATTTTTGTAAAAAAAATTCAAGGGAGCATCAACCCTATAGGCAATAGCTAGGTCGGTAGCTGCTTTCAGCCACTTAAGCCAATAATTAATGGATACACACCAGAAAGGCTAATATATACTTGCATTCAGTTGTCTTAATTAGCTTTAGCTTAGCTTAATGAGGACAGACCTTATGCATTTCTCCGTAAATCCCAATTCGATTCTCAACTTTCCAAGAATCACTACAGCTACTCTACTCCTCTCCATCACATTTTTAGCAACAAAGTTAAAGAGAAAGAACAATTAGCAGACAAGAGGTAGTAGTAGTAGTAGTATTACAAGCAGAACCAGCAGGGTTACAGATATATGAAGAAAATAGGACTGGAAGGGAATTAAATTACAGAGACAACCCAGACTCTTCATCCTCTTCTAGAGTAGAAGTGTAGACAAAGTAGAGGGCCCAGATCAGACCAAGCACACCAAACAGGATCCAACCAAGAACATTGTTGCTCAACCCAAATGGTAGTCCTGTTCCCTCTGTGCTCATCCTCTCATCCACCAGTGCCATGGTTGACATGCTTGCTGCTGCTGCCATCACTGAAGAACAAGATGCTCTTATACCATCTTCATGCTTCCATCCTCCCCACCTGCGCCTACTTAATGCCTCGCTCTCCCTTTCGTATCGCAGTTACGTAATATCCATACAAAAATACCATAAGAAAAATGCTATGTGCAAAACCGAAATCTTACCCAGAGCCAGAATCGCTGATGAAGTCCCAACTGTTCCTCCCTTGGGCCAGAAACCAACGCGGGAAAGGGTTGAGGTTGGAGTGCCGGCTGTGATGCTGGCCATTTTTCTTCTGAACTGGAGAGGAGAGGAGAGGATCAATTGAGGGAGGTTCACATTCAGGCCATTGATCAAACTAAAGTTATTATCGTTGGCCATCAACTCTGTCCAATGAACCACATAACTTGGATAAATGATAGCCCCTCATTCGAAATCTCATATCCTAATACATCCAACCAACTTCCTCCACGTGTGGCATCATCATATCTGTAAATAAAACTAATAACCAAATAGCAAGGACTAATCTAAGAATCTAGTTAAGATCACACACTAATAATCCCAGCCCCTAGGTATTATGCCTGATATTTCAGCAGGTGACGTCTTAACTAACAAGCCATGTTAAGGAGTAACAATTATCAAGTTGTGAAAAGAATATTTCAGGAAAAAAAATGAATAACATGTTCCTTGTCTGCAAGTGATTCAGATATAACTTCTGAACTATATGTCATGGAGGTGTTTTTTAAACAATCTTCAATCTACCTTCTGTTTGCAACCTGTCTTTGAGAACGAAGCTTGCTACTTCTACAATGGAGCTAGATCATGACTTTTAGGAAGATACAAGGCCTGCAGAATTTAACAGCATTTCTCAGGACTGGTGAGAGTAGCACCAACTGGTACATGCAATTTTCATCTGAATAATGCTTCAGCTCAATTGAAATACCGTGGAAACCCATAAACCTTTTTGGTTTTAATCTTGTTTGGATTTATACCATACAGTTAAAGGCCCTAAATTGACAAGGGCAAGGCAAAGAAATCAGTGAGAAAAGGTGAATGATTCCACAACTAATATGGCTCTAGACATACTAGTTTAGAAAAAAAGGATTTCAATAACTAAACCAAAGCAATTGAGGTTCTTTTGGTTTGCATAATTTTGACTCAAGTTGCCTATAATTCTCTGGAAGAAGAAAGGAATTTTTATAATCATCCATAAAAATAGCAAATTGCATTGCTTCATGGCTGCCACCAGTGCAGTGCATCATGATCTAGGATATGAAAGAGAACGTTCCTTCATGAGCAGGATTTGTTATAAACTTGGGGCATATGCCCTGTTGAATATGCAAGTGGATTATGTCCAAGGACCTACAATGATGACAGCTAACATCATATGCATGAAAAGAAAAATCAAAGGAGAGGGGTTTGGGCAGCTCAGCAGAAACCACAACTGAAATGGTCATATGGATTAAGTGTTAATGATTGAAATCAGCTAAATCCAAATAAAATTTTCTTTACATATTCCTAATAATTTTTTCATTTCACTTAAATGCATCAATCAACTCATCATAATGCATAAGGTAAACTCCCAAATCAGCCCATTTAATTCTCAATTCATCATAACCTTGCAACAAGACCCCTATAACGTGACGCTCAGAGGATCCCACGTTCAAAACACCAACATTATTGATATCATTTTTTTTCTGCTAACACCTCACCCCCCTTCAACTTCAAGATTTTTAATTAATTAGTTTTTTTTTTAATCCTGGTCGGGTCGCCATAAAATATGCCTTTTTGACCAAAATATGTTAAAACAGTGAAAAATGAGGAGAGTTCAAGTAAAATGAGTGATTTGAGGGATTGAATCAGGAATACATGAGTTTAAAAGAAAGGAATGATATATAAATGTCTGAGACAGAAAGAATAAAGGGAGGTCTCCACTCCCCAATATTGTGTTTGGAAAGGCTGAATTATGCAAGAAAATACTAAAGAAAAAATAAAATGTAGCATTTAATAATTTTATCTAGAGTCTAGACAGACAATATTGATATTCATGGAATGAGTTTCAAGGAAACTGAAAAATAATAATAATAATAATCCTTCAGAGTTAACTTGTGATGATTTGGATTCTAATTAATCATCAACCAAACAAAATTAACATCAAGAATTCAAAAATCCATTAGCTCCCTTAGAGAGAAAGGGAGAGAGACCCACCAACTGGTTCTATCCAAATTCCAAACAAATGAAGGAGGGATAAAAGTAGAAGGCAAGACAACCAGTACCAGACAGAAAAAAAGAAAAGGAGAAAAAGGAAAAGAAGATAAAAGGGTGGGCAAACATACTTTCAAACTTAGATTGATCCCAAGAGTCATTAGAGAATCCAGGACTCACCTAAGGTCTTGTGCTCAACTTTTCATGGCGTAAGAATATTATTTCACCCAAGGACTTATTCTATAGAGAGAGAGAGAGAGAGAGAGAGAGAAAATGTTACACTTATTCTACTCCACCCTACCTACCTACAATAATATTCACCTTTAATGATATGGATCGATGTAAATCATGCATTAAGAAAGTCTTTTTCATTAAGTTGAGAATTGCTCTAACCCCGCCCATCCCCATACTTTTATGTGCGTGTGCCTTTCAGCCACTTTACCCAATAATGGATACCGATATACCTCAAAGGCAAATAAAATACACGAGTCTTACCAAAATAGTTTGTAAATCAAATTAAAAATAATATGTATATGCCATTTAAGTTAATGTCATAGGACTACAGTATTAACTTAAAAAAATTTGACATGACTCAAACACACTAGTTTGAGCATCGTTTTGGTTTTCAACCGATATTAATAAAAAATAACCTATTTTTATCCAAAATTCCAAAAATATACTTGCATTCTGTTGTCTTAATTAGCTGAGCTTAGCTTGATGAGGACAGGCCTTATGCATTTCTCGAGATGAGATGATCGTAAATCCCAATTCGATTCTCAACTTTCGAAGAATCACATCACTACAGCTACTCTACTCCTCTCCACCACATTTTTAGCAACAAAGTGAAAGAGAAAAAACAATTAGAAGACAAGAGGCAGTGGTAGTAGTATTACAAGCAGAAGCACCAGGGTTACAGATATATGAAGAAAATAGGACTGGAAGGGAATGAATTTACAAAGACAACCCAGACTCTTCATCCTCTTCCAGAGAAGAAGTGTAGGCAAAGTAGAGAGCCCAGATCAAACCAAACACACCAAACAGGATCCAACCAAGAACATTGTTGCTCAACCCAAATGGTAGTCCTGTCCCCTCTGTGGTCATCCTCTCATCCACCAGTGCCATGGCTGCTGAGCTTGACATGCTTGCAGCTGCACAGGCTGCTGCTGCCATCACTGAAGAAGATGTTCTTGTCCCCATCTTCATGCTTCCATCCTCCCCGCCTGCTTTCTCCTTCAACGAGCATGTCACTCTCCCTTTCCTTGCCATCACAGGCAACCCTGCAACCAATCATCATTCCCCCATAAAAGATGTTTGCTAATGGATGAGAAATTCTCTAGTAAACAAGAAAGAACTCTTACCCAGAATGGCCGTTGAAGTCCCAACTGTTCCTCCATTGGGCATGAGACGGACGCCGGGAAGGGTCGAGGTTGGAGTGCCGGCTGTGATGCTGGCCATTTTTCTTCTGAACTGGAGAGGAGAGGATCAATTGGGGGGGAGGATTGTTCACATTCAGGGCATTGATCAAACTAGAGTTATTATTGTTGCCCATCAAGTCTGTCCAATGAACCACACAACTTGGATAAATGATAACCCCTCGTTCCAAATCTCATATCCTAATACATCCAACCAACTTCCTCCACGTGTGGCATCATCATATCTGTAAATATCAAGCGTTGGAAGCCCTTTTTTCAACCTGGTAAAACTAGACAGACAGGCAGACATCATATAGTATAAAATAGCAGAGAAGTTGATCAGTAAGCTGAAAGCAAGTCATCTGTCTGAGGCCCTACATGAATATCTGAGATGGAATTATATACACAAGTAGCAGAATTACAAAATCCAGGAATGACGGTTAACGCCATTCCGATTGATTATTGACTCAGCTCCAAGAAGATTACATAGCTAAGAAAAAAATTGAGTTGAAATTTACATGAGAAATGATTGGAAGAAAAAGAATCAATTGAACATGTGATGGATTTTCAACTACTCGTGTATGTTGCACTGCTGCAATAAAGGGTCGTCATAGTTTAGGTATTTGCTCCAATAGCCCTTGTACTTTGAAATCCCAATTTCCAACCATGGTTTCATGACTCCATCATACTGAATTACAGCTGCTCGGTCAATCTCACTCCGCGCCATGCCAGACTCATAGCCCAATCCAAGAACATGCCATCTGCTGTCCAATGCAACTGTCTGGTTATAGAAGGTGATCCAACCCAAGGGCAAGCTCCCCGCCTTCCACAACGGCTTCTTAAGTCCCTGCAAACCAACCATGGGGGAAACAAACATAAAGGCATTAATATCAAAAGTAAAAGAACAAATGAACAAATATCTATAATACATAACAGGTATCATCAAATCTGTCCATATCTCCTGCGACTACAAAGAAAATGTGTATGAAGTGCTAAAACAGAAAAAGAACAATAATTAGGCTGGTGGCCTAATATCAAAAGTAAAAGCTAACTAGCATCTACAGGTGATTATTTATTGAAACCACCTCCCGAGAAATATAAGTACAAACGGCCACCCCAAACACAGACACACAGATAATGAATATGGATGATGTAACCAAATCGAGAAATCTGAGATAATGAATTACAGCAAGTAAGTAGAGCTAATCATATGCAAGAAAATACAAAGACAAGCCTCAAAACATGAAATCCATACCATTTGCAGGTATTTATGGTAGACAGCTGTCAAATTTTGCCACCTCCACTCATGCAGATCAAATAAATTCATCCCAAATGCCCAAGTGCATGTCTTGGCATCAAACCTCTCAGCCACCATTGGATCAGAGAAGTTGATAAACATATCCATCTGACGGAATGAAGGCTCACCTTCCTGACAAGTCTCCACTGCTCCGTTTACTTTACCCTTCATATCAATGCTCCAAAGTCTACTCAGATCTCTCTGCACCACCACATCATGATCAAGGAGAACAATCTTGTCAAGTTGAGGGAAGACATCTGGCAGATAGAATCGAAGGTGGTTCAGTGCAGAAGTATATCTTGAATCATGGGAGTTTTCCTTCTTCAACGTTGAATTATATTTAGCCGCCAACCACTCAAATTTCTCTACACTCTGGATCTGTATAGTGGCTTTACCAGGAGGATTTAATAAGAACCACAATGACATTGCTGGGAGGTTGAGTGAATCTGTCACCACATGGAACACAATTTTTTCTGGATCCTGAAAGTGATCAAACAAAGATAATTGATTCCTCATCAAAATAAGCTAATCAGTCTGTTCAGTTGCCTCCTAAGTAAGTGTCTCAACTTAGAGGTGGATCCATTGCAGCAATGTGGTACATAGGTATAAGCACCAAAATCCAAGCTCTCGTGGTTGTTAAAATTATAAAGCATTTCACCCAAATCAATGATTTAAACATCCACAGAAACACAATAGTCATAAGGGAACCATTTTTTTTTTCCCATTCTCAGATTTGTGGATGACCATATTTTCTTAATGGGTAAAGCAACAGAGTACCATGAAAAAGAAACACCATGTACTCCAAAGTAGACAGAGGTGCTTGAGAATATTCAGTTGGATGACCATTGAACAACCCATACCCCCTCTAGGAATAACTTCATCTTAGTTGTACTTATTTTTTCGTCACTTTCAAGGTTCCTTGGTTCCTTCATTCTTCTTAGCTCTCTTACTTCTCCTTTATTAAAAATAGTTTTAAATTGTTATAAAAAGTAGTACAACAGAAGAAAAAGATAAGGCAGTTTACCATAGCATTGGAGATAGTGGATTTCACAACCATGGAACAGGCCAGAACATTGTCCGAGAAGACAGCATAGTGATAGAGATCTCCATCATCCAATTTTTCTTGGTTAGGGAAATTCTGCTCCTCAGGATGCAGGGCAAAGTATTCAGTTGTCAGCCTCATAGTAAGGCAGTGAAAGCCTTTCGGGGTTGACCTTCCAGCAAGCTCGACCAGATACTTTGCTTGACTCTTCTGTGCCTCAAGCTGTTCTTCTACCCTGTTAGTCATGGCTCGGAGCTTAGTGACTAAAGCAGAGCAATCTGGATAAGCTTGACTTGCTTTGAGTAAGGTTGCTTCCATGGTTCTCATCCTCTGCAAAGCACTGCAAAATTCATCGATCTTATGTGAGAAATGGATTCATGCACTCTTTACACTTAAATCAGAGCTGGTCAATACAGTTAATGTACAATATTCTCATTTACCAATCATTTTTAGTTTCCTCTTTCAACTCCATTTTTTGGCTATTATATATTTCAGAGTTATATGCCAGTGTATAAACAAAGTAGTGAATAGCTTTACCTCCTTGACAAATCTGAATCTTTGGAGGCTTCGCCCACAGCCCGCTCCAGATCTTTGATTCGTAATCTTAACTCTTTCATTAGGTGGGAATTGCTGCTTGGTGGTGCAAAACTCAAGTATGCTTTTGCCCTAATCACTTGATCTCTTATCTGTTTTATCTTCTCATCAGTCACCCTCTGTGGTTGGGACCGTATGCTCTTGTCATGTTGAATTTTTGTCAAGCTAGATTGCTCCTGCAAGCAAGACCAAACCGCATTGATAAGCCAACAGCAAAGGCAATAATAAGGATTCTTCTTTGAGTTCCATTTCATATCACAAAACCCATACAAACCACAATGCAAAATTCAGAAACCTCCTACTTTTTACATTTATGATCTAGGTTTAGACAAGAAACACAAGCTTAACCAAATTCCAACTCCATAAATTTCCCACAGGGATCACACACATACAAAGGGAAAAAAAAATCCCATTATGATTCCATCTTATCATCATAGTAATTCTTTCAAAGTCAATACAAATAAATTTTCAACTCCCTCTTGAAAACTCTTAAGATTGAGTTGATTTTAAGATCTAAAAGCAAGTGATGGCTGAAGCAAGAACATGTGTGAGGTGATTTGAGTTAGTTGATTTTGAGATCTCAAAGCAAGTGATGACTGAAGCAAGAACATGTGAGGTGATTTGAGTTATGATAATGCATGCTTCAATCCACATCTTGAAACTACTTACTTTAAGAAATTTAATCATGACTTTCTCATAAAATCGCCAACCCGTAAGGAAAAAGATAAAAAATCTATTGATGGCAGTGCCTCTTTGCCTCATCTAGGCAATCTGGAAGGAGAGAAATCGTATAGTCTTCGAAGATATATCCTTCTCCTATCCCATACTAAAGCATTCCTTTATAAGCTTGTTTTCTTTTTGGGCCGGTTTTTTGGATTTGGGGAAGGATTCTTTTGTAAGAATTTTTGTGTGCATTCTCTAAGATGTTTTGTTGGGTTGGTAGTTGTTTTTTTGCAGCCTTTCTCTCTGTCGTATAGACTGCGTTTCTTCCTGTATACTTCATGTATACCATGGGAAACCGAGTTTTTTTTTCCCTTTTGTTAATAATATTTGCTATGTTTTTATAGATCAAAATAAAAAAGTTAAATTGCTCGCTCATAGAACATGGTAATGTTTTTATTCAGTTGCTTCTTTTAGGGTTATTATCATCAACTGATAGAAATTTACTATCCATATGGTTCTTTAAATTATTAATAGAACCAGTTTTCTAGTAGAGTTAGGATTGTCTGATGAACTATAGGGCTAGCGATGTTAACCGCTTTAGACTTTTGATTAATGATAACCATAACTTTTTGATAGATCTTTAATGATAATCATAATCATTTAGAATTTTTCTCTTTTACTTATATATCTCTCCTCTATATTATTTTTTCTCTACTGTTCTACACCACTTTGTCCTCAAAATTCTGGATGTGTTTCACAAATATTGTATTTTACAAATGGTTGCCAATTAAGCCTAGAAAGAAAGAAACAGTACCAATGTAAGCTTTTCCACGTTTAGTTTGCATTTTAATGCAAATTCTCTAACGACTGCCAATCAACCCCATAAAGCATATTCATACACCCACTTTTTCTACTGATTCTAACTAGTGGCATGGTATGTGCAATGGGTCTTTGCACTTGAATTGTTTAACTTGACTCCAATAAAGCATATTTTTATTCTTTCCAGTTAAACTACCCTGTGGCATTGATCAACTATTGCAAATGCGATAAAATATATTCATTTATTTCTAGTCATACGAACTAGTAGCATGGCATGCTCAATTTGTGAGCATACCAGACACATACATTTATTTTATTTTATTTTATTTGTTCCAATCAAACATATTTTTGCATCTGAGGAAATAAATCTGAGACATGCCCTGGAATAATGTGGCACACAAGTGCCTCAAATGAGATCTGCCTGATTAAAGAAAACATAAAGTGGCAGGAGTGCATGGGGGATAAGGATTTAGATAATCTCGATACCATCATAATGATCTCCACGCAGAAGCAATTCCCAAATACCGAGTATTAAAAGATCTTAGTGCCAATCAAGTTATGCTTCCAGCAGTAATAGTGCTTGATCAAATCCACCAAACCATTTTGGTCAAGGAACTCCAAGTCACCAATGAACATATTCAAATTTCCAAGTTTCACAAGATACCCCAATATCACCTCCTGATCTTAGATGCATATCCTAATAATAAACACAATAAGGCCCCCTGCAACTTTATCCCAGTTCATGAGGCCATAGGCAAGGGCCTCAGTTACAAACTTGTACAAAAGTACAACCAAATTAACAGGATGGACTTATGCTAGCCATATATTTAAATTAGATGATTGAGCTTGTTTTCATGCATGCACGCACAACAAAGTACAAATCTCAAACAACATTGGATAACATCTACAGATTCCACCATCCAGCTATCTGTATTGAGTACTTGAATGTGGAGGATTTGACAACAATTAGGTATTTTTCTTTGGCAATTAAGGATAAAAACATTTTGAGCATTATCTTGCTCACAAAAAAATAGGTCTGTAAAGAGCATCATGAATCGGGTAGAATGGTTTTTTTATTTCAAACAGCAACTTATAATATTTTCCTTGATTACAAATCAATGGGATCAAACTGGCATATACAAAAATATGGGTTTCAAGGCAATATTATGTGATAAAATCTACAATCATACCTTTCTTCCAGAAGGTGTTGATAATATTTTCTGTGGATTTTGTTTACTTTCTTCCTCCACTTTTTGTTCGCTACCTGAAATTAAAGCCAAATACAAGATATGATTGAATTCAAAATACTAAATACTAATTCACTTGTACAGAGGAATTGACATTCGCCCAGCAAGACTGACCATTTTTTCCCAACAAATCAGCTGCATTCCCGCTAGAATTGTTCGACTTGGGATTCTCCTTGGATCCATCTCTGTACACAACCAGGTCTGGCACTTTTAAGCCTTCATCCCCTTCCTAAATCAAAAGGCAAAGTCATTCCACTAATAATAAGTATCTAAAAAGCCTCATACTGCAAATGCAAAGTTGATCCAACACAATTTAAATTACCGTCTCAACAACACTAAGTCTTTCACCATCTCTCCTATACTTCTGCACCAACAAACAAACCCACCTTCAGTATCTGTCAGAAAACCCCTACCTACTACTCCATTTGGTTGCTAAGAAAATATAATAATGAAGATTTTTAAATGTTTTTATTTTTAGTTTTTTTAATCCCAGCGGAATAAGGAACCTCCCCTCAACTAACAATAATGCAAAACAACTATTTAATGTTTTCCTTCTCTTTGGCTCAATTTTCTCCGCAACCAAACAGAAACCACCCCATTTAGAAAACACATCAAACTGAGAACAAAGAACAAGGATTCATACAATACTCGGTAAATCCTCCACAAACTCTTTCTTCCCTGCATTCACGGATTCAGGAACAGGATCAACCAATACACGTCAATAATCCAATACAATCCATCAAAGAGACCAAAAAGAAAAAAAGAAAAAGAAAGCAACCCGATATGTAAACATGCATATGCATCTCACCTAAATAGAGTACATGCTTGAGCCTTTCAGAGAGTAAAATAAGAGGAAAGAAGACACAAATAGAAAGCAAATAGAGGAAGAAGATCCTCTTGCATCGCCAAGACTTCTTCATCGAGATCATCAGCAGATAAAACGCGCTCTCACTCTAGGGTTTCCAATTTCTCCCAGCAAAAAGCACATTGGCTATATGGATTCTAGAGCGAGAACCCGAGGATCTTCAAAAGATAGAACCACAAAAATTAGGGTTTTTTTTTATTTTTTTATTATTGATTTGGTTCGTTCCTGTTTGAATACGCATCTAACACCATGCTTTTGGATTTCTAGATAGAGAAAGATGATTCCTTAGAGAGAGAGAAAGCGGAGAAGCAGGAGAGGAATATAAAGGGACTGCTTCTAGACAGCTCCTCCCATGTTCGGATACTGACTGGCAGTGCTTTCATTGTTTTTTTGTTTTCATTGTTTTTCAAAAGCAAAAAGACTTTTTTGTCTTTGGTTTTGGAAGATCGGAGACGCGTTAATGGCGATGCATGATGTATGGTGGTGGTAGGGACATGGATGATGGTAATTATTATGATGATGATGTATGTATGATGTCATGGTCATTTGGATGGTTCCCTGTGAAAATTTCGTCCTATTAGGCAAAATATCATGAAAGAATCCATTGTTTGTTTTACTATAGCAAAAATATGAAATAAAAATAAATTTGTCACAAAATCTAAAGACAACAAATTACGAAATCTACCTTCAAATTAAAAATAAATTAATTAATTAGAATGTAAATCTGATTTCTTTGGGAAATGTACTGGAAAAAACAAAATAATTCCTTATTTTAATAAAAACATAAATATGATATTGATTCCATCTTGGGATGAGAATAGTCTTTAACATAATTAAATAAAAAATAATTTAATTCTCAGAACTACTTCTACAAATCATTAAGTGCTGACTAATTAAAAGATCATCTAAATACTTAATTTCATCAATTTTTGGCCATATTTTGATGAATATATCTTATTATTTTCTTGTAAAATAATTATTTCTTTTACAAAAATATATAAATAATTTCAAAAAGGATAAAGGGTGTTTTTGTTTATAATAAATTATTTTAAATATATATATATGAGACAGATTATGTTTAGAAATTTTGGATTATTTAATGTTTTTTTAATCAAATATTTCTTATGTAGGTGTATTTTATAATAATTTGATAACATACTTCTATTTTTCCTAGTGCTTATCCTCGATAAATATCATCAAGCATATTTTCAGGTCATGTTTATTTTTTATTCCATTAAAAATATAAATATTTGACTTTTTCCATTATATACATTAAACTGCATTTTATAATTTATATTATACGAATATTAATAAATTCAAACAATAATGATGGGACATGTAAAAAAATAATTTCCGAGATAAAAAATTCCACCCTAAAGCATTATCATTATTATTATAATTTACACCCAGATTTTATGGCTCCTAATAAAATATTTAATGGAGGAAAGTGAAGTGAGTGGTAAGTTTCCTCCAAATAAAAATATTATATTCTATTATTTATTTATTTATTTATTTATTTATTGGTTTTTATGAACTGAGGTCCACCCCTTGGGATTCAGGGAAGACTATGACATAAAATATTAGGGCACATGATTGGTCACTTTCAACTACTTTGGGAATATAAAGGAAATGTTATGATTATATATTTGGTTGTATTATAATTGAAAATTAGGGTTTGAAATTCCATTTTTGAGGTACATTAAAAAAAAATTCACAAACCAACAAAGAATGTAATTTCAACAATTATTTGAAATATATATATATAACAATGATAAAAAATGGGATGAATTTATGAGATATTTCATATTTAAGTCTTTATAAAAACATAATAATACCATATTGTAATGCGAAATAATTAATAGCAAAAGGTAAAAATACAAATAATTGGATGGGTTTAATCCGAAATACGATAAATTTATGCATATATTTCTTTAACAATATTTTATATCATTAAAGCAATTTGAATGTAATCGTAAATGTTATTTTTTTGGTCATATCATGAGGTTAAATGTTTTGAACGGGTATGCATACATATAAGACATTTTTAAGACATACCATATACTAATCTCCATATGAATTGGGAATGATCATAAGAATAATAAAACTCTACCATAAAATATATTTGTATTCTAAATGCTTGAATTCAATACCATTAATTAGTTATAAGAGACTTTAATTATCTAATCTATATGTTCGATAATCATAAACATAGTTTAATATCATTGAAACATATAAATGAATCACCTTTAAAATCGACTCGATCGAACCTGAAAAGCTTACCTGGCTCACTACCACCTGGGCCTGACCGGCCTAACCGCGCCTGAACAGCTTTATCGAATAAATATAATATTTATATTTTAAAATATTATAATTAATAATATTTAATATATTATTTTTTTATTTTTTATATAAATAGAGTATTTTAAATTTTATTTTTAAAAATATATAATGTTTAAATATGAAAACATATTAAAATGAAATAAACTTATTTATATAAATATATAATTCATAATATCTAAAATGAATCAATGACAAGTAGTTGGCTGTTGGTTATTTTCAGAATCTCTCATTTCTACGCTTAAACTATAAGCTGCTGTATTTAATCGATTTTTTGCCATGTTCCTCTAACCCTACAAACTTCTAATTATTAAGAAACGATATCATTTTTACGTAAAAGATCAAAACAACATCGCTTTAACTCGAAAATCTTTGAAACCGGGCCGGCTCGACCACCGATTCGACTCCGGCCTCAACGGCTCGACCACGGCTCACCGTCTGGATCGTCATCCGACCTGGCTCGATCACGGCTCAATCAAAAATCTGCCAGATCGACCTGACCGATTTCGCTACCGGGCCGACTATCCGAACCCGCTTTTTAAAACATCAACAGTAATATTCATATTCATATTATTCCATTAAACCTAAAAGTTCAAACTTACAAGATAAGGGTCTCATTGGTAGCATCTCGAGTTTTTTTATTTTTTTTAATTCTTAAAAACATGTCCTCAATTTAGGGGAATATATTGTAGAATTTGATCCATAACCTCAAAATTTAAGAGATATGACCAACCACCAATAACATAAACATACACTTCATTAATCATGTATTTCAAATTCAAAATTTAATCTATAATACAGAAAACTATTTTTAATAACAATCTCAAAAGGACCCGTTGTTTATGTTTTTAAAAACAGTTTTTTGTTTTAAAAAATACAGAAAACACAAAAAATACTCAATTCAAATAACAAGACGAGTTTTAAGATAACACTTTTTTAATGTTCTATGTGATTTCAAAAACCATTCCCAATAATAATTATAAAAAACAACTAGGCCAAAGTGTGTTTTTTTTCAGAAATTCGACAATTTATACTGTCCGTTGGGCTAACTTTAATTGCCGAAGCATGCCGTTAATTTATTTATTCGAAAAATCATGTCAAATTTAAATTTCATCCAGCTACTAATTGTTCCTAGCGTAAATCGACTGCACTCCATTATATTTCAGATGTGTGTGGGGTCCCCACTTCATCTCTCTTCAAAGTACCCAACGATGCAGATCATACGTATATCCCAACCGCCCTTTCTTTCGCTTCTCCATGAAGCTAACTCCACGATTTAAAGATTTCTGAGGATGAAGATTACTACCAACCAGCCAAGAAATTTCGCTTGGCAGCCGTATCGCTCCCCACTTCTATAAGAAATTCCTTTCAGCCCAGACTAAATCAATGCAGATGAGAATTTATCCCACTTCTATAAGAAGAGACCTTCTGCCATGGCCTGTTCTCCTACAAACTGAATTTAATGAGAAGAGCATCCTAACTTATAAGAAATCTTCGTCGGCCTGAAATTTTCATTATGCCGAAAGAAAGCAGAATTTAATTCGTATCAAGATTCCATGAAATGCGACCCACTCAAGAGTAGGATGGTTAATGAGACCCATGATTGTAAAAACCAAAAACCGAACCAAATTTAACATGACCCGATTTCAACCCGGCCCAGCTCGAATTACTTATATGGGCAATTGGTAGAAATTAAAAAGTAAAAATCATGAGAAGGTAGAATTGATTCGATGATATGATTGGATATGAGCCAACTATATAACATATGAAGACATGTGAAGATGAGGTGGCGCCGGTGGACGAAGTGTGAACATTACACTCTTTTCACATGGGGCCTGTGGGTGGTCATAAAAGTGTCAGTGCTGCTGAGACAATAATAACCTTCTATTTGTATTATTATAAAAATATTTTTTTAATACAATTTTTTTTTTAAATGAGGTAAGATGATCATGATCTCTTCTGGGGCTTTAATCAATTGATCTTAAATTCGAATCATTTAACGTGATTCAGACATGAATGCAGCTTCACCGCTTCTCGCGATCCCTCTTACGCAGATTAAATCTGGGATGCTATTTATTACTTAAAAATGCTTTCTTTGTGTGTACACCCACTCACATATATTGAATTTGAACTTATAATAAATCGATATATATATATAAAGATACAAATTCTTACAAACCATAAACGACTAAATAATATCCAAGTTAAGTGTACTAAATATCTGCATAAAATATATAAATTTGATAGTATAAAGACTATAATATATACGATTATAGTTTTTCCAATATACTAACAATTATAATCTGATATCTTCGACTTATTAAATCATTTGTTTATTTGAATTACCCTCATACAAATAAAACATCATAATAAAATGATAAAAATACCATAAAATAACAAACTAACGATAACTAAAAGCCGCTATATAACAATACAAAGAACAATACAACAATATCACAATGAAAATACAAAGAATAAGATAAGATCTAAATATTTGTAGAATAATTATTTTATTAAATAATAAAATGAAATAAATCAATGCATCACCCCCATGCATAAGGAAAACGTGTAAGAAGATAACAAGATGAAAAAAAAAAAAAGTTTCTACTTTTTTAAGTTTAATATCGGTAACTATGGGTGTAAAAACAATAATACTACAATATAACATATAAAATGATTTTCAAAATAAAATAATATTTAAGAAACCTAATGCTAAGTGAATAGAATTTTATAATTTAAAAATAAAATTTGCCCCATTTTTGATTGAATATACTTTTATTGGAAAAAAAAATCATTTTCATTCTTAAATAAAAGATTTCATAAAATAGTTTGAAAAAACCATTTCATACTTGTATTTCCATCGCGTGTGTATATATATATATATATATATGCTAAAATAATATATTTTAGAAAATAGTCTTAAGGATAGAGAATATTGTGGGGAAAAAAAAGAAAATGTTTTTTTAAAGACTACCCATTACTAAAAAATAATATTACTTTCCACTTTATTGTGTAAACATGATTGAAAAGATAATCTTTCATTTATAAACTCCTTATTTTCATTATTTTTCCGAAAAGACATGGAAAAATGATAAATGTTATTTTATAAATTCAAAATAATCTGACAACGTATGATATATTTACAAAGAATTCAGCAAGGGCATCCAAACACTCCTTTAACCTTGTTAATGTATAAGACTATAACGGGAGGTAGAGCTAACAATATCCATCAATGATAGATGCGTAAACACGCTCTTGACAGACGTTGATCGAACAAACATTAACCGACTGTTTGAAACACTTTTCCCCTCCATTTTTAACTTACACTCAACAAGCTTCGCTAGCAGCCATTAAGCCATGCAAATATCTCAGAGAAACCAAGCTTTTACCAGTGTCTTTCAATTTCCCTCTTCATACAAATCCCTAAATCTCTATTCCCTCACACCCACCACGGTGTTCTGTTTCAATCCATGTGATTTTTTCACAACCCCACCTCACCAAACCGTAGAAATTATCTGGGTTTCGTCACCTTTCGGGGTTTAATTTCATGTAGATGTAGTGTTTGTTTTTTTGCTCCAGAGGCGTGGTTTGAATGTTTGGTAATGGCTCGAGACGGGTTTTTCGTTACTGGGGATATTCAATTGGCTTCGAAAAAGAAGACTGCGGTTAGCAGTTGGGTTTTGGTGAACAGCGATGGGGAGAGTACAATTCTGGATATGGACAAGTATGCCATTATGCGGCGTGTGCATATTCATGCCAGAGATCTTCGCATTCTTGATCCTCTCTTATCTTACCCTTCGACCATTCTTGGGAGAGAAAGAGCTATTGTTCTCAATTTGGAGGTGAGTTCTTGATTTTTTTTTTCTATGCTCTTTGGTAATCTCATTGTTGATTCAGTCTGGTTGTGGTTGTTATTGATTTCCTTTTTTTTTTCGTTGTCCTTTTCTTTCCGGTTCCAGCACATCAAAGCAATTATCACAGCAGATGAGGTAAATCTCTCTATGCTGATTTGTCTCCATGCAAATATTTTGGAATACAAAATTGGTTGTTTGTTTTGAATTTCAAAATTGTGATTCTTAATTTGTTCTGTTTGGAGTATATGAAGTAAATGAGGAGGATTCGGGTTAGCTCAGATTTGGTTGAGGTGGTTCTTAAGGCAAATCGTGCTTTGTTTGTGCACCAGGTATTGCTTCGAGATCTTATGGACGATAATGTTATTCCTTTGGTTGAGGAGCTCAGAAGACGGTTGCCACTAGCAAGTACATGTTTCCAAGGCCAAGAAGAGGAAGACCTCGGAGCACAAAATGATGCTGAAGCTTCTGAAGAAAATGGTAAATTGCAGTTAGTTTTTTCTTTTTGGGGTCTCTTAGAAATTTATTCTTTGTTGTTCTACCATGCTAGATTTTAGTATCCTGATGAACTGAGTTATTCAATATAGAGTTTCCATTCGAATTCCGGGCTCTTGAAGTAGCACTAGAGGCCATCTGTAGCTTTCTTGATGCACGGACAAGGGAGTTGGAAACTGCTGCTTACCCAGCTTTAGATGAGCTAACCTCCAAGGTAAGGGCTTGGCTAACAAAGTGCCGCCTTTGCTTGACCTATGTAGTTGTATTCACCGAGGAATTAGCAACTCTGTTTTCAAGAATATCATGTCTCAAATTCCTTGATAGTGTTGATTGGAGTTCAATTTTCTGTCATGTAGAATAAATACCCTTGGTAGATAAGTTTCAGGGGCTCGCTTTTAGAAAAGTATGCTGTCTTATGTACATTCATTGAGGTAAGTCTAATTGTGGGATTATTTACTCAAAACTGGTTAATACATTAACTTTGAGGATAGTAAACTTCTGGTGAAATTCATATTTTGGGGAAGATGAATAATATTGGAAGATAGGAATATTTGATTTCTTATTCCATTATTCTTGAGTTGAAATTGAAATTTTGTTTGTTACCAAGCTAAGAGTTTCTTTCGGCTCTTAAGTAGAATAGTTAAATGAATGTATAAATCCTGTACAGCTTTTGTGGAATGGAGCATTGTCAAAAACATGAGAGTTTAAACTAAAAAATTTTCATATGATATTTTAAATTAGAATGAGTATTTGGGTTTTCATATGATCGATAGTACATTGATCATGATGTTCATTTTTGTCCAATTTGTGTACAATTTAGATATTTCCTTTGTCCTTCATCATTTGTAGTGAAACAGTTACAATGACATGCAGATTAGCAGTCGTAATTTGGACCGCGTTCGTAAATTGAAGAGTGCCATGACAAGGTTGACCAATCGGGTTCAGAAGGCATGTTTTTATCTCTAACACAATAATATTCTTTCTAATTTTTGAGCGGATTTATTTCTCTCAGTATTGATTACATGCTTATATGGGATCCAATTCAAGCATTTTACTTGGTTTTTGAGTTGTCTAATTTGTGTTTCATTATAGCTTACTCAGTTTCTATTATCGTTTATGAAACCCTTTTAAGGAATAGGAAACGAGAATTCAACCCTTCAGTGATGTCTGTGAATCTTTTTTCTTTATTACAGATAAACTATTTAGGAGTATTAGAAACCGGAGTATTTTACTCTCCTCCCTTAACACAGAGGTTAAATCATTGTATCAGTTAGTATTAATAGATCTAATTTTTTAAATCAGTAATTTGAACTTCCCAATTGAACTCCAGTGAAGAAATAGCCCTCTTCCTACGGCAATAATTTTTGACTTTAAATGGTAACTTCAACCTATTAATTGAATTATTGTTCCCCCGAGTAGCTGGTGTGAAGTCATTTGTCATGTTTAGCTACGTAAGCTTCAACTGAATTACTCGAAATTCCTTTTTTTGATATTTGCTTGTGAGTAAAAAGATTAAAAAAGTTACGTGAAACATGGATTGTTGGGTGTGCAGAAGGTGAATAGCATGTGGTGACAAATTATAATTTACATCACTAATTGAAATTATATAAGCTGTTTCAAATGCTAGATTAGTTTTTCTTTATGTTCTATGTTTTGTTAGGTTTCAGTTAATTTTTTTATGATGCTCCTCAAAAATTAGCAAAACAAGGGGAGAGAAATGAAAATTTTTCCATTTAGATGGTCCACGTATATGATACTTGCCCAACTTTCTCGAAAAATTATGAAATAGAGATAACAATTCCTTAAGTTAGAATATTTGTATATGATCAGTGTTTATATTTCATTAATAAACTGTTGGTGTATTGCAATGTTGGTCAGTTTTATCGCCATAGTCAGATTTTGGTTTTGAAGGGATTGTGCTATAGCTCGTTCTCATAACCATGTATTCTAAATAAACTAATTGTTATTTTTCCTATATCGATATGTAAGCAGAATAAAATTATTTTGAGCTAATACAATTGAGGTTGCACACCTGAAATAGACTTCGATTTTTCTACTAGTATGATTAGCTTGAGTTTCAGACCGTATTCTCAATTCATATCCATGACGTGTCTACACACTTGGTGTATATGTTTGTCAGTTGAAATTATTAAGGCTCCGTTTGGAAGCCGGAAAATACTAAGAAAAGGAAAAAATATACTAAGGAAAATGATTTTCTTATATTTGGTTTCACTATGGAAAATATAAAATAAAAACGAATATAATCAAAATTCCTCAAACTTTTATATATTTTTAAATTTTTAATCCTTATATTATAGAGATAAACAAATCAAATGAGTTTAAATAAACTAATATAATTAACTTATTAAGTTTAGACCTATTTTTTTATTTTCCTCCAAATTTTCTTTTCTTCTTCCTTTCCTTTCTATTTTCTTTCCTTAATACTTTCCAGGTTCCAAATGAGCCTAAGTATTGTTATCATATGGACTCCTGTACATGGAACTTTATACTTATCCTTTCAGACGCTTTTGGTTCCAGGTAAGAGATGAGCTTGAACAACTTCTGGATGACGATGAAGATATGGCAGATCTGTACTTATCAAGAAAATTGACTAGAGGTTCTTCATCTTCCAGTGGTTCTGGTGCTCCCCTCTGGTTCCTTGCATCTCCGACAATAGGCTCGAGGATATCCAGAACAAGTAGAGCAAGTGCAGTAACAATTCATGAGGAGAATGATGTTGAGGAGCTGGAGATGTTGCTTGAGGTTGTAATTGTTATCCAAATGCTGTTTATTCTGTTAAACACATGCTGAATTCTAAGATGAATTATCTTAAATTTGCAGGCTTACTTTATGCAAATTGACGGTACTCTGAATAAATTATCCACGGTATGCACCAAATTTCTGTATTATCGCAGTCTAATGGATTTTTATTTTTTTTATTTTTGTGTTTCTCTGCTTGTTTTCTCATGTGTTTTGTTTTCGTTTTATGGTATGCAGCTGCGTGAATACATTGATGACACTGAAGACTACATTAATATTCAGGTAAACAGCTGAACAACTCGATACCTGATACACCAAAACCTGAATTACATTTGATGATAATATTGATAAAGGAATCCTTTTACATGTACCAGACAAGAATGAAAAATCGTCGCTTACTTTAGGAAGTATATATCTCAAATAATATTATTGTGTTGTGATCTAGTGTGTTCCTCGTTTCAGCTTGACAATCATAGAAACCAGCTGATTCAGGTGCAGTATCTTCAAAACCTCCATTTTCATCCTTAATGCATATAAACTTCCCAGTCATAATCGCTTTTCTCTTTTCTGGGGCGGCAGCTCGAGCTCTTTCTAAGCTCTGGAACTGTCTGTTTGTCTATATATTCTTTGGTGGCTGCAATATTTGGCATGAACATCCCATACACATGGAAGTACGACCATGGATACATGTTCAAATGGGTAAGTGGAATTAATCAAAAAACAGAACAAAACAAAACAAAAATACAAAAAACATATCTCCAAGGTTTTGATTGTTTAGTTTTGTTTAGGTGGTCATCCTCTCAGGAATGGCTTCTGCATCGATTTTTTTGTTGATAATTTCATATGCTCGGTACAAAGGTCTTGTTGGATCATAAAACATGAAGAGCAGCCTCCAAACGAGCCTGCGAATCGCATCAATGAAGCAATGCTGTAAGAAATAGGTGATTAAATACTTGATATCAGTTGATGCTGTAAGAGAAAAAGAAGACATCAAAATAGCTGGTAGGTGATTCAGCTTTATTGAATTGAAATTGAATTAATGTTAAAGTTCTGATTCAATAGAAGAGGGCATTAGATTTGCCTATGCATGTATTGAATTAACTCAACTTTCTTTTAGCATTTTCTTTAGCTTCAACAATTTTGACGATTTTCCCATCTCCTTTCAGGTATTGTTAGCAACTCATTTTGATATTAATGATGGGTTGTTGAAACAGAGATGATAAAGTTGGTGCAGGTGGTATTATTGTATTATCGTCATACAATCCCCCTTTTTTCTGTTGGGCCAAATAAACCCCCAAACAGTCTCCACCCACCAAAACAAAGGAAGTGTCCCTATTTGTATATCAGATGGTGTGTTCCTTATATTGTGTTTGGTTCTTGTTTTTTAAATTACACATAACACCGTTTTGGTTTTTTTGGAAACTATTATTGTTATTTGAATTTTGTAGTTTCTGTGTTCTTGGTATTCTTCAGAACAAAATAAAACTATGAGCCAAAAGTATTTTCCTTGTTTTCCTTGTTTTTGAGAACATAAAATAATTTGTCAATAAGATCTAACTTAAGTAGTTAAAAACTCAGACTGGCATAAGAAAGTGAGGTGTTAAGACTGATATAAGGAAAAAATTATATAATATAATGAAAAGTGAATAGTTGCCTAAAAAGTTAACATAAAAGTATTTAATATTTTCATAAACAAGTAGTTCTGTACTCTGTTAGCTTCACATACAAAAATTTTCAACTCTATCCAAAAATCTGCATTACGGTAATTTTCTAATGTATTCTAATCTTTGGCCATTTTTAAAATACGCTTCGTACTTAAATTGATTGAAATAAAGCACAAGAAAACTGTTGTGAAACCATTTTCTGAACAAGTTGCAAAATGTTGAAAATAAAATCCCTTTGTTTTCGATTTAATTGAAAACAAGGAAAACAGAAGAAAAGCAAGCTGATTCATATATAAATGTCAAAATAATGACTCCATTTTCTTGCTTTCAAATTCTGTTTTGGTTTAATTCTCGTGAATTAAACGTTGCTTCCTTGTTTTAAAAGCTAATAAATAAAACATAAAATTTTCTACCTACTAAACAGGGCCTTAGTCTTTCATTTTTGTTACCATTTGCTTTCAAATATTTTACCATGAACATGACACCTTGGGTTTAGGGCAATGGCCCCCCCATAAGGCAATCCAAATGATGAGGACTTTTATGGGTATTTGGAGAATCAAAAAGGGCACAAGGAGGCAGGTGAAAGGGGTCCATAGACTAGAGAGAGAGAGAGTCTGTTTGGTGAGAGAATGGGATGGAGGATCAACCATCTGCTTATGCAATTTGGCTCTCCTTTTTTTGACTTTCCCACAGCTTCTTGTAAAATCTATCATTCCAAATGCAGTAGTGCCTTCATGTGAAAGAAATGACATTCTTCTCAGTGCTTTTCTTTTCATGCCCTTCCTCCCCCTCACATCCATTATATGTCTTCTTTTTTATCTCCCGTCATGTCTGGCTGATATGGTAGAATGCTCAACGGTTCTAAAAATATAAGGTATAAAGATAAAAGAGGTCTCGGGTGTGTTTTAAACAAAAAAAGAAAACATATGTTTTATAAAGGGATAATCGTTTAAAATGGATAAATTCCAACCAAAATTTTAAAACTAACATCTTTTATTGAAATCCAAATATAAGTACAAAATTTTTGACAAAAATACCCTTGAGATTCAGTTATAATATCGGGGATGAGACAAAATGACTTCGGTGATTTAATTATCGTGTTAGAGATTTATCTTTACATTTTTAAGAATGTTTTTGTTCGAAATTGGACATTTTCAAAGTTATTCTTATAAATGCTAGCTAGAATAATCTTTTGCTATTTCATCTTAAAACCAATTCTTTCTGTTTTTTTATAAATTGATCAAACATGGTTATTTAAAAATAAATCTAAAATATTTTGATAGAAAGTAAAATAAAAAATAATATTTTTTTTGTCAAACTGTTATAAACGAGTCAGTACAAAAAGACTAATCTTTATACCAATCGAAAGAGACTATAAAACCGTAAAACTTTATCACATAATATAATTGCATTTATAGGATTCAGAACTCGAGATCACCGATTAAATTAGGTGAGACCTTAACCTTATCAGCTACATCTAAATTTTTTAAATTTCCATTTAAGTTGTAAGTGCAAGATCCAGATTTTAATATTTAATCCAGAGTAGTAGAGAATAGGAGGGACAGGGTAAGAAAATGATAATGAAAATGCTATCTCTATTCTCTAACTTACGCCTACAGTGACATTTAACATTCTCGTCCACAGCAAGCTACCTGTTGCAGACACGATACTCGTGCGCATCTTACACCTGTGCGCACCCCCGGTGCACTTTATTCCATCTACCTCCTTTGACTAGTCTCCTTTGTTATTTGTTTTTTTCTATTGTTTCCTGAACTATTAAATAACAAAACAAAAACAAAATTTCGCAATAAATAATTTAAAAGTTAAATGGAATTATTAGAAGAGGTGTGTAGATGAAATAAAGAGTTACAGAGGAAATTTGATTTTAAGAAAGTAAATATTGGAAAAAAAAGAAATCCGAACACTAAATATGAATTTCAGTAAGAAATGAAATGATGAAAGCTTGTTGGGGAAAATAATTTGGATAAGCACACGAAGAAACAATTATTAGTATTGATGGAATTGTAGATTTGCGTGTTGGCCACTTCTAGGATAATATAAAAACGAGGAAAAGCCTCTTGTTTCTCTCACTAACCCCTCTCTCTCTCTTCCATTTCGACTCTTCAAACCAAGCAGATCATCATCTTCAACATCATCTCTCCAAATCCACCAAACCCATCTCATTTCTCAGCAAATCACCCCTACTCATTCTATTCTTTTAACCAGAAAACCCTTGTCTTTCTCTAATTCGCAGCTCCTTATGCACCCAGCTCATGATTCCGCTGTTTCCTTTTTGTTGGTGGGTGTGGAAGGCTGATAGCGGTTGTTTTTCCTTTTCTTTTCTATTTGTTGTTGTATTTTTGGGTGTGGCTATCTATAAAGTTTTGTTTTTGGTTTGGTATTTTGGGTTCAATGCAGGCGGGGATAGGAGAATGGACGTAAATTTCATGTGTTTGTTCTGGTTGATGCTAACATGCACCGAGTGGGCACGTGGGTGAAGTTTAAAGGTTGAAGGAGAGTCTGGGGAGATGTCGAATCAAGTGGTCAAGGTGAGGAGAGAGACGATTGCGGCATGCATGACATGTCCTCTCTGCAACAAACTCTTGAGGGATGCTACCACCATTTCTGAATGTCTCCACACGTGTGAGTTTCTCTAATCTGTTTCTTTAACCCTCTTTTTACGTTAATTCTTCAAATCTTTGATCCCTTTTATGTGTTTTCTCTGCATTTTCCAGTTTTTACGATCTGGGTTCTTGTTATTTTGCATTTCCCTCATCTGGGTTTGCCTCCGTTTGACTGATCTATATTGATCTGGGTATTTCATACCTGTAAATGGGATTTTAATATTTTCTTTATCCAAGTTTTGAATGGGTGTGATTTGAATTAACAACTAAGAGTAAGTAACCTTCCTGTTTCATTGTCAAATACCATTTAGTATTGTTCGGAAATTGGAGAATGGAGTATCAAGATGTTCATGGGTGCTTTCTCATGCACGAGTTAGTTTATATTTTAGGTAGTCTACCGGCTTAGTTTATCTACAGTCTCATTGTCTGTTTCGTGATTGCAATCATCTTTCTTTAATCTAGTTTTCACTCAGATTTTTGTTGAACAGTGTTGGTATATCTACTGTATTTCAAAGTAATGCTTATAAGTAGATTGTCATCCTTGATTTTGTTTTTATGCTTAATTGGGATAATGGCATCTCCCGTATTTTCTTGTCTCTTTTTCTACTTTACTCTGTTGGAGAAGAATGCTATTAGCACTCTGTTGTGTGAATTTCAATTTTCCATTTATTTGATTTGTGTAAGTTTCTGTAATCACTCTCTCTACCCTGTGCAAAAATGTGTAAAGTCCATTCCCTGAAATCCTTATTTTTAAGTACTTTCTAATTGTCTTGTACTCAACTTGCCTGAGCCGTGTCATTTTTAGTACTTTTTTGACACTATAAACCATGAATTTTCTTATGCTTTTGTCTTTTGAATTGAACCCAGTTTGCAGAAAATGCATATATGACAAGATATCAGACGAGGAACTAGAATGCTGTCCAATATGCAATATAGATCTGGGTTGTGTTCCATTGGAGAAACTGAGGTTAGACCTTTCCTTTACGTGCTGCTTTGCTACTTTCGCTTTCGATCTCTATATTTCTCCTTTCTCAAATAGCTGCTAGTTGCTCACATATGGCATAGCATCATGGAAAATAAGTGATTACTTCAAGTTGAGATGTTTTGATTTTGACAAGATTGTATCATATGAAAGGGGGCTCACAAGAGTCACTTATTACATGATTAATAGCCTTGCAAGTGTACTAGGTATCTATTACTCAAACAAATGTCAGTTTTATCTTTTATGAGAAATAATTATAATCTAATTGTATTTTCACATAGAGGTTGCGGAAATTTGTTGGATGTTTATCCTTGCACATGCACATGATTACTGAGGGTTCAAGAGGATTCAGGACAGTAACGTTAAAAAATGAAGTTCAATTACTGCTCTTTAGTAAAAAGTAAGAGAAAAAGAAAAAAGAATAGGAGCAACTTTTAAAGATCGATGTTAAATTCAACCGGGTTAGCATTTAGAATACTTGTACTGGCCTTTCCAAATGTGTTCCTTTCATTCGTTTTTAAGATCCCGTAAGTTATGCCATCAACTTCCTCCTCTCCATTTCAGTTGCCATTGGCTTTTGATAAGTCTTACTAAGTAAACCTACATAACCACTCAAGAGGTAGGATAAATTGGGTGATGGTCTTATTTTCAACATTTTTCCAAAATTCACTGCAGGTAGTGTATATTTGCAAACAAGAAAAATAAATTGTTGAATATAAAGACATTGAAGGAAAAGAAATTGAAAACACGGGAGTTTTATTGTGGTTCAACAACCCACCTACATCCATTGAGGTGTTTTCACCTTCGCAACTGTGATTCTTCTTAATTCCCTTTACACTTTGATTCCTTAGGCTCTAATATATCTTTACAATTTTAAGGTTTACTCACAAAAATTTTTCACAATCTTACTAGATTACAATTGAGAAAACATACAATGAGAATTCTTGAAAAGAATTGACACACAATATATGATAAAGTATGGGATCTTTAAATGAGGGTTAGCTAATGTAGATTCAAAGCACTCTTAATGGCATATAAAGATTTGGAGGCGTTAGGTCTATGTTAAATGTGTCTGAAGCATTGTACTCTTCAGAGTCAAATTAGACATCAAATACAAAGACCCTCAAAACCAAAACTTCATACGATTGTTTGCTTACTAGTCATAAGAGCATTTAATGTATAACGAAAGAGTGTTATAGGCTGAAAAATGTGCATATTGATTTCCACTTGGATGTCCTTATGCTAGGTCCTACCTAAAAACTCCATTTTACTATTCTTAGTACAAGAACAGGGGATAGAGGCATCTTCTTGGACAACCATATGAACTTTAATGGTTGAATGACCCTAAATTTGGACTTCGTCAATACTTTGAAAGCCTTTCTAAAACCAGGCCATTTTAAAAACATTTAATCAATGTTTTTGAGTATTTTTCAAATGTACAAATTACAATATCTTGGTTAAGTAGAAGAACCTTTATAGAATTTTGTGTAAAAATAAAAATTCAAGCCTAGTAAAAAAAGGAAAAGAAGAATGAAACTAACCTTAAAATGAATTTCATGTAAAAACTAATCTTCAAGCCTATAAAAAAAAAAAGAGTAAAAACTAGGGTTCAAGGTGGTTCCCTAGGCTAAGTAAGGCCTTGCCATTCCCGCATACTGCACTTTCACTTACCTTACGTGCAAAAAGGATAACAAATACCCTAACCGAGCTCTTAGTCTTGATAATTGGATGTTCTTGCTAAAAGTTATCTTCTTTTCTTAATTGTGCTTTGACTTGCTTCTTTAGAGACTTGTGGACCACTACAGCTTTGGCATATGGAATAATGTCATCCTTTTGAGCCTATATATTTAGGAGAATAAATTCATTTTGTGTCTTTGACGAAGGACCTTTATTTTGTTACTACTAATTCCAGGAATACTCAACCATCAGGATGTGTTTTCTAGTTTATTCACAAATGACCATCTTTTTAGTTATGGATGTGAATAAAAGTGGTTTGCATTGGGAGGTTATAACAAAATATTCTGAAAATATAGGTATATGTTTATTTTGATACCAGTGAGTTTCTCAAGGCCTCCTATATTTTTCATCCTTCTATGAAGACAAGGGTTATGAGCAAGGTTGGAAATATCGGTTTTTATGAATATATCGGTACTTGCATTTTATGGATATATCGGATATATCGGAGATATATCGGTGGATATTTTTTTATGAATATCGATATATCGAAAATTAACAAAAATACTTTGAAATTCATAAAATACTTTCTAAAAAGTGTAAAATAACATTAATAATCAAATATATACATTACACGGAGTTTTTAAAATCAAATGAAGATTGATGTACTAATCAAGAACATTTGACGGGATATCCAATCTTATTAAAGACAATACCATACCAAGTTATTACTAAGCATGATAATATCGATTATAAGATCGTAACATCTTATGCATAAATGTGTCTTGACTTGTATCTACAACTTCTCCGTACGGATAGGAAATTCGGGGTTCATCCACATGCTCTGCTTCAAATATTAACTAACATTTAAAAAATTAATTTATAAATATATTATTACTAAATTAAACTAATTTAAAATATGAAAACTTCATATAAATACTATAAATTTATAATATGCATACACAATATTAACTAATATATAACTTGATTTTAAAATTAACGAATATGAAATGTTAATTTATTAATATATTACTAAATTAACTAATTTAAAATATGAAATAATCATATAAACTATCAAATTAAACTAATATATAGTTATTTAAGAGATATCACAAAGAAAATTTTTGTCATAAACGAAGATCGATATTTAGAGAGAATTTCCAAGAACAAAACAATGATTTTAGAAGGTATTTATATATTTTTTTTTGTGGTCAAAATAACCGCTGGATTGGCCAAAAATATTTGTAATTTAATTATAGTCGTTGGATTTAATTTGGTGCAAATATGACCGTTAGATCTTCTTAAACCGCTGGGATCAATCTATAACCGTTGACTGCTAGATTTCAATCCGCCATTTTGATATATTTCCGAGATTCCGATATATCGCTGATATTTTTACCGATATTTCCGATATATCTCCGATATTTTACCGATATTCCAATATATTTTATATTTCAAGAAAATTACCCACGCTCTGCTGCTCACTCACAAATTTCGGTCCGATACCGATATATCGGCGAAATATCGGCGAAATTTCCGATTTTTCAGCGATTTTTCCCTCAAACGATTTTCCATGACTGATTTCGCTTCGGTTGTCGCCGATATCCGATATTTCGCCGATATTTCGGCCAAAATATCGGAAATTTTCATCCATGGTTATGAGGTTCACCCTGGATGTTAAGAAGTTGCTTGTTTAGTAGTTTCCCATAGGGTTACCGTCAATGATAATGCTTCAATCAAGGGGCAAACTAATTTTGGCTGCTTAGGATTTGTTTCTTTCACAAGTGGACTGAATGGTAGCTTCTTCATGCAGTACATGTTATTGCATATGGTTTAGTGGTTGTGCTCTGTTAAAGTTGGTCTAAATTAGGTACATTTTCTCCCATGACGAGGATTGTTTTTGGCATCTTTAGGGGGGAGAGGGACAAGATGCTTTTCTGTTACTAATTTAGAACTTTGGGTAATATTTTTGGGCACAAAAATGGGATATTTTAGGAGAGACACACCTCTGTTGACCCAATACTGGAGAATATTACTTACCTTTTACTGTTTTTCTAGACCTAAATTATCAAGTAGTTAAGGATGTTCTGTGGGGTTATTAGCTCCTAGCTTGTTCTTATAGGGGAAGTCTTATATGATCCCACATCGATTCCACAATAAGAGTCACGGAGCAGACTTGCTCACGCTCTTCCACCTAATAGCTTGTCTTTTGGCCAGTTCTTCCACGGGGCCAGCACCTATCGCCTTTTACTCATCTCCTTTATTGATCCTGCCATCTTGAAAGCACTAATGGAACTTTGATGGATGATCCTTGGCTGGTTGAATCTGATCGGAATATTAGCATTGTAAAAGAAAATTTTCTGAAACAGTCCTGTTCAGCTAAATTTGGCAATCTCCTAAACTGAATCTGATTTTTAATGACACAAGTTTTTAACTTTCATCCTATTGTCAAATAGAAATGCATCACGTGATGCTGCATCACTTGTGCCCATCATTTCAAGAGTTTAAACAATCATTTACTATCGTATTCTGCATGGTATTCATCTTTCTTTTTACTATTGGTGTAAGAAATCACATATGAAACAAGGAGGGAAAAGGAAAAACATGGCTGCAGAAAGCAAGAACTTTTTGGAGTAGAACTCACCTTATGGAGTTCTTAGTCTTTCAACATAAGATGAGATGATCATCTGAACTTATGTGGCGATGCAAAATAATGATTTGTTAGTCCTCAATTACCATGTCGTTATATTTTTCCTTCATTATTGATTGATGCATTCACATGCATTTCCATTTGTTTCTTTTTTTCATTTACCTCTTATAAAGTTCAGCTATGTCTTGTTGGTGCTTGGATTTTTGTTCCATGGTAAGATGATTTGATCAGAAGAGAGTTATGGTGCTATAGATATTGTTTAACGACCAACTCTCCTAAAAGCTCGAGCTTGTAGGATTTGGTTTAATATGAATATCATGTTTTTTAACACCGTTCCTCACGTGCAGCCCCATACCCGCATGGGGAGAGTCAAACAAACCACAAAGTCCACTATGGACATTCAAATGCACAAATGGGGAATAAATTGCAAAGAGAGGTCTCGAACCCAGGACCTCCTACCAAACTAAGCATTGATACCATATTAAATGACCAACTGTCCTAAAAAGCTCAAGCTTATAGGATTTGGGTTTAATATGCATGTCTTTTAACAAATATAAATAAAAAACTGGAGAAGAACTAGCTATTTGTTGATTTTGTGCACCAATTAGTAAAGGATCCCACTTTTTGTGCTGCAACCACAAGTCTTTATGTAGATAAATTGTGCATTCTTGAGTAAAATGGAAGTAATTGTTGGGGGTTTCTTACATCCATAAAAAATAATAATAATAATATTGGGGGTTTCTTACATATTAGAGCATGTTTGTCAATCATCAGGCCAGACCACAATCTGCAAGATGTAAGGGCCAAGATTTTCCCTTTCAAAAGAAGAAAGGTGAAGGCACCAGAAGTTCTGCTCCCGGTTACATTGCCAGTTAAAAGAAAGGAGAGATCACTCTCATCCTTGGTGGTCAGTACCCCCAGAGTATCGACACAGACTACAATGACTGGAAAAAGAACAAAGTCTGTTGCAAGAAAGGCTGCTGCTTTACGAGGTTCTGGTTTTTCAATTGAGAAGTCCATTAAGAAAGAGGAAGACTCGGTGGGAGAGCGTCCAGAGAGCACCAGCTCACCCGAGACTCTAAATACACTCACTCAGAACATAAGGCAGGTAAAGGAGGCCAAAATGATCTGCCAATTCTGCCCTGACTTCATTCTTTTAGGCTTCTAATATGTTTTTCTTTACAGCTTCAAAAGAGTCGTATGCTTTAATTTACGAAAGATTTGCAAGCTTACTTATTTAACTGGTGCAGAGTTCTCCCTCAGCAGAGCCATCTATTCATTCCACACTCAATAAAGAGACAGAGAATGGTGCTGAATCGTGGGAAGGGAAATTTGATCTCTGGAAACCCTTAAATTGTTTGGTGGAAGTCGCAAATAGGACTAAGTCTCTTAAGTTTAACTCACAAGGATCTGCTGTTAAATCAGAACCTATGCATGCTCCTGATGGTGAATCACAAGTTCGAAAAACCAAAGTTAAGGAACATGGACGCAGATCTAAAGTTAAAGATGAAAAAAGAAGCTCCATTCCTGTCCCTGCAGAGTCAGTTAAACCAAAAAAGTTGTGCAGGATTCGCCGTAGAAGGGCAGCTGCTTTTGGGGAACTAGGCATTTCACCCCAAGCTGTGCTAAATGCTGTCAATAACCATGAAAGAAGAACCGGGTCAATTTGGTTTTCTTTAGTAGCTTCTGAAGATCAGTGAGGAACTAACTTATCTATGAATTTATTTAAGCTGTCATTTCTTGGGAGGTTCGATAAATTTATTAGATGTTTCTTACACTGATTGTCTGTTCCATAATGAATGGTTGCAGGGAAGGGGATGCACCATTGCCACAGATATCTTCAAGTTTCTTAAGAATAAAGTGAGTTCCTTTTGGCCCCCTTACATTCCTCCTGGCATTAGGCACCATTTTACTACATTTGATTAACGAGTCCATTTTTTTTTAAAGTTTGTATTTGTTACCCATGTTATCAATTCATTGTCACTTCCATGAATGTAAGGGATTCTTCCTTTTCCATAGTAATTTGATGGGTGGTCTTCAAACTGATGAAAGCCTGGAACCATTTTTTTTTTAAAGAATTCCAGAGTTGCAATGTGTTTTATAGAGAGGAAAACTGTATATGGCTTTTATCAATGAAGATGACGCATGATAGGGTAGAGACATAATATAGATGATTTTAGAAAAGGGAGAGAGGATCGAATAGATATATATTTTCATGTCTATGGAGCTGAATGATGAATCTGTTATCATCAGAGCATAATTAGATGGATTGAGGATCAAGAATACTCCCTATCTTTCTTTCTGAATCATGGATTAATCAACTGGACTCGTACTGGATGAGTTTCCATGGTATAAACTGTTAGTGGATGATATAGTTTTAGTTTATGGAGCTAAAGTAAGCTGAAATCTTAGTTTTCTTCAATGGAAGGTGCTTAAAAATGAAAAATGCCAAATATTATTGGTATTCAATAAATATTAGAAGTAGAAACCTTAATCCTTCCATCATCTCGCCTAGTAGTGACTATTCAGTTTCAGCGATCTGTCTCAAAATTCGTTGAATTGTTAATTCAGATAATCTTATAAAAGAGCATTTAGCTGCATCGATTCATAGAAATATGTGTGATTTTCCTGAATTATTTGACACTCTACTTGGCTGCAACAATTCTTTTCTTGCTTGTCCAAGCGTCCAAGACTTCTTCCTATTTTTATCAACAATGAACTGTGCTAACTTTGAAAATTCCTCCTTAATGAGGAATACCTAACCCCCTGAATACCGAAAAGGGAAAAAAATCAAGCTCCATGGCAATCTAGCCACACCACAAAAAGAGGAAATGGTGGTCATTATTTTCCTCCTCTTCATCGCTCAAGTAGCACTAATACGGGAAATTCTATTTCCTCCTTTTCAACTGGTTTTTTTTTTTGGTCAAAATTCTGCTCCATGACGCTTCCTATGCAAGCACACCCTCATAGGAGCCCAAGATTTCCATTGAGGCAATGAAGTTGGACTGAATTATCTCCCTATAGTTGATTCTAAGATCTTCATATTTGCTTAAATTATTCCTGTTAATTTCTGCTGCATTAACTTACACAATTGATAAGTGTTCCTTTTCAGATTAAAACTAAAAAATCGATATGAAGGCTAAGACCACCCACTTGAATTTATAAAACCATATATAAGACGACAACTTAAATCCATGGATAGCCTTGGTCTGTTCTATGGTACATTACATGGCCATGAAACATTCTGATTGGGGCAAGTTATCAAGTGAAATATTTATATACTATAGGCTATAACTTGCCTCATGAGAAATAATGACAATAACGCCTAATTGAGTGATGTGGGGTAACATTCATGTGGGAAGCATGCTTTGTTTGATCTCATCGAATGTCGTACCCTAAAGAATAGTTGGAATTCTGGTACTAGCTTCACAGAAACTATAGAATAGGACTGAAACATTTTTGTTGGACACAATCTTAAGATAGAACTGACTATGAAATGGTTGAAAAGTTGCTGCCATTTATGGAAATCGAAACCTTGAAGCATGCAGCCCTTGGCAGAAAAATAACCAGAAAACTATTGTCACTGGCACCAAGAGATGAGAGATGAGATCAGTTGTTAGAGATGGATTTACCACGGGCACTGAAATGTTCTGCGATTGTTGCTTATTTAAGAATCTAAAACCAGGAAACCGGGTAATGGGAGAGTGTTATTTTCACTTTCTAAGGTGGGAAAAATAAAAAGGAATCCTCTGATCTCCAGTAGATCTTTCATGTCATATTTGTTTCACTCTGTAACAGGGATGTGAATGTACCTGTATCTTTTATTCAAAAATACCTGATGAGGAAACTAGATCTTACTCGTGAAACCGAGGTGAGCAAATCTGTACTTGCCTCCTTTACAGTCAATAAATTTATCTTTGTTAATCTAGAAAGATCATTTTAATTAATGGGTAATTATTAAATGCGCACTTCATTGTTTATTTGGTTGTTAGGATTCATTTAGTCTATGATAAAACCTTAGTTTTTCTACTACTATTTTTTTAACTAAAGTCATCATGCTTGTGCAGTTTCTGAAGAGTCTTCAAATATGTCATGAAGCTCCTTACTTACCTCTAGACTAGACGTTTGCTAAGATTACTCCATAATGCCATGATGTTTGGAACTGTTTTTTAAAAGATAATGATCTATTCATGAAAAAAAAAAAAACAGTTTTTTGGTTTTAAACGATTTGTTCTGAAAATAGGGTGATTTTTAGTTGTTTATTGTAGAGTATCTAAATTGGATTATAATGAAGAATAGGTCATGGGCGGCCATTGTATTGGACACCATTGCAGTGTCTTGAAGGAAAATAGACGAAGAAAACCAGGACCTGTTTTGCTCTTTGTTAGCTAAAACTGTTGAGGAAGTTGGGGTGTTCCAAGATTTAGGGGTAGGGGGGGGGGTATGTTTCTTTGGTTTTTTTGCTGAAAGCAATATGCATTTAAGTAAAAAAATAAACAACTAAATACTTAATCCTATTAAGCACTATTAAGAACAAAAGTTCTATTGAGAATTAAGTAAAAAAAAAAAAAACTGACTTCACATATTTGCTAAATGGTTGAGTTGATTCTGGTGGGCAGGTTGAGATCAAATGCATGGGTCAAACAGTTCTTCCTACAATACAGCTGCATAATTTAGTTGATTTATGGCTACAAGCAGCATCAACATCGCAAAGGGTTCCTGCATCGATCGGCTCGTCTGGAAAGGAGTTTGTGATGGTGCTGTCCTATTCTCGAAATCTTTTAGACCCGTAATATATCTGCTTCTTTTACACCCATCGATATTCTATATTCCCTTTGCTGCTGCTGATTTCATAGGAAGATGAAGGAATTCTAGAATGCATACATTTTATTTTTCTTATTATTATTATTATCATGGAGACCATTGTTCTTAATTCAGCAGTTTGTGTGTCTCTTTTAAGGGGCATGGGCATGATTCTACCCACAAAGGTAATGGATTCTATGTTGTCGTTGTCACATTTTTCGCCTATAATTTTCATGTATTTTTCATTGTAACCTATAGCAAAAAGTACTATGTATCTCTTGAGTATAGATCGGGATTTGCCTTTTTATCTTGAGTTTTTGACAAACTATGCATTTAGCATAAGAATAGTATCTGTCCCTACTAGGACTTTTAATTATGGTTAACATGGTTAAAGTGGTGAATGATACTTTCTGGATAAAATTACATTCGTTTGAGGACTCAGATATGAAAAATATTTATTTCAACCTGTTCTCTTAATACTGTCCATTTATATACAAAGGTAACAAGTTTTCAGAAAAAGAAATTCAACTTTTAAAGTACTATTCAACTAAGACTAGTTTTTGAAGAATGAGAGAAATTACTTCAAATTGATTTATAAAAACAACAAAAACCTGCGTTCTGGGTTTACTTCAAATATTGTTTCAATATAGACCTTTTATGTCCCGATGTTCAATTTTCTTTTAATTTTTAATATTAAAGTAGCTGCAGTTTCCTTGTTCAGACTGCGATTTCATTTTTGCACTAAAAACTATAGTTAGATATCACAGTTTCATTTTTAAACTCTAAATTAAATTTAAAAATTTTTAAAAAATGGCATAAAAGGCTATTTTGAACAAAAGTTCAAAATTTTTGCTTAAAATGAATTTTTTTTTTAATTTTATAAAAAGGTCATTTTGAACCCAAACTGAGATTGAACAAGGTACGGCACTATATCATATAATCTGTATCGGCAACAGAAATACCGAATACGTCCTTTTAACTACATGGTTATAAATATTAGCGTTGAAGGTTGAACATTATCATGGATCGTCTTCTAATCTAATCGACTTTGTATAATTACAATGCCGTAGTTTCCCTTCATCAAAAAAAAAAAAAACTACATGGTTAAAACCAAAGGTGCATATTTTCTCCAAAGTAGAAAGACCCATTGAATTTTTAACTAGATCAATAACAGGCAACGAGTATGCATGGGAATACACCATGTAAGGAATGTGCATTTAAGGACAAGACATACTCCACAGGCAAGTTCCAATACATGGTGTGTTGTCTTTGTTTTGAGCGTTTTGGTTAGGTTATGTTAACATGAATAATATACATATACGTGTATCATTCAATGGAGGTTTAAGGACTGGACATAAAAAATGCTGTATGAAATTTGATCCTAATCTGTCTGGACATAATAATACGTATATACAGGATTCACCCCCCGGTTTTGGGGGTTCTAATTCAAGTATTTTCTTATCAAAAGAAAAAAAGATGGGATGTCTTTCTTGAATCCAAAAGAACATTTAACAGAGGTAATGAAACAGGGAAGAAAGATAAAAGAGAGCACAAGGCGAAGATAAATGGGATTTTCACCAAAATTTCAACTGAAACCGATATTAAGAATACTGATTCACAATCATCTGCAACAAGCATGCATTTTTCCCTTTAGACAGGGCAAAACCCATCAAAAGGTATATATATATATATATGCTAACACTTCTATGTAAAAAGGAGGTAAATACCAACCAACATGTGAGAGCATGTAGAAATGAGCACTTTGCTATCATATCTGTGGTATATTAGTGCATTAAATAACAGAACAGCATATAGTATTGTTCAAACAACACATTCAATTGGCGAGGCCTATCCATTATTCAATCATGTTAGAGTAATAGACTACATGGTAAACATGATTTAAAGATTACTCCAGAGTAATGCGCATGAAAGGAGAGGGCCCCATGTGAGTACCAGCGTTAGCTTTTGAGAGCTTCACTGAGAACAATGGAGCAGAAGAAAGACTTCCCTAGCTTTCTCCTTTTTGATTCCATTATTTATCTTGTCACTTTATTGTCTTTACTTTATGAACAACTTTTCCTCACATGGGGAACAAGTGTTAACACATTAGGTTGGTCTACCACAATCCAATACTCATGATCAATCACACGATCAAATGCCTAAACAAACTCTGGCCGAAAAATAGCTTAACATGCATGTGACTCTGGCCATCAGCACCTACTTTCCACCTACAAAGATTGGGTCATAACATTCTTTGTTCCTTGTCTATAAATATGTGGTATAAATTCACTAGATGAGTGCTAGAACATAGAAGTCAGGCTGATGTGAACTAAATCAACAACCCTTATATCACGAGTCTCGTCAATGTACAATTCTCTAAGGCACTATAGGCCATTTCCAAGTAAGCTTAATAAAAGTTTTCTTCACGCTCCTGTTTAACCCGTAGCATTCAGAAAAGCGAAAAAACGCTAGTTTAAAATTATTTCGCTGCCGTATTACTAAAATATAAAATAAAATAAAATATAATCAAAATTTTCAAAACTTTTATATATTTTAACATTTTAAATCCTTATATAATATAAACAAATAAATGAATAGCTTAAATAAACATATATAATTAATTTATTAAGTTTAAACTTATTTTTTATTTTCCTCCAATTTTTCTTTACTTCCATTTTTCCTCCCTATTTTACCCTCTATTTTCTGGGTTCCAAACGAAGCCTTAGTGTTTGACCTTAATGCTCCTCTTCTCCATTAAAGACTCAGGGCACTCTCTCCACATGTACCAAAAACAAGCAAAAAAGAGCTAAAACCACCAAGCCTTTAGTACAAGATTATACATGCACACACACAGATATATAGAAGGGGTGTGCTCAAAACATCTTCAAGAGGCGCTAACTAATAATTCTCCACACAAATTCTTCTGCATAGCTTACTTCAAGAAGTATGGTTGTAAAAGTACTGATCAATTGAATTGCAAGTTACATGATTTTACAATTAACTATACAAGATTGTTCCCATTCAAGTTCACACTAAAAGCATAAGGCAATCTCTTCTTCACAAAATCTGTTGATAACACAATAATTCAATGCAGTAACATTCACAGTGAAGCCATAAATTATGCAGAATCCCTAAACAATTTGTGAATAGGAAATATAACAAGAGCTCGATGTTATTGTAATGAAAAAACCAAAGAGCCTTAAACAATTAATACTCCTTTCTTCAACAATCACACTTAAACCGATATCATAATAGGAGTTCCCTTCCATCATTTTTCATCTACAAAACCAATATAGGATTGATTTACCAAAAACAAGATTTACAAGCAAACAAATAATAGTAATAAAGAATTATAAACCAAATCACAGAAATCTTACATGCAAATATTGCGATCATCTTCCCCGATAACTCAAGCTAATTCTCCATATAACACATGATACATCCGAATCAACCACAATCGCAGTGCGAAATCTGAAAATCAAACTCGGCGCATGGGACTACCGACTACCGATAGCAAACCATCCGCGGCCGCATCTTGCTCGTCGAGAAAGAGATCCTCCGTGCCTCTAAACGCAGCGTGCAGTCCAACAACCACAACAACAATGGCCAGAGAAACTACCACATTCAACCAGACGTGAGTGAGGACCAAAGCAACGATCGTGACGAGTCCCATAACAATCAGAACAGTCCGATCACCAATCGTGCGGTTGAAAATCATGAGTGGCTCGTCGCGGAAGAAGTATAGGAAGAACCAACCGAGGAAGACGAACAAGAAGACGATCATAGAGATTGGGTGCCACAGGAGGCTGAGGAACAGAACGAAGAGCGCTACCATGACGTAGTTGACTCGGAAGTAGGATACGTTTCGCTTGAGGCGGATCGTGACTTCTCCGGCGGCGTACGGACGGGAGAACGACGACAGATCTGCGAATTGGCGCCATGGACGACGCGTGGCCGGAGATGATTGAGCTCGGAAATTGTACAGTGGAGCGGATGTAGAGGGTGAGGGGATGTTGCGGAAACCGGAAGGTGATGATACCGACATTGGAGCCCAAAACCCTAACCCTAAAACTAGATTGAGGAAGATGAATGTACAGAGGGAGAGGATATTCCGTAAAACCCTAACAGTGTAGAGGAAGCCTTTTCAGTTTCTTCGTCTGTTGTTTTTTCCTATTTGTGAGGGAGAGAAGACGCGATACCGGGGACCAAAACGACGCGTTTTGAGTAGATACTAAAGAAAGCGACGTCGTTTCATGATTAAAAGTGGCAGGCCAATCCCCCACCTCGAGTTGGTAAACTGGTCAGCCCATTCGGGCCCATGTCAAAACGAGCTGAGCTAGCTTTTAATTAGTTCATAAAGGTTATATGTCAAAACCTTAAAAAATACTATAAATTTTAATTTTACAAATTCATCATTTTTTAAATAAAAATAAATAATACATAAATATATAATAATAATTACTATATAAAATAATCAGCCTCAACAATATAATAATATAATAATAATAAAACAAATTAAAATAAATAAATACCGCAAAGACTTTATAACCAAAATATCAAACTAACTAAATTTAAATAATACAAAAACAATAAAAGATTTAACTTAATAACATATCTAAAAAACAAACTTTAAAATATCAAACGAATCTCATACGCCTCGATCTTCATCCTCATCTTCATTATATCAATAATAAATACGCGATTTCACATTAAAAGACAGACATCCTCGACGATACTGAAGTTATTATCATTTATTAATTAATATTTTAAAATATTAACAATATAAATTTCATTTATATTTAAAATAAAAAAATATTTATTTTCTAAAAATACATCTCAACCGTATAATAATAAAATGTCCTATTTGTTATAAGATGTAATCATATTAAGAAATAAATAAATGTATAATTTTTGTTAATTATTTTTAAAATAACAATATTTTGTTATTAAAGTTAGTTTAAATAATAAATTTATTTAAAATATACTGGTAATTTAGTTATTAAATTTAATTTAATTTAATTTATAAACTAGTACAATTTTATTTTAATCAAAAAAACATAAATGATTGAATAAAATTTAAATGATAAATAAAAAAAATAAAATTGAAAATATTTAAAATAAGATTAATGAGATAAATAAAAATATATTCAATATTAAACTATAATTTATTTAATTCAAAAGCATTTTTTAATTTTTCATACAATATTTTTTAAATATTAAATTATAAAATAAATTATATTAAAATATATATTTAAAAATTAAAAATAAAATAGTTAAAACAATAAAGTTTAATATATTAATAATATAATAGTCAAAATATCAAATAAGATGAATCATTGAAATTTTCGATTACTTAGTTAGTGGAGTCTCCAAAATTTGCTCACACATTATTTTTATTATTATTATTAAATTTTACTTTTTGATTTTGTTTTTATTATTATTTTTGATTTATTTTATTTTCAAATCCCCCATTCCTTCCCCTATCCTCTATGATCATACCCTGCCCAACTAGCCCATCTTTCTCCACTTTGGGGATAAGCCTCTCTTTGTTTTTTTTTTTTTCCTCTCCTCCTACTCCCTTCTCTTCTTCCTCTCTTCTCCTACTCTTCATCTAGTTTTCTTATTCTCCCCATTATCATCTTTTTAATTTTTAATTTTTTTAATTTTTTTAATTTTTTTAATTTTTTTAAATTTTTTTAAATTTTTGTCCACTCCATCCTTAAAATAAGTAAATTCAAACAAACATCACAAAGCGCTCTCAATTCGCGCGCGTACACATTTATTCTTTTAATTTTCTTTATTTCACTATCTATAATGATTTATTTCCAGATTTATAATCAATTAATCGATTGGTCATGCTTAAACTCGTTTAAGATATATCGTTTTATAATAGCCTAGAGGCCACTAAGGAACATTACCATAACTTTCCCACTGCGTAAATATAACCTCTAAATTTGACTCGCTTAATGACACGTTTTCTTAAATAAAGAAATATACTAGTATTTTATTTATTTATTTGTTTTCCCTTTAAAAAAAATAACTAAAATAGGTAGCGACTCTAAAACTCTTTTTTTTTTTTTAAATGGTTTTTTTCAAAAGAAAAAACAGCCTCACCCATCGGTTTTAACTATAAAAAAATACAAGTACCATACTAGCCTACTTAAAAAAAAAAATTAAATAAAGATTTTAGGTAAATCGAACTAATCGCACGTGAAAAATCGGACTAATCGTAAAAATAATTAAATAAAGATTTTAAATTTTATAACCCCATCCTAACAAAATTTGAGATAAAATACGTTGACTATCAAGCTCAATCCATATCATGAGCTCCGGCCTAATCCAACTAACTTAAAGCGTTTGTTTTTTTCCTCCTTATGTTTTTCCTTTCCCACCAAATAGTCAACGCTTAATCGTCATTTTCCTCTGGAAAGTTCCGATCCACGTAATCCTAGTCCTACCATTCACACATAGTAAAAAAAAAAAATGTACCCTGAAATTTAGTTGATCAAATTCATAAATTGAGAGATCAAACCTACGGGAAAAGCTGATGACCCCGTAAGTTTAATTTAGATCTTGAGTTTTTTTATTTTATTCATTCATATCCCTGACTTTTAGTATCATAGTTCATTCATGTTTTTACCGTTACGGATTTGGATGGATAAACAGGCATTAAAATGTTGTTGCCATGTGAGCAATTTTCATTTATTCATTTATGCAAGTCCGTAATGAATTGGACATGGATTAGCTGTAATACTAAAGACATGACACCTGTTAACATTTATGTACCTTTTTTCCCATGTGTTGTATTCCATGATTGTTGGGTTATGGGCATAAGTCGCCTATGTGGGCTTGACCTGACCCGGAACTCATCATATGTGTTACAGACAAGGAACTTATATCTTCCACGAGACATGAATAAGAGCCTATAAAAACAAGATTTTGATTCATGTTTACAATGAGTTTACAATGATAATACATCAAACACACAACTCAGTGTACCAAAAACAACTTATGAAGCATTCAAAGTCTTACATGTCATGAAAGAATTTGTAAGTCCTAACATCTTCCACAATGAACCTAATGGCACCAATACAACCCAGGACTGCAACAACTGAGAACCAAGTGGCTATGGAGATGTTAATGATCTGCATTGAGCGATGAACTGTCCGGTTTTTCGGCATTCTTCCAGCTTTCAGATAGGCTAAAGCCGGGAAGACGAAGTCCAGGGGCGTGAACCCAACTGCTCCACAGATTGACACAAAGTCCCCAAAAAATGGCATGGCTGCTGCAATGAGAGTGATGACAACCATATAAACCGACGTCAGAAGAAGACGAATGAGATGGGTTCTGAAGGGAATCCGGTTACTAGTTTTCTGCGATAAGAGTTTTTCCTGGAAGAAGATGTATGTTGGCCTGCAATATATCTAGCTAGACCAACAAGAAACAACATAAGTAAATGAATTAGACATTGATTACCTGGAATTCAGATGGAATCGAGAAGAAAGCATAGCTACCTGATAGCACCCGGATATCTGAATCACAGCAAAAAGATTTGCCATGACAATTGTCCATTGTGGGATAGTGAGTGAAGACAGAATGTAAGGCTGAACTTGTGATCCAAATGCCCAGTAGCCCCAGAAGGCTAATTGCCAATAAGACAACACTATGAGGACGTATGCAGCTGATACGCCTTTGTACGTGTTCTTCTTTGCAGGTTCCCTCACGGTGTTCTGACCAGAGGATGATCATGAAAGGAAAGATATATCGTCTTTTGATCAAATTTAGAATGTTTAAGGTAAGACAGAATATGTTACCTGTATTTCTGGAAGCATTGCATCTCCAAAGGAAAAGGCAATTGCACCAAGAGCATTGAAGGCTTTAAATGCTTTAGAAGAGGAACTTCCTTGTAAGCTGTAGCTAACTGAATTCCTGTCAATCTTTTTGCCTACCAGCCGGAGTTAGGGAAAACCCGAATCAGTTTGGAACATGATGGGAAGGGAAGAAGGCTTGAGAAAATTTTATCTCGAGCTTACCATTGTAAATTGTCACCCCAATTGTTGTACCAGCAAAGCCGATTGTGCTGAAAGTGCACAATGCATTGACCCATCTCAGTGAATGGATATCAGGAAACTGGGAAAGGAAAAGTTCAAAGGCCCCAAAAAAGATAATGAAATGCTGCAATGTTAAGGCACCATTTGGGTGGTAGTACTTGTAAACTGCCTGCACAAAACACGCAATTTATGGAAGTTGATAAGCCCTTAGGCTCCGTTTGGAACCCCGAAAGTACTAGGGAAAGGAAAAAAAATGCTAAGGAAAATGATTTTCTTATGTTTGGTTCCACTGTGGAAAATATAAAAAAGAAAATCAAATATAATAAATTTTTTACATATTTTGAAATTTCTTAGTCCTTATATAATAGAGAGAAACAAATAAAATGAGTTTGAATAAAACATATAGAATTAATTCATTCCTTAGTATTTTCCGGGTTCCAAAAGGAGCCTTACAGACCAACCCAAAAAAACTGAAAAGAAGAAATGATAAATATTAATGATCCTGTTACTTGGATTAGACTAATTGACCTTAAGGCTGCTTCCAGCAGCAATTTGGATGGCAATGTTATTGCCCAGAGAAGCCACCTGTTGAAAAAATGCAATAGACCAATAACCCCAGAATCCTTCAAGAATCAGAAGATTAGATTATACTCTGGAAAATAAATAAAACTGGTGGGAAAATTGCAATCCAAGAAAAACATTAGATAGAGTTCTCCAATCTCTGGTTCTTTTAGCTCCAATGTATGCAAATATTTTGTGGTAAGAAATAGTACAGATAAGTAACTGCCACAATATGAAACATATGGATCAGTCTGCTGTAAGGCCTCAAGCAAAAGTTCAAGCCAGTTATGTGATTCGGTATTTTTGACCAAAAACCATTTAAGTAACAGGTAGATATTAAAGAAAACATATCCATAAGATGAAGAGGGTAATGGATAAACGAATAACCAGACACAATGAACACTGAAAATTCCAGGTTGATTGTGAAGTATAAACTGAAATTGGGGAGGGGATATACTGACCAAAAATGCTCTGTCCAAGAAGCCGATAAGTGATGTGTTTCTGCCCATTCCATTTCCATAGAGATGCAATCAAAAGGCTAGAATACCATGTGGTCAGTGTTCCACCCACCAGGCTGCTAACGCCTGAGTTTACAATGGCAATAAGAAATGAGATTGAGATGGCAAGAAAACTTGCCACTTTCCCTCTCTGTTTTCTTAAGATCTTCTACTTTTTCTTTCTATTTTCTTCTCTTTACATTTTTCATTAGATATTCCAACAACCCATAAGACATAAGTATAACAAGAGAAAAAAGGCATTCAATTCCATTAAAATTGGGAAACTTTGGAGAATCTTTTTAGCTGTTTTAACCCAAAGATTTCACAGCGAAAAATGCTAAGGAAATGATTTTCACGTTAATTCCACGTACTGGAAAATATAAAAAAAAATATATAATATAATCAAAATTCTTCAAAAGTTTACATATGTTTAAATGAGTTTGAACATCTTTTACATAAATGTCTTAGTCCTTACATAATAGAGAGAAACAAATGAAAATGAGTTTGAATAAAACATATATTTTCCTCCAATTTTTTTTTCCCTTCCACTTTTCCTCACTATTTTCTTTCCTTAGTACTTTCCGGGTTCCCAATATAGCGTTAGGATTTTCTTCAAACCTCTTGATATACTACCCAACAAAGTTTTTCATACTCAATTCCATGTAAATCTTAGTGAAAAGCAACCACATTCAATGGGTTTAGACTTAGAACCATTTCTAGGGTTACCAAACTGTACAAACCCTTAAAGCCTAAACTTTATTCAATTGGAAACCAACAGACCAAACCAATTAAAAGAAAGTAACTAATTTACTCATAATTGCAAATTTGGGACTAATCCACTATCGAAAATTTATACTGGAAAAAGTTTATAAGCAAAAATAAAATTTGAAAAGTCCAATAGCGAACTTGAGGACAGTTTTTCAGTGAAATGAATTTGGGGTAAACTCCAGAAAAACTGGTGAATTTGTTGCTAATTTAAGTTTAACTTCAATGGATAAACCGGATCAAACTGATAGATTTTGACAACTTGTTTCAGTACACGAATTCTTCTGTACACGTTCACAAGTGCTCTGTTTGGCTTCTGAGAAAAAGATAAGAAAACCCACTATATATTTCCATTGAACCAGGTTATGTAACTGGGTTTTTAGTTCTCTAGTTTCCGATTTTCAAACTTGTAAAAACAGAGTCCCTGTCTTTCTCTTTACTGCACTTTCTCGGCAACCAAACAATTAGAAAAGTAGCGAAATTACCAAGAGGCCAGCCGAGAGAAGAAAGAGCAAAGGGAAGCGGAGCGTAGGCAGCTGGAGTGGCGATGGTGGTCGCGACATGGAACGCCGCGTGTTTCCACGTCCCCCTACCTCCTTCTGCTACTACTGCAACTTCATCGGCTGCTTCTTCTTCATCGATCCCGATTTTCTCAGCTGTTGTTGTTGTTGGTAGGGGTGAAGACATTCTCTGGTGTGATTCAGCTCCAATGGCGGATGAAAGTTTTTGGAGACGTCCATCAATCGAGATCAGTCAGCATATCAGTTTGAAATTTTGACTTTCTTCACGTTTCACATTGAAAAATGGACGAACAGCCTGTTTTGATGAATTTCACTCACCCTAACTTTCTTTCTTTCATATCTGTGAAGCAAGCTTGCAAGCATGCATTATTACTTAAAGATTATTAAGTAATAATTTCATTCATGCAAATTAAAGATTAATCATATAAACATAGAATTAAAATCCTCAAAAATCATAAATAATAAAACAACACCCAAATTAATATGAACTCTAATTCTAAATCATATTGACAATCATTAATTTTATTTATTTTCTCAAGTTATATAATATATATTGAAAGATATTATTTTATTAGAATAAATAATATTTCTATATGATATTGAAATAACATACGAGACCACTTGACTGAGTAGTCAAATCTTATCCACTAAATCGTTTTCTAATAGTCAATACAAATATAATTTTTCTAATTCTTTTAAAATATTAATTGAGATGTTTCATAAAAATAATTTTATTTTATTTAATAATTATTATTTTATATTTATTTATTTTATATTATATCATAATATTACGCTATTTCTCAAATTTACCCCTAGGACTGAACCCTGTACCCCTCCTAGCCTGCATCGGCTCTTTAACTAGAGTCAGGTCTTATTGACCATAGTTAATTATTTTTTTATAAGGCCTATTTAATTATCTAAATTACTTGTAAATCAAATTTATATTTAAGTTGTACCTATTCGATAAAACGAAAATTGCTACGAATTTCATAAATATCAATTCAGACAGAAAACGTGTCAGATGTTTACTAATAATCAATAATCGCGATAAATATATATTGCTTCGATAACCTGTGAACGCCGACACCGAAAAATTACAGATTTTACATATTTACCCTTATTATCATTAAATTACATATTATCCAAAATAAATAGCTTAATAATATTTTATTTTTCTAATTATTGTAAATAAACATGTTTAAAAATATGTAAAAATATTTATTATAATAATATTATAAAAAGACATAAATATGTTTAAAAAATAACCAATAGAATCTAAATCCTTTAAACTATCCAAACTAATTCAAGAGATATTCTCGTAAAATATTATATTATTTATAAGTTATTTTTTGATTGTATTATACATTCCACACAAGCTTCCTTACTTATTTATAATTTTCAACGCTTTTCATTTTAAATTTCAAATAAGAAATTTTCCTAAAATTCTATCAAACATATCAGGTACTAAAACCATCAAAATTTTCATTTTCAACTATTTCTACATTTTAAATTAGCTTTTATCAAACACGGTCTTAGTAATTTAAAAATTATTATATAATTTTTACTTTAAATATGTTGATCGTTTATTAGATTACTTTCAAATATATTTTAAATGATCAAATTGCTATAATTATTTTAATTAGATAAATGAGATTAAGTTAGTAGAAGTCATAAGATAATAATGATAAAAACTCTTTAAAACAATTAAAACAAACGAGAGTAAAAAGGTAAAATAAAAATATGGATTAATTATTTTATATTTTTTACTTTTATTCACTTTCTAATGTAATTTGTAGTACTCTTTTTTTTATTTTGAAAAGTAGTACTCTGTTCTTATACCACTGGCTGTTTTGATTAATTTAAATACTATCATTAAGTTATTTTATTAATTATACTTAATATATCCGACCCAAAATAAAACCCACCCGCCCGACCCACTGTTCATCCTCACAGCCTTGCCTGTCACGGAACCGTACTGATTCGAACCCGCATAAACCCTAAGGAGAGAGAAGGACCAGGAAAATCTCGAGTTCCCGAACAGCTTCTCGATTCCAACAATGGTGTACATAGAATCTTGGGACGAGTTCGTGGATCGATCTGTTCAATTGTTCCGTGCCGATCCAAACTCTGTACTCTCCTTTCTCTCATTCGCTTCTTTTATGTGTTTTTGTTCTTGGGGTCTTTGTTGTTATCGTCGATCATCGTTTACTCTTCTTTGAATGTGGCTTTTTTATTATTTTGTTTTGGTTGGTTGATTTTGGTGGTTGATCATGCAGACTCGGTATGTGATGAAGTACAGGCACTGTGATGGTAAATTAGTGCTGAAAGTCACTGATAATCGCGAGGTATGTTAAGTATCAATGCCCAAAATGTTTAAGTCTTGATTTTTACTAGGAAATTTGATGGAATTTTTTTTTCTTAATTTCAATGCGTGGGACGTTATTTTTAATGTGGAGTGAGAAAACGGTGAAGCCCTTGATTGCCCAATTGTGGATTTCTTGCATTGTATTGGAATGGTCAATGCTCTTATGTTTGCTTATTAGAACTCATTGTATCCGGATGTTTGATCTTTGTATGTTGGGGTTGATCTTGTTATGTCGTGCTTGCTGGTTTGTTGTTTTATAATGCCTTGAATCCGGTGTTGTGAATTTTATTGTGGGGGTTGATCTTTGGTTGATGATATGAGGTTCTTGGGAAATTCAAAACCTCAATTTTTATACGAAGCAACTTCCCCCAACTTGAAAGATATTGAACTCAAAAAAAATTTTGGACAGGGAATGTAGAATGTTTGGGTGGTTTTCAAATAAGCATCTCCATCCAGCAAGCCTTTCTGCTGCACCAGCATAAACTATCTCTGCTTTCTTGTCTTTTCTTAACCATCATCCTTGACAAAATCTTCTCTAATTAGGGTAAATTCCTCATTGCAACTGGTATGTTCGTTGAGTTTGAATCTAGATTCCCCTCATCTTAAGACCTTGAAAGCTGAAGTGTGTTTTTATTCTTTTTCTTTTTTAATGCGAAACCTGCTAATGATGAACTAGTTGTCTAATATATGTGCTACTCTGTTAGTTCAATAAAACTCAGGGTGGATTGAATCTTGCTTGTCAAATAAGAATTACTTGTCCATTACAATAGAACGCAACACAATCAAATTACTGAGAAAACCTATGCTTGTGTGACCAAGTCCTTCTCAACATATGTAGGTCTACTAGACTAGGATTGATCACTTAATCCATTTTCAACACATGGGGTATATTATACTATATCTATTTTTTCTTCTTTTATATATATATAATGTGTTCTCTTATTGGCCTGTGTCTTTCATTAAAGTTTAGACAGTTGTTCTCATCAAATCAACAAATTTTAACTGGCATTTTCTGTGAATTAAAATTTACAAATTGAAAGAGGATTGAGATAATGTCCAAAATCCATGTGTGTCTATGTGTCATGTTCGAGATGGATGTTTACACAAGTAAATTAATAAATGAAGTTATTTGTGGCATCAGGTAATTCAAGGCTGCAACATTAATTTTTGCTAAGTTGATTGATAAGGGTACATTGTCTTTAAGTATTATCTCTTCCTCAACATGTCAAGTAAGAACCAAATTGTCGATTCTAATGGCGGATATCCTAAATTTATCATATTTTTGGAGTTGATGCTTTGTAATGGACTCTGAATTCCCATGAGTTTTGCATTAAGTTGGTGGACTCTAAATTGAACTATATGTAAGTTGGTGTTTTGCATTAAAAAAGAGTTACTCATTGTACTTTGGAGTTTATAGTTGATGTTACTGTTTTCAAAACAGGATTGATGATTGAACAAAAAATGTTATCAATCCATGGTTTAATGGTTGGACTAGTGGTAGAAGTATAATGTCATTAAGATATAATTTATGCATTACTAAAATTAAAAATAATTATATATATATATATATATATATATATATATATATATATATATATATATATATATATATATATATATATATATATTTAGATAATCTTGATAATTGATAATTTTTCTTTGATATAATCATAGATTCATATTGAACAATGGAAAGGATAAATATAAATTACTAATATTTTAAAATTTATTAAATACAACATGTATGATATAATATGTAAATGTGAAGACATTCAAAATAAAGGAGAATTGTTTATTCTTCAATTTTACTCTAATTGGCTCCCAATGGTCAGACCCTACTCCTTAAACTTTCAAACCAAGGCTCGATCCTGTCAGTGAAGGAACCCTTTTGGAATTTTTGCAAATTCATCCCACATTGGCATCTGATGAGAATGTAAAGTTGTTTAAATTCCATTAGTGGTGAGAATGTGATATGCAAGTCACAAGGCAACCAGGGCTTTGTGGAATTAGTCAAGGTGCATGTAAACAAGCCCGGACATCCACGGTTATCAAAAAAAAAAAAAGTCACAAGGCAACCACCCTGGGCTGAAAAGCAGGCCTACGCCCAACTTTTTTGAAGAAAACAGAAAGAGGCAGATTTGGCTGATTAAAAAATGGTTTTTCTGGATGGGGGTTCAAAACTTGACTGTATCAGTTCACTCCGATTTTTAAATCATTGGTTGATAACATTTAATATTTTTATATATTTAAGATGCCATGCTGGAAACTGTAACTTTAAAAATAAAATTGAAAAAAAAAAAGAGAATTTATTTTTTAAATAGATGCTCATTGATGTTCCTTTTAGGTTTGCCTTTGATTTCAATGTAACCAATTGACTTCCTCTCGTGAAGTATGTCTGCAATTCTGAAAGGGCATCTTCTCCTCTCAACATTAAATTAGATTAACTCTGATGGTTAATTCACTTTCTTAATATCATCAAAAAAAAAAAAAAATCCACTTTCTTTACATTCCCAGCCTTGTTGTGTTGGTTTACCTTGCAAAACTATTTTTCAACTATTATTGCATTGTTTTAGAGATGCCTGTGTGACTTGACTCTTGTATTGCTTATTAAATAACTCAAGATATTTACAGTTTCCACATATCCATTCCAAATATTTACAGTTTCCACATATGCATTCCAAATTCCTATATGTTTATCTCTCTTGTCCTTATTGTCCCTATGAAAGCATTTGTAAGTTCTAGCCATCTCATAAGAAGTTACCCCTTTATTTTAAAAGCTTTTATTTATTTAAATTCACTTTGCCACTGCTTTTACATCATGGACCTGAGCTCAGTTGCATCTATAAAATGTCATATGCATACTAGAGATGTAAAGAAGGGTTTTGATATAATTCATGCAAATGAATAGCCAAGTTATCCGAAACCTATGTCTTTGGCATTGTGTATTGACTTACCTTATATCGCCCTTGAGGCCTGACTCGAGTGGTAAAGGGATGGGATGGGGTTATGGGAAGTTCCAAGTTCAAGTCTCAATGTGTATAAAAAACAAGAAGGACAAAAACATTATAAAAAAAATATATTTAGTTACCTTATGTTATCAGTCCTTTTATTTTTCCCAGTGTCTCAAGTTCAAGACAGACCAGGCGCAGGATGCAAAGAAGATGGAGAAACTCAATAACATATTCTTTACTCTGATGGCTAGAGGCCCAGAAGGTCATTTTCCTTTTCTCTAATTCTATTACAGTATTATTAATACAGAATGGATTTGAACACTTCATGGAAATGGAAACCTCCCTACTGTTTTCTTTTTCTAATATTTTGCCCAGTTCTGATAGACCGTTAGAATCACAGTAAAATATATAAAACTATCCAATGCTTACAAAGAATTAATCTATATATTTTTTTAAGCAAATGCTATGGCTTTTCAAAAAATCAAACTCATTTAGACTATACACTATAGTTGGCAATGGGATAAGGTATTCTTTGCATGTCCATGCACCGCCCATGTAAAGTTTCTTCATGTTCCGAAATGTTAGAAAGATAAGGTGAAAGTGAACCTGCAGCAGGACTTGCCATCTTCGAAATTGTCCCCATACGAACTTTGCCACTATTAGAGTTCTTTCATTTATTATTATTTTTTGTTATGTATGTTGTGTTTTTAAGGCTGTTCTAAAAGCAAGCCCTGCCTTTTCCTCCCTTCATTCTCTTTATCATGCAGTGGACATCTCAGAAGTTACAGGAAAAGAAGCGATGGAAGCACAGCCTGCCAAGAAAGGAAGAGGAAGGAAACAGTAAATTCGTTGTTATCACACAGATGGGAGGCTTTGTTCAATAATCCAGGGTTTGTGAATTATTTGGGAGTGATTCATATTTGTCAAACCATTGGGTTTTAATTGCAGATATTTCTTTTGCCAACTACAGTTCCTTTTTTGCTGAGTCCTCTTTAAATAGCATTCTGATTAGCAATTTTTTCTAGGGATTCCAACTACTGCTTTTCTCCTTTGTGTCCATTTTTTTGTGGATAAAGTTTTACTTTAGTTAACAAAGAAGCGATACTTTTGTTGTTTTATGCATGTCGATGTCATCGTAGGGTTGTAGTTTAACTTGGATTCTAAATGAGTCTGACAGCAAAGTTCTTGGTTGCCTTTAATCTGTGACACAACCATGTGATGCATGTCATAAGCTCCTTTATATAGAGAAGTGAAATTTGAGCAATGATGGATTGAATATGATACTCTTATGATTCTCATGGGTGACTTTTTGTTCACCCATTTAGTAATTAAATACACTCCAAATTGATCCTATTGTTCATAAGTCATAACTATATTTACTATTTTCATTTTCTTAACTCTTATTATTCTAGTTCATGTTTGGATGATCGAGTTGCGAAGGTGAAATGGAATTGGATTCAGGTTTTTTTATTTTTTATTGTTGAATACTTTAGTTACAATGTAGTAAACTGTCTTTACTGAGACTCGAACTCGGGACCCCTCCCTATGCATTGCCTTTTTGAAACATTGAACGCTCTACCACATTAACTAGGCATGATGGGCAGTTGGATTCAGGTTTTAGTTCTTTTTCTTACATTGCATTGTGTTGATTCATGTGGTTTCAAACTTCCTATCCAAACATTGTCACGCTGTTTTAGAAGCTAATAGAACTACGGATTGTATTGGCATGAAAGGTATTAGTATTATAGATTCAAGAATTTAGATGTCAAACTTCCTTAAAGATGTTACAAATATTAGCTTTGAAGATTGTTGTGGATCTTTATCCATTCACTTTTGTAAGCTTAGAGCTGTGTAATTTCCTTTCAAAAAAAAAAAAAAAAAAAACTTCCTATCCAAACATGAAGATCCGGATGGTCCTTCCTTTACCTATTTTTAATTCTATGTTATATATGTGACTGGTACTGGTAGGAGGATCCCAAGGCAGTAGATCTTTGCTTTTCTATGCTTTATCTGATTCAAAAGACAAAGTGTTACTTCCATGTGCCTCAAAAGCATGTGAAATTCTGCCCCTTTTTCCCTCCCAAACAATTCAAAAGGAGGAACATATTCTTCTACTAAAGCCAGGAAACAGTAGAATGGAATTTTGATGGGGGAAAAAGTATAGGACAAAGTGTATTGTTTGTTCATGATTAGGGTATGTTCCAAGGTAGAGAGTTCTAAACTTTTGTATCCACCTCTTTTGATCTCTTCTCTCAAAAGAATTGTCAATATTAAATAGCCTAAGAATCGTTACAAGAAAGCTTCCATTTGGATGATGCTTTGATGGGAGTAATACAATATCGGTATTGGATGTTTTTCTTTGAGAAACCTACTTTTGGTGATGGGGATAAGTTACACAAATGTTCTTGATGTTTGACCATATGTTTAACTTAGCCCTTAAACTATTTTTTGGGTCCAATATTGTTCTTAATACTTGTTTTATAGCTCAAATATGTCTTTCCCTTCAATAAAGTGAACAGATGGGTAAACGGGCGCTTAATGCCGTTAACATGTCACCCACATGTGGCATAATTTGTTGATGCGGATGTCCATTTGTGGGTGACACATTAGACCCCCTTTTGCCAATCTATTCACTCCTTTGATAGTAGATGGCATATTTGAGTTATGAAACAAACGTTAAAGGTAGCACCGGACTTATAAAAAGTTTAAGAACCAAGTTGAACATATGGCTAAACATCGAGGCATTTGTATACCTTAAACCTTTGGTGATTAGATGGAGTTTTTTTTTTTTTTTTCCATATTAACAAATCTTTGTGAGTATATTATGTAAATTGCCATAGATTAGAATGGTGGGTTTATTAGTGAAGAGGAAACGTTCGTCGATGATGTAATGTGATGAAAAACCATGCTGTATAAGCTTGTTGGCATGTGGAGTTTTGGATGGCTCTTTTGCTTCAAAACCCCTTTTTTTTTTTTTTCTTTTTTTTTTTAATTTCAGGTGTCTTGTTATTTAAAATTGGAATTTAAAGCTGGCATCTCTTCTTACCTCACCTGATATATATACTCAGCTTATTCCTTTCAACTTTTATGCTAGTCCACGAAAGCATTAACTAAATGAAATCCTGATGAAAATGTTTTTTTATTCCTCTTGGAACGAAAATTACTACAATAAATGTATTTATATAATCTAATAATAGAGGAAAAGATGCAAAAATACCTTTTTGTGTTTTACCAAATATCTCATTAATACATTAAACTTTTCGTTCTAAAAAAGGTCACAGTCTATTTTAGCCCTTGCCAAAATTGATAGCATTAAAGAGGTCAAATAGTATTAAAATCGATGTTAATTATTATAACATCGCCAAAATTGATAGCATTAAAGAGGTCAAATAGTATTAAAATTGATGTTAATTATTATAACATCTACGTGGTATCGTGGGACTCACTATTTCTTCATCTTTTCTCTCCCCTATCTCCTCTTCCTCCTTGAACACCTCCCACCAACTGGACCCAACCCTCACCCACCCTGCCCTAGCACCCTTCTAAGCCATTTTTCTTATTTTCATTTTTTAACTCTTGATTTTTTTATTAAAATAATTATAAAAAAAAGGTTTGAGGGTGCTGGGTGGGTCCAAATGAGGGTGAAGGATAGGGAAGAAAAGGGAGAAAGAAGAGATTATGAATAAGAGATGAGAGTGGGTCCTATTGTATTTATACCATGTTGACATTCGTCAATAATTAATGGTCATTTTAACGATGTTTGGATTCTTAACGATATCAGTTACGATATAGGTTAAAGTGGGTTATGGGAGTACTTTAAACTGGAAAAAAGTTCGAGGTATAAGTAAGGGCAAAAAAAAGTTCGAACTGTAAAGTACTGGTAAAAGAAGGGGTAAATAGAATGCATTTAAAGGAACTGGTAAAATTAATTTATACTAATGTAAAATTTTGTAATTTATTTCTTTGTTTTTAATTTCCATTTTCTCAAAAATTTCGACAACCGGATGTGGATTAAATTTTTGGTTGTCTTTTTATTGAAATTCCAAAAGAAATGGAAAAGAATGTGATTTTTATTATGATGCTTTATCAGTAATAGATTTATTAGAAACATTGTCTCTCTTATGTTTTTTCGAATCAAAAAATGGTTGAAATGTTTTATTAGTTGCATTTTCATTAGACATACACGTCCTTTTCTATTAAGAAATTAAAAACACACACAAATATATATATATATATATATATATATATATATATATATATATATATATGCTCTTTGACATTTTATTCAACTTTCATAGTAATTCTTTATTTGTTTTTTTTAAAACTAATCAATTTTAATACAATATAGTTAATTATTTTCACTCCCTTTTTATGAGCCTTTTTATGTACGTAATTCCTTATTTGTTAAAGTAAAAAATAAATATATCTGTATAAGTAGTTAGTTGTTGATTGTATATATAAACTAAACAAGTTCTTTATATTATTTTAGTTTTAATGTATTACGAAACAATACTAACTAAGCAATTGATATAAAATTACTTGAAGGGATTTTCTATTTGTAACCGTTATTTTGAAAAATTTAATAAATATATACTACTACTCTTAAAATTATATATAATTTGTATTAATAGAATTAATATATAATAGAATTTTTGGACCATTTCATTTTATTCACAAACACGATAATATATATAACATTAATTAAAACTATATCATAAGCCTTTACATTTTTTAGATAACAGGTATAGAATTTATTTTTAATTTTTTGTCTCTATCTTAATTTTTTTTTTCTAAAAAATAAAAAAGTTTTCTCAAAAATAAAAAATAAAAGAGTTGACCTCTGATATACAATTAGAAAATCGAAAACCGTTGACTCTGATATATATACAATTCGGAAGTCGAAAACCGTGAATTTTTATGAAATTTTTAACGGTAAAGTCAGTTATTTTCAGTTACTTTTTAACGGTAAAGACATTTAAATTTATATACTTTTAAAGAGAGAAAGAAAACCGAAGTTAAAAATACGCGGTCGTTAGAGCATCTCTAGCAGTAAAGCAATACTCTAAATTTAGAATCTAAATTAAAAAAAAAAAAGTTTCAATAGTGGAGTAATAATGGGAAATGCTTATTCTTGTCTTGATGATTAGTTATATTTGAGTAAATATTGTTGTCAGCTGTTCATCAGTAATATTGGATTGAATAATGGAAATTTTAATTTGGAGCTGATATGGCCAGTTGGGGTTCAAATTCAAGATAATAGAATGCGAGTCTGCGGTCTTAAAATCGAAAATCCCAAAGAACAATCAAAACCTGTCACAAAAGTGATTTTAGATTGAATCCACAAACAACAATATATATACGCCCAATTATAAACCGAAGAATGCAAAGAGAGGTTGGATCATGCGTCGTGTAGAATTAATCGATGTTAGTTGAGATTTTTACCTCATCTCGGGCTCGCGGTCGAGTCTGAGAGCCAGCCGTGAAATGAGGAAATCGTGTAGGAATGTCGGCCTTGACCACGGGTTCTTCTTCCTCCTCATTGTAGACACTTCTTCCTCCTCACTCTTTCTTAACATCCTTTGCAGTTTTTGATTGCGCTCGAAGGCGAGCAGCTAGGGCATTTAATTTCAGTTTTTTAAGCACGTAAAAGCGGCGTTGTTTAGTTCTTTGTAGAAACGGCGGCGTCGTTTTAATGGCGTATTAAAGCGACGTCGTTTCGAGCGGTCGAAAGCGGCGTCGTTTTGATATCTTGATTTTAAAAAATGGGGGCTAGATAAAAAGCGACATCGTTTCAGCCTGAAGCGCATTTACTCATTTTAACCTTCCAACCCCAATTTTTGCCAGGTTTCTAACCTATAAATATATTTTGTAACTTCTAATTAATTTCAATTTATAATATTATAAATAAAATAAGAATAATAAATGAACAAAACCATAAATCATATTTTTGTGAACAATATAAAATACAAATATAAATATAAATGTTATAATTGATACTCCAAAATAATTTCTTTTGTTGTGTACCATACATAATGTGATTTAACTATTAAAATAATGTTAAATATTAAAACATTTTATTTTATTAAAATTTTAAGCTTATTTAATTATGTATATATTCTAATAATTTATATAATATGTTAATAACATAAAGCGAAAAAATTATTAAAACAAATGTTTTAATATTTAACATTATTTTAAATTATTAAAAAAATTATATGTTATTAAGTTTTTAAACAATATAATTTTTTAAATCCTACTTAATTTAAGTTTGATTTTGTACTTGAGAAAATGACATCTTTTCGATGCGAGGTAGGCGGGGGAAATTAACTGGCAAATGAGAGGCGTGGCGCTATGCATATCTTGGATGACCATAACCCAAGATCCGGTGATCGATATTGGGCAACTGATGTCAAAGTTTTGGGATCGAGTGATGAAATAGTTTTTGGAGACCCGATCTTTGAGTTGACCCACCCACGGACTTTATGTTGATCCAAATCGATGGGATAGAGAATCTAGACATTATTGTATAAAATGGCATGAGATACTCACACAAATCGAAAATAAGCCGCAAAGTGGAACTAACATGCACCGCCCGAGGTCGAGTTATCACATTATTTATAATTTTTACACAACAATTATATTAAATTTATTTATTTCTAATTTTGTTTTTCTACAACGATGTCTGAAGCTGTGAATATGTTTCAAGCATATGTTAGGAGTCGGAGTGGATTCACGATCATTATTGGGAAGTCTTAAATCTTTTGTGATAAGTGGATGATTATCTGTGGCTTGTTGCCAGGCTGACTCACTTTGTTTATGAGAACTCATAGTACCACATATCTCTTATTTCCGAATCAAAATCAATATACTTGATCTGGCCAGTAGCTCTCAAGGAAGAGACCCCGGAAGAAAAGCATCTAAAGATGTGGCTTGAAAAGCAGGCGAATCCAGCGAATCTGAGTGATTCTATTCGACTACAATCAGTGAATTATGCGGGCAAAGTGAACGGAGGAAGGAATTTGTGTAATGACGAAAGCTGATTATTGAAGGAGCAAGCACAAAGGGAGGATGTGCAACTTGAAATTGCAAGACGTGCTGAAGATAGGATGCAGAAGGAGCAAGATAGGCTGCAGATGATCGACGATGCAATTATGTCAAAGACATCGCATGCATGGGTGAGCAGCCTTAGTATTATCATTTACGTAAGCATGCGATTATGGCAAGCGATAGAAAAATGCAAGTAAGCTCGACTTTAATATACTTCGAGATTACTAGCTATTTATTTTCAATGTAATTTCAATTTTTATCTACTTAATTAAAATGAAATGTTCATATTATCTATGTACTGTAGTAAAAATGATTAAAGATCTGTTAAGCTTAGAATTTTCATTCAAAAGCATGCATGCGTAGCGTAGAAAACGTAATATCGAAATAAGGCAAATTCAACCGATAACGCCTTGTCGTGTAAGCGTCGCGGATGTCTGATGATATCGTGGCGGAGGGCATAGTGGGTGTTCGAATCTCGAATAAGCGCGGTTGCTAGCCATAAATTGATCAAAGGGTACTCGGGCCTCGTGATACTTCAACTGAGCCATCGGTTCCTAATGAAATTAAGTAGTCGTCGTTCTTAGGAAGAGCTATTCTGTAAGGATTCATTGTGTAACCGGCTTATCATCGATTATCATGTTGTGTAATATAATGCACTTGTTTCATGATAAAATAAGTCTTTATGATGCCATGTCGACCGAGTCCTCGAAGCGATAGCAAAGCGAGCTTGGAAGCACCCCCAGTGCTCGTTCTGCACATCCGCTTTCGGTAACTCTCGTGTTTGTTTTGCGAAGATTCGTGAGCCCGACTCTTGAGGATCTGGTCGATTAAACAATTTTTGCCCATTTTTGGATATATCTGTCTGAATGGTATCGCGTATTGTAATGGTTGCTGATTTATGAACCAATTTCTTGAGAAGACCACGTCCTTAGCAGAGTTAGTAAGCGATTGGAGCGTTGAATGCATTAATATCATTGTTATGTTCGGGCGTGCGAAAAACATGCCCTTATCCGCAGGTAGTAGGAATGGCTTGATGCAATAGTCGGTCCGGTGGGCGTGCGCGATCTCTGTTCGTGATATCTTTGTAGCGGTTCGCAGCCCGTCGCATCTGATCAGCGCTGACATTCCGGGAAAGCCCGTTGATTAGCTTTCATAGCGGCTAGAGATGTCAGCCGCGTTTGGGGATCTGAGATATTCAGGCCCAAAAATTTCTACCACCCGCAGCGAAGTCGTTTGACCGCGCTCGATGGATTGTCGTCTCTCCAGTCTGACCTACTCGCCGATTGAGTCCTTGAATATATCGTATGCAGTATCTTAGTCTGACTATCATTTTTGTTCGGGATAAGCCTCATGTTGCGACATTTCTTCTTTGCACGAAATAATCATTATGTTGTTGGGCGTGGCCGTCGAAGCGAAGGCCAGAAACGCTGAAAGTGCACCAACGCGAGAATAATGTTTTAAATCGTGGCACCAGTTCTCAGCGAAGTAATCATTTGTGGGCGGGATGGCGCCAACCAGGTCGCGATGTAGGAGTATTGCCCTCGTTCTATCTCTAGAGCAGTACCTTGTGGTTTTATGCTCAAACTCGATGGTACATGTGATACGTGTTTTCTTTCTTCTTCATGCGAAGAAGATGAATCATTAAAAAGACATTTGAAAAAGTTAATTTTTTCTTGTAGTAATTGAATCGCGTGTGTTAACAAAATTGGCAAGGGATATCTTTTCTCGATTTATAGATGTTTTTAAGTGCTTTGTAATTCGCGAGAATGTATAAAAGCGCATTTAAATGATTTGTGAAATTAATCTGTTGTGCTCTATAGATAAGACTTTTATCAACTTCTGCGACCACAGATGTGATGTGACAAAATCATTTAATGACTGTAGATAAATACAGACTTCGATGGCTTTTTATAAGCGTGTGATTTGACAAATCAGCCCAGTGGCCATTCAAATATTGAGCAGATGTAACTTTTTGTAACCTAATGTGATGTGAGAGTCAATCGGTGACGTATTAAATCAGCTTCCAGATTTGTGAGTTTTTACAATGCGATGTAATTTAAGAAATCGACAAAATCTTTATCAACTACATCGGATCGATTTTATTAAATAAATAACGTTTATTTTAATACATATTTGACAAATTATTTATTTTTCATTATTTTTTTTATAAGAAGTACAATTTTTAAAAATTAATTAATATTTGTAATAAAAAAAAAAAATTCAACTACTAAAATTGTCATTTAAATATTTATATTTATATTTATATTTAATTAAATTTTTATTCACATATTTATTTTAATTATATTTATATTTATATTTTAAATTTAATTAAATATTTATTTATATTTATATTTATATTTTTTAGTAAATTTATAGTGTATGGAAGTAATATAAATAAATGAGAACATGATAATTATTAAATAAGAGAAAGGATAAAATTGAAATAGATTAGGATAAGATAAAATTTTAGATGTCACTCTTCAAATCTTAGTTAAAGCTTTTATTCAAAATCTTGATGATTTTTGAAGCAAAAATATATAAACTTTAGATCTTGATTTTTAGATATTCTTTGGAGATGTTAACATGAAGATAAAGGAATGGTAGTTAGACAAACGGTTATAAAAACACAAATTTTGATATTATTTTAAATTATAATATTAAATTCTTATTATTTACTTTTACTAATATTTGACGTATGTTTAAATTTATCTTCGGTTCTAATTATTGTCTGCCATGTTGAAGACAAATAAAATTACTTAAGGAAATTACGTTTGATTTTGTAAATATGTTTGTTTTTTAAATAAGTTTAAATTATTTTATAATATTTTGAAATTAATATAATTATCAAAAAATTGTTGTTGGAAAATTTGTTACTTGTGTGAGACAATTTATTTTTCTTCTTTTCCATGCAAATACTCAAAATGAAAAATGAATCTGATTAGGTCTCAATAAAAATAATTTACTATATCATAATTAAAACGTTGAGACCTTCAAAAAAGACACATAAGAAAACCCTTGACTCTAATATATAATTAGTAAGTTGAAAACCATGGATTTGTATGAAAAATTTTAACGGTAAAGACAGTTTTTTACCGTTAAAATTTAGATACTTTTTAACGGTAAAGACATTTAAATTTAGATACTTTTAACGAGAAAAAAAAAAACAAACCGAATTAAGGAATCTCAAAAGTTAAAAATACGCCGTCATAAGGAAGATATTAAGATTGTTAACGATAGTTATTTTAACGATAAAGTTTGTTAATTTATTTATTTTTGTTCTTAATAAAAACAAAAATTTTGATATTCTATTATGAGACTTATTTTACATAACGGAGTATAATAAAAATTTAAATGTTAAGAAATCTTTTAAATTATTACGGTTGTAATTATTGTCTATCATGTTGAAGACAAATAAAATGACTGAAGCAAATTATGTTTGATTTTGAAAATATATTATTTTTTCAAATAATTATAATATTTTGAAATTTATAATTATCAAAAAATTGTTACTTATGTTATAACTTAAGTGAGACAATTTGTTTTCCTTCTTTCCCATGCAAATAATAATGCTGAAAAGGAAAAATGAACACGGAGGGTAATTAAATAGCGTTCCAAAGGGCATAAGTAGTCATTAGACCATCAAATCATAGGGCACTAATTCAATCGAAAGCGGAGACTAAAGAAAACCCACGGGTGCGAAAGTACTAAAATACCCCCACTCGTAGAAATTTTTTCGGTTTAGTCAACGCTTTTCAGAAAAGTGGGACCCAGAGGCTGTCAGTCACCGACATAACAACTCTCCCCCCGGCGCAATTTATCGGAGCACCCAGTCAACAACCCTTGGGTCACGTACCCACTTTTCATACTCATTTTCCACGTGGCAACCTCCCATTCGTTAGCTTTTGCAACGGCTATGTTCAAGAGTTTTGACTCCAGTGCACTTTAATCCCTTAAAATATTTGCTTATTTTTATTTTTATTTTTATTATTATCAGTATTTAAAAGAAAAAATCAATTTGGATGTGAGAGGAAAATAAAGTGGATTTGAGTATAAAAAGAAAGAAATTTGGAAATAGATTGAAATTAAAAATTAAAAAATATAAAATAAAGAAAAGAAGGAAAACATTTTTCATTCATTTATTGGAAAAAATTTAAACAGTCCATTGGATTTTTCATTGAAAGAAATCCAATGTAGTGCCTTCAAAAGAAGAAATAATACACAAGATTCTCCTCTGTCTATAATATAATTTTGCTTCTATTTATCCTTTAATCTATATGTATAAATGGTAATAAGATGACTCAGATGTATATTTTTTTTGAAAAAAACAAAAATGAATTTGTTTACAGGAGGTCATTCAGATGACTGAGAAAATTTTTGAATGAGTAGATGCATTTATGAGAGTGGGAATTAAAAGGAAAGATGATGAACTTAAAAGGAAAAAAGATTGAACAGAAAGCATTTATGTGAATGGAGACAGGGAAACTCCTGCTGATGCATGCTCACTCTTACACCTCAGATGGACTGTGATTCATAAATGTGAAATGGGAAATAGCCAAAATTAATTAATACAAAAAATCTGAAGGGATTATAAATTAATTAAAAGCTGAAAATTTTCTGGGAAAAATCATAACAATTAAAAAAGAAACAGTGGTCTTGAGGTGGAGCCCACACACAAATCTGTGACAGAGACAGGAGTTTCATTTCAGAGGGTCTATAAAAGGGTCTTCCTCTCTAGAGTCTCTCTCCTGAAGGGAGACTCTCTCTCTCTCTTTCTAGTTTCTCTCTCTAAATTATATATATGTATATGTATATACATATATGAAAATAAAAAAAAAAGGGGGGTCGTAGGCTATTGGGGGGTGTGAAATCTATATGGTGAAGCAAGTCTTCAGTTTCACACCATTCAATTTCAGGGAGATGGGAGGAGAATCTAGGGTTTGACTACACAGCAAAAGGTCTGTTCTTTGGTGGTTTCCTTGAATTTTCTTCAAATTTTGGAATGGTACTGTTGTCTGCATGTTCATCCTTATCTTTGGTTTGTCTCATTTTCTTATCATTTTTTGCACACACACCATGTTGAATCTCACTATCTTTGGTCTTCATACTTTTCAAAAAATTGGACCTTTGTTGAATTGGAATTCTTCAAACTTTGTTTGAAGAAAACCCAAAAAAAGAAAAAAGAAAAAAAGAAGGCTTTTCCTGGATGTGGTTTTATTTGTGTGGAAATGAACTTTTGACCCAGATGGGTCTTTGTTATATCTGATATTGGTTGCTGAAGATTCGATGTCGTGGTGGATTTTTTTTTCATCTTCTATTTTCTGTGATTCTGCAGGTGCTAATGGTGTTGTTTGTGGGGCTGGGGGTCTTGGGTTTTGGGAATTAGGGTTTTTGGTTGTAGGGTAAAAAACATGGAGGAGGTAGAGAAAGCTAACAGAGCAGCCGTGGAGAGCTGTAACAAAGTTCTAGGTCTGTTGTCTCAGCCCCAAGATCAGATTCAGCGAAAAAAATTAATGGTGGAAACAGGGGAGGCTGTGATTAGGTTTAACAAAGTTGTTTCTCTTCTTGATACTGGTTTAGGCCATGCCAGGGTGAGAAAATCCAAAAATTTTCAAACCCCTCTTCCCCAAAACATCCTCTTAGACAAACCATCTTCCAAACAAGATCACCCATCAAAGCCTTTTCAGTTTCACCAATCCAATTCTCTTGAAAAATCAATTCTAGATGTAGGGTCAAATTCCAAGAACTCTATGGCATCATTGGAATTGACCCAAAATGGTAAAAGCCCTCTTCAACTTTCCCAACTCATACCATCTTCAACCAATTATCACCAGTTCCTCCACCAACAGCAGAGGCTGCAGCCCGATAAGATGTATAGGCGGAGCAATAGCGGTATAAATCTCAATTTTGATAGCTCCAGTTGTACACCAACAATGTCTTCCACCCGGTCTTTTATCTCATCCCTGAGTGTGGATGGTAGTGTGGCTAAATTGGACGGAAACGCCTTCCATTTGATTGGTCCGGCTCGATCAGATCAGAACTCCTTCCAGCCCAAGAGGAAGTGCTCAAGGGGGGGAGAAGAGGGCAGTGTTAAATGTGGAAGCAGCAGCAGATGTCACTGCTCAAAGAAGAGGTTTGCTATGTTCATGCCCCATTGCTAGTAATTATCTCGAAATTGTTTCTATTTCCTTGTAGTGGTGTTAATTTCTTGCATTTGTGTCTTTAATTTTTGCTTGAACAGGAAAAATAGAGTGAAGAGATCAATCAAGGTGCCAGCTATTAGTACCAAGCTTGCCGATATCCCTTCTGATGAGTACTCGTGGAGGAAGTACGGGCAGAAGCCGATAAAGGGTTCTCCTCACCCTAGGTATATTCCATTTGCTAAGCATTTTCAGTTGTGCACATCCTAGATTTTATATTACAGAATTAGTAGTAGGCTTGTTGAGTATATCTGAATGAACTGTTTTGATGACATTACCTCTGAGAGATGAGTGTATGTTTTATCTTCGATATCACTTTATACAATCTGAATAGAATCCCGAGCTTTTTTTTTTTTTTTTGCTGATTCAGTGTAGTTTGTAGGTTTTTTATTCATAGTATCTGTGGAAATTCTGAGCAAACTCTCAAATGTCCGGTGGAGTCTGAAAATTGTAACAGAAAATGAGTTTAGCGAGGCTTTATATATTGATTTAAGGAAATTGACCATGAATGCATTCTTTGAACTTGTGCAGGGGATACTACAAATGTAGCAGCATGAGAGGATGCCCTGCGAGGAAGCATGTGGAGCGGTGCTTGGAGGATCCTGCAATGCTTGTAGTCACATATGAAGGTGAGCATAATCACCCAAAGTTACCGTCACAGTCTGGAAACCAGTAAACTTCATGGGAAGGAAGAGAGTAGCGGAGGAGATCACACCATGCCCCCCCCATTGTTCAATGCATCAGAGAGTTCCTATTCATGGACTGACGCCTCGTTTGCTCCTGTACATATGTTGCATGGTTTGAGCTTGGGACATATTTGGAGCATTTTTTTTTATTGTTTTCAGTTCATCTTTGGTTTTTTTTTTTTTTCCTTTCATGGCTTGGGAGGATTGGGTTGGCTTTCCCAAGCTTTTTTTTAGCAATTGGGCAGGGAGGAGGAGGAGGAGCAGTGAGGAGGGGGGGCATGAACCTCAGGAATGGGGGGTCTCAACCTGTTAGAACTGTTTCTCATCTTTTATTTACAATCAGTTTTTTAAACATTTTAGTGTTCTTACTTTGAATGAATGCAATACCCCCTTCAGTGTGGCAGCTTTGTTTGGATTGATTGATTCCTTTTTCTTTTTCTTTTTTTGGTTTTCTGGGTTTTAGATATGCTACAAAACCAGAAGCTGCAATCTGACAGCTAGAACTCTGGTTTGATGTTCGCATTAATTCTTGGTAATTTCATTATTTCATATACCACCCACCATTTTCCCCACTCTTACAAGTTACAATAATACTCTCTATGCTGCTGCTGCTGCTGCTGCTGCTTGTTTTTGACAATCAAATTTGAATGATGAGTAGCAATGGTATAATTTTTATTGATTCAAACAAGTAATAAATTCGATAGAAACGCATAATCGAATTCGCTAAAAACTTTAAAGGATGATGCAGCGTCTAGGTTAATAGCATAGTGAATCGACTCAAAGCTTACTTATTTGATAATAAATCCTACAACGCCTAAAATACTTGACTTTAGATTTGTAGTATATTGATGACCATGATTAGATTTGTATTCTCTGTTTGATCGAATATGTTTTATCGTTTAAATTGTCCACACACGTGGTAATAAGACGATGAAAAACCAATCATTACATAAAGACGATATAGCCACATGCCATAAATTAAAAACTTAGATCTGTGTGGAATAAGTATAACTATTTTATCAAGAAAGAAAAATAATAAAAATAGATGTGGATGGGTGATTTCAAATCAAGAATCGCCAAAAAAATCCCCCTCATTGCAAACGTAAAATGGGGTAAAAGAAGGAGAGAAGAGTAGGGTTTTAATTCCATACTGATTGAGCAAGCAATGACAAGTCTTAAGATGATATAGTAAATTTGATTGAAGATGGCCTTAATCAATGGACTAAAATAGTCCAAATGTCTTTTTTAAGGAAAAAAATGGTGGTAATTAGACAAATTTGAGATAAGGAATTGGGTTTGATTAAAAATTGGCTTAATGAATAGAATAGAATAATAGAATAGGGGGTGGAGAATCTGAATCCAACAAAAAGTTGTTGCATGGGACTTAAAAGTCTTTTTTATCAAACTTGAATCTTTGTACCAAACAAACACCCTTTTGGGGAATTTGTTTCCTTTCTATTTTTGTAAGAGAGGAATTATTCATCTTTAAAGAATAAAGAGAGGGTCTCCCAACTGGCCAACAACAATGCATGTGAAGTTTTATTGGGGGACCAAATACCAAATCCCAAATACTAATCATCAACCTTCTATTCTTCCTCTATTGTCATCTATATAATAATATGACAATCTTTGGCTCCATTTAACTATTCTCTCTCTGAAGCTTCTGAAAATTTTCCCGGAAAATGTTTGGATCTTGCAGGATTTGGAGTTGGACCACTTTTGAACCTACTTCACAATTTTTATTTCTATTCTTTTTTTCCTTATAATTTGTAGGTTAGGGAATAGGAATAGGAAATGCCTAATGATGATCAACCAAGCCCATTGTCTGTGTGAAGCCCACTGGGCTTTGACTTTCTACTTCCCCCAATTACACCCAAAGATCTTTTATGTGTTCGTCAACCTCAACCACTAGGGAGAAAATTAAATAAAATAAGAACCACACACATGAGTAGGAATTTGCCATAGGCCCCACTTCCACCATTTTCTTTTTCAATTTTACATAAAAAATTATATAATGTTTTCCTATAGGGAAATAAAAATTAAATATTATTAATATATCCAAATTAAAGAAAGTGTTTGTTAATATAATCTTTAAGGTCTTACTCAAATGATAAAACGATGGGATCTTTAAAATACGAGAGGTTTCATATTCGAATCCTTATAAGAAATAAAATACTATAACGTGTGTTATATATAAGACTGATATGCAAAAATAGATGAAAAGTAATAAAGAATCCATTTTATGCATCAAATTTTATAATGACTTACACTTGGTTATTATTTTATAAGATTATTGAAAGATAAGATAAAATGTATTTGAAAGGCGTTCTTCCTTAATGATTTTTGAGTTTCTAGAAAATCTCATATATATTATCATTAAATATTTAATCTCATACATAAAATAAAAATGAATGAATGAATTATAATTGGAGATGAGTGGAAGAGTATAGACTTTGAACATTAAGGCGGCTTCTCATAATAACAATAATTGTGGTGATATTGAATGGGGGGAGAAAAGAGTTTTAAGTCGAAATAATTCATTTTAAAATATATATATATATATATATATATATATATATATATATATATATATATATATATATATACTTTATATATATATATATATCTGTAGACTTTTTTTAAATATTTATAAAGTCAGGATTTTTACTTTTAAAAATCGTATTTATTAATTATGATTTTAAGGTAAATTTAAAACTGTGTTTATTAATTATGTTTTAAAGGTTCATTTTTAAAATTATAATTAATGAATATAATTTTAAGGTTAATTTTTAAAATCGTAATAAGTGACAGGTGAATGGGATTTTTTTTTTAAATAAAAGGATTAGTTTGGTGAATTTTTTAAAGTGATGTTGAACGGGGGGAGAAAATCTTAAATGCGTCGTCAGTAGCGGTGTGGGGGTCACGTGACACGTTTCAAATGGTCAAATAAAAACACATGCCAAAAGTGATGAAGCAAGAATAAAAGTAGCCGCCACCCTTTAATTTAATTTGTGGTCAAAATTACTTTCTTTAAAAATAAATATTGATTTTTAGTTTTTTTCTTCTTCAAATTATTATCAAATCTAGTCTCTATGATGGAAATGCTCAAATTTTTTATTTTTAAAAAATAAGTTAGAAAGTATAATTATCATGGTTTCATTTTTATATTAAAGTCATAATTATCAAAATAGAAGTGTTATTCTTTAGTTTAAGAGTAAGCAGCCGGAGTTCTTTATTAGAGATGTCGTCATGTATTAAAATGATGCATGCGATATGTGAATGTGGCGTCGAGAGATAATGAAAATGTCGTTAAAAGTTTTAAGGGTGATAAGTTTAGTACTTTAAAGAAGAGGAATTGAAATTTATAATCGCGATTGGTAGATTGTATTTATATACTTGGTTATATTATATCATATTGAAACGAGTTTAATTATATTTTTTAATAAAAAGCATTATTAAATACAATCACTCGAATTTGATATCTATCGTTAAATAGCAATTGTTAAATTAATCTGCATGGCTGTCGAGATTGCCAAATAGCGTTAACACTCCATTTTACCTTCCATTGGAGTTCCTCTAACAAAAAAATAAATAAAAATGTTTTTTAACAACTAGGATACATTTGTCATTTAACATAAATTTGTAAAAAAAAGGGTTCTAACTTAAAAATCAATATCTGTTTCAAAACCAAAGCCACCATCTTCTTCCTTGGGTCAAACACTCAATCTGCAGTCTGCTCAAAGACGTACGAGGTCACTTCTTCTTCCCAATCACACAAATTCGATTGCCTCTTTTAACCCCACCCAATTCATCACTATTTATTTATTAACTCCATTCTTTTTACATCAAGCTACTTTCTCATTTTCATTTTTCCCAAAAAGCTTTTCTATTATCTAAATATGTCTTACTAAGAATCATATGACTCTTTTCTTTACTATTTCCTCAATCATGGTTTATATATATATATTCATTTTACAATACATTTAAAAAATATAAAATAAAATATGTAAAAAATCATAATTGTCATTTTGATTAAGAGTTATTAAGAGAATAGCAATTAGGATTTAAATCTTATTCTATATAAAGCTTTTGTTATCATTTCTACATATTACGTTTTTACAATAATTCGACCTTTCTAGCAATTTTCATCTCATTTCTTTACCAATCACTTAAGCTAAACCTTAAAAAGAAGCTTTTACTATCACTTTTTTAAAATAAAAAATAGTCTTTGTTAGATGAATGTGAAAGTTTGTTTTCAATTTAAATAAATGAAAATATTGAGCAAAATATGAGAAAAAAAAAATCATCCAAAAAAGACACTACAATTAGGGTAATATTATTTGCTAAAGAAAAAAAAATCAGTAAGTTGAATTCAAGGTTAGGATAATTGAAAAGGTTGCTTCGCAAGTGGTGTATAGAATAAGTAGCATTCAATGATGAGTCAACGGTCAAGTCAACAGTAACCACTATATGTTTCAAACCATTTTCTCTCTTAACTTCCATAATCCCACTGTACATTAATTTTTTTTTAAATGAAAATTTATCTAAACACGGAGGGTAAAAAGGTAAAAAAAGACAAAGAAACTTGACCGTCAAGGTTCGGAGATGTGGCGGAGTTCGAGGTTAATGCAAACCTTCGGCGAGATTCACGGCGGTGAAGGACGTTCAGAAGAGCGGCGCCGGGAGGTTCAGGTCGAAGCGGAACGGCTTCTTGTCCTTCTCTTGCCTCATCTTCTTCTCCTGCTCGCTGACCATCAAATCCACTGCATCCAACCTATATCCAGTGTAATCCGAACGTGTCGGAACCGCGACGGAGTCTCCTTCTACGCCGCCGGTTAATGGCGGCTGCAGCCAATGCTGCTTCAGACTCTTTCCAAACAAATCGGAAGCGCCAGCCACGGGAGATTTGGCGGAGGCGAAGTAGAGACCTCCGTCGCCGAAGTTCGTCTTGGCCTTCGGGCCGCGGAGGCTCCGGGCGGCATCGTCGTAAGCCCTAGCTGCCTCTTCCGCGGTATCGAAAGTCCCTAACCATTTCCGCGTCTTCTTCAAGGGATCGCGTATCTCCGCCGCGAACCGCCCCCAGGGGCGCTTCCTGACGCCTCTGAAGTGCACCTCCTTGGTGGACGGTCGACCAGAACTGGAAGGATGAGATCGGCTGTTGAGGGGCTCGACCGCCATGTGGCAGAGAAACGGTGACGGACGGAGGAGAGAATGAGAAAAGATTTGGTTGGTTAATTTGGAGAAGTGGCGGAGGTGGTGTCTTCTATTTATAGAGAGGGAGACAGTCGTTGTTAACGCCGACAGCCTTCGTTTTTTCTAATTTATTTTTATAATAAATAATGAATAATTCAGGAATAAATAAATTAAAAAATTAAAAAGAAAGAAATTAAGGATTAATGCATTGAATGTATGCGTGTTGAAAAGGGAATGGAGGATGGAGAAATGATGACAGTTCCTCTTTAATCTTTATTGTGTGCTCCCAACTCAAATAACAATACTCTCTATTTATTCATTATGAGTTTCACTTGGAGTTAGATACTTAGATTATTATGGATGTATTTTATTTGGAGTTTTTTTGTTATTGATGAGTTTGGATGTATTATTGATGAGTGTCGAGGTTTAGTTGTTAATAATTATTTTTTTATTCAGTTTATAAAGCGATAAGCGAATAGGCTGACTCATTGTTTAGTTAGAGCTACTTGTATTTTCGTATTTATTCATTTTATTTAGATTTAAGATTCTATACATTTTAAAGGATCTTTCTTTGTCCAGGTGATTCTTATTTAATAAAGTTATTTACTTGTTTTTCAAAAAAAAAAAAGATACTCTCAATTTATTATTTCATTTTTTTTTAAACCATAAGGTGTATTAAATGGTCCATGACCACAAAGAGCGATCTTAAAAACCAACTCAAAATTATTGATTAAATCAGAAGGGATCTCAACCATCTCATCTCACATATATATTTTTTTAAATTGAGGATTTTTTTTTCTTTTCAAATAATTTAACAACAAATAAAATTGTTTACTAGATTTATTTTTTATCTTTAATTTATAATAATATTTATATATTGTCTATAGAAGTACATTTTTATAGGAATGAGATTTTGACAAAAATACATTTTTTTTTTTCTTGTAAAGTACCTTTTTACTTTTGCTTATAAAAAAGCAGCTGAATTTTTCTTATTAGTTCAACGAGATTTAAATATTATTTATAGAGTGCCGCCCGACAATTACAGGCATAATATAACAATGTAATATATAAAATGAATAAAAGTTATAAAAAAAAAAAAAGAAGTAGCTTGAATTTGATTTTGAATATTAAAAACTAAAAATCTCAAAACTTCTATAAGTACTTAAAAAACATTTAAAATGTAATAAAATGACCAACCAACAAACCCAATTAATATCTTCTTCTCTTTTTTTTATGTAAACCCAATTAATCTTATTAGCTCCAAATAAACATGATATTTATCATATTCCTCAAAATTATGTTATTGTCCATCACAATAACTGAGACCCAATATAAGTATTATAAATTCATTTTTGAAAGTTAAAAACTCATTTAAAGGTTTTACAATAAATTGTTCTTGTACTTGGTCGAATTTCAATAGAATTCAAAACTAAAATAAAAGAATTTCATTTTACTTTATCAAAATCCTAAGTAGAACGATGCAGCATAGCGTCTTTAAATCACGTGCGCATTTAAAAATTGTCCGTATACGATTTAGGAATTATCGCGACAATCTGCGTCGATGTTACATTATGAGTCGAAGCTATTGATTAATTTATGAAATATTAGCAATTAACGACATATATGGGATGGTAATACATCTATATTTCAGGGTTTGTAATATATTAATAATAATGATTTGATTTGATGTCTTTTTCATGCGTGAATATGTTTTTCTCAATTTCTAAATCATTAAATACGAGAAAGCGTTATATGAATGGCTTGAATAAAATTGTTGTATTAAAATGTCCTGAGAATCATATAAAAATGATATAAATTGATAATTTTAAAGCAAGAATAACAGAAAAGAAAAAATTGCTAGAAAAAAAAAACAATTTAATGTAAAAATAATAATAATAATAATATTAAAAATAGAATTGAAATAAATGAGGGTGAGGGTGAGGGTGTGAGGTTGGGGGGTTTGTGGAAAAAGTGAAGCAGTGGGGAAGAGAGAATGAATTGAGAAGTTGACACGTCGAGAGAGTGGGCGGCGCTACCTCAACCTCAAGCCGAGTACACCGAGTTTAGGAGTTAGCACGCGGCGGCAAAGGCAAAGGCAAAGGTTTTGTTTGGTCGAGTGGTTGGGCCCACGCGGCCTGACTCTGAAATTATGGGTACAACTTTCCTAACATTAAAGACGACGACTACTACTACTACTACTACTACTACTAGTCCATTTTTACCACCTACTTCCCTCACGTGCTCCTATTTAATATTTTATTCACTAGGTACTCTAGCCTCTACCCCCCACATGTTTGGAATATTTTTCACATTCCCTTCTAGCTAGGAATTGATTTTTTTGTTTCTTTGTTTGGTAAAACACTTATCTTTGATTTCTTTAAAGAAGTGTTTCAACAAAACAAAACAAAACAGATAGAGCGGATAAGAGCTTAGATTAACATAAGGGTTTGGAAAGGATCCAAAGTTTTTTGTGAGTTTTTATGTAATGTAAAATAAATAGGTATTTCAAAAATATATATAAAGAAAAAAAAAAAAAAAGATAGTAAGAAGTGTGTCTGATTTGAGTTTCTTTCCTTATTAAATATAGATAAATAAATAGAAGGAAGGGGAGGAAGTTTCATAAATATAAGAAGAGATGGTGGGGGCATAAAGCGACAGACAGCAGAGTAAGAGAAGAGATGGGAAAACGTGAAAGCGTTTAAGGTGGTAGTTTGAACTTTGAATTGAAAATGATGTGAGGAAGGAAGGAATGAAGGAAGGAAGGAAGAGAAGAGAGGGTGTAAATTGTAAGTGTAATGTGTTTCATAAACAAAACGTTTAGGCCTCCTTGAAACGCGGCTTGTGTTGGCTTGGGTTATAATGGTTGGTTGGTTTAAGTTTCTGCGTCATGTGACTCTCACCTCCTCCCCTCTACATATTGCCAATTTTAGAATCACACCCTCACCTCCACTCAAGGTTTAAAATATCTGATATATAAGATATTGATAGAAGTTAAAACGATATCGATCATCGATAATCGATTGAATAAAAAATCAAGAAAATATCGATAATATATTATGATATATCGAAAATATATCGAAGATATATCCACGAATTAATAATATTTAAAAATCGTGAGCTTAATCGTGATTATGGATTGATCGACGATTTAAAGAAGATCCCAATAGTCGGTCGCGCGAATTAAATCGGAAATATTATAATTAAAATCACCAGATTTTTATCGTGCGGTTATTTTTGGCTAAAAATGTATAAATATCTCTAAAAAATCTAAATTCGGGTTTGATCGTAAATTACTCTTTCTCTGTGCTCCCAATCTTTTATTTCGGCTTCAATTTTTTTTTGTGATAGTTTATATGATACTTTCATATTTTAAATTAGTTAATTTAGTAATAATATATTAATAAAATTAACGTTTAAATGTTAGTTAATATTTGAAATCGAGTTATATATTAATTAATATTGTTTGTCATATTATAAATTTATAGTATTATATGAATTTTTATTATTTTAAATTAGTTTAATTTGGTATAATATATTAATAAATTAATATTTCATGTTAGTTAATATTTGAAATCAAGTTATATATTAATTAATATCATGTATGCATATTATAAATTTCTAGTATTATATGAAGTACTTTTCATATTTTAAATTAGTTAATTTGAAGTAATAATATATTAATAAATTAACATTTCATCAAACCAGTTAATATTTGAAATCAAGTTATATATTGAATTAATAATATGTATGCATATTATAAATTTATAGTGTTGTATAGATTTTCATATTTTAAATTAGTTTAATTTAGTTATAATATATTAATAAATTAATAACATTTCATGTTAGTGTATTTGAAATCAAGTTATATATTAGTTAATATCATGTATGCATATTATAAATTTATAGTGTTATATGAATTTTTCATATTTTAAATTAGTTTAATTTAGTTATAATATATTAATAAATTAACATTTCATGTTAATTAATATTTGAAATCAAGTTATATATTAGTTAATATCATGTATGCATATTAGAAATTTCTAGTATTATATGAAGTTTTCATATTTTAAATTAGTTTAATTTAGTAATAATATATTAATAAATTAATATTTAATGTTAGTTAATATTTGAAATCAAGTTATATATTAGTTAATATTGTGTATACGTTATATTATAAATTTATAATATTATATGAAGTTTCATATTTTAGTGGATTTAATTTAGTAATAATATATTAATAAATTAATTTTTTATGTTAATTAATATTTGAAACTGTGGATAAATTTCGAATTTTCTATCTATAAAAAAGTTATGGATATAAGTTAAGACATTTATGTATGATATGTTCGATTCTATAATCAATATTAACAAAATAATATATCTTAATATAAGTATTGTTTTTATTAAAATAGATTCTTCCGTTAAATACTAAAAACCACCCTTCGCCATGGACAAAAATCGCCAATTTCGTAGATTTTTTGGGAGAAAAATCGGTTTCGGTGATCTTGGAAAAAATATTAGGATGGAAAAATCGAGAAAAAAAAAAAAAAAATGGCGTGCTTTATTTTCCAAATAAGCAAATTTTTAAATGAAACATTTTCCCCGAAAAAAAAGCAAATTTTACCTATAAAAACGATTTTTATGAATATATAAATTGTCTACATATATTTATAATAACATAACAAATAAATAATATCTGCTACTACTTGTAATAATATCTTGTAATATATTAAGCCTCATGTATTTAATTTAATAGTCTTAATAATTTGATTTTAATATCGTATTAAGATAAAAGATAAGATTTTACCGTAATCACATATAATTAAAATATGAAAAATTTTAATAGCAGATATTTTTGTAGAAATATCATGGAGTATTTCTTAGATGTTCAGATATTTCGTAAATCACGAGTCTGTATCTGTCCAGGTATTCTGGAATGTTTTGATCGCTGTAGCACCTTCTTCCTCTAACTCCTACGGTACTAAACTCGGTTGGTTGCTTCGGCTTCGGCTTGAGGTAGCGCCGCCCACTCTCTCAGCATTATCAGCTATAATTCCTCTCTTCCCCTGCTTCACTTTTTCCACAAAGACCCCAACCTCAGACCCTCACCCTCATTTATTTCAATTCTATTTTTAATTTTTTTTTTTTTTTACATTAAATTGTTTTTCTTTTTTCTAGCCCCCTTTTTTTTTTAGTCATTCTTATTTTGAAATCATTAATTTATATCTATTTATATCGTTTAATCTGATGATTTGGTTTTAAATAAATGCTTATTTTAAGCGTTTAACATGTATAAATGATTTGAATGGTAAAACAGATTTGATGAGACATCAAATCAAATCATAATTGTTAATATATTGTAAAATTAAAGTTCATATATATTCTAGACATTATGTTTTACATTGTAATATTATGCTCAAATTGTCAAGGACACTTCCTATTAATAATATTTTTAAATCTCTTTCATTGGAACTAATAAGAAAAAATTCCATGCTTTTTTTATTAGCAAAAGTAAAAAGGTACTTTTACAAGAAAAAAAAATGTATTTTTGTCAAAATCTAATTTCCTTTTTATCACTAGAACCAAACCTCAAAGACAATATATAAACATTATTATAAATTAAAGATAAAAAATAAATCTAATAAACAATTTGATATGTTGTTAAATTATTTGAAAAGAAAGAAAAAATCCTAGAAACCCTTCAGCATCACGTGACTACCACCTCCTGTCCTCTACATATTGCCAAGTTTAGAATCAAACCCTCCCTCTCTTAATCAACCCATCCTCTCATTAAGTCTTTCTACCCCCTTCTCTTTCCCACTCAACAACTTTTCTTTAATATATATATATATATTATTGTCAGACTATGAGGCTCCTTAGCGCTGGCTATATAATTGGCATACCTAATATGAGTTGAAAGAAATCACAAGGACGATAAAACTTTTTATGGTCAAATTAAAACAAATTACCGACCATAATATACAAATGATTTATAAATCACATGGCAATATAATAAATGATTTATAAAAGACTTGCCCACTTTCTGTTTGTAAAAATGTGCAAACCTCATTTGCCTAAAGGATAAAGGTATCATTAGAGGTTATAGGCCACCCCAACACCACCAAGCACTGTAGCACCCACCTCTTTTGTGTTTCTGCGTAGCGTCTCGAGCAATCTTTATCACAAATGGTTATTGAAATATATTAAAATATTATATTATCTATTTTAGTAATTTTAAGTCGCTTGGCAATCTTGTCTATTTTTAAGTATCAGTTTAGTAACTTTAAAAAAATCCTGAAGGAGGTCACTATTGTTCAAGAAGACGGATGAAATTTGTGGAGATGTATATGAGTCGGCTATTTTATTTTTTATTTTATCCTAACAGTTTTTATATCTGTGGCGCAATTGATTTGTTTGTTGGCTTACAGGTGATGATGATTTTAACTGCTTTCTTTTAGGAATTATCTTTTTCCACTACGGATTTATTTGATTTCGAAATTTTACATTCGCCTTTGTCTTTCACCTGTTTAGTTTCTTGGGGCATTAATGCCGAGAAAAGGGAATGGGAGGGAGGGAGGGAGGGAGACAGACAGACAGACCTGGATGACCTGTGGGTTTGAAATGTGGCGAGGGAGATGGGGTACAGATCACGTGTGGCGAGTGGAGTAGTATGGTAAATAGGTAGCGAAATAAACAGTTTGTTAGAGGGGATTTTTAGAAAGAAGCTAAAATAGGCCCCGATATGGGTTTATTGAGCTGCGAAAATCTTTCTCGTTAATTGAGTTGTCAATGACTCTTTCTTCATATAACAAACCTTCTCAATACTGTTCACTAAGATACCAAATAGAGGCCATGGAGATGAGGCCCATTCTCAATACTCAATAGTCAATAGTCACTAACATCTTCCAAAATTTCAATCCTCAACTACTCACTCACTCACTCACTAAGATTACCAAATTTCAAATAACCAAAGTGATGTCGTCTAGCTTTTATATTTCAATTTGAAGGAAACTCCTGATTCAATTGAAAGACCCGTCCTCTCTATATAACAAAATCACATGTCCAATTACCTAGAACAATTATTAGAGTGTTCAAAGTTTAAAAAATAAAAAAAGACATTTAAATAAATGAAGAATCTTAAATTCGAGTTAATAATTTACTATCTTATAAAAAAATATTTAACAGTGAAAAAAAAAAAAAAAACTCATCTGTCCAGCGAAGAGAGGTGTCTAAGCCAACATACTGTTTTTACATACAACAGAAATTAAAATAGAAAACTAAACCCGGCGCCCTCCCCCCCAATATGGTCTAAACAGTATGAATAGCTTACATCGTTTTACTATTTATTTAAAAACCAACTTAGAGTACCTTAAAACTTATTCCATCCAATAATTTCTTCTTTATTTTGCGTTTAAAATTTTAGACAATTTTTTTCCATAACAATAAAATTGAAAAAAAAAAAAGGTTTTAAGGAAAATTTCCAAAAATAAAACAATTTAATTTCCAAATATATATATCAAATGGATTGAATTTTGGACATATTTAGTTTTTTTTTTTAAATTTACTAAAATGATTTGAAAATAAAAATAATATCCAAACTAATGCCTAAAGAGAAATATTGTAGTCACTAACTATAACATTAACTTAAAAAACTTTCACAACATCTATAATACCACAAAAGCATTGATTTTTTTTTAAAAAAAAAACATAATGTTATAATGATTATTCTTGACGTGGCTTAAAAAATTTTACTTTGTAATCTTGTGGTTAATCTTGTAGTGAGTAACTGTTGCAGCATTGATTTTTTTTAAAAAAAAAAACACTTAATGCTGTAGTCACTCACAATGCTATTAACTTAAAAAAAATTTTAATGTAATATATATATATATATATATATATTTATCATCTGGTGAAAGATCCGGCACCAATGGTTCATGAACCAACACAACCTATCCTAAATAAAATTATGACTTGTCCGGGAGAGTTTGACCAACAAAAAGTTCACAAACGATGCAATCAACAATTGCGGCATTTTTTGGCTCTTCCCCTCTCAGGATTCAGGAATATGCCAAGATTCATAGTATCGAACTGTAAAAGTAGTAGGTGAAAAAAAAAAAAACAATGAGCTTGAAACGATGGAAAAAGGTGCACGGACCTACTTTTTTTTTTTTTTTTTTTTTGGTTGAAATAAGATTACGAAGATCCACAATAATCCAAATTTTCTAACAGTTTTAGAAAATTGGAGTACCAAATATTTGAATCAATATTGCAAATATATATTTCAGCTAAACAATCTACTCCTTTATTCACTCCCCTATAAATGACAATAATGGTAAATATTTAGACTCTAAGCAAGCCTCCAAATATCCTTTTTTCAGAAAATTAATTGAACTAATTAATAGCTTAATGCTGAAAAAGGTGGAAAGCCATTGATAATAGCTTAATGCTGAAAAAGTAAACTACTTTTTTTTTGTTATAGTCATTGATAATTGCTTTAAAATCCCCTTCAATCTCCAAGTTTGAAAAACTATTAGTAGTAGTTGCTAAAACCCCATCTCCCAAAGCCACACCCGAAGCACTAATATTGTTAATTCTTAAACCACCAAAATTTAATTTGAATCTTTCATTAATAAGAAAAATTCATCTAATCCATTTTCCAACCGTACGAGAGACATTTTGTTCTTTATTATTAAGATAAGAATCACTCGCAACCAAGGATAGAAATATCGATTTCGACGAATATATTGATGGATATTTTTATAAAAATATCGATATATCGGAGAATTAGCAATCTTTAAAATTCGTAGAAAATACTTTGCAAGGAGTATAAAAATGGCGTTAATTATCGAATATCTCATTGAAATTACATTCTGATAGGCTTTTAAAATCGAAATGAAGATCGATGTGTTCTGAATTCGCGAAATTTGATAGAGGATTTCATCTTGATAAAGGCAATCTTCATCTGCAACGTAGTATTCGATAATATTGATTATAGGATTGAGCGTATGCGTGTATAAATCGCGGCGAGCATATGCACTTCCGATGGATAGGAAATTCGGGATTCGTCAGCATGCTTTCGTTTCAAATATTAATTAACATTTATTAATATATTGTGTGAAATATTAATTTATTAATATATTATTAATGAAATATTGATTTATTAATATATTATTACTAAATTAACTAATTTAAAATATGAAAGTATCATATTACCTATCACAAAGAAAAAAAAAATTGAAGTTAAATAAAGATTGGATATAGGTAGATAAAATCTGTGATCAAATTGAATGATTTTAGAAATATTTATAGATTTTTTTGGGTCAAAATATATGTTGGATGATCAAAAAATCTTTTTAATTTAATTATAACCGTTGGATTTAATTTTTGTGCGAAATCGGCCAATTCGTCTTAACTTTAAAGAAACTGAATCGATATGAGTTGAAGATTTCAAATGCGATTTAAATATATCTCCAGATATATCGATATTTCTTAAAAAGTGCGTAACGTTTAATATTTCCACGATATATCAGTCCAAAACCAATATATCACCAATATTACCAATTTTTTACTAATTTTTCCCTCAAACAATTATCGATTGCCGATATCGTGTTGAATATCACTAATATCCAATATATCGGATATTTTTACCCCTGCCTTAGATCACATAAAAGAATACCCTTTTCTTTACCTCTTTCTTTTCTTTTTTTTTTTCTTTTTTTTTATATTTCCCCTCTCCACCCCTTTTCTATTCTCTTGTTTTGATGATCTAATAGATGTCAGGGACTATAAAATAACAACAACGAAAACAAAAGAAAAGGCCAGAAACCCAGCTTTTACCCTCCCCTTAAACTGGCCGATATATCCGCCAGTATCGGTTTTTTTTATTTTGTTTTTTTTACTAACCTGTATTTTTTTGTCGGATATATCGATATATCACCGATATTGACCGATATTTTTCCAATTTTTCGAATAAACGATTTTAATTTATAAAAATTATGTCGGGATGGCCCAACACCCGAAATATCAACTATATATCATTGATATTTCACGATTTTTTAATCCCTGCTCGCAACTTTACCAACCTGAAACATGAGAATCTAAAGACGTGGATGCTTGCCACAAAACTACTATGGTTAAGGGCACATAATCACTAGCCCACATTATTCTGCAATCGCACCCTCCAAATGCAATCCATTTTGACTTCAGCAAAGATCTCGGGATAAGACACCATGCTTTTATCTACTAATGCAAATGAAATTTGTTCATCAAATAAAATTGATATGAAACATACAAGTTTCTAATCAATAGCCAAAAAGGCAGTCAACAATATACTTTTGTCATTTATTGGTTCTAACAGAAGCTAATAATGAGAGAACTAGAACAGATAAAAACAGAGCAAAATCCAGTCTAGATAATGAGTACTTTTTCAACGCAATAGAATGGGCATAAGCAAAAACTCTTACTTCAGAGGAATGAACCTGGAAGAATGGGTGGCACCAATACCAGGCCTTCCATGCTTGACAGGTTTGTATGAGATTGAGAATTCAGCCAGATAATGACCAATCATTTCAGGCTTAATTTCAACTTGATTGAATGTCTTCCCATTGTAAACCCCAACGATGCTGCCAATCATTTCAGGTACTATGATCATGTTGCGGAGGTGAGTTCTAACTGGTTCTGGTTTCTCACCAGGTGGTGCCTCCCGTTTCTGTTTTAAGACATCAGAACACCAAAATGTAAATTTTAATGAATTCAATTCCCCACTTCCTTTCATCATCACTACAAATTAAAGCCAAAGATAAGAAATTATTGTATAGCTAGGGGTTCCTTAAGAAAAGGAAAACCGACAGCATAAATAACTCTTTATAAACTTTCTTTAATTACAAATCTCTCAAATTATATATAACATACATGTCAGTACCGTGCTACCACACATTCTTGCAAGGGCAGTTACTAAACAATGTCAATAAATAAACTGTATAGTAAACATCACAACTAACTGATGAATAAACAACAATGCCATTTTTACTTGAACACTAGACAGGTGTGAGTTTCCCATGGATTAAGCCCTTGGAAAGAATTAAGATAAGGCTGGAGAGAGTCTAGCCCTAGAACAAGTATCCCTGTTGGAAATAGTTGATGTACAAGTATTTGGAGGGACTTCTAGATTGGTTGAAGGATATTATTATTTCTCAACTTTTCAGGTTTGCTTCGAATAAATAAATAAAAAACGCTACAGTACCAGATTTATGGTTGAAGGGGTGGTGGGCGAGGAATCTTAATATAATGAATCTCCCGAATCACAAATAATAAGACAAGAATACCAGAAAAAAAAAACCCCATCAGGGCTATTACACAACAGGAGTAAATGCTATACAGAATATGGTTACAGCAAAGAGGTCACTAGCCTAAAACATTTCATCATGCCCATGCATAAATCCTGTAGAAGGGACAAAGATAAATAAAAACTGGAAAATCTTAATTAAAGCTTATGTAATGGCAGTTCATGGAAGGGACAAAGGGATTAACTCACGGAAACACTTTCGAGCAATGAGAAATGGAAAAAGGCTAGTAAAGGAAATTATACTATCCCATAAAAACCAGGGCAAGAAACTAGTATAAAACTCTCCAAACAAAAAATCCTCAACCTTGAAAAATAATACAATCTTATATGAAACTGATTTAATCATTTAAATCTTATTAATAAGATAGAAATTGATAACAGAAGGAAACAATAAACCGATATGGCATGATGTACATTAGATACCATACATTCTGGGGTACACTTAAATGATATTGTGTACATGAAGAAAATAGGAAATAAAAGAATTTGAAATAGGATCAGAGAAGCATATGAAAACATGGTATGCCAGTCAGAGTTCAGAAGACTACAGAGTATGGATGCTACTCCAACAAGATCTTAATGCATGCTACATTTAATAAGATCCAACAGCCAAATTCCAATTGAAGTATTGTGTTTAGTAACAACTCCCCACACTGAACCACAGCTATGACTACATTGTCACCAATGTTTTCTATAGGCATATATGCAGGGCAAGGGATTTAGTAACCAACAGATTAAGAACAAGCTTTATATATTTAAACATAAATTATGAACTAGAAACAAAACAGAGCAAATTACGGAAAAAATTTTTTTTTTTTTTTTTATCAGTAAAAGCAAGTATTATAAAAGAAAACTTCCAAGAGTACCGAGCGGACAAAAGGAAATGAAACACACGAGAGAAGACAAAAAAAGAAAACCAAAAAAACTACCTACACCCCAACCATGTGAGAAAATCTAAGACAGAGTTTGTGGTGTCATTGCCAAACAGGTTGGCCCAACTCCACAAATTGGAAACAAAATTAATTTTAATCCTTTGGGTTGAGGTGACCTTGTTCTCGAACGCCAGTCTGTTTCTAGCACACCATAGAGTCCAAAACAAACACATGGGTGCTGCTATCCAAATTTTTTTCCGCTTCTTTCCCACAGCGACACCTTGCCAGGCTAAAAGGGTGTGAATGACCGAGCGGGGAAACACCCAACTAACCCCACCAATTGACAAGCGAGTCCACGACATTTTAGCATACTAGCGATGGATCGATCGTAGTGCATGGTGCTCCTCCTCACCTGACTTGTCGTTTGCAAAAGCCATTCATGACGTTTGAGATTATCACGTGATGAGAAGCGCTTCTTACGGCATTCGAGTAAAGATCTGCGATTTTGGAGTACGGCTGAATTCCAAATCGAAGATAGAAATCAAAAGTAGGGGAAATATCGTAACCTTTATACATGGCCTTAAGCGAGAAACTTTTTTTGCCTTAACCCCATTCCAATAAGAGCATATCTTCCCCCGTTGGCCTGAAATTTTGGTCATGGAGAATTTGAAGAAATCTTGCCATCTCTTCAATCTCCCAATCATTGAGAGATCTTAGGAAGGTTGGGGACCAGCATCCAGCCCCATCGCCGCTCTCCCAGATATCTGCGACTCTAGCCTCCTTGTTCAGAGCCAAATTATAAAGGGAGGGAAACATGGCACACAAAGCCTCCCCACCGCACCATACATCTTTCCAGAAATTGATCCTTCTTCCATCCCCAAGGGGCAAGCGAGTTACGGAAAAAAAGCGGACCACTCTTTCCTGATCTCCTTCCACAAACTGGTTCCATAACCACCTCTAAGATCGCAGGTATACCAGCCTCTAGGTGATTCGCCAAATTTACAACGAATGACCCTCCTCCAAAGCGAAAATGGTTCAACATTTATAGCCTTTTTAGGAATGTAATATCAGTCCAAAACTAATATGTAGACCAATACCACAGACAAAATGTAAAATCAATACCACAGACAAAATGTAAAATCAATACCACAGACAAAACTAACATGTTGCAATGTAAATGGAGAAACCAATACACAGGCAAAATGAAAATGTGTGGTTTGTAAAAAAAATAAAAAATAAGATTAGTAATTTGCATGACATGCATATATGCAAATGTACCAAAACTACAAATGTTTAGTTCAATTCCCCTTTTCGTAGGAGTTTGGAATCAGACTGACGTGCAAGAGTCATTCAGCATTGCAAGGACAATCTAGCCTATGATAGCCTGTTTAAATCTCATCATTTTCCAAACTCCATGGTATCAAAACAATGTCATAATTATCTCACACGTTGATAACTACAATGCATCAATAACTTCCTTTCCATTTGAATAATAGGTGGATACATTGGCTCAGTTACTTGGGCGTTTTTTCAGCCAAAGCAAAATTGAAAAACAACTAAAAAAACAAAAAAGGACCATCATATATGCAATGCTTCACAAGTTTGGGATCAGACGGCGTGCAAGAGTCATTCAGCATAGCAAGGACAACCCTAGCATATGATAGCCTGTTTAAAATCTCATCATTTTCCAAACTCCATGGTATCAAACAATGTCAACTTTATCTCAAAGCGTTGATAACTCCAATGCATCGATAACTTCCTTTCCATTTGAATAATAGGTGAGATAACTTGGCTCAGCTACTTGGGTGTTTTTCTGCCAAAGCAGAATTGAAAAAAACAACAAAAACTAAAAAAAAACAAAAAAGGGCCATCCTTATATGCAATACTTCAGGATTTGGGATCAGACTGACGTGCAAAATATATTCAGCATAGCAAAAATACATTAAGCTTATGCTTAAACTGTTACTCTCATCATTTCCCAAACTCCAAAATCTGAATTGATTTCATAATTATATTGTCCTTACAAATGAGACATCTAACCAACAAAAATTAACAGGAATATTTATTATCACAAGAGCAACAAAGGATTGCATAATCACAGATCAACTGTAATAAAAAAATTTCACATGAGATTCATTTATAAGAGGACCCTATAAGCAAAAAATTGCATGATTATCATTTCATCACAGCCTGCCCATTTCAACCACAATTAAGAGTCCAATAAAAAGAACATAAAAAAAGAAAAAGAAAATCGAAATCATAATTAAATTAAATTTTGTGAAAATCCTAATCAAATCAGCCAAGGGAAAAACTGTAGAAGAAAATAGTTAGCTTGCATAAAATAATATATATAAAGATGTTTATATGCTTCATAACCCGAGGAAGAAAATGCCTGAGGCAGACCTTCAGTTCCCAGATAATACATTTAACAGACCTGATGAAATCTTACAGGCTTAAGACACAATGCAACTGCCTTAGGAACCTCAAGACAGCAGGAGTAAGGAAGTGATTATATAACTATTGTCATGATAAGCTATGAACTAAAATTCCCTTAACTTTCTTTGTTGGGTTGAGGTCCAGCAATTCTATAACGTTAATCCTTGCAAATTAGACTTGAGTGACACTCCATGATTTACACCCTGAGATGCAACCCACTAAAAGAGAAAGAAAAAAAAGCGAATACCACCACCACCTTCCTTTAATATAAACACAGTCACACTCAGTTTTCTGGTTCGTCTTAGAAGAACCAAATAGGCTGAGAAAAAAGGACAACTGAAACATAAAGACAAGCCCCCCTCCTTCGGAGATTAGAAAATCCAAGTAAACAATTCCAAAATTCTACCGACATGAAAGCTTGATCCAACCATACCAAAAAGACCCCAACCTAATCAATATATAAAGTTAAAAATATAAAATCAAAATAATAGAAGAAAAATGCAAATAAAACTTACTGCTTTGCGGAGTTTCTTGATCAATGCCATCGGCTTGCGCTTCAAACCACGTTGAAACCTAACATTCCACCCACATACACACTATAAATAAATAAAACTCATTGCAAGTAACACTTAGATACATGAATATAAAGCAACGGTATCAGATCGGTCACCTTCTACGAGCACGAGCTTGCAAAAGCTTGACAAGGTCATCAGTGGACATATCCAAAAGAGCATCTAAATCAACTCCTCTGAAGCTGAATTTCTTGAATGTTCTCTTCTTCGGAACCCCTGGAGCAACATCAGTTTCGACATCCGCCTGGACAATGGTAAAAAAAATCATTAAAATTAAAAAATAAATAAATAAAAATAGGAATCCTGACAGAAAATAGAATGATCCGGTTTGATTCTCGGAAGAAGAAGGAAAGCGAAAGGAAAATCAAAAAGAATGGCTTCATTTTCTCGCTTTCCCGATAAGCAAAAGCGCATTATCGAAGTCACGGTCTCACCATGGCTGAAGAGGTAGATAGCACAAACCCTAATGCCTTGGAGTTCGAATACGATGGCTAGGGTTTGGGAAGCATTTGTGCTGATTTATATAGGTGCAACTTGGTCGGGTTTGTCCGACCCGATATAAATCCAACCCCAAGGTCCCCAACGACCTTCCCTGAACATTTTTATTTTTAAATAGGTAAATTTGTTGATTGATGTTAATAGAATCGATAAAAACATATAATAAAAAATATTAAAAATTTTAGATGATAACAAAGTATATATAATTAGAAAAAAAGATCGAGACTCGAGACATATATACTTGATAATCAAAAAATTCTTAAAATATCTAAGATTTCATATCTATAATATAGAAACGAACTGAATTTAATTTGATAACTTTATTGAATAAAATTTTATCATTTGAATTTACCAACGAAAAACCTACCTTAAAACTAACAATGACTCACACAAATACACTCACAAATAATAAGTCAACAACAAATACATTATAAATAAAATAATGATAAAACATATTTAATGTTTCAACGATAAAATACGTTATAACATATGGGATACAAAAACACGAAAAATATTAATTAATTTTCTCATCCTCATTATACTCTGAAATAATTTTATAATTTTACCCTACATAATAATGTTTATACTTTAAAAATATATATCAAATCATAATTATAAGGGAAAATTATAATTTAAAATATGAAATTTTACAACTTTTGCATTTTTTTTTATTTTGAAGAAAAATATGGAATCCATCTCCCAATCACGCTTTTACTTTGTTGTTTGATCTTGTGCCATCACTTTTACGCTCATCAAAGTCGGGCTCCTCGGGTAGCGATTTAAGGCCCGACGATCCTCTAATAAGGAATAAGGCAACATTTAAGGGCGGAGTTACATAAGGTTTAGAGAGCCCCTTAAAATTTGGGAAAAAAATTATTTCAGAGTTATGTCAATATTCGATCTTTAATTTAAAAGGATATTATTTAATCATTACATTATCATACCCCCAAATTACTTATACCACTCCATCATTTTCTCGCTCGCTTTACTGAGTCAAGATTGGCCATTTTAACTTGACTAACCCCTCCACTCTGCTCCTAATGTGATTTTTGTTGGGATAGCACATGACCACGATTTTTGCCACTTACACCTTACGACTTTTGTATTTAAATCCTAAAAAATGTTTCATTTTAAATATAGGAACTTTGATTTTAATTGCAATTATATCCTTGGATATCCCAAAGCAAAATATAAACCTTGAAGTTGTTGAGCTGGCATCTAACATGGCACAATCTAGGAGCTGATTATAATTTTGTAATTTAAATGTACCAATTTAAAATTTGAAATTTCAACATTTTTACATTTAAATCCTAGACAACAAAAGTTATTTTTTAAATATATGAACTTTAATTTTAATAAAGTTCTATCAATATTTGAAACTAAAATCAACCTTGAGCAGAGGCAGTAATACGTTGAAACTCACGAGATAGATGACCTACCAAAATTTGCAGTTTTGGTCGAAGAACAAAGCGCCTTAATAGAAGTCAGGCCATTTGACAAGGCATGGATAAACCTACGGGCCAATCAGGTTCGGATTCGGCCTTGACAGGTCAATCCCGTCAAAAACACTCACGCTCAAGGGGTCGCCGACCACCCTCTCAAATCAGTGGCGCTTGAAACCAAGGCTTCTGCCATGCACTAGACACCCTAAACCAACAAAATGTAACCAATACTCCCCCAACCAACAAAACCCCATCATAAAAATGATGTCATCACTTTGCCATGAAACATCGGGATTTAGCCATCGAGGCGTGAAATTGTGTCCTTCAATGACACCATCTTAACACCATATCAAAATACTTGGTAAATATAAATACATCAATACTTGATTTTTATGAAAATATCGATAAATATCGCGGATATTTTACAAAAATATCAGTATAGCGAAAATTAACAAAAATACTTTGAAATTCATAGAAATATTTTATAAAAGTTTAAAAAAAATAAATAAGCCAATATACACTGGTTGAAGACAATATTCAATATAATTTACAGAGAAATGACATTACAATAGTATTTTAAAACCAAAGTGAAGACCGATGTGGCTTCATTATATTATTTTATGAAGGGATCCCATTTTGTTGAAGACAATATTCATACCAATATTAATACGTTTTCGATGTTAATATTAATCGTAATCTCGCACATGGTATACATGTACGCCTCGACTTCTATCCATAACCCCACCATGGACAGAAACTTTGATTGATTCACATGCCTGCCAAAACCTTGTTGGCTATGATATGGAATTTTGAATGACATTTACTGATTGGCTTATGATAAGAATCATTTTATATTATCTACCAATGAACATGGGTGACTTCAAGATAAGTAATTATAATCATCAGGAGGCGAGGAGAAAATGTTGTCCTCATTCGATGAATCTATGAATTAAGTTCCAATACTTATACTCAAACCGCTTGAAACGAAACCTCATCAGACAAGGCCATTCCTTTTATCGTTTCCCTCTATATGGCTTTCCAATAGCTTCTTTAATACATGGACCTACTTGTGAGTCATGGTCTACCTCTTGGCAGAAGATTCAAGAATCATCTCTACCAAGAACGGGTTGGTACTGGATATCGACTTGTCATGATATACAGAATATCCTACCATCACTCTGTGATCACTACTATCATCGTCCCTCTCATCTTGAGCCATCATAACCTATAGTAGAAGTACTAGCAAAACTAGGTATACTATTATGTTCAAAAGAGGGCCAAGAAGTAACAACAAGCTGAAACGAGTCTCTCGTGTCTTAACTAAAACATCTATACTATGAAATTCCGATAAACCTTCAACATCAAATACGCTGGAATTACGCGGTAAAGAATTCGATTATAATTTCCATTTTCATCATCTAAATGGAGAGAGGTTTAACTCATTTGAATAGTTTATTCTCCTATTCTTTACCCAACTCAGCCAAAATCTCAAGTAAATTGAGGTAATCATTTTCTGCAACTTTATCAAAATCACTATTATTTGATATATATTTAGTTTTATGTTATAATAACAAAAAACCAATTATTGAAGCCTATGGATTAGAAAAATTACTTGAGCATTTCAGGTGAAAAAGGCGGCATTTGGAGGCTATGTGGATATTTGAAGAGGAGATTGGAGGAGAGCCCACCCTCCCATCCCAATGTCCAACAGACGCCATGATGCCCCATGACGCACACTCCCACTGGCACCACACTGCGCACGCCACGTTATCAGACTCCGCCACACTTAAATCAAAGAACAAAAAAGAAAGAAAAAATGAGTACTTAACGGTAAATAGTCGTTATGAAGAACCAGATCGCGGGTAATTCTCAGATTTGTATTTCCTTTCTTAAACTCCTATGATTGAAACCAAATGACCGTAGTTGGGCAAAATGATGTTCTAACTTATTTATGTGGTTTTGATGTATTATCATATATTCATATATGGATTAGTTTCTTTTAATTCAATATTCAAAAGATATCTATAGATTTGATACTCATCAGCTTCTATTTCCCCAGCACTACTTACATGGTGTGTTAGCCAACACCAACATGCTTTTTGCCGGAATCTAAGATCGTAAGAGATGCTGGTTCCCGTGCATCCAGAAGAGCATACTCATCAATCGACGAGTGGATCTCCTGCCCAAATGTAGCGATTAGGGTTTAACCATTTAAGCGCCTCAAGGTCGAGGGGTGAAGACAGATGTTATCAACCTTACTAGAAGTAGAGAAAATATACCTCGAGAGAGGATATTTCCCGGTTCTCGCAGGTTTTCTATCTGTTCCACCATAGTTGAAACTCTTCCTTTATATGCTACTTCGCAAAGATCGATCTCGAAACCCGAGACTCTTACTTGTCTTACTTTCTCAATTTTTGGCATTCTTCAACAAAAATGGGTCCCGTGTGCTGTGGCTGTTTGATGGATATTCTAGTGAAATTCACTTAACATACTAAAGCAAAATCAACGCACATGCGCAAGCAAGACATTATAATATTTCGAATCGAAACTGCCGAAATCTAACTCGCGCCAAACGAAAAACGTGGACCCCTAGTTCCTCGACTTCTATAATCTAAGGGAAAAATACCTCGAAAATTAACGATATATCGAATCGAAGTTGCTATGAAACTTAACTGACCAAATTTAGAAAATAAGAGATTTCATTATTAATTTGACCTAAAACCGTTCTAAAGCAAGAAAACTTTGAAGTAACAAATGCTTATAAAGAAAAAAAAACATGTAAAACTAAGCTAAGAATTTGGAAAAGACGGTTGATGAAATTGTAGAAATGCTGAAATACTCTTGCTCGATTTTGATTCTTGGTTTTTGATCCTCTAAAATTGGTGTTGAGTTCTCATTTTATAGGCATTTATGAGTAACTAGACCAACCCACTTTCTTCAATAATTGTTCATGTCTCTACTAATGATTCTTGCTCCTCAAGTAACTTTCCACCACTTCCCACATCCTCTATCATGTCATGACTTAGAGAAAAAATTTCCACCATGTTTTGCTTTTAAGACAAAGTCTCACTATTCTCTCCTGATAACTTTGAATTTCATAAATGTCCTTGAATCTTTTCATCGTCGATTCTCATGTTTTGGCGTTTTATCAGATAGGGTCAGTTCATTAATTTTGCTTTATTGACATATCTATTTTAATACTTACTATCATCGCCAAAAATTATTTTTAAAGCACAACATAACTAAATACATGATTAATTGTTATTAAATATTAAAATATGCAAGCCTTTGTAATCTTTTATCATTATTTTCTTACTTTACATTATATTTTGCTTCAAATTATTCCTTTAGGTATAATGATAATAAAGGAACAAGCATAGACTTTATGGTGTAAACCATTACCATGAAAACCTGAGATCATTCATGTTTAATCATTAAGAATCATAAAATGTTCTTCAAGGAAGCTCACTTTGAATCCATTGAAGATGAATAAACTTGAATCGAAATAGTGTTGGCCTTCCAAATTTCAACGATGTCCAGAGGGAGTTCCTCAAATCTTTTATGTTTCTTACAAATTGAATGATTACTTTTAGAATTAATGAACAATCGTTGACTTTGGGGACCAAGACCTCTGTTATGATAAAGAAGTGACGCCTTAGAAGTGTCTCTTCTCTATTACTGTTTTATTTTGGTCTCTTATCAAAATAAAATATTATGCCTCTACACGTAGGAGAACACAATGCAACTTGATACATAAAAGTCTGTTAAAAATTGAACCTTTAATATAATATCAATGAACAAAGCGCTAATAAAATCATTTGGGTCTGCAATACCTAATTTCGAATACATATGAGCTCACAATTAGATTAATAATCCAATAGATAATTGATAAGTAAACAATATTAGTACAAACATACATTTATGCTTGTAATTTACATAACATGTGCAACAAAGTTTGGCATGAATCACCCACCAATACACTTTTTACAGGTTCATATTGAATATATATATACATATATATAAAGTTATTTTAGTAGCTTAGTTGTTCCCTTTCATGCCTAAAGATATGAGTTGAACCCCTATAAATAATATCCAAGTCAATACTCAAAACTAGCAAAGCAAAGCGTAAAAAGAACCTTAAATTTAAGTGAAGGAAAAGAGATCAAAATTTCATTATGGTTTAAAGTATTTTATAATTTATATCGCTTTTCATTAGTAACATTGACATCCAAATTTGTTGGATAGCTTATCATTAAAAAAATTTATAGCGACATAAAATTTTGTTGATAAATTATTGTCAACACATTTTTTGTTACCACGTTTTAATTATCTCTTGGTAAATGTTTATTTTGACATGTATATCAGTTAGAAAAAATAAAATTTCTTATAGTAAGATCTTGTGAATGTAATAGCTCTTCACTCGATGTTGTTTGTTGAGTCTAGGTATTAAGAGAGTAGAGATTCAAGGTTGAAGCTTAAGATTTTTATAGATTGAAACAAGACAATAAAACTCAAGTTCTAAAGATCTACCAAGGGTACCAATTATAAGTTATTATTAAGGCAAGTGATTTGAACCCACTATGATATGAGTCATTTAATTTTATCAAAAATGTTGCAAAATGGATTAATTAACCCAGTTAAGTTTCTAATTGATTTAATTTTAACTTAATTTGTGGATACCATCGACAGCGCCAAAAAGTGCTATTTTGAACCCTATTTATTATATATGTTTTGAGCGCTACTAATAATTATAATTAACCCGATTTGCACATTAAGGTTCCTACTATTCTACCGACGCATTTTGCATTAATTTTGTAATTTTTGCAAGCTATTTATGCCGAATTTTTTAATGTGATTCCAAGACGTAAGAATTAATCAAACTTAATATCACAGATCGTAGACCGTATAAAGAAGAGTTTTTAAATGCAATGTAAAATGGAGCACAACAAAAATTTCGCGACGCTTGAGAAATCGTCACCATCGCTCACCTCCCAGCACTATTCACCCATATAGTAATCGCTTCATCCCGCCGCCCGCTCGCTTGACGCCTGGGGTGCCTGCTCGCATTTTTTTTGGTTTCTTCCCCATTTTATCCTCAGAATAGCTTTTAGTTTTGTTTTTTTTTGTAACTTCCTCGTCAAAGACCGTATAAGCTCATTCAAGCTATTGTAAAATCAACTTTCAATCAATATAATGACTGGAGAAGCCACCTTCCTCCCTGTTTTATTTTTTCTTTTTTTTTTCTATTTTTTGGCACTTTCTGGGTAAATCTTAAACACCCTCTTAGATGACAACTCGGAGGATATTCATCTAAACCTCCCTCATCCTTGAAGAGGAAGGCCACTGGGTACCAGCTTTGGAGGTGTTTCAAGTTCTACTGCTTGCTGTATGCAATTATGGGTATTCTCAAGGCTCATGCTTCTCACCCAGTTAAAATCCTAAAAGACACCCTCACTAACGTATTTGCAGCTTTTTTTATTATAAATGATGCTTATCATCAGCATCCATTGTTATCCAGCTTAGTCGTTCCTGCTAGCTACCGTAGGGTGTACTTTAGATACGTTTCTAATCATACGACATTTTATGCCTCGCTAAATGTTATGTTTCAAGAAGGGAAATTATAGGGTTTAGGTTATAAAGTTAAATAAAGATCCGGTTCGGGAAATGACTATATGTCATCCTCCCTAACGTAAAAGACCGAGGACATGTCAAGGCCTTAAAACCCTAAACCAAAGCGGGCTCACACTCTGAAGGGTTCTATTTTACATTTTTTCTTATTTTAGTTTCAAACTGCGGAACAACAACACCCCTCTGCTTTTACAAAACTTAAAATCAAAATCAAATTCACCATTTCTTTAAATCACCGCAAATCCGCTTCAGACGTTAAAACTCATCCTCGCTCTAATCTAAAGCCACTATACTCGGGAGTAGTTTTGCTGCACTCCAGAGGGATTTAGTGATATAAATTTTGTCGATTCCGATATACCTATTGTGGCACTAATCAAATCCATTCATTTACCTTTATGCACCTTGAATAATTAAACACTCTATACATATAAGTGAACCAAAACTTATCAAACTTTATAAAGCATGCTATCAAGAACTGTAAACCTTAAATGGAGAAGGGAGGGAGCCTTTAGATAAAATTGATTTCATAATCTAATTATAAGGTTAACTTTAATATCATATTACAAATAGTCAACTATACTCTAATACACTGTATAAAGGTTACAATGAGATACCAAATGCTCGTTGTTTCTGTTTCCACTAATATTTATAGGAATGTGTTGTTTGTAGTCTAACAAAGTAAAACTATCAATCTTTCTGTGATTATATCTACAACTTATTATTGCTGGAATATTCCATCAACAACACCTAGTCCATAGGAGAATATATGATCGGTTTGGTGATCCCAAACCACAGATAAAAAGTTATTACCACACAATGAAGTTATATCTAATGGTTTTGCCATCATGGTTCACCAAAAGTTTCTTTGTCTATCGTGTAAACCATACACCATAGCAAATCTGCCATGAGTGCATAAGATCAACTATTAACAAAGTCCTTACCTATAAGGAACTCATTATTTATTTATTCTATGCAACTTTTATAACACAAAAGTCTCATGTAAAATGTTAGGTTATGTTATTCATAAAGTACATTATATAGACTAAGGATATATAAAAATGAACCTAAAACATTATTAAACAAATAATATAGTTTAAATCTATTAGATCACATCATGCTTTAAGGTCTTTATCCTACCCATCCACCTTATATGAATTTGACCTTAATTTACTCCTTTAATAATTATGCGAATTAATCCAATTATAATTTTAAATTACTTATAAGTTCATATTTGACCCATTTTAAATTTAAGTAGGTCACTAAGTGAAAACATATTTGTTACATATATTAAACATATAAACTTATACAAGTCTAACTCAACTCACTTTTTCAATGAAAGATGTTGATTTTATTGTTTAGTTATATTCGAACACAATGTGTTATTTATTTAATAATTGTATATTATTTGAGTTTATTATTTTAACTCGATTATTTTTTATATTATATCTAAGTTAACCTATTCAATTAAATCAATAAGTTTTGACATGACATGAACCCAACCTACCAACCTTACCATGTACCAAGCTTGTTCACCACATATTCAATAGTTAATGCAAACATAGGTAAAATAAGAGGCTGTGAGCATGATACAACATGTCCTAAGAGCCCTCAAAAGTAAGGGTTTTAGGTCATCTTTTACTTTCCTTATTGAGAAATAAGAAACTAACTCTATCTCATTAGAATGATACAACATGTGTTTCTTAAAGAACACCTAACACATCAACTCTAGTAGAGAGTATGAAATTGAAAAACTATATAAACACTTAGAATATGCTTTAATTGAGAAACTTGTTATTTAGTATTTGAGGTTAAAGCAATGATCTTTGTTTGTTGACAACAGAGGCTCTCGTTAAAATATATCAGATAGAAAATATGTCTAATAGGCACAAATGTTTATTTTGTCTACTAATTTCCTTATAACATGGAATTTGTCACTAATTTCCCCATCATATTATGTTTTGTTGTTTATTTCATTGATAACATTATCAGATTTATTTTCCTTTTGTTTCCTCTCATTGATAAGATGGTTATATTTATTTATTTTTTTACGTTCGTAACTTGAAAATGTTATACGATTTGGTATGGTTTCTTAAAGTTGGTTTTATTAAACTTAACTTTACCTAACATATGGTTTATTCATACAAATTTTGTTTGATTTTATGGTTTAAGCTTTAAAATGAGTTTGACCCAACTTTAGGAAATGTTATTTTACTCGATTTAATATCTAAGGTTCAAGGCTCAATTAGGATTGACTTCTAAGATAGTAATTCCCAATTTGAATAAAAACTTTGTTATGCAAACCATAGATTCAACACATTTGTTGAGTTATCGTTATACTTTTGTAATGAAAAACGACGATCTATCGCAAGATATGTGTTATTTAGTAAGATGCATGGTATATTATTTTTATAATATCTAGCTGATCAATGCGAGTTTGATGCCCTACTTTAGGGAATGAAATATGTTTACTTTGTAACATGAGTTGTTGCCGTCTATAAATTTCATGAAGTAATATATATATCTTTCATGTTTAACATTTATGCTATAGTACTAACATGGTTCATGGTTCAGATAGTTAATGAAAATTTGCTTTAGTTTACAACCTTCTTAATTAGGTTTAAAAGTATGTATATGGAACAATCATAGGTCTTCCTTTTCAAATACATGAACTCTACGTAATCTAATACTGCATATGATTTATTAGGGGAATGTAATAATAATCTTAATCATATTTAAGAGGGTTATTCATAATCCTTTCTTTCTTACAACTAATTTTAGTTTGATAGTGAATAGTGATTGAAGAGATAGAAGAATGAGGTGAATATGAACCAACAATTTTGATATACATAGTTGTGGGCTATAGGAATGTTTGAAGAAATCATTTATCAAATCAGCATAACATGGAACTATAGAAATTAGTTTTAAAAACTGATTGATCTATAACTTAAGGCTTGATTCAAACTCTAGGACTTATTTGTAGATCAATATATATATTGATTTTAATATGAAATAATAGATCAAATAGTTTTTTATGAATATAATACAAATGAGACTTCAGATACTATCCTGCATGAACATTTGTGAAATATGTTCAATCCTTAGACTCATTCAAAGCAATAAAAACTACTCACCTTGTTAGTTTTTCGTGGTTTCTTGATCTACATACCTTCCTTTGCTAATCTGCTATCACAACAAACTCAAAAATCCTATTTTGATTAAAAGCATTTTTTCCAATTGAACTCCAATCACAACAACATCAAACCAAACCCTGGTTCAGACCTATGTTACTTACAAATTAAATTTCTCTGAAATGGATGATCCATATAACCCGAAAAAATATTCATTGGAAAGCTTATAAAATAAGCCATTTGAATCCATCAAAAATTTCAATTCGAATCCACTCGGGCGTAGCTCGACTTATGACCTGAGAAACCAAGCTTAGAAACACACCAAACCAGCCCTAAACACCCCTTCTCCCATTAGCCTCCCAATCCATACCGCACCAATCTAACGCATTAGCGACCGTCGATAGCGTCAAATCGGAGGGCCTAGATTTAAACTTGTCGGAGGGTCGATCCGTGTGCTAATGAATAGCCAATCAGAACTCGAATTTTGGACACGTCATAGACACTTGAATTATTTAAATCTCCCCATTTTGATGCTTCCAAGTCATAAACGAAATTACCAGTTGAGTTATTCGTATTGTTCGGTACTCTCAGATCCAATTTCGCGATCCCTACATCAAGGTTTTTTGATTCGATCTTCTGGTTTGTTAATGGCGACCGAGGAGCCTACTGTGATTGTTGAGGCTGTGGTTGAACCGGAGGCGGAGAAGCCGGCGGAGGAGGAGGAGGAGCCTACGCCGAAGGTTGCGAAGGCCAAGAAGGCGAAGGAGCCGAAGGCCAAGAAGCCGGCCGGTGTGAAGAAGCCTAGAACTCCTCCTACGCATCCTCCTTATCTCGAGGTAATGGGTTTGAGAGTTTGAATCTGATTTATGAGGTTTTTGGATTGTTTCTGTGTCTTGAGTTTTGGCTTTGAAATTGTAGATGATCACGGAGGCGATCGTGGCGTTGAAGGAGAAAACTGGTTCGAGTCAGTATGCGATCACGAAGTTCGTAGACGAGAAGCATAAGCAGCTTCCGCCCAACTTCAAGAAGCTGTTGCTCGTCCAATTGAAGAAGTGTGTGGCGGCTGGGAAGCTGGTAAAGGTGAGAGGGTCGTTCAAGCTTCCGCCCAGTCGGCCTTCGACTCCGAAGCCGACGGCTGCGGTTCCAAGGAAGAAGTTATGCTACCGTGCAAAGAAGCCTGGGGTAAAGCTAAGCCCAAAGAAGCTGGGCAGACTGCGCAGCTTAAAGAAGGCGCTAAAGGGAAGCCCAAGGCTTCTGCAGCCCTAAGCTCTATACTGTAGCATAAGCTGAAGGTAGCCATAGCCCAAAGCTGCTCCAGCTAAGTCCAAGGGTTGCTGCCAAAACCCAAGGTGGCCAGGCTGCCAAAGACCGCAAGTGCCCAAGCTCAAGCTAGCGGAGAAGCCAGCAAAAGCTTCACGTACAGTCCACTCAGGACTTCGCTGGGGCAAGGCTACCCCTTCGAAGCCAGTCCCGAAAAAGACTCCAGGAAGAAAGCTCCGCTAAGAGTGTAAAGCTCAAGAGCGTGAAATCTCGGCAAAGAAAGCCACAGCTAGAAGGGAAGGAAGTGACAAGGACAGACAGGGATGGATTAGAAGGCTAGCTCTGTAAATTTCTGTTTTTAAACTTTATGGTGTATTAGGATCCATATGCCCATGGAGATATAGCATCGGATTTACTTTTCGCTTTTTTAATTGTTAATTTTTTCGGAGTTTCGTTTTTCATTTTTGGGATTTAGCGAATTTGTTAGTTGTATCAGTGGAATCATGAATTTAAATCTGAGGTAATGGTGGCCTTCCCAGGCATATGAGGAGTTCAAAACTTTCTTAAGACTGTCGCCATTGTTATTTTGAATGTATGGGCGTAAATCTCGTCAAATTCTTGTTTTTAAGAGAGTCATGGTAGTGTAGGTTCTTTTTGTTTATAAGATTGGATCCATATTTCAAGATGGAGTAAAACAAATAGGTTTTCTCAGGACCGGATGGAGGATAGAGAGATCTCATACATATAGATGTTGAAATTAGATACGATTTTATCTTTTATTATTTCTTCTAATGGCTAGAAGGCGTGTATTGCAAAGTGACTGATTGCTTTGAACGAGTTTCGGGGATGCAGGTGATTGAGAAACACATTTATTTAACTTGGTTAGCGAGGAAACTTTTTGTTTCAATTCGTTTTCTTGCATGTTTCTGTTGGTGAATCGGTTTCTACTCTGTAGTCCACCAAACAACCCCTTTGGGTTTGAAGATGTATTTTTTTGAATTTTTTATATGGTTTGATTTTCAGGATTTAGGGTAGCAAAGATGGAACTCAAGATCCGGCAGGCAAGTTGCTCTAACCTGCCGTCCATGGAAGGTAAATGTTTTTCCTTGCTAGCTAGTAGTGATGGAGCCGGTAAAACCTGGTTTGTTCATTTGATATTTGGAAATGAGGGGATTTAGCTCTATGAAACGAGTTTTCTGCTACTTTTGAATGTCATATTCAGCTAATAACTTGGAAGGGAGTTTAGTGTGGAAGGGTTTTGTATTTAGCTATCCATTTGTCTGCCAGTTTTAATATTTGGTAGTTGTTGAAGTTTCACTTGAATGAGTACATAGAAGGTGTTTGATAAACTTCAATACTTATCGGGGTAGAGGATGACGAAGGCCATGCCAATTCCTATTGAGAATAGCGCAGAATGACAGAGAATGGGGGTATATGGGCATGGGCAGACTGTTGGTAGAAAAGACATTGGGTCCTGGGATGCAAAGGCCTGGTTAACAGAGGAGATCATCCCTCATCAAGATGCAAGGTTGAGTTATGCTGGGGGAGGATAGCTGTTTGGTCAAGTTTTCAAGCAAGTTTAGCGAATTGTTGGGTTTATAATAGTGGGCTTTGAGTTAGAGATCTTGGATTTTCCGTTTAGGCTAAATGCCAATCGAAGGAAGCTATGAAAGGGAAAGGGGCAGTTGGCTCTCTATAAGTGTGAGCGAGAACTGAAGAAGTTGAAACTTGGAATGCACCATTAACTGGGCAAAGCAATGGGAAATCGCTTCGGAGAGTCAGAGAGAACTTGTTTGCTAAAGCTTAAATGATGTTGAACTTGTGTCTTGGAATGTTAGAAGAGTGAACAATCTTGACAATAGGAAAGTAATTAAAGCCTCACAAACTTTCAAAGGGCGGACTTGGTAAGCCTTCAAGAGACTAAGGTTCAAAACATGTCCATTGGGGTAGTCCTCAACCTTGGGGTGGAAGATTTATTGAGTTGCGGTCGAACATTGAAGGGTGGTGGTAGGGGGTATTCTAATATTTTGGGATTAGAGAAATTTGGAGCTGGTTGAAATGGAGGCTGAACTCTTTTCTTTTTCATGTTGTTTAAAAAATTTAGAGGATGGTTTTCAATGGGTTTTTCTGTGTCTATGGCCAGCTTTGAAAAGGTAGAAGGAATCTTTTGGGAGGAGTTGGGTCTATTAGAGGATTGTGGGATGCACCTTGGTGTGCTGGGGGTGACTTCAATGTGAGCAGGTCCCCTAGTGAGTGTAGTATGGGAGGAAGGGTCTCTTCTTCAATGAGAAGGTTTTTAGAGGCTGGTGTTCTGGCTGCCAAACTGAAGGTCATTTAATTACTTGGAATAGAAAGGTGTTTGGCAGGAATTGAGCCAATAAGAGGAGGTAGGGTGGCTTTTTAGGGATGATCAAGAGAAGGATAGGGGTGGCTGCCAAACTGAAGGTTATTTTAAAGAGTTGAAATAGAAAGGTGTTTGGTAGAATTGAGCTAATAAGAGGAGGCTCTATGTAGGGGTATTATTCTGGTGTATCCTGAGAAAACTGAGGATTAGAAATTTGGCTAGGGAGGACCACAAAAAAAACGGTTTCTCATGGAGGAAGTGTCGGGGAGGCAGAAATCAAGAGAACTTTGGCTGGAAGAAGGTGATAGAAATGCTGGTTTTTTCATAGAATGACCAACTCTCATAGGAGAATACACTTCCTTAAAAAGATCTGACCACGGCAGCTGTTTAGTTATGAGACTAACATTTAGAGAGGAGAGGTTGAAGCTTTCCAATGCCTCCTCATTGATCTGGGAGGGGTGGCACCCTTGTTTTCCAGGAGTCTCTTTTAATGAAATCGGGGATGAAGCAACTGCCAAGCTTGAAGAAGTCTTCACAGCTGAGGAGGTCTTTGTAGCATTATCAGGTTTAAACGGGAACAAAGCTCCAGGGCCAGATGGGTTCTCGATAGCCTTTTGGCTTTTTAGTTGGAACTTTGTGAATGATGAAGTCAAAGGCTTTTTTTAAGAGTTTCATGAGAAAAATACATTTGTAAGAAGCTTGAACACCACATTTTTGGTGCTGATCCCTGAAAAGGGAATGTGGAGGATCTTAAAGTTTTTAGGCTTATCAGCTCTGGAAGTTTGTATGTAAATTTTGGTGAAGGTGTTGCTAATAGACTGAAAAGGTTATAGAAAGGTTGTGTTCCTTTGGCCCAAATGCCTTTGTGGAGTGGAAGACAAATCTTGAATGCAACTTGATTGCTGGGGTTGTAGATTTTATGTTGAGAAAAAGGAGAGAGTTGTTAAAAGCAAGCTTGATATTGAAAAGGCGTATGACCACATCAATTGGGATTTTCGCTTGAGATGAAGTATTATTAAGATTGGTTTCAGAGGTAGGTGGCAAATCGATCAAATGGTGTATCTCGACTGACCTTTCGCCTTAGGTTACCTGGCACCTCTCTGTTTTTCTGAGCTCTGCGCTTGGAGATAGCTGACCCTCTCCCATTATCTCTTTAAGGGATCGGGATGGAGGCTTCTTGAGTTGGTTCCATTGCAGAGTTGTAGAAGGGAGCTTTATTGATGGTCAGAGGATTGGAAGAAGGTGCGAGAGGCTAGTTATTTCATTTTCTGTACGCAGATGATACCCGTTGTTTTGGTAAAGAAATCAGCCACTCAGCTGGCTTAGTCTTAGCTGGTTTTATTGATGGGTTCAAGCAATTTTAGGTTTGAGGATAACTTGAATAAAGCTAGATTATACTAGCTCGGGAGGATAGAAAATGTTCAGCAAGGTTTCGGAGCTGATGCTCGGGACCTCCATTCTTCTAACCTAGGCCTTCCTTTGGAGACATCTCATAATTCAGTGGGGGATTGGGACATCATTGAGGAGAGAAACTGGAAGAGGTTGGCATTTTGAAAGAGGCATTACATCTCAAAGGGTAGGAGGATTACCCTCATACTGAGCTCTCTTTCTAGTATGCCTATTTATTTTATGTCTTACTTCTTTGCCTAGGTTGGTGAGTTTGAGATTTGAGGGATCCAAAGGGACTTCCCTTGGGCGAGGTGCTCAAGATAAAAAACCTCATCTGTCAAAGAGTTGACCCATGTGTTTAGAGAAGAAGCAAGGGGGCCTAGGTGTAACAAGCCTCCAAGCTTAATAGGCGCCTTACAGCGAATTGAAATTCAGCTTTTGAGAGAGACTCTCTAGGGAGAACTCATATTAGTCAGTTTGGGGAGAATCTAGTGGGCTAGCATGCATGACATTAAGGGTGGATATGGAACTAGTCTTTGGAAAGAAATAAAAAAGGAAAGGGAGATTTTTCTTCCTCATGCGATGTTCTCAATTGGGGATGGTAGAAAGGTGTGCTTTTAGTAGGATATTTGGTGCAGGGAAGAGGCCTTGTGCACATCTTTCCCCTCTTTGTTTGCTTTAGAGGAGCCTACAAAGGGGCGTGGTTTGCGGATGTTTGGGATAGCACAAAGAGCCCTCGCTTTTGAAGACCGTTCAATGATTGGGAGGTGGAGGAGGTAGATCGATTCCTTTAAGCTCTTCAAGATAAGAAAGTACTCCCTAGCCATGAAGATAAGCTTCTTTTGAATGAGGATAAGGATGGACGCCTCTCTGTGAAGCTTCTTTGTAAGGTCTTAATCGGTCAAATGTAGTTTTATTTCCTTATCAGTCCATGTGGAGCCCTTTTGACCCTACTAAGGTGATTTTTTTTTTTTTGGGCTTGGGAAGCCTCTTGGGGCAAGGTGCTAACGTTGGATCAAATAAAACGGAGGGGAAGAGCTCTAGCCAATAGATGTTTCTTTTGTGGAGAAGAGGAGGAGACGGTTAAGTATTTCTTAGTACATTGCCTAAAGGCTAGGATGCTATGGGACCTTATTCTATCCATTGTAGGTGTAAGTTGAGTCTTCCCTTTCTCCGTTAGAGTGATCCTTCTTTCTTGGCATGGTTCCTTTGTGGATAAAAGATGCAAAAAGTGTGGATGGAAGCCCCGTTTGCCTTTTTTTGGATGATTTGTTGAGAAAAAAATAGGGTTGTGTTTGACAATGAGGTATCTCGGTTCATAGGATGAAATCTACTTTTCTTTGTAATTTATAGTCTTGATCAATCATATTTAGTAATCAAGTCATTACATCATACTAAGTCATATTATGGCAACATTAAATGGTAACCTTTGATTGATTTAAATTTTTGAGATTCTAATTTAAGAGGCATACAATTAACACTTTGGAATCAATGATAAATTTTTGATTTCTTAAGTAAGATATGTAATAAAAATTTATTTATTTTTGGACAACAAAAGCATTTATCATGAAGCACCTCTAAAAAGAAGTTGTGCATCCTATCTGTAAAGGTATACAAATTCCAAAACAAGCACCAAACATGTGCAAGGTTGGCCTACAAAAACAAGGCAAGCTAACCACAAGAGAGAGCATCTATAATCTGAAATGAAGAGGTTCTTCATTTCTAATGAATTGTGGGGCTTCTCTAAAAGTAATTTAATGAAGTACTCCTTTTTTGAGCCGAAACAACTAGATTAGTATTAATAAAAATAAAAATAAAGCACATTACAGAGGAAGGGTGAGATTTCCTTCCAAAATACATACAACCTTAACCTGGAGTTTAAAACCCCAACCAACAACAAATGTTCCCAAGAGGGCCAAGATCCATTCTACCCCCATTTAATGAAGTACGCTTTCAAACTTTGATACAAGAGCTTTTTGTCTTTGAAAGATCTATGATTTTGCTCTTTCCAAATACACTAATATAAGCAAATTGGGAGCCATTTTTCAAATTATTCTTGTATTCTTATCTTGCCTTTTACTTTTCGATTCATAATGGAGATTTCTTATGGAAGTTAAAAACACCCAAATCAAGCCAAAGATTGTTAACAAAAAACTCCATCACATTCTCGTCTTATCACAATGAATGAATGTAATTAGTCGATTCTTTGTTATCTTTATAGAAGTTGCATCTATTGACCACATGAGCCATCCTTTCTCCAGTAACTATCTATATTAAGATCTTATCCCAATTAGCCTTTCATGTAAAAAAGCACATTATAAGTGGAGCATGGGATCTCAGATCCTTTTTGTGAGCACCACTTGACCGTAGTTTTAAAAGATTAGAATCTTTTTTAAGTGCCAAAAGCCTCTTGGGGCTTGCATGCAAGGTGAAATGTGACCTTGGATGTACATTAATTTGCATAAAATGTAGTTTCAAAACTAATTGAATTAATAAAAATTTAACATTTCTAACATTTAAAAGAAACATTCGATAGAAAGCGTGAAAATTATAGATTTCTTATAAATTAGAAATTTCAAGAATAAAAGTGTTTAGGAAGAAAACTAAAGTCTACAAGACGCGTCTCTTCAATAAGGCGCATTTTGGAAAGCGAGGCGCTATAGTCAGGGAGTGGTTGTGCCTGGAGCCTAGGCGCACCTGAACTACACCTTTTAAAACTCTGCACTTGACATTATAGTTTCCCCTCCTATCATCTTTCTTGTCACTCTAGCATTCTCTTAAGCATTAAGTGAGTTTTAGAAATTGGGTCACCTCCTTTTATTTATCAATTAACCCATCTGACAACTTTCTTCTAGCCCCCCACTAGATTGATAATTTTCTATGCAATCACAACTGTCTACTTAGTCTGGGCACTCAATTTTGCAATTTTTATCCATTGACAAATGTCTACTGAATAAGAATTTGCAGTTTAGTGAGCTAGATAGTTGACAAAAGTGTTGGATTATTGAAGCAACCTTATTAAAGTTGACATTGTTAATACCCCATACAATCTTTTGCTATCTCGAGTGATACTTAAATTAGTGTTTTTGAATTTTTTTTTGGTTCTTGTGGAAAATTTGCCTGTTATCTTTACATTTTATGGTAATTAATGAGTAATGTGACAAGTTTTGGTGAATGATATTTGGATGTTATTGGGAGTGGATAAAGCTCTTTCTGCACAAGTGTTTCAAAATTTTAATTTACAAATTGTTAGAAGGATTTCAAAGAAGGCAAGAGGCTCTAGGATGCTTGGAAGTATGAGAGACCCCTAATGATGTTATGAAAGAACACGAGCTAGTTGCTTAAATCCTACCATCATGTGGTTAAATTTCCAAGAGTTCCTTATTTGTAAGAGGTTATTTGGGTCTTTGTATCTTTGGTTGGGGATGTTAGTTTCCCCCATAGTCTCTAAGAAATGTTGCCTTGTCTGATCTTGATCCCAGTATTGTAACCAATGCTCTATTTCTTATGCTTTTAATTTTAGGAACATGTTATTGCTCCCATGCTGATCTTGAGGACTTTATGAGTCCTTAGTGGACCAAATGTTAAGTGTAGGTTGAAGTTCATCTTTTGTGCCATTATTTGCTAACTAACTGGGGTATCATGGGAGGTGAAAACTTGGAACAAGGTCTTCAAGGAGAGGAAGGAGGCTGCTGTTTTTTTTTTTGGATAGCTAAATGTTTTTTTTTCATTTTTATGCACATCGGGAATTGAACCCAGAACCAAGGAAGGAGGTTGTTGTGAAGGACAGTCCTATGGTTGGTTCTAATGATGCAAAGGGGCCGGAGGTTCCCTGGCCAGTGAATTGGAATCTGTAGAGGCACTAAGAAAAGTTAAGGAGTAGTAGATTTGGTTTCAAGTTGAAGAAATTAAAATGGAAGCAGACAACTAACGTTAAATGAGCTAAAGAAGGGATTTGAAATTCAAAATATTTCTTTTGTTTAGTGAATGGATAAAGGAAACTAATCAAAGTCTTTGGTGAACGAGAAGTTGGGTGGGTTTTTTTGGACAACCAATGCGGTATTTGAGTGGAAATTTCATGTTTTTTTAGTAGCTTTATAATTAGATGGGTTAAAGATTCATGGGGGTTGGAAAGTTTGGAAAATTGCCACACATTTGTGTGGTGAGTTATAGCAAATTAACAGTAACAACACAAGAAACTTGAGAACTAATCTTTAATATCGAAAAGACACCAAATTACTTGATAGTTTTACTATATAGCTTGTTGGTGGGACGCCTTTGAGGCCTGGCTCAAGTGGTAAAGGATTGGGATGAGATTATGGGAGTCACAGGTTCGAGTTCGATGTAATGAAAAAGAAAAGAATATTTACATATAAAAAAAACAGCTTGTTGGTGGGACCAATTGCATAGGCTAAAGAGAGAAGGTGGGTTGGGTGTGGGTGAAAATATCATTGGAGGAATAAGAGCTGTCTTAGGAATATTTTACTGGAAACTTTTAATGTAGACTGAGAATTTGTGGCATAAGTTCATTTTTGTATTGTTGATTATCAATGAATGGATGACAAAATATACTGTTGGTGGACATACTCTCTAATTTCTTATGTTTTATTTACAAGCAAGGGTGATGTACTGTATACTTCAGGAGGGTACATTTTGTAATGGTCTAATATTTCATCTTTAACCCTTATCCTCTTTAGGTAGCACGGATGGGAGATGCTCATATTTCTGTCTAGTTCTCCTTTCCTCTTCCCTTCTTAGAGAGTTCCTAAATTTTCCTGTTACTTTCTGTTAGGAATTCGAGGAAGTAGCTCTCCTCATGTCAATTTTGACCTCTATGTATTTATCACCTACCTTTGTCAATGTGAGGTTTTGGCTATTGGCTTCCTTGAGTTTGTTTATAGCCAATCCATTATTTTGAAGTTCTTTTTGGCCGTTCCTAACTTTATTTTCTAAAGCTTCTCCCTAAGTTGAGTGTTTGCATGGCTTCTAGTGAAAAGAAAGTAAATACTCATGATTTATTGTGAGCATGAAGACCTTGTACAACTTCCATTTAAAATAATGTATATAGATGAGAAGAGTTGATAATCCATGTTCTTTTTCTTCATACCTCTAAATAGCAGATATAGATGAGAAGAATTGATAACCCATGGATTATATTTTTCTTCATTTCTACTAGCATTAGGTTATAATAGGCTTAATGCTAGGGTGCTAACAATAGGTTACTTGGACTTGTTATTGGTTTGATTGAGTTTCACTAAGAAGTGTGAAGGAAACACTTATTTTTCCTTTTAGGGGGGGTTTAAGTACTTCTAGAAGTCAGAGTTCTAGGGAATATTGATGACCTTACTTTGAATTGGACTATTTGATGGGAAAGGAAAATTAAAGAATGCATTTGGTTACTTGTTTTGATAAGCGTGCGAGAACAATTTTGAAAATGCAGACATCTTTTGGTGATCTACGAAAATTGTTCTTGACTCGGATTTAGTGTTTTACTCTTGATGCTGTGTTTGAACAAAATATGCGGGAGCCGCGTGTTGCCACTTTATTTCCGCTTGTTAACCTTTATTTTTGAGAGCAACTTGGTTTTAAAAATAGAAACCAACGTGCCCTAAAACTTTCTTGAGGACCATAAAGAAGATTTGTAATGTGTTTGATTTCTCCTTTTCCTTTATAGCTTTGGCTTATACAACCTTTATTACAGGATCAGCTGTTTCTTTACTTGATTAGAACTTAAGTGTGTAGGCATTTCCAACAATATGGTTACTTCAGAAATATGGCTATTTGATTCAGAAAAGCCATTGAAAGGGTTGTGTTGGGTAATAGTGCTCTTTGGAGTAATTACAGGCAACTAGGAATTGGAGTGCTTAGTGATCATCGTGGTGTATAAAATCTTTTAAAAACTTATTACTTGATCCCCCAATTATCCAAGCACAATTAAGGTTCTCATTTTAGACATGATGTGATATATGGTCATGAGAGTGAGATTCTTATCAAACCCTCCTATTTTTTGCTTCATGTATGATTGTTGCTATTAAGTATTGGATACCCTAGAAACATTACCATATTCATAGGTGATGCTATGCTATGAACACTAAGATTGTACCTCTCTAAAAGGGCCTAATGTAAAGTTTTGGATCTTCTCCTTCTAGTTGTGGAGGGGGATTCTACCTTTGTCATTTCATGGGTGACTAAGAATCAAAGAGAGTAATGAAGACTTTGATTGGTTTTAACTCTTGAACTTTGATTATGTGTAGAGGTCGAATAAAACTTGCTTGAGTTTTTTTTTGTTTTGCTAATCAAGTGGGTCGTGTTTAATTTTAGATTTTTAGTTTTTATAGTTATATATCACTGTGAAGAAATATAAGAAAATGATCTTTCTAACGTGAAAATGAATGAGTGAGTTAATATTCGTAGTATAGAGGCAACATATATGTAGAAAGAATGGAATAATAGGAGGATACAGAATATCCTTTACAGTATCACAGGGAATCATGGCGGATAGGATATTCTTAAGAATATCACAGGGAATAAATCGGAAGATATTAGATATCTTATGATTACTCAGCGTATATAAAATGCAAAGAGATATAAAAAAGAGAATGAATAGTATATTCCATCAGCGAATATGAAAAATCCTAGATGCCTTCTTAATTGCAAATGGAGATGTGGAAGCTAGTTGTTGAAGAAAAAGGAAAAGGGTGTTACTGCAGGTGGGCATCGAAAGAAAAGGCATATGACACATTAGTGGAACTTTCTCCTTCCTGATTCTTGAGAGCCATGGGTTTGGCCGAGAGATGATTAGGTGGATTAAATGGTGTATCCTGAGTGCCTCCTTCGATTATGGTAAATGGCAGCCCGGTTGTCTTCTTTCAAAGCTCTAGAGGGTTATGGCAAGGGGACTCACTCTCTCCTTACTTGTTTGTTCTAGGGATGGAAGCTTAGGGGGGGATTCCTGTCTGGCTTCAATTTGAGAGGTAGAGAGGGAGAGGAAGTCCAAATCATACATGTACTCTTTGTGGATGATACTTTGGTGTTTTGCAAAGATTAGTGGTGGTTCGTATTGGATTAATGTGGTTTGAGCGCTTTGATTTAAAAATAAATTTAGGAAGGAGTGCTATTTTTCCAGTGGGAAGGGTGGAGAACCCGAAGATTCTTGCCTTAGAGTTAGGATGTGATGTTGGCTCTCTACCAATGACTTATTTGGGGTTACCTTTGGGAGCCAAGCACAACTCTCAAAGGTGTAGGATGGGATTGGAGGAAAAGATTCCACCAAGAGAGGCTTCAAAGCTCTTTGGAAAAAGACATTATATTTCTAAAAAGGAGGAAGACTCACGCTCGTCAAAATCTGCCTCAACATGCTGATTTATATCATGTCCTTTTCGTTTATGAAGTGTGGAAAAGATTGGAGATGATTCAAAGGGACTTTCTTTGGGGAGGGGGAGCCTTAGAAAGGAAAGTACATTTGATCAACTGGAAGACAGTGTGCCTCAGTAAGGAAAAGGGAGGTTTGGGAATCTGAGGCCATCTCAACCTCAATAGAGCTATAATTGGAAAGTGGAGTTGGAGATTTGCTGTGAGGATACTCCGTCAGAAGGGACTAATCAAACTTAACTATGGCTTTTGGAAGGAAATTAGAAAGAGACCCTTCTGTTAAAGAGCAATAGGTATGTGTTTTTAGTGGGGAAGGCAACGAGTTAGATTTTGGGAGGATTACTTGGTATTAGGTCCAACCCTTTGTATACTACCTTCCCGCATCTCTATTCGTTGGTTGATTCAAAAGGGGCCAGCGTGGCTGAGGTTTGGGACGCTTTGTAGGAGGAAGGAGGATGGAATCCAAGATTTGTTAGGTGCTTCAATGATTGGGAAATGGACATGGTACAAAGCTTCATCGGCACTATTTCAAATAAGAGAATCCTCCCCTCTATCAAAAATAAATTGATGTGGAAGAAGACTACAGGTGGCCTTTTCGTCAAGTCACACTTTTTGATCATACGGAGGAGACACTTGGCTTTTGCCTTGGATGTTGTGGAACTCTAACATCCCAACTAAAATAGGTTTTTTGGTGTGGGAAGTTTGGTGGAGACAAAGGCTCTAACCAGGCAATCTAAAGAGGGTAGGCCATCCTTTGAGACGAGTGCCCTTATGCGGTGTAGGCCGAAGAAGATCTTTATCCTTACCTAGAGATTTCATTGCCCAAATAATTTTAGGGGGCTGTGGAGGGCCTGCTGTCCAGTGCAGGTGTTGTTTGGGTGTGCCCTCCTTTGGTGAAACACCTTTCTGGGTTGGAGATTTATCGATGAGGAAGCTGAGAAAGAAAGTGTTGAAGTGAGCTGCCCCCTTGTATCTCATCACTGGGCAATCTGGAAAAGAAGGTACCCATAATAGTCTTGAATGCAACCTTTCCTGCATAGACTAGAAAACTACCTTTACATGTTGTCTGTATAAGATGTGAGCTTTTTAATTCTGAGCAGGTTTTTGTTTATTAAATCTGTTATTGATTTTTTAGAGATTAGCTTTTGAGCTGTCACGGTTTTTGGCTGTCACACTTGCTTTTCAATCCTTTCGAGTCCACCTTATGCCCTCCACTGTATTCTGCTGTATTCTATTTGAGGTTCCTTGAAACTCTTTTTGTGTTTTAAATGAATTTCTTTTCCATCAAATTTCATCAGCTATTATGGAAATTCTGAAGTACAACTATGTGCTGTTCGCCCTGTTGGGATATAATGTTTCTTTTTCATTCTAAAAATTTAGGATTAGATTTTTCCTGAGAGTGAATGAAACATTCATTCACGTATAAATATTTGTGCAGAATCCAGCGCCTTAGAAGTCTTCTCAACCTTAGAAGTCACCTCTGTTCAAGCTCTACTAACAATGGAGGATCAAATGGTGTTTAACTCACACAAACTGAATGGTAAAACTATCTTCAGGGATTAGCTGATAGCGGGGTGGTCATCAGGGCCTTTTATGACTGGAGCTTGAAGAAGTAGACTGCTTTCTTTTTGATCAAGCAAGAAGGTTCGGGAGGAGGATAGAGTGTTCAGATCCTCAAACCAGTTCTTTTTTGTGAAGTCCCCTTTACCCTATTTACTGAGGCACCGGAAGCTATCTTATTTCATAGGGGTCTTTGGAATCTTGTGCTCTGCCTAGGGTGACTCTGCTTAGGAAGGTTCTTTGGGAAAAATTCTTCACCTTGGATCAAGTAGAGAGGAGGCTTTCTTTGTCAGAAATGTAGAAGCGATGATCACATTCTCCTTCATTAAGGGCGTGGCCCTTGTGGCAGTTAACCTTCTCTCTTTTGGTGTTTCTTGGGTTCACCATCTTCAGTGAAACACACCTTTTTGTGGTTGCATGGCTCTTTTGGTTATCAATATTTGAACACTGATTATAGTTAGTTGGAGTCCACTATTTCTTACTTGATATATTAAAGGATATCTGTATACATACATGTTTGATGTTTGGCACTTATCTCCATGCTTTATTAATATTTTGTCACTAGGTTCTGGTGGATGTTATTAGTTAGACCTTAGTTGGTGGAAATTTGAAGGGCTTCCTAAGCAGATATTTAGCAATAAACCATCAATTTGAATATGAATTTATGTTTAAAATAATGTTAACATTGTTTCTTATTGTTTTATTATTTTTCAGTTGATTGGTGCTATGTTGTTACTTGATCTTTATGTCTTGGATTTCTATTGTGGGCTCTTAGTTCAGCTTATTTAAGGGTATGGAACTGGCTGATTCAGTCTTTTATTGTAGAGAATCACGATTTAGGGAGTGATTTTTGTCAGGAGTGTTGGAGCATTCCTTGTTTGGAGCATCTTGTTCTTTATTATTTTATTGCTTTACTTTGGGACTGTTGGTTGTATTGTATGCTGTTTCTATTGTATAATTTATTCTGTTGGTTTCTGATGATGTTTAGTTTGATTTTTGGTTTGCTTTGTGATCTTTATGTTTGGTATTTTGATAAATATCACTTGTGTATAAACCTTGAGCTTAGTTTGGGATAGGCATGTGCATCAAAGTACCAGGAGTTTAGACGTGACAGGAAAATCAGTGGATCATCTTTCTTCTTTGTCCATATGTTGGACTCATGACCCTAGACCTTAGACTTACTAGGTGTGCTTTGGGTTCTTCTTAGAGGGAGCATTTGTTGGTAATGGCTGATTGTGGTTTTCATTGTAATTCCAAAGTATAAGGCCTGTAGCATCGTATATAAATTACTTTTTACTTTGGGCAGTTTGGTTGGGTGAGAAACACCAGAATTATTTCAGGATATAAAGGTTCTTGACGTTTTTGGGGAGATCTGTTGCTTTTCTTTAGCCCCATAGGTGTCATGTTCTTGATAGTTCAGTGCTATTCTGTTGGAGTTAGTGCTGGGTTTCTAGCTGCTATGTGTCTAGGAATCGTCTCTCCATGCCCCTGGGTTTCTGGAGCTGACATGGTGCTATATTGATAACGTGGAACAGCAAGGGTTGGTGGAGCATATCATGATTTTGGGTGTCTATGGTTAGGGTTAATTCTAGTTCAACGATTCCTGGTTTTCTAGAGGTAAGGGTACTCGCATTCATGAGGGCTTGATTATGGAGGCAGCTCATGGCTTTGTGCTCTTCAGCTGTTGTTGATTATTAAGCCTATTCACCTTAGGCCTCAGTGGAAAGAGGATTCTTTGTTGAAAATCTTTGGCTTCTCTTTTCGTGATTGCCCCATCAAACTAATTTCTTGCTTAGCTAACCTATCAACTGGTTTATTGGCTTAATGAGGCTTTTCTAAGCTATGGGACTTGGAAGAGGAGTTTATGCTCATTCAAGAGGTTCTACATCTCTTTATATGACTTCTGTTCTCTGTTTTTTCTTTCTCCGAGGCTCAACCAATGCACACATTCTAAGATTAAATGTCCTTCATTGTCTTCATTTTCATATTCGTCTCTTTTTCCACTTTTATTTTTAGTTCAGGTTGCAATTAGTTTTGTGCTTAAAAGTATTGGAGCTGAAGTTGAGTTTGGTTTCTTGGTAGGGCTTGACAGGTTCAATTCCATATGAAATTTCATCAATTTCTAATTAGGTAATCATTGTTGCATGTAAGGGTGCACTTTCTCATCACATTGGAGTTTTGGATGGGCTAGAGACTGCATTATTTGGCCAATTTCTAATGATGACTTTGATTTATTGTTAAGGACCTCTATTCTCCCATTTTTCAAAGGAGGTTTGTTGATGTCACCTTTTAATTTGATGGTTGTCACCTGTAAAGATGTAGGTGATGGATATCCAACGAGCACAGGTCACCTTCACTTTAATTCTACCCTTGTTTTAGTCAACGAGTGAGGTTAGGGCCTCTATCTTAAGCTTGTTTTTTTTGTTGACAAAAATATCTTTCGGCAAAGATTTAAAGTAGAATTTATGTGGTATTCAAAATTATATGTTGCAATGAAAAGGGAAAGCAAGTTAGCCCTTGTGAATAATTTGTTAGGATGAGCAGTTTGTTGTGTAATCCAAAGTCTCTTATTGTTTTGTTGGAAGACGTGGACTGAAGGGGACTCCTTTGAGGCATCATGGGGGATGCTTTTTTTGGTGTTGGTGAACAGTTTGGAGCAAACTTGGATCTTCTATTTGGAGATAATTTGGATTTCTACAAAAAAGTAGTGCAGTAAAAAATGCATTGGGTGGATTAAATTTCACATCTATATGGTTTCTTTCCGAGATTTCATGGTCTGAGTTAAGTGCCTCAATCCTTGCATATTTTTGTAGGGTTAGAGGTCTTGAGTTGTTTATTGAGTGGAGTGGAAGTTAAAGTTATGAATGGTTTCAAAGGCTGGTGTGCCTTGGGGCAGAGGGATAAACTTTAAAATTAATTTTATTTTCTTTAATGTGGGTCGCTTTTCCTCCCTATTTGTAGAATTGAAAAATTGACGATAGTTTTGTAATTTGTATCTGGAGTGTAGTTCGTTTTATTTTAAGGCCGCTTTGGTCTTAAGGTTCATTTGGCAAGGATTGATCTCATTCCAATGGGTAGTGTATTGGATTTGAACTTTTAGGTGCTACTTCTTGGCTGAGAGGTAGGAAGATTTTTTATTACTTATATTTACAATGGGGAGCTTTGCTACATCTAGGATGATCAAGGACTCGACTATCTGTGGTTAAATGAAAACTGTGCCCATAGAAAGCGTCATATTTATCCTTAATGAGGAAGGTTGAGGTTCCCAACTCATTGATCTACCTTATGTTCTCTTCTGTGATTCCTTGTAGTGTTGGTTGGATGCAAAAGATTGAGAAGGGGCCAATTGAACATTTGGTATCAACTGTCAGAAGAGTTGGGTTCTACTTATTTCATGGACTACTCGAGAGATACAACTATTGGTGTTGCTTTTGCAGCTTAATCACCTTGGTTTTAATGGTCATTGTGTAGATTCTAGATTGATGTGGAGGGTCTCTAAGAATGGTTGTTTCCTATGAAGTCCTGCAAATCTTGTGTTAAAGGTATGATATTCATATTAAATCCAAATGCTACAAACTCGAGTTTTTAGAAGAGTTGATTGTTTAATATGGTATCAGAGCCTAGTTTGACAAAAGGTCTTGGGTTCGAGCCACCTCTCTGCAATATATTCCCATTTGTTAATTTGAAAGTTCAGGAAGGACTCTATTTGATTTGTTTAACTCTTCATATGCGGGTATGAGGCTATGTTAAATGTATGATATTCATATTAAATCTAAATCCTACAAGCTCGAGCTTTTAGAAGAGTTGGTCGTTTAACATCTTGAAATTTATAGATTTTGTCCATTTGCCGCTGAGGATGTGTGGGTTTCTAATGTCTTGTTAAAGGTTGGTATCTTTACGTTGGAGAAGGTGTGGGACAGGGAGAGGATTGTTACAGTCAATTAGCCTGTGAGAAGGGCTGGGCTCTTTTCTTTAAAACTATCCTGTAAACGACTTCCTAAGATGTCAAACTCTTTTAAGCTCAATAAGAGCTTTTATGCCTGTTTGGCTAATTTTATTCAAAGAGTAAATGAATTAAAAAATAGATTAATACAGATGTAAGAAAAATGGTATTTCTTGTAGGAGCTTTTGGCTTATCTAAGAAGCTCTTTCATGTTGAAAAGAACTTCTATAATACCAATATTCCCTTTAGAAACTATGACTTTGGCTTTAGCTCCAGTTTCCAGCTTTGAAGGCAAAAGCAGAAAGCTGTCCCAAATGAGATCTTAGTGTTGTTTGCAAACAAAAAGAGCGCTAAGCAAATTCTTATCCCTTGTGATTGGGATGCAGTTTGTGGTCTTTGTTCTTCTCCTTGTTCACTGTGTCTTTGGTTCTCTCTCATTTAACGCGAGGATATATTACAAGCATGGTAGCTTCATAAATGAGGCATGGAGATAGTCAGTTTATGTTTGGTCTTATGCATTTGCAAATACTGAACTAGAGGATATTTAGTAGCGGATTGTTCCAATTCAGGTCTGGAAGACCTTCTCAAAGACTTTGTTCTCTTAAGAGTTTACCCAGAAATGTTTATTTCCTTGGCACATTTAATTTATAGCTTGGGAAGGGATTAGAATGCTCTTTCATTGTCATCATTTTCCTTTTGTCATTCTGGAGTGTGAAGAAGTGTCCCCACTTCTCAAAAGGTGCATATATTAATATATGATTGATCAATTTGCTTACAAAAGTATTAGTCTTGTTTGCAATTTTTTAAATAAATTGCTTGCTATTATTAATATTTTCATATATTTTGGAAGCAATTTGAGTGCACATTCAGTAGCCTTAATTAGACAAGTTACCTCTATGCAGCTTCTCAAGCTTCATGATGTTTTCCACAGGCGCTCCTTTGAAGATCTTAAACCTGGATGAGTTAGTAAAATAATTTTGAGTGTGGCGACTATTTTAGAGAGGTTAGGAATGTTGCACAAAGGGCCGCCAGGTAGCAAGAACTAGATAGCATATACGAAGAAGCTAACATAACTCCCCTACAAGCCTGATTAGCATGACTGGAAAAAGCGAACATAACTCCTCCACATACCTGATCTCAATCAATTTGGTGATTGTGAATTAGTTTACAGTCTAGAGTTTCAAATCAGTGAAATAAATTTTGAAAAATCGGGTTATGTTTGATTCACATTTTTAAAGCGTGCTTAATAAGCAGTTTTGAAAACCTGAAAACACAATTTTGGTGTTTTCTGACTTCGTAGTGTTTTTTTACAACAAAAAAAAGCTGGGAACTAGACGTGTTACTAAAAAGTTTTAACACATTCTTGCTGTTTTGAAACAGAAAACAGTTTTAAAAACAGGTCCTTATTTTAATTTCTCCTTAAATATATATTTTTTCTTTACAAATTTCATCAAAATCCAATGTTGTTTCCCTAGTGGATAAATCACACAAGTTAGAGCAAAAATCAGAAAACCTGCTGAAGCTGAAGAAAGCGGTTTTGAGGTTGACCTGAGAAGGTATGATACCCTTAAAAAGGCCCAAGGCCTCTTCCTATGGGCTTAGGGGAGGATCTATTTGGCGGAGAAGAGGACTCTTTCACATGTCAGATGGGAGGAATAAGGCATAGAAACAGACAGAAGAAGAGTGGCAACCAACGAGATTTTTTGTTCAGTATATTTATGAAGATCTCTTTGAGGGCCTTTTTTTTCCCAATCTTTACTTGAATAGTGTTATAAACTTAGATTTTATACCTATACTTTCTTTAACTTTGTTTAATAGGCAAGAACTCGATTTTGGATTATCTAGTTCAACACAGTTTCAACTTTGTATGTAACTTTGTTTGATAGGCAAGAACTTTTTGCTCCATATTCTATTCTTCTGATTTTGTTCAATTTTTCTCACACTAGTGTTCCTTCTGGATATGATTCTGATTCATTGGATAAAGCTACTGGTTGATATGCCATACTTGGGGTTAGGGGCGGAGCCAGCTAGGGCTCAGGGGGTGCAGATGCCCCCCTGAAATAATTTTTCAAAAAAAAAAAAAAAGTTACTGTGTATCCATGGGGAGAATGTGCAAACTATGTCAAATGATGATGGCTTAACATATTCCAGGAGGATGCAGTTGGTGCAACTATTTACATTCTTGTGAGAAGCTCAACAATGAAGGGAGGCACTGTAGAGCTTGCTGTCGAAGAAACTAAGAGTCGAGTCCTCACTTTCTAGACACTCCAGAAGGTCTTTGTTTTAATACTTGGGAATAATTAGGGTGGCAACTGCTTGGGAGGAATAGCTAGGCAACCACCAGCTACATTTACTGCAGCAATAGGGTATTTGAAATTGCTAACAGGAAAAAAAAAAAAGGAAAAAAAGAAAAAAAAGGGAGAAATCAGAGTCAAGGTCATGTAACTGAGTGCTATATTTGTTTCTGAATGATTTTAGCACAAAAATTTTTCAATGAATATCAGCATTATCCAGAAAACTCTCTGATTTTGACATAATTGTTGGGGATGATGAAGGATTGACTTCTACTGCTCTAATACTACTCTCTGGTAGTATTTGTTGACGTCGGATGGGCAAGTAACCATATATATGAATAGTATCATTTATGTGAATAATATATGCATGAATAGTATTATATACTTAGAAACAGTACCATATGTAAGCAGTAACCATACGAGAAAATAAATATAAAAAAAAGAATATCAGATTTACATTAAAAACCTTCAAGGTGAAGGAAAAACCATGGGACAAACTCTAAACAATTCTTCACTTTCTCAAAATGATATACAATACAATTTCTTTCAAGAATATTCTAATCTTGGGATATACACTCAAAATTAAAAATAATCTCTCACACATCCTGATGAAAATTTCTCAAATGAGAATATCCTCTCAACTTTCTCTCTAATAGTTTCTCCTCTCTCTCCCCCTATTCTCCCTCTATAACTCTGTTTTTCTTGGATGATATTCTAAGCAACTCACTTGCCTATTTATAGGTAGGGAAGACCAACAAGGGGAGAAGGCATCCGGGTATCCTTGCACAAAACCTGGAGCCTAAAGAAAAAAAAAAAGATAAAAACAAGGAGACATGCTTTCATTTTCATGAAAGTATATGCTCTTATAACAGAAAAAAGAAAAGAGAAAAGAATGGGAGTTGGACCCATCAATAATTTTATTGCTTAATCTTTCACTGACTGGATCATGAAACTTGGAAAAACATTGGTTTGTTGATTGTTTTGTTTCTTTTCTTGTCTGCAAATTAACATCAAACTTGGCATAAATAGGGAGCCTAAATTTTCTTACTTCATCTAGATTGAACTTAGGAGGTAAAACAACAGAACAAAGAAAAAAATGTACACATGAGCTGTATCATAATACAATAACAGAACTTTATACTCTGGTTGCAATCTAACAAAATTCTTGAATCCTTTTTAGCTTCCATGAATCTCAAGAATTCTAATATATCATTTTGATTGTTCAATCTTCTTAATGGAATACTTTAGCTCCTGTTGAATATTCATTCTTGAAGGTGACAAAACAACGTCCTTCCAAATTGACCCAGATTGTGATGCTGGGTTTGACTTCATATGGATTCGGATATCGAGTTTGCTTCATCATTCAACATGCCTGCCTTCAAGCAGCCTATCTCATCTGGATCAACAGCAAATTCCGTTCCCTGTCTTTCCATCCTATCAGCTTCACAAACATTATTGTGTCAGTACCGCACATTTAATGAAACATTAATAATATGGGCTACTTGCTGGTAAAAGTTTCGGCCATGTGTCCATTCCTGAATGTCATATCCCTAATTACTGGTTAATTGGGTTATTTAGTTCCTACAAAATCTCCATCTAGGCATGTCAAGGATTTTACTAAGGCTTACAACTTAGTTATTAAAAGCGCAATCTTACATGTGAAACCCAAATCCTACAAGCTTGAGATTTTAGGAGAGTTGGTCGTTTAACATGGTATCAGAGCCTGGTTTGGCAGGAGGTTTTGGGTTCGAGCTACCTCTCTGCAATTTATTCTCATTTATTGATTTGAAAGTCTATGGAGAACTTTATTTGGTTTGTTTGACTCTCCACGTGAGGGTATGAGGTTGCAGGTGAGGGAGAGTGTTAGAGGCATGATAGTCATATTAAACTCTAGATCCAACGAGGCAGAACTTTTAGGAAGGGTGGTCATTTATAGTTATATTGAATGAATAAGCCCAAGGCATGAGCTGCTAGGATGTGGTTGCCATAAACCTATGTTAGTAAGTGAAGCTGTACTGGTATAAATAAATCCAGTTGAGGGTAAAGGATGCCCACACTGGCTAGAAAATTGTTTAAATAAGCCAAAGAACTTCACATGCATATGTTTTAGTAGAGTAATACTAGCCCAGAGCCTCCATTGAATGAATTCTACTATTTTCTGTTTACAATTATATTAAGATGAAACTTAGAATACTGAAGAAGAAAAGGGAAGAATGAAAAGAGAAGAGTTGGAAGTGGATGTACTTACCTTAGGTGGGCCTTCCAAAGCATTTGAGCAATATAGCCTGGCATTATCAACAAATTGGCAGTATGTTGTAAATGCATTTGCAAATCTTTTGTGGGATTTCAACTGTGACTCAGCCTGACAGCTCGTCTGAGTTAGATAGCTCTCCTTTAAGAAATCCCAACATCCTCATTAATACATCAGTATACAAGAAAATTGATTTAGAATATAATACCCACCAAACTGTAATTAGTTTGTAGCATACCTTATGCCTCTAATAACTGCCAGATAAGCATCACAAACAACTCCAACCAGCTCTATCCTATATGGTTTTCTCCTTTTTCCTCCTACTTTTTCTTGTTCTTCTTCAACCTGTTCCCAGTAGTTTTCAGTTACAGTTCCATCTTCTGCTACCCTGTAACCAACTCCCATGCGGTAACGGCGGCGGTGGACGTTCCTGGCCATGGTTATTGTCTGCACAACAAAGGGTACCCAGGAGAGTGTTCCATCCATTATCACGTCCGCCCTTCATTAGATGCCACCCATTGTTGTTGTTGTGTGTGTTGTGTGTGTGTAATATTAATACAATGTAATAGTGTGTGTTCTGTGTTAATGTTATTGTGATATTATTGATGTTGTTCTGGGATGATGCAGCATCAGTAGGTAACTAGTGCACCTATTTGAAGTAATTTTGTTTGTGTTTAAACCCATTTATGAATCCAATAGTACAGAATTAAATTCTGGTGATGTTATTTGTTGGAGGTCACATTAAAGAACATGTTCTTTCATGAAACAACAGGGTATCAGAGACAGAAAAATAAGATTCTCTTAACTAAGTAAAAACTGTAGTTGGGGAATAGACTGAGTTTAGAAGGGGGGATTGTAGGAGAATATTCGAACAATATCAAAACCATATGTGGAAACACTCATCCATGGGATATTCTCGGTTTTTCGAGGTTTCTGATCAAAATGGAAAAGGTGATTTGCTGCTCCAGATTGTTACTCGTGAAAACAAAGAGATTTATTTTGAGCATATATCTCCAGATGGAAGCATAACAACCACTCAGAACATGAAAAACAAAAACTAGTTACTACCTAAATACAACCCAAACAGGGCACAGGCACATTATGTTACACAACAGAGAGAGAGAGAGAGAGAGAGAGAGAGTCTCACCAGTTCAGCAGTCTGGAGCATGTCATGGTGGCCTCTGGAGCTAAGGGCTTTGTAAATGACATCTGATTCTTTGAAGGCATCTGCTTCAATTATCACTGCGTTTCCTGCTGCCCCTGCCCAGAATGGTCTGTTCACATCACATTAAACACCATTCATTTTAAACCCTCACCATCATCTGTTGTCTTCATTTTATTATTTGCACTACTAAACATTTTCATTGACCATAATTGAGACATAATGCCTGTGAATCAATTGCTTTATAATCTCCAAAAGAACCTGATATTTGGTGTGAATGTTCTTACTCTGCCAGGATGTCCTTAAGCACTGTGCTTTTCCCTGCTCCCATCCCACCTCCCATGAAGAGCAGGACCGGACTTCGATTGCTGTGAGCGACTGGAACCATCACATCGGTACATTCTGAATCATCACTTGTCAAAAGCCTGATCACTTTCAACTCCTCCACCAAGGTATTGAATACTCTTGCCACCTTCAAGTCCTTTGTAACCCTTTCAAATCTCTGTTGCCTACAGGCGAACGAGATGGACAAAACTTAGTAGTACTAGGACAAAGTCATACAAGAAACTGTTTTTCTTTTTCAACAATTTCATCTATAGTGATCAGGATTTCTATATATCTTGTAAAGTGTGATTACATGATCTTATTGCGTTATTGATGAATCCAGCAATACCACTTGGAGTTCTCATCATATATAGGAAGTAGGAACTTATCATTGATCTTTAGATATCTCACATTTATAATTGACATTATAAATGTGTTTACTTTTCTTAGAGTGAGTAATTATAGGAAGAGGAATGGGGTGTTATTAATAATAAATAACTAATAAGAGTAGTGACGAAAGAGCCACACAACACAGCCATTTGCTGCCATAACAGTAACTCCTGAGTTTCTTTCTGGGGTCCTCAGTTCCCAAAACGCCTGCAAATTATTATTAGTAAATGAATGATTAATTGCTTTATTTGGATCCTACTAATCTATATTTTAAATTGAAGAAGATGGATGGGGAATATGAAATGATGGCTTACCTGACTAACCATAAGATCAGCGTAGCTCCAGTGGAAAGCAAAGTAGCTGATGATGCATCTCTCGAACTCTTCGACGAGTTTTATAAACAAAGAGTCACCATCCATTTCGGATTCAAAGAATGCATATATATTCTCCTCACATCCTTCTTCTTTCCGGGCATAATCAGATGCCAACTTCTAGAAGTTGAGGACATTTCTGCTTTACAATAACAAAACCCCTATTTTTTGTGCTGCATTAAGGTTAATTAATTAAATTAAAAAAGCTTAAAGATCATGAGAGGAAGGTGGTAGTGGATCAGATATTGCATGGTTGGTTGCTATTGCCTTATAATATGATATGATATACCTACGTAGTGATGAAACCTCTCTAAGCAATGCCCTGTGTCACCAATTTATCTTTATGTGGAACAATCTTCTGACACTTCCTCAAACGAAACTGTATCAATGCAGCGATGACGACGCCCACCACAGAGGCTATCAAGATCTGTATTAAAGTAGGCTTCCCCTTATCTGTATTAAGAAGAAGAAGAAGAAGAAGAAGATGAAGACGATGATTATCACATTCACATTTATTTATATTTACGATGTGTTTCTTTCCATGCATGACATGACAATATCTAGATTTTCCGATTGTGTTAGGGTTGAGAAATTGAGCCTCACCACCATTCCAGCATGTCTGAGAATTGAAGGAGATAGATCAGATGGATGGGATGATCAGGCAAAGAGTGAGAGAGAGGAAGTGAAGAGGTATGTTTTGGATCGTGTTGTAATTAATTTGGTGAGAATGAGGTGGTAGAAGCGGACTCTCATATCTTCCAAAAACCCACACAATGTTTATCGGATTTTCGTACACGTGTTCATGTGGGCGATGGAATGGATGTTACTTTTGCCCGTTCCCCCCTTCTCATCGAATGAAACTAATTCATTATTCATGTTGTGTTGTAACAGTAAACCAATTGTCATTCACATCCTCAGATTTAATACCCACTACTTATTAGCCTCTGTCCCTCATAGGTCAACGATGCTGACAATTAGCTGAAGTTGGGGCTCGCCTCTGTCCATCAAAGTGGACATATGAGATATGAATATGATCACCTGATACTCCAAATCGCAAGAGGACATGTGTCTTGATGAGGCCACATCATCATGGAAGTGTTCCATCCATTATCACGTCGCCCTTCATTTAGTGCTGTCACCAGGAGGGGACATTCCAGCATCAGTAGATGACTGTTGCACCTGTTTGAAGTAATTTTTGTTTATTGTTTAAGAGTTTTGTACGGAAATACCATTTAAAAAAATAAAATAAAATGTCTTCTTCCCAATTATTTAAGTAAGAGGCTTATCTGCCGTGATAAGCGCCAAACAACTGACAGCGTTGAATTCATGGTGCGGTTGGGTCATGGTGCGCTTTTCTTCCCTTGGCACCGCTTGTATCTCTACTTCCATGAGAGAATTCTTGCTAAACTTATCAATGATCCTACTTTCGCTCTGCCGTTCTGGGGCTGGGATTCCCCCCCTCCCCGGCATGCAAATGCCGCCCATATATGCTGATGACCCAGCATCGCCCTGCAACCGTAAACCCAGAACGCCGAAGCCACCCCTCGCCTCCGGCGGTGATCAGTCTCCACTTCTGATTACGTAGAACCTACATCTCCCGACTCTGGTGTGGAGAAACAATCTGTCGACCATGTACCAACCAAGTTGTACGAAGCCACGACTGCTAAGCTTTTCCTAGGCAACTCATACCGCGCCGGGCGACCAGCCAGACCCAGGACCGGGTGCCTTGGAGAGCGTCCCGCATATCTGATCCACTCGTGGACTGGTCTTTTCTTTCAGGCCAAATGAGGACAGGAACTTCTATACCGCCGGCAGAGACCCCATATTCTTGCACACCATAGTAACGTCGACCGGATGGACGATCTGGAAAAAAATTGGAGGTAAAAACAGAAGGGACTTCACCGATCCGGGTTAGTAGACAACTTCCTTCCACTTCTAACTTAATCGAAATCCGAATTGCCGCCGTTGAACAGCGGTTTAGATTAAGTCAAATCTGCACAACAGCGGCAATTGAAATTTGCGCATATTGAATATAGTCGTCACGTCAATGGCTCTGTATATTCGAAATTCCGATTCTTGGGGCATTAAAGGTCCTGCTTTGGGGAAATAATTTGAAAGCAACATTAATTTTATTTATTTATTTTTTTAAATGGTGTATTTCCGTACAAAACTCATTGTTTAAGCCATTTTATTAATCCAATAGTACAGAATTAAATTCTGGTGATGTTATTTGTTGGAGGTCACATTAAAGAACATGTTCTTTCATGAAACAACAGAATTATCAGAGACAGAAAAATAAGATTCTCTTAACTAAGTAGAAACTGTAGTTGGGAATAGACTGAGTTTAGAGGGGGGATTGTAGGAGAATATTCGAACAATATCAAAACCCTTATGTGAAACACTCATCATGGATATTCTCTCAGTTTTTCAGGGTTTCTGATCAAAATGGAAAAGGTGATTTGCTGCTCAGATTGTTACTCATGAAAACAAAGAGATTTATTTTGAGCATATATCTCAGATGGAGGCTTATAACAACCACTCAGAACGAAAAACAAGAATTAGTTTCTACCTAAATACAACCCAATCAAGATCTAGTATTGAAGCGAAGCTTCCATATATGATGAAGAGGGAAGATGAATAATTGATTGTCACGTTCACATTATTTTCTATATTTTATGTGTTGCTCCATGTGACGATAAGCCTCTGGTTTATCAGTTGGTGTGGGGATGAGAGGTGGAGACTCTACTGTTCAGCATGTGTATGGGAGATGGAAGATGGATGATGGATGGATGGATCGATCAGGTAAAGAGAGAGGAAGAGAGAAAAGAATTGTGTTTTTTGGATGTTGTAATTAATTTATTTGAATATGAATATGATGAAACTAGAGACTCTCTTTCTCCTCCAACTCCCAATGTTCATCGGACACACCACGTACACGTGTTCATGTGGGCGATGGAATAGTTGTTTTACTTTTACCCGTCCCCCCTTCTCATGGAATGAACCTCATTCATTAATGTTGTTATTGTAACAGTACACCAATTGTCATTCACATCCTCAAATTTAATACCCACTACTTAATTACCTACCCATTTCATTAATCTCTCTATTCAAATTACAATCCTTTGAAAGTAAATAAATCAAACTTGTTGATGCATGCTTCCCATTTCAATGAAAAGCATATATTTTGGTTGAACCATGGGAAATTATGGCTTGAGTTCTAGGTGTATATACGAAATGTATTTTAAGTAAATACTTAAGTGTCACGTGGGTTAAATAAAAATTCGTTCGTAAGGCTGGTCTGAAAGCGAATTAGTTGTTATAAGAAATAGAGATAAATGCATTTCGTTTTCGATGATAAGGTGAAGTCATCCTCAAAACGAAAAGATTGTCTCAAATTTATGTGCGAAACACAATCATCTTTGTGTGTATATATTCCTAGTGCAACATTTATATAATAATTGCTTCGCTAATATTGTGATTTAATATTTTTTTTTTGATAATTTTGTGGATATTCAGATCAGATTTACTTTATCTCAACTTAAATCATGAGGAAACTCGAACTAATAATGGTATTGGATTACTTAGCCATATGAGAAGTATGAAGTATCTAAATAAAAAAAAATTGTATGAAGGGTGTGGTGTGGCAGCGGGGAGCCCTTACTGATAGGAGATAAGGACAGGCCAACCAATTATACATATTTAGATTCTCAAAACCCTATCTAGGGTTTCAGATTCAATCCACCCCTCTCAAAATCTACTCCGAGGAGATGACAGAACTTCACCTTGTTCTTCTTCTCTGCGTCTATCATTTGCTTCATCAAAAGTTCCTCAAGATGTAAGCTTTCCTCTCTCTTTAAACACCCACATAGACCCATCTCACCTGCTGCTCCATATCTTTATCAAAGACTCTGCTGCCAACACCATGGATGCTGTAGGGCGACTTCATAATTTTCTTGAAATCTAACTGTAAATCTGGTCATATCAGAAGCGTGGTGAAGCGTTTAGTGTATTTAATCAAATGATATCCATACCAGCTCACTCCACCCATTTCATCATTTAATAATATGTTGTTAGGTGCAGTTGCCAAGATCAAGTGTTACTCTGATGTGATTTCTTTTCATAAGAGAATGAGTTTAATTGGTTTGGCTACGGATTTTATTACACTGAACATTTTGATCAACTGTTATTGCAATTTACGCCAGTTGATTTTGGGTTAGCAGTTCTGGAAATGTTGAGAGGGTTATAATCATGCTGTCACCTTTGTGTAATTGGGGGCTGTGTCTGGGAAACAGGATTATCGAGGCCACCGGGTTGTTAAGGAAAATGGTTTGGATGGGTTGTCAGCCAAATGTGGTTACGTATGGGACTTTGCTTAATGGATTATGTATGACGGGAAATACAATGGTTGCAGTTAAGTTGCATGACGAAATGCTGAATGGAAATGGTAGTTTTGGTGCTGCTATTAAACCCAATTAGACATTATAAATACCATCATTGATAGTCTATGCAAATGTGGACTGTGGAGATAGGAGTAAAGGCTTTCTCGGAAATGAAGGAGAGGGGGATTTCCCCGGATGTTGTTGCATATAGCTCGATAATTCATGGCATGTGTCATACTGGCAGATGGGAAGAGGCTAAAGGTCTGTTTAATGAAATGGTCGATGGAGGTGTTCGACCTAATGTGGTAACATTCAATGTGCTGATAGATTTTACTTTGTAAGATGAACAAACAGACAAGGCTGTAGGTTATTAGAATTGATGGTTTCAGGGTGACGTCAGATGCTTTTACCACAAGCCATTTAGCGCGGGGTTATGTTTGGAAGGTAAAGTTGATGATACGAGGATTGTTGTTTCATGGAAGTAAAAAGTTTGAAACCAGTATATTAGTTACAATGTGTTGATCCAGGTGCTATCATCACAGAAATTGAGAAGGATTACAAAAACCGAAGCTCATGCGAAAATGATCTAACCGTCGCCTACAGTTTATTCTTTGCACATATTCGCGGCGCACCTGGGAAGGAAAATCACAGATACATACGACTGTTTGGTGAGATGAAGTTAAGCATTAACACCAAGAAATCATTACATATAACATATTATTAGACGGTCTTTGCAAGAATGATCGTCTTTCAGAGGCAATGGAATTATTTCACTCTTTAGAAAATCATGACTTTCAACCAACTCTTCCAATTTCCAGCTGCCTCATTTGAGTCAGTTATGATCGAGGAAAGATTGAGATTGCTAGAGCTATTAATAAGTTATCTCATTGAATATAGACCAAATGTGTTATAACTTACTGATGTGATCCTGGACTATAAAAGATGAAGAAAAATGATCAGAAAAAAACGCGTTTGTTTTAAATAGGAAGAGAAGGTTGTATCAAATCTGCATTAAACTTTTAATGTGCCATCTGTGAGTTCTTAAACAATGAGATGCAAAAAGTGGTTGAACACCTCCAAGAAATGTGAGAGAAATTTTCACCTGGTGATCCCAAATTGGCTGTGTGAACTTTTTCTAAGATTGAAATATCTTAATCTCTCAAAATTAACTTCTGTTTCCTTCCCAAAGATTAAATAGAGGATATGACTAATGTAAGACCAATGACACAAATTCACTTCTGTGGAACAACTCTAATTTGAATAACTCTAAGGGTTCCACTCAGCCTGAGATTTATGAAGTTGCAAACATATTGCTGCATTGGGAATTTGATTTAGTAGAGAAGCAGCCATGTGCCCCAATTTGCTCAGATTGAGAATGTATTGTTTGGAAGGGACCAGAAACCTGGTTTATTAAGGAGTATAGCTTTGGATCTAGTTATCTCAACCCATGAGACTGCATTTGGACTTTTCTTAATAGGTTATGTGTGGGAGGCCTTACAATGGGTTACCGTTGAGTTGCACAGAGAAATGCTTTTGGAATGGTGGCCTTGGATGCTACTATTGGGTTTCCAATTTGGTTTGTTATTGTACTACTGTTGATAATTAAATATGGACTAGTAGACACTGGTGAAGAGCTTTTTTCTAGGAAATTAAGGGGAGGGAATTATCCCAGATGTTGTTGCTTATAGCTCTATTATTTTTGGCATGTGACATGCCAAGTAGATGGAAAGAGGCTAAAGATTTCTTGAATGAAATGGTGGATGAAGGTGCCCGTCCTAAAGTTTTTGTGAGAGGGTGTAGATCCCATTTGATGATCCTGAGAGGCGAAATTCCTGATACTTTTGCCTATAATGCATTGATAGATGGGTTCTGTTTGGGAGGTAGGATTAGTGATGCAAGCGACCTGTTTGTTCCATGGAAAACAAGGGGATTGAAACTGATTCTGTTTGCTTCAATGTGTTGATCAATTACTATTGCAAGATTCGGAGGCAATACACCAACTGTTTATTACTTATAACACCTTGTTAATCGGTTCCTTGGGAGGAGAAGGTGAGCCGTGATGGAAGCTGTTTGGGATCTATGACACGGTTAACAAGTGACTTGCCTTCAAATCCAAGCTAATGCGTAGATGGGATTTGCCGGCGTCCCGCCGCTGCAATCAGGTGTAATAATGTTTGACAAATTGGTCTTGAAATTTGAAACTGACATTAATGTATTATTTTGTTTCAGTCACAAAATTCGAGTTGTACAAGGTGGGAAACAATACTGAGATCATTCGATACAAGGTACTAGCATGTTCCTTTGACTTAAAGTTGCGAAACAGGGTCAAACATTTTGATCTTAAATTTTAGGAGATGTCATTTTTGTTCCCTTGGCCCCCTAAGTGGCTTGTTCAGTGCAGTTAGCAGGTTAAATACGGTAATTGATGCATTGCTTGTTTGAGACTGGAGAAACTCAACTAAGAAACAAAAATGTTGTGGGTACCTCTGTTCAGAAACTGTAGGTAGAAGAAATATTTTCTTCTCAGGAATGTCAATGTGTAAACTAATTTTATGGCATAAACTTCAATATCTCTGTGAACTGTTTTTAATATCACTTAGGAAAGCGTAGAATCATTCTGGAATAGTCTACAATTACATTCTCCTCCTTTAACATGCTATGTTTTACCCCTTCTCCAATTGTTGTCAGCTGCTTTCCATCTTGCTCACTGAAGTCCTGCAATTAATTTTCTTTGAGAATAATTCCTGACCCGCAGGTCATATATAAACGAGGACCACTGTTCACTTTGGAAGATTCTTTAAGATGACAGCCTTCAGCTTGATGGGTTAAGTGCTTGGGGAAGAAAACAATGGCTTTTGTGGATGAAATGGAGCACAGGTGTGCATCCATGATTGTCATATTTGTGTTGGCTACTGATAGAAAATAAGAGTTCTATGCTAGATTTCAAAGGGATTTCTCTACTAACAGTGTGCAAACAGAGAATAAAGGCAAGATAACTATTATGCTATTCTTTTCTGTTTTTCATCAACTAACATCTCTAGATCAATGAAAAGAAAACAACTAGTAATGGAAGGTACTGCAATAAAATAAGAACATTTTGTGATGGAGCACAAGCTGAGGTCTCTTCCTTTTCTCCCACTATCAGCGTACCTCACAGCATCCTCCTCCCTTTTTGAAAGACCAATCTGTTTTCCTGATTTCCAGCTGGTCCTCCTTCACATGTCCCTATTTTCCTAGAATATACTCACAACAGGCTGGTTATGCTGGCCTCCAGGTGTCTTATTCTCCACTCCTCTTGGCTCTTTCTCTATCAGCCACAAATGCCCACGATATGATGGACCTCATGAAGAAATAGTATTGAGGCAGCAAAGATGGATCGTTTTAGGTTTCTGTGAAACATAGTGGCTCCATGAAATAGATGTAACATGGAAAGAAAATTGATTTGCATTGCTAGCAAGGAGCAATCAGTTTGTCCTAATTGCTCTAGGTTATCATCTTTGATTCTACTTTTTGTGGACTGTCATATGTATATGGGTATCTCGTATTTACATTTGTCAATTTTTTCTTTAATTGTTTTTTTTCTTTCAAAATTTTGTAGGTGTTATTGTATCTATTCTATGTACTGTTACAACAAGACATAAGGGTGATAATTTATGTAACCTTGTAGCATGTCTTCACTATTTATATGTTTTTTATTTAATTTTCTTGTAAAGCCTATCACATATGTTAAGAAGCATGATATTCATATTAAACCCAAATCCTACAAGCTTGAGCTTTTAAGAGAGTTGGTCGTTAAACATGGTATTAGAGCTTAGTTTGACAGGAGGTCTTAGGTTTTAGCCATCTCTATGCAATTTGAACTCCCATTTGTTTATTTGGAAGTCCATGAAGACCCGCTTAATTTGTTTGACTCTCCACATGCCGGTATAAGGCCACGCGAGCGGGCGTGTTGGGCAAGACGACATTCATATTAAACTCAAATTCTACAAGCTTGAACTTTTGCGGAGCTCGTCGCTAACAATATCACCGAATGGCAACAAAGATAGTGATCATGGATTGCGTGCCAAACGTAGGAATCAAGTTCTAGAAAAGATGCCCTACAGAGAACTGGTCGCTGCTTAATACATGGATTCGCAAACTGCAACGGTTGGAGCCTTTGCCATCTCTCATCGCCAAGATGCCGGATGCTGATGATCACCAGCTCATAGCAAAGATTCTGAACTCAACACTATCGGCGCTTTTCTTGATGCTGCAAAGTCAATGCAGTAAGAGTCTTATGAGCTTGGTGGGAAGCCATGTAAAAGGGCCATTGCAACCTCGAACCAAAGAATATCAGAAGAGTTGAGTCATTACATAAATGCTGCATGATATTGAGTATATGTTTGTTAAACACCATTGCATCGACGGGAGTCTGCTCTATTCTCTATTATTTGATTGCCCTGTTTTTCATTTTTGTAAGCAACCTCAAATGTTATTATACTATTATTTCCAATTTCCAGATGATTTACATGCTAATTGATTGGATGAAGTAAACTGTAGCATCACTATTTTTGTAATCCTCTTGGATTCATTCTTGACAAGAATGATATCACAGACTTGATATTCTCATATGAATTTTTTCCATTTTCTGAAATATTTCTGTTTTTTGTCATAGGTTCTGTTGACTGACTGGGAGATTAGGAAAAACAAAGAAAAGAAAAGAAAAGAAAAGAAAGGAAAAGTTATGAGGGCAGCAATACCATCACTCCAAGAAATGTGAGTTACAACCTTCTATTGGCTATTGTTTGAGAACATGCTGCATGCATGTATGCATGAATGAGTTTAAAACTGGTGCATGTCACTTTAGGGGGAAGGGAATGCCCTCCATGTGGGCACTCTCTTTTATAGCGCTTTACTTCCACAGTGCATATACCCAAGACCTTTGGATGAAATTTGAGAACAAAAGGGACTGGTGAAAATCCTTAAAAGAAAGCCTATAATCCTACTAACCAGCCTGCTTAATTAGTTCCCTACAACTCTCCCTAATAGATCCAAAAATGAGAGGAAGATAGAATTATGACATCCAGGATGTTGTTGTTGTTCACTCCTATATTATATATTTGACAGCTTGTCATAGAGTTCACAGGATTCAACTTACATGGTCCCATCTTGTGAAAAAAACTTATGATTATCCACTTGGAATCACAGTTTTATACAGTGGGAGGGATGTGGAAAGTTTTTAATCAAACCTGAATGATTGGAGAGTGGAGACACCACTGTTTTTCATAATGAATCATCATGTGGGTTATTTTATTCTTTTTTTTGAATTTAATCTATGGTCAGTTAGAGGTCATTTAGGCAAGTTCAGCTTTATGTTAATAATGCCTTAGTGATGTGCCAAGAAATGGATTCTGGTGTTTTGTATAATGCCTTTTCTGTTATTATTGCTGGTTAAGTAAAAAAGTAATGGAATTGTATGGCAATCAATATCTTTATTGCTTGCTTCCAGGAGGAATTCAGTGTTTTACTTTGGGAACTTATTATTGTCTTTGACTGGTTCATTGATGTCAATCTTGTGTAAGATACACGGTACTTATAGGTTACTTTTGAACCCGGGAAAGAAAACAAAGAGGAAAAGAAAAATAGATTTTAAACTTAAATAAATTAATTTTATATATTTTGCTCCGCTTTTATTATATAAGGATTAAAAAATTAAAAATATATGAAATTTTGATTATATTCATATTTTTCAAACGTAAAATCAAATAAATTTTCTTAGCATTTTTTCCTTTCTAACGCTTCGATTCGAATCGGTTCTAATGACTTGAATACATGTACGTATGCATGAGAATGAGAAGGAGAGGGAAAGTTTTATTCAGTGATGAAATGAATTGCCTAAGTGATTGTCACATAACTATAGCTTGTGGAAAGTTGTAGCTTCTTATTGTTCAGTTTAAAGCTGATAATGAGCTATACAATACAATGTAGGGGAAGGTGAAGGAGATTACTGTGGCTGTGGTTTTAGAACTTCCCACTGAAGGATGAATGGTTTCTGTTTAAGGTCTTCCCTGAAATATTTTTTATATATAAACTAAGAACCCTAATTCATGCCTTTTTTTTTTAATCCTCGTAAGAAATGTGAGGGGGGGTGATTTTTGGTATTTCTTGAGTCCAAATCACCCATCTCATTGAATTGGCTCATCAGATCGAGCTTCTCTTAATAAAGTTTCGCTCTTTCACCGATACGAGTTTGGCTGGTTTTTCGCTTTAATAACGCTTTTATCACGATTATTATACAGATTATCGCTGTCAAGCATGATCCGCTGCTTTGTTCGCCGATTAGATTTATTTATAAACTGCTTTCGACGATGTAAAAGCCATATCAAATTTTTGCTCTTTAAGATGCTTCATCATATAATGAATGAATATTTCCAGACATCTTGTACTACTATTATATTGTGACTCGAACCGCTTATACTAAGTATTGCATGAATATTGTGTTATCTTCCACGGTTTTAACATTTTGATTTGCATGTTATGATGTAAATGAATTGTTACGATATAAATCAATGAAATTTCTTTAAATATATATATATATATATATATATATATATATATATAACTATAGATGCTTTTTCTTTTTCTCCTAAAAAGTATAGTGTGGCGGTCAGCTTGTCGCTTATCGGTGACAACACGTTTTGTTGGAAAGGTGATTGCGATGGTCCCTACTTCTTAGAGACAAATTTTGGATTTGAATCATATTATCTTAGGACATGTAACTTTTTTGATAAACAATTACCAAAAAAATTAAATTAAGAACTGTAGCAGAAGAGAATATTCTCTCTCTCTCTCTCACTATCATACACGACCATTGAGGCATGCTGAATCAAATTAAGGTCAGATGTGTCACTAATTTATCTGAAGTGGCTTCCCAATTAAATTGAACCATTTTTTATGGGTCTGTCAATAAAGTTTAAGACTCCATGTTTCTTGTTCCAAATATGAAAGGAGATTTTTCCATCTCATTATTACAAGTACGTAAACCTTCTAGTGGTAGAAATACGGTTAGTATCACCTCAATTAACACTGGAATCAGATAAATGTTCGAAGCACAGGCTGCTTCACTCGCCTCTAAACTTTTTTCAATCTTAAGATACTTCTAATGTTTAATTCCGTAATCATCCACGTCCACCCCATTAAAAAATCAAAGTTAAAACCTACGCTGTGGAGCGCGAGCGCAGATGTCCTTTTAATACTTTTAATCACTTATAATCACCACTGAATGAAGAAAGAACATCGTAGATATTTCGGTAGATCGGTGCCATGCAAACGAGACACATGGAGCTCAGATACCTGATCCAAACGTAATAAAATCATTTATGCTAAATGATGATTGTGCACAAGAAAATCGGTAAGCACCTCCCAACCCAACCTTCCACTGACTCTTTCACCTACGCTTTGGCCATCCTCCGGTCCAAGAAACCCCAAACAAAAGTACATGTTCCGTTTTTTGACATGCAAACTCTGGCGGATCTGATACATGTGTAACCAATTCACATGGTTTTGTTTAAATTGACCTGTTAAAAGTTAATGCATCTGACCTACATCCTTGTGATAGGTTTGACTTTGAGCGGCTTGAATTCTTCTGTAAGGCAAATTCAGAGCTTTCTTACACAGTTGTTACTCATACACTCGATGCAGTTCCCTTATAAATAAGAAAAATATGAATAAAGAAAACAAAAAAAAAAAATGATAGGGAAGACCATTAGTCTTTACGTTCACATTAAATCTAAAGTTCAGTCATAACCTAGGTTCACAAAGGAAGTCATTGGAAACTAAAGATACCTACTTATTCGCCCTACGGAATCTTCCAAACATCTTTCTGTTCTGGCGTTCACAAGGGAAATTTCTTACTGTTCCGATGCTCTTCAGCTGGATCTAGTCCAAAGGATTTTCAAATCAACAATTAATGAAAAATAAATTAGAGAGAACCTCTCGTCAAACCAAGCTCTAATATTATGTTAAACGACCAACTCTACTAAAAGCTCAAACCTATAGAACTTGAGTATAATATAAATATCATGCCTTTAACAACAATCAAGTCCGAAATTGAACCAAATATAATATCATGATCAGGCCTAACCAGAGACTCAAAGTTCTTGATGAATCATAAGAAAGCAGCCATCCATCTGTGCTTCATGTTAATCGAGGTCTGGTTTTTGGAGCTGAGGAATGAAGCCTGGTCCTAACATCCAAACGCCGCTTTGACTGGCTTCATGTAAGGATTTTTAACTGACACATTCTCTCAATCAATTAAGTGGAGGGAGAGAGAGATATAGAGAGATGAGACACAATGGTATAGAGTTTAGATTTGGCCATGCATTATTTTATGATGTCCTTGCATACGAGTAATAAGGAGAGATCTTCTTGGTCACGATATACTTTCTATACCACCCCTAACTTGCTTACACATAGAGTAGTTAATGGGAATTTCTTTTCTAAAATCCGTATAAATATTATCTTGGTATAAGAAGAAATTAGGACTTTCCCTCATTCATATTACATGGTTTTTAGCGTTAGAGTTGTGTTTTATCAGTGTCTTAGGGATAGTAAGGTCAACCCAATACCTACTTAATTAATTAGCTTCTTTGGTCTGAGCATGACACAAGCTACCCTCTACCTTCAAACCAATTATAAATTCTTTTTAATACCATGACACAGCAAACTTGCAAATTGCAAGTCGTGTTTGTTCCGGCTTGCAGCCTGGAAAATAATAGGGAAAGAAAACATTTTCTCATATTTGGTTTCACCATGGAAAAAACAACATTCTCAAAATTCCTCAAAAATGTTCACATTTTAAATTTCTTAATCCTTATATAATAAAAAGAAACAAATAAAATGAGTTTGAATAAAATATATAGAATTAATTTATTAAGTTTAAACCTATTTTTTATTTTTCTTTCATTTTTCCTCTATATTTTTCTTTCCTAAGCATTTTCCGGGTTACAAACGGATCTAACTTGCTTTTTTAAGGATCTTGAAATTATATTCCCAAGTAAAGGATATGTCTTTTGCTTCCCACTAAGGTAAAGGGAAGGTTGGGAGATGGCATGCAGCTTCTGTGATACTAAGCTTAAACCCCAAGCTTAATACATATTGGGCTCAGCTTACAGGAAAGAAGAAAGAACTAAAGGAAAATAAAGTGGAACTTTACACACCAAGCTAATTAATTCCCAGCTCAACTTTCATTTGACCTAATTATTTTTAAGTTACTTTGTTAGACTTCTGACTTCAGTACTGTCTTTTGCTTTGTCTTCTGACAATGAATTGCAAAAAGAAAAAAATTTTTTACACCTAATAACAGTCTCCACACTGCAGGATTTGAGTTCTTCAGGCAAGAGGTGCTTATTGAGGTAAAGTGAGAAAAGATAAGTTATATGAAGAACTATCTATGCTTTAAATCAGATGCTTGAGTTTGATTGAGAACAAGGCACTTCATGCATGCGTTTAGAATAAACAGCAATGGTTTCTAGGAATATGAGAGAATTGAAATGTTCAAAGGCAATTTCCTATAGTTTGGCTTATTCCTCGTTAAAATCAAGCAATACAAATAGGAAAGCATTCAATTTCTTTATTCCAAAATACAGAAACATGCATTAAATTGAAATAATCAGAATAATTCATTTTGTAATGAGGTGTTTTCAAAACTATTCTTGAGAAATGCTTTTAGCAAATAGGAACTCAACAAGCCCCCATTTCCCTTGTCATTGTTGTTGTAGCTTTAGACCAACTGTTGGGATTCAACAGCACACATGCATGTTTAATTATTTATCCAGAGGCTTCGGGGCCTCTTCAATACAGCTACTAAGTACCATTTGTTTGGTGGGAAGGAAAACTTAAACCGCATACTGATCGAAAGGGTGGTTTTTCAACCTCTCCATGAGATGTGAAATCCTCTCCTCCAGATCAGTGGGGCACCTGCTTTTCTTTTACAACATGAGACACATGAGATTGGACCTTGACATTTGGGTATTTAAAGGTTGCAAACAAAGCAAAAGAGATTATGATATGTGACCTTTCTTTGCAGCCAAAGATTCACCTATCTGCATGGGAAGCATTTGCTATATGTTATATTTAAGGGGAGGGCTGGGGGACAAACCCTAACTACTGAGGCTATAAGAAGTCTGATTATATTTCATGAAAAAAAAAAAGGAAACCAAAAACCACCTTTATTTTCTAGGATTAGTTTTCTAACTAATTCAACACTCGTAAAATAACAAGAGTCCTGCAACTTGTTTACAAGTGCATCAAAATAGGCTTCGAACAGTCCCTGAATGATATCCAACTTGTTGGCTAATTGAATAAAAGGCATGCAAGCCTCCTTCTAGCCTTTGATGCATGGAGGTCTATTTCTACATGTTGGTCTAATAAGTGTTGCATGTGATTATTTGCAATGCTGATCGCTGCCTTATTGTCACAATAGAGCTTCATAGGAGTCTCAAAGGGTAGTCGAAGTTCCATCATGATCTTTCGCAGCCAAAGTAGCTCACAAATCCCACTACCCATCGCACGAAACTCAGCTTCTAGCCACCACATTTTGTTTCTTACTTCGCCAAGTCACTAAATTTCCCCACACATAAGAGCAATAGCCTGCATTTAATGCTTATAGACCTAACCCAACTCGCATCAATATAGATCTCCAACCTGATGACTCTCGAAACACAATCCCTTCTAGGAGATCCTTTGCTTATCTCACCCGATAAGCAGCCTAAATGCCCTTGTTGGAGAACGTGAACTAGCTCACAAGATCGACAAGGAAGGCTATGTCTCCGGGTCAAGTGTGAGCCACAAACATTTCCAAATCATTAGTCTGACATCGAATCTTTGTCATTAGTTCTTCACTTTGACTATCACAAAGGTTTCTATTAGGATCATATGGTGTATCAACTGGCTTACAACCAATCATTCATTGTTTCCTCTGCGAGTCTATGGATTTATTTTTGTCGACTCACCACAATCCCTTTCGAATTTGTTGCATTCCCAAGAAGTATTTGAGTTTCAACCAAGATCCTTATCTGGGCATAAATTTTCTGAAAGTGCTAACTCCCCCTCATCACTGCCAGTGATGATGATATCATCAACATCTCATCAAGATGACAACTCACAAGAACGACATACTTGTAGAATATATGATTTGATTGTCCTTTTTAGCCTTGCTTCCTCACACAAATTTGTCAAACCATTGCGGGGGATTGCTCATAAGGCTTTATGAGTTTGCAAACCCGAGAGCCAAAATTCATCTCAAAACCTAGTGATGCAACATGAAGACTTCTTCCCTCAACTCACCATTTAAGAAGGCGTTCTTCACATCCATTTGTTGTAGAGGCCAGTCAAAGATAACTGTGATGGAAAGAAGAACTCGAATGGTATTAAGCTTGGAAATAGGAGCAAAAGTCTCGAATACATCACCATAAGAATGTGGAGCCTGGCAAAGAGACGTAGCTTTATAACGTCGATGGAGCCATCCGAGTTGTACTGACAATACTCCATTTACAATCACAATTTTCTTCCCTTTCCTGGCAAGGCACAATGTCCCAAGTTTTGATTCAAGCACGTATTTATTCCACAACATTCTTCTAGTCCGAACTTATAAGGTAGTTCAGAGTATCTTCTGGAATTCCACAATAGAGAGGTTAAATGTATAAGAAAAAAAGAGGATAATCTTACGAGACAGCGAGAAAGAGGATACTCCAGCTGTATGTTCCCACCTACCCACACAAGATACAACAAACGATCACGAGAAGAACAAGGGAAAATCACGTAAGGAATGGGCGCTGACTGGGTGGGAGAGGAATCAGCCTCTAGTTGTCACATAAAGATGTACCACTTGAGCAATATCTAGAGTACGACTATTACCAAACCTCAATTGCAACATTACAAGGAGGAAACATATTAACATTGGGTATTAGGAATCCCAATATTCGGGCTTGTAAATCTTTGTGGTTTCCAGTTGTAAAATACCAAATTCTACCCTTTAGATGGAAATTTTCAAACCATTTTTGATCTGGATGAAACCAGGACTGGTTTAATTGGGTTGCAGAATCGCCGGCTTTTTTTCCATAAAAAAGAATTATGAAAAAAGAAATCAAGTTCAGAAATTGGTATAGCCCAATTTGATACCTGCTTATAAATTTGCTCTCCCTCACTTGATGACTTAACAAATGATTGATTTTCAAAAAACTGCACATCCATTGTAACAAAGTATTTTTTAGTTACTGGATCAAAACATTTGTAAATTTTTGATTTGAAGAATACCCAAGAAACACACACTTTTGTGCACGTGGATCCAATTTACTTTTATGAAAATCATTGTTGGTGACAAACACGGTACAACCGAAAATTTTAAGAGGTAAATCTATAAAATGCCTTGTGCCCGATTTTTCATAAAGAAATTTTTTGAGTGGAGTTGCAAAAGAAAGCACTTTGGAAGGCACTCTATTGATTAAAAACACTGCATGTAATAATGCATCACCCCAAAGATATTTTGGAACATTGTGTGTTAAAAGTAAGGCTCTTGTGATTTCAAGAATATGTTTGTTTTTTTCTCAATAACTCCATTTTCACGGTGTGTTCAATGAACTTTGATGAACAATGTCTTTCTCAATAAAAAATTGTCCTAAAAAAGGTAGAAACATACTCCGAATTAATACTCGGTCGAACTATTGTGTATTGATCAATGCAAGTGAAATTTCAAAACATCCTGCACTTCACCCTTCCCTAAGCAAATAAACCCAAGTCGTGATCATCAATAAAAATAAACCATTCACAAACCACGGACCCTAAATGTCACTATGAATAAGATGAAAAGGTTTTGAAGGTTGATAAGATTTAGAAGGATAAGATGCACGATGATGCTTAGCCAACACACAAAATTCACAATGTAAAGAAGATGGATCTTTATTAACAAATAATGTTGGGAACAATTTTCTCAAATAATGAAAACTGGGATGACCTAACCAAAAATGCCATAACATAATATCCTGACAATTGGAATGGAAACCAAAAAAGAATTAGCAACAAAGGTACTTAAACTTTGTCCATCTTCAAAGTAGTACATGCCACCATGCTCCTTAGCATTGCCAATCATCCTCCCTAAGTCCAGATCCTGAAATTGACAATTAGAAGATGAAAAATAAGCACGACAATCGAGATCTTTAGTAATATAACTGATAGACAAAAGATTACACGAAAGCTTAGGCACATGAAACAAATTTTCTAAAGTAATGGTTAGTGAAATCTAATGGGCTCACTACCGTTATACGAAAAAGGCCATCAACAATGTATTTTCCTATTCCCCGTAGAAGGAATATATTTAGAAAATAATTGGGAACAATATGTCATGGATCGGAGTTTATTACCTGCCGATAATCAAGAAGAGGCAAGAAGACACGTGGTTTACTCGATTGGCAAAAGAACAAGATGGAGAGGGATTTAGGAAGAGAGGAGGATCAGAGGCTATTACTGCACCATCAAGTCGGTCCTTAGAGAAGGGTCATGTCAATATGTAGGAACATCACTTGCGTATCACCATTGCCTTGCCATCATGTTTCATGGGCAGGTTTACCATATAATCTCCAACATTCTCCTTTACATGCCACGACTTTTAGGCCACAAAACTACTTTTCTCCCTCACCTTACACTTTCAACAAGCACGGAAGTGTCATGGTTGCTGCCAAGACTCTAGAGTAGAAGTTGGTGAGGATTCATTCATGATTCTTTTCCGAGCTTCTTCTTGTCTTAATTCAAAAAACAAGGAATGAATGGAGGGTAATGGAATACGACCCAGAATTCTGCCCTTAATCTCATTAAAAGAGGAGTCCACACCAACTAGAAACATGAATACCCTGTCATCAGCCTCTCTTTTGGTAAACTGAGCTAAATCACATGCATTCTCCCATGTATCGTTGTAGCAGAGATCCAATTCTTTCATAGTGTCAGCATCTCATTGAAATACACCATGAGAGGGCACCTACTGGCTTTGAAAGCCATAGCCAATTGTGCTGAAAATTCCTTACAATCTCAGATTCAGGCACACTCTCCCAAATATCTGGCCTCCATGAACATAAACGGCTTCCGAATGTGGACTCATCAATTCAACAACTAAGGTTAACAGTGACCAATTTTCACTCCTTCACTGAGGAAGGATTAGTAGCCTTAGACTAGATTCTCCAAGCATTAACCTAATTTACCCCATCAATTGCCAATTTGATCGATAGCCCACCTGGGATCATAGTATCGACTAAACAATGTGCTTATTTGGAGGAAGTATTTGTTGTGATATCCGGCTGGAGGAATGGGAGGGTCTCAGTGAATGGCATAGAATCAATGTGGTCACTGTCAAATACACTAAAACAAAAAAAAATTGCATTGGAAAAATGTGAAAATCTAATGTGGATTAAAAACCTAAAAACTACACATAAAACATCGAGCACTGTTGTGAGAAAAAATATAAGGTGAACTAGAACCTAGGTTCGGGATGGGGGTGGAAATAAAACCTCTAATTAATGAGGTAAGTCACCCAAGGTTTATATATGAACTTTGATTATGAGGGAAAAAAGTCTAAACTAAAAACTAAATTCTATTTCGAGGATTAGTTACAACAATCTAATTATACATGATTTTCTAACTAATTCAACACTATATATGCTAACAAACACTTGCCATATCATGGAATTGATAATTTTCCACACACATGAACCAAACCATCCTAATCAGAATGATGGCCTAATCATGATATTATCCGCTTTGAACTAAGGCCCTAATTTGCCAAAAACACATCTACTAGGGTCGTATAACCTATACTTATATAGTGCTAGTAAGTTTCTCCCTTATCCGATGTGAGATGAAACACCCTCCATTATTAGTGCCAACGCCCCGTTGTGTCCTAAGAGATTACTGGTCAAATAAACATCCTTTAAGCGGGTACAAATGAACAGATCCACACCGGGTCGTGATTGATCGATACCATTTGTAATGATCCAAACTAACAAAGTAGATATTGTTTCACTTTTGAATGGCTTTAAAACGTGTCAACTAGCTAGGTTGAGAGAAACCACAATACTTATAGTGTCAATTAGAACTTTTCAATTTTCGTAAGGGGCCCTCACGGTTTAAAACAGGCCTACTAGCTAGCCGAGAGAATACTTACATAAGTGTCAATTGAAATTTTCTTCAATCCGACATGAGACAAAGATCTAGGTGCATTGACTTGGCTTCAATTCCTAGGTGAATCATGCTGATTGCTCGCATGAAAGGTTGCTGCCATCCTCTCGTTTTATGCATGTAATTGGTCATCAAACATATCGGCTTCGTACATGTAAAAACACGGTCTATAGTTTTGAAAGTGTTGTGAGATATGTACACCTTAATTCAATAAAAGGCACTTGCCTTAAACAGTGAAAAGCAACATAGAGGTGAATATCATCGCTACAAAATATGAAAAATTCAAGTGGTAATGTGAAACCTCGACAAATTTGAATTTTTATGAAAAAGGGCCAAACGGTATATTATCGCTACAATATAGGCCATGCATCTGGAAAGCTTAACTCCGATGACGAAACGGACTCACTGTCATCTCACAAAATCTGCCACCTGATAAATTTCGGCCGAATTCTAGATAGTTTACTTGAGCGATGGGTGTCTCAAAGGGACCCTAAAAATAGGAGAGTTTTAAGAAAATCTGAAAGTGAGAAATAATTTGGGTGAAATTTCATTTAAAAAATAATTTTGAAACTAAATTGGACAAATAAATTGTTTCGAGATTGTCGACTCGCATGTTGTAGACATCGTGAAAGTTATGCAGCCAACCATTTAAACATAAAATGAGAGGCTTGAGACAAAAGAAAACAGGACATTTCCTGCTAGGAAACCGTGGGAGAGAAAGAGAGAAAGAGAGAAAAGAAAGAGAAGTCCAAGACTTCTTTCGACGATCCACAGACGGGCCGCCGAAATAAAAGTTAAAGTTCATCTACTCGACGAGGGCTACTGTACCAGTGGATTTCACCAAGATCCGGGGAGATCAAATTTTTCGGCTTAGGAGGTGTTCTTGGAGACCTCCTACCATTCAACTACCCTCTGGGCAGGGTTCTTCGGGTTTTACTCCCACCTTACCGACGGCGGTGACGACGGTCCGTCAGAGAATGAGGGTTGTTTTTGCTCGCTTCCAACGTTCTTCCCTCCTAGGGCAAAGGCAAGTTCACTCTAGGCGAAGGTGTCTACCACATGGACTTGTTTGATCTGCTTTAAATGGCTTAACGCAACAAAAAGTAGCCTGGCTTGCTGAATTATTTTCGTGTATGTGATGTCCAAAAATTAGGATTGTTCAAAGCAATAATCCATCTCGTTTGGCCGACGTCACTTAAAGGCTTGCTCGACCTATTTTTATGGTCGCTTATACGACGCCATTGTGTGGGTCGCTTTTGTGAGCATTTTATATGTCACATTCGCTCAGAGGTTAGAGTCATATTACTCGATTTTGTAATAACATGATTTGTTTAATTGTTGTTTGATAAATGTTGATATATGTGCTTATTACTGAACCAATGTTTGCTTCACTATATGTATGTAAATTGTCACATATATGGTAAAAATGTATGAAATTAACCGCCCATATGGCATTCACCATATATGTATATATGACATTGAGGCGCAATGGTGTACCAGGTTAATACGTGCATAAATCGTGATTTTATGGGTGTAGTGGTTGAAATCAAACACGCTCTAGTGATTATGAGGGGCTGGTACCGTTGAACGAAGTCCAACCGGGTTGCAATCGTTAAGAATGAAATGGAAAAATCAGGTCGGTAATGAAGAAGAAGGGCTAGACACTTCCTCGGGTGAAAGACTTGGTACTGGTTCATACACTCCAAAGGTGAAAGTCTAAAAAGTGTAGGAAGGTGTGCGGAGCCTACGGTGAGACTCAAAAATTCGTTGCCCGGAAAAGACTCATGGTTTTGTATATGAAATGATCATTCGAGATTTAACATCCAAAAAGCTTTTGGTTTATAAACAAATGACTTTGTTTCCAAAAGGATCATTTGATGTAATCTAATGATGGATTTTATCATTAATAGCATTGCATTGTGTGGTGGGAATCAATAAAAGACTGCAAGGTACATGAGTGAGTCTCATCTCATTTCATGGCATGACATGTAGAATCTAACCCATGATTGCATATTCTGCTCGGAATTGGTCGGCGTGAATGAAAAAGTGCCGCTGTGAATATTGTACGTGCACTTAAAAGCGGGACTACTCTACTAGGGCGTGTGATACGGGATAACATTTCAAAGTGGACATGGTGGGCTTACTCATTCAATGTGAGAGTAAGAATGTCGCTGCTTTATGATTACTTTGTAAACTTTGGATTAAATTCATTACTAATGTGTTAAAGAGCTGAAATCAACTCATATGTAATTGTATGCAAAAGAATTGTAATTAATATGGAAAATTTCTTTACATGGACATCTTCAGGTTTAGGTACTGGCTTCTATGAAGGTATCGAGAGTTTGCCTAAGAGAACCCAGGCGCCGACCGTTGTTCCACTCGTCTATGTGTGCCGCCTGACGGCGGTAGTTCACCTAGGAAAAAGGTGGGCTTCTCCTATCCCGGCATGCGCACACCTGCTTTTCCTACAAGCCTTGTATATTATGTAAGTCGCTTCTGGGAGCTCACCAGGCTACGTAGGGATCCTGAATCAACAAAATTTGTATCATGAGGTTCCTCCTACCGGCCAGTCAAGTTACTGCAGAGGGTCGTGGTCAGATGGATTTTCTTCGCATAAATGATTTGAGTGAAGTCAAAATTGGTGAATTAAATTTGATTAAGGGTTGTCGTTAAGTCAAAGTGAGAGGTATTGTTTGGAAAAACTTAAATTTAAATCAAATAAAATGTAAAAGAAGTTTGGGCGTCAGATACTCGGATTTAGATTCAAATCGAGGGGTCTCTGCTGTTCTTCACTGGAGACACATATAGTCATTTCCCGAACCTGGGCTTCCTTCATTTAGCTTTAAACCTAACCTGCATTTATCCTTGAAAATGGCATCTATCGCCCATCACCGATGCAAGAATGAATCTCCCACTCCCTTTAATGGGTCATAGAGGGTAACTAATGAATATAGGATCTAACAATAAGCATCCATCGAACCCTGTGTTTACTTCAAATAATAGCCATTAAAGGAGATTCAAGGGATAAAAACCTACGTGCGGAACACGTTGAAGGTGGACACTGGGCAAGTGAAGAATGTGGGAACCCAAGAGCCTCTCAGATCCGCACTCAAAGAAATAATTTCACAGGATAAGGCCAACCATCCTCCAAGTTGTCATCTTGAGGGTGTTTGGGTCGTCTAGAAAGTGCCAAGAAAATGAAAGAGCAATGGAAGAGCGTAAATTCTCCTATTACAAGAAGTGATTGATTACCTATTACAGACCGAGGCTTATATATGCTTAGAAGAAGGAAATTACAAACAATATGAAACAACAAAAAATACAAGGAGGGTAGAAAGAGAAAAACCAAGTCTTATTTAAACACAAACAAAGATAAAGAAATTTCGCTTATGTGCATTGAATTTCGCTTAGCTGAATAAAGGCATAGCGACCCGAATTTTCGCTTATACGTACTTTTCTGTTGTAGCGAAATTTCGCTAGCTTAGCTTAAAATTTGTGCATAGCGAACAATGCTCCTCTCCTGCGCTATTGCCCACTGCCTCAAGCATTATTCCTATCGTATTATTCCATTTCGCTTTGAAATTCTTCATTCCGCTATCGAAATTGATAGAAGACCATGAAATTGATGGAAATCAAACTTTGGTTATGATTGATTGACACGAGATCACTATTTCCACCCCGCAAAACTACAAAACAGCCCTAACAAATTAGAAGTGCAATAGGGACCAACATGTTAATCAAGTTAATTATAACAATTAGTGACACAAAGCCGCCAAAACCTATAAAAATAGGGTTCAAAATAGCACTTTTTGGGCACTAATCAAGCTCCCCTTGCGAAGGGGACTATGTCTAGTTTTTTGTAAAATGATGGATCTTAGTAAATGGGACACAACGGTGTAGTATCGAGTTACATGATATCCACAGTTTTCCATAGTTGATGGCTGATCTAGTAGACCTGACGGGGCTTCACAACTTAATGCAGCATAGGTATGTGATTACTTAGGGCTTGATGGGCATGGGTCTAGACCATTTACCCATTACTTCATGTCGCTACATGATTATGTGCTTTGTGTTATGTGAAATATACATGGTAAAGTGTATATGGAAAAAGAGGAACACTAGAGTTAGAAAACATAACCTTAGGGTCGGGAAAAGAACAAACGGGATAGTTCGGGATGTCGAGGTCTATTAGTGGTTGGCACATGCACTACTAGTTAGATAAGGAGTGAAATCTCAAAGTTTAAACTTGACCCCCATTTAATTGGGATATAAAGACTCCTACTATCTAGCTTATGACAAATCGAGGAAGAGGAAATAGTAGTCAAATTAATCCACACTACGGTGCCTTTGACCAACAAGCCTTCATAGAGGATATTGGTATTATGACTGCTACTATTGCACAAGCGAGTGCTGTGGCTGCCACCATTGCATAGGCTAGTGCAACTATAAGCTTGGCAGCGGCCACACAGATATTCTCCAAACCTTCAAGGGAGGAGGGGACCCGATAGTAGCTGATCATTGGTTCCGACAAGTCGACAAGATCTTGGAGGCTATGAAGATCACCTCTGATGCCACTAGGATAAAGCTAGCCGCATTCTAGCTAGAGGGTGAATCCCAAGTATGGTGGGATTAGGTTAAAGCCTCAAGGAACTTAGAGGTAATGACATGGGAAGAATTTCTCGTGAGCCTTCAAGGCAAGTACTTCCTGGGGCCGCTCGACATGCAAAGCTCGGTTCAGAACTGGAAATAAGTGGCGGATGACTGTGCTCAATACTTGGCTAAGTTCAACAATTAGTCACAAGGTTGATGATTGTGGCCAAAAATACGGCCTATGAAAGCCTGAGTGATGGTCCGAAATCGGCCCATCCGTAAAATTGCGACTTCTCCTACAAAGAGACAAGACTTGATGGTCAAGATAGTTATGGCCATTGAGAGGAGGTGAACACACTGGAGCATCCGAGATGATAAGAGGAGCCTTCTTGATTCGTAAAGCAAAGGCCTTTACTCCGCAAGGCTTAATGTGGCTAAGGCCGTGGTCAATCATCCGAGAGATCAAGTAGGCTCTTAGCGCCCAAAGGCGTAGGACATGTTTCTATTGCCACCAAGATGATTACTTGAGACTCGGATTGCCCTCGAGGTGGATCCTGCATATGGGAAACCCCACCCCAATCATCGCAGGGATGTTCATAGACTTGGGCTTTTGTTCTTCCCTATCCTACCATAAGCAAGGAGCGAGTATATCCCCATGTTTTGACAGTCTTACTACTTCAATTATTGTTTAGATGGGCCAAGCAAAGGCTCCAGGCTAGGGCTCATGCTTTGCACTGCATCTAAATTACGTTTCCATCATACCTCATACCAGCTTGCGTATCGTTTCTATGATTCAGTGGTACATTGCTACTCTCTCTCGCTTTATGGGCAAGATTATTTGATTAACGGTGCATCTTATTCCTTCATTGTCATCTCGAAAGGCTTAGAAGAGCTACTGCATGAGTCTTCCTAGAACTAGCTAACGCTTGATCGATATAACAATAGAACGTAGAGATTCTACCTGTATTTAGGGTACGGACATGTCAATTGATATCATCCTTAGGATGTATCGCTGATTGTACCGTTACTGTGATTGTAGGAGGGTTACTGCCTACACACCGGATGATGTTTGTGTTATGTTTCAACGGGATAAGCACGATGCTTTACCCCAAGCTGTGTACGACTATAGATGGCACGGGCAGTTAATGGGTTAACTAGCAAGCATTATCTTGGAAAACGAGGTGAGACAGGAGTTGGGTCTATCTCGAGCTAAGCCAGAGTATGAGATGTTTTTCCTGATGAATCAGATTACCTCCACTGGGATGGATCATCAAGCTGCACCTCATGACTCCATTTTCCCTCATGATCTGATAGAATAAGGCCAATTTCAGGCTTATAAGAACCCAAAAACCACTACAACTGTTAATATGGGTTTTGATAGATTATACCACCAGGTAAGTTTACGTTATTTGCTGGGTTAGTGAAGAACAAGATCTTCTATTATAGAATAGAATACAGGGTCAAATAGTTACTTATCAGAATAGGTACTTCTTTAGATGAGTTTGACCTTGTAGTGTAGTCCAAACTGTTCCACAACCTTAAGCATTTGCCACTCTCGAGAAGTCACTAAATACCACTCTCACACTTCTTATGTATCAAATACTCACATTTGCTCTTGACGGATGGTAATGAAGTCATAATCCTCCAAATACTCCATCCACCTACGTTACCTCATATTGAGGTCCCACTATGTAAAAATGTACTTCAGACTTTGTGGTTCGAAAACATGTCAAATTGTTCACCATATAGATAGTGTCGACAAACCTTTAAGGCAAAGACAATGGCCGCCAACTCCATGTCATGTGTTGGGTAACTCTGCTTGTGGTTCTTAACTAAAACAGAACGATAGTCATCACCTCCTGATCTGATTTAAAACACATCTGTCCCACTTTGTGAAAGATCATACAACATACCAGCAAATTTCCACCCTCTTTAAAACTTACAGAACAGCTAAAGTAAGCTTTGTCTTCAACTCCTAGAATGCCTTCTCACAGGAGTCATTCCAATTAAATCTGACCTCATTCCGCCAACTGGCCATAGGTGCAGCTAATAGGGAGAAGTCCTCAATGAACCTCCTATAATACCCTGCCAATCCCAAGAAATTGCGTATCTTGAAAACCGACTTCGGTCTCTCTCAACTCATAATTACCTCAACCTCTCATCCACGAGGCACCTGCAAGCTCACACCACATGCCCAATAATTTCACTCTAGTCAAATTCATTTACTAAATTTGGTACAACTAATACATCTCTCATGTGCCGAGAACAATCCTCAAGTGGCCTCATGCTCCTCCTCGCATTTAGATCAAGATGTCATCAACGAAGACCAGAACCGATCTAGGTAGGTCGAACACCCATGCATGATCCATAATGTCACTGAGCACATCCGAATGACATCATTATGAACTGCAACCTCATCGTCCCCAGTTGTCGTCTTAGGGATATTTGCCTCCCTAACCCTTAACTGATGGTAACCAGTGCGGAGATCTATGTACTTTGGGGAGTTTAGTGGCTATGCCTTCTAATGAGCAGTGGATTGAGTCCTTAGAATGTGACATGTGATACATCCACCAGTGGACCGGGCATTGTTGGAGGCTAAGTGACGGCACGAGCTACCACACCTGGGATGGTAGTCTTCTGATAATGTAAAGGCCAGGCCCCCAACAACCAGAGGAGATCCTCGTAAGTTCCATTGCCTCGCCATTGCATCCAGTGGTACCTAGTACCATGATCTTGCCACAGATACTAGAGGGATGAAGAAATTGTGGTGTTTGTTCGCTGATGTCTCACGTGTCAACAAAGTTGAAGTTGGCCGAGGCCACGGACACGCAAATTCGGAGGTAGCCGAAAGCGGAAGTGGTATATTAAGATGGATTTGTGACTATATTCCACAAAGATATCGCGAGGGTAATGTGGTGTGGGTGATAGTGGACTGCTTATTAAGTTGACACATTTCTAGTCAGGCGGTTAACCTTTACTGAGGAATTTTGCAGTGTTGTACATACCTAAGATTGTCCGATTACATGGAGTATCAATATCTATAGTATTCGGGACGGGATTCAATTAAAATACTAACAAAGCTATAACAGTTTAGGGGTAAAATAAATTAAATTATATTTTTTCCGGTGTTTAAATGCCGATAAAAACTAAATTTTACATGAGTAAAATAAATTTGGTAAAATGTCAAATGAGGACCTAAGGGTCATAAACAGAGTAATGCAAGTGCTATAGTATAATTGAATGAAACAGCGGAAATGAAAGTGAAGTAAATGAGAAAAAAGCCACCACTGTACACATAAAGATGACATTACACATGACATGAGAATAAAGCACTAGTAGAGCCCATTTAAAGTATCATGCTGAGAGAGTAAGTGGAGAAGGTTTTCTAGGGGCTTAAGAAGGTATTTTTGGTGTGTTTCTTCATTCTTGGATCTATCTTTATTCAAGAAAGAGAAGATTTGAAGAGAGTTGTTGTAGCAGTAACCAACCCTAACTCCTTTTCGATGATTTTGGATTTGGGGAAAAACTCCTAACCTTATGTAAAGGTGATTTATTGGTTGTAGATCAATTTTGGAGTTTTGGGTTGTTTCGGAAGTATTGGGTTAGGATTTTGAAGAATTTTTGTATAAAGAAATGTATTTCAAAGGAGTTGTCAGAAAATTAAACCCTCGTTGTTTTGGTTATGTTAAAATATAATTCATCCAAACGAGAATCAATTATTAACCCATGTTAACTGATTACAAATATATATAACCGTGAGCAAATTGTGAGATCAAGGTTCCCGGAATATTAGCTAAAGGTAGTAGCTAATGGGTATGCTCGCTTTAGGTGTATTGTGGTGTTAAATGAAGTTGAGTTTCACTATCCAAACTGAGTGATTCCAAATATAGGTGGGAATAATTTATGAAGGGAAGTTTATGTAATTTGTAACCCCAAATTCTACAACTCAAAGTGAGCTATGTGTAAGAATTAACTGACCGCTTTGCAAATTAGAGTAGTCCGATGTAAAATGCAATAACTTGAGTTTTGGTGATCCAAATTGATTCCAATTGGAGAAGAAAACATTAGAACCATAGCTTTAAATGAATAGAAGGAACTATACCACTTATGGAGTTACACCCCCCAACTATAATAAATATTAGGGTAACCGAGTGAGTTGGGCATGGTTCGGCTTTTTCATTAAAATCATAACTTGAGTCTGGGTATACAAATGAGATGATTCCAATTCATACTAAAAATAGAATCATAGAACTATCATTACGAAGCATGAGCAAAATATGGCCCATGTGTCCCCGCAGTATGTTGAAGATGTATTTATCAACCCAAACCAAAAAATCCTGTAATGAACAATTGGTTGTTCGGTGACGGCTTGACCTAAGAACGAGATTATGAGAATAGGAATCGAAGAGTGACAACCGTTTGTTCTTCTAATTCTTTTCCTTGTTTTAGTTCTTTGTATTTTTGTTTGAAAAATAAATCTAAAAGGTTTTATATGAATATGCGTGTGTGCTCCGCTTGAGTCATAAATGAATTGGTTTATCTTCTTTCTATTTCTAAAATTTTTGAAGGATTATGAAATGAGTGGATTTATTGAAATGAATTACATAAATTGCATATTGATTTGTTTTAAATTGATTTGATAAATCGATTATGAATGAATTGCAATACAAAAGTTGTATGAGTATTGGAAACCAAGTATTTGATATAAAATGTATATACAATTATAAGTTATGAATGATTTAAGTGCTCTTGAAGGAATGTTGAACTCTATAAATCTGTTAAGGATAGATTAGTATACCATCAAGGGTCGAGCAAAGATGCGCCAAACGTAATAATGTGTTACTCCGATTCAAGATGGATCACGCCCGTCCGACCCGAACGTTAATCGGTTTCGGGTGCGACCGACTCCTTTATTTATTTATTTTTTTAACCAACAATCATTTACATTTACAAATGAACTACCACCGGAGTGGTATATATTAAAATTTATACACATTTACTAAGTCCCATTCTATACAAATACACATACATATACATATCTAATACAACATCGTAGATCAAGTGAATACAGCGAAAGAATTTGCCCCAGATGCCTCAGATAAATGTGGAATGTCCGCCCTCTTTATCTCCTTCAAGACGGCACGATTGAACGTATGCTTTATGCTTAATGAAGATAGACAAGAATTCCACCAATAACAATAATCGTCTACCATCTTTTTACATTTACTTATGCATATGACTTCTAACTCATCTCATATCATACATGGTGACTTTATTCTTTTCAGATTCCTTATCATTATCTTGTTCATTACTTTCCCGTGTTTTATTTTATAGGTTACTATAGTAGATAGATCAAATCATATTCAAAGTAAACTTATACGTATACAATAAATTTAACAAAATCAAATCATATCAATTTCATACATGTTCAAATCGTAATTAATACTAATACATATTAGACTCTTTACTATCACGATCGTGTTTATTAACTCCCTTAGAAATTACATTTCGCGGATGCCCGTTAAACTTTCTTTATTTTCGCTTTTATTACTTTCATTTTCAAAGTGTCGACCGAATCCCCTACTTGACCCGACAAGTCTCACTTGACGCTTTAAACATTTATTTCGTCTATTAAATTTTTCTTTTCAAAAGTGTCGCGACTAATCCCCGATCACCCTGCTGGCTTATCCAAGCCGGAGCCCAAGCCATTCGACATTTTCCATTTATTTTATTGCTTATGTTATTCTATTTAAGACCTTTTTAATCTAAAGCACTTCTTTCGGGCAATCCACCATTTACAAATTCAAATTACCCATAACATTCACACTTAATAACATGCATTTACTAAATACCATTTTATCCATAAACTCATGCTATTAATTTTCGCATGCTTTCATTTTTTTCACATCATTTATAATATCATAACATGCATTTTCAGCCAATAATCCAATCTACAATTCAATCTATGAGATTTAAGCATACACATAAAAATCCCATTTACACTCGTCATTGTTGGTTATTTCACTTTGACTAATTACATTTCTGACGGATTCCGTTTAATGAATCCCGCCCTTATTATCATTCGGTAATGTGCCTACACATTTTACAATTCGTCTCCCATCATGACGGATGTCGCTTGGCACCTCATTACGCATACTTATTCGCCCATCAGTGCCGCGCACCCCGACACGTGGTATCAATTAAATGTCATACGCCATCACATGACGGATCCAGCTTGGTGTATCCCGCCAAGTGAGATATTCTTCAATGCTACGCCATCATGACTCCGACGACGGGCTGCGATCCCGCCAAGGGGTCGATAATTTGTGGTGTTCTTCGTGACTCGATGCCGCTTCGCGTGATCCCGTCAGCTACCATTCTTCATATCATTCACTCACATTTACGACGGACGGCTTAATGAATCCCGCCTTTATTATTATTCACGCTCATTCAATATTTTCAAATATCATGATTCGATTTCATATTCACCGTGATTCACATTTATGACTCGATTCGCTTGATGAATCCCGGGCCCCATTATCTACATCACCGGTTTTCAAATATCACATTTCAATTTCATAATCACTTCGTGATTATCTTTCAAAGATATACTCAATCTATGTACATTATTTCATAACTCATTCACATTTTCATCACGATAATTATCTATAAATACTATCTACATATTCATTCACATACTTCATTCATGTATACTCATTCATAAATTCATTTTTATATATTCATTCATGTGGCTCATTCATAAATTCATTTACGATACTTATTCACGTGATAGTCATTCATGTATACTCATTCATGTATACCATTCATAAATTCATTTACGTATACTTATTCACGATAGTCATTCATAAATACTCATTCATATCTATCTCGTGATACTCATTCATGTATACTTCATCATTTGTTATCATTTGCTATATGTGATAATAATCATATATCACCTAACCATTATGTGTTCATGACATATTGCCTCTCATGTTCACAAATCATGTTTCAATTGCCATTTTCATTTTCCATAATCATTTTCATGTTTCATGAACACACTTTTTTACAAATATTTTCACATTTTCCTTGTTTCACTTATTATATATGGCACTTCATATTTTGTGAAGTAAGATGTATGTGGAATCACACCTCATTCATATATTCTTATTCCTATGTATCTACTTTATTTAGGAAGTGGAATTAATCCAATCGGATATCCAAACTAAAGTTATGACATTTTCATGCCAAACTAGCTAATTCGACACTAGAACAAATAGACATTAATTTTTCTAGGGATTCTAACTTCATGTTTGACTCTAGGTCATTACTTTAAAGATAAGGCCTAAGGGTTCTATTTCAACTGGAATCACCCACCGGCACTGGACCAAGTTACGTCCAAAAACAACCTTGACTACTCCTTATGTTCAAAGTTGAACGACTCACAAATATGGCCCACTTTTGAGGAATTTTAGGCCACTTAGGATCAGAATTTGCAATGCCTAATCTTTAAGTTTTGTTTCTTTAAAGTTCGCTTCACGATCCACTTTGAATCACTCAAATCAGATAAGAAATGAGCAAGTTATGGCCAAAATACTAAAACTAGTCAAAACCGAAAATTCGTATCAGATTGAAATGCGCGTTGTCTAATATAAACGCAATAAGCTGGGCCAAAAACTGTAACATTAGTTGTGCTGCACAAGTTCAAATTGTACCGGTACAAGTCTCCTAAAAGTGCCTTAATGTATTTTCTCCTATTTTTCATGCACTTTTCCATCCCAAACTAAACTTATATCATATAATACTTCCAAATCATTTCAATCATCTTTTAGAATCTCAATTATCTCAAACATCTTTTCAATGGATATTCTTTAATCAAACCTTCATGATTTTCTCCTAAACACTTCTAATATGGGTCATAACCTATACACATACTAAATACAAGGATTTGTTAGGGAATAATTTAACCCAACTATTTTACCTGCATTAATCAATGAATCCAACCTCAAAGGGAGGATCTTATATTTTTTTTTTTACATTCGGGGTTTTACCCACCTTACTCCCATTAATCTATTGCTAGGATGAAATCCTATCAAACCCTAGAAAGAAATCAATTTCCAACAAGAAACTGACAAACCCTAGTTCGGGGCAAAATACCAACTAAACAAAACTAAGAGATCATAATTAAAACTAGTCCATACCAGTTAGTAGCTCATACCTGGAGCTTGGCTTTGCTTGATCTTGGCTCCTCCCTCTTCTTCCTCTTCCTCTTCTCTTCTCCTTTCACGTGCCCCAAATGAGACCAACTGGTCTTTAAACCCATGTTTATGCCTCGTTTGGCCCTCCAAACCCATTCGGGGGGTTAAGTTTGCTTATTTACTATTTGGGCCCATAACTCATTCTATTTATAAATAAACTCCTTATTTCATTTTGGCCTCAAATATTTTAATTCATGTCTGTCCCTTTGACAAATTACAATTTTGTCCTTGTTTGTAACTTTCCGGGTCTCTCGCTTCCAGCAGATTTACATAAATAAATAAATTATAAGCTTACAAAATAACGTCGAAAAACGACTAGGGTATATTTTGGGGTGTTATTGACAGATTCGTGAGTGTTTACAAATGATTTTTAATAACTAGTCGCAAACACGGATCACACATCCCGTGCACCGAAAGCATAGGTTAAATTCGCATAAGTAAAACAGCAAAATGCGTAATGCATGATTTTTTGACGATTTATTGTATATGAAATATGATCAAATGACCAATGAATTGTAATTTGAATGTATGCAAATGAAAATAAACATATATGTATTGTACCGCATTGGTCATTGAAAAATTATATAAAGGCATCGATGAAAATGCATGATTTACTTAAAACTGAAATTAAGAGAGAATCGTATAGAACTCGTGAAGTACAAAATGCTTAGCACATTGCCTATCAGTGTATATAAGATCGTGAAAATCGAGTGAATAGGTACTACAAAAGATTATGCGATTCAGACACCAAGGCCTCACTGAGTTGAAGTAAAGTCGAATCTCTACATTCATGAAAGAGATTGACACTTTTACAAGAAATCTAATCACTTTATAAGATTTTGTATTAAAAGATCTATATTTGTCGTGAATGTATAAAGATGGTAAGTAATGCCATATTTATGGAAATGTGTATTGAAAACAAAATGATGGGCCCCTTGTTGAATTAGTATATACAAATATATTTTCATAAAGATAAATATCCTTTACAAAATGAGCATTTGAAATAAGTACTCAAAGAAAAGGAATTGATTCGAAAGAGGACCGCGCCCCGATCCGCCGCCTCCGGTCCGGCCGTGTCAGACGTAGCGCGAGCCATCACATTTTTAAGGGTATCGAGCCTAGGTTTACGGTTCTACAAATGATTTTGAAATTTTGTAAATGATTTTGAAATTGTTTATGACATACTGTATTTGCATATAAAGGATGACATGACATGACTCGAAGGGCAATCTTGCCTGGGCCTTAATAGGTAAGCATGGAAAGTTCAGGCCCTAATAAAGGTTGTTGTGAATAGAATCATGTATCCCAATAGAACACGTGTATAAGGAGTTTCCTGGAGATTTGATCTAGCTGTCATTTAGAGAGTTTGATGATATTGGGGATGACTCAAACCAAGGGTAGCTGATTGTAGAATGAAGAGAGTGACCTTAAGGACACCGAAAGTGGCTGATAAAGTGACTTTACCTAGAGAGGCCCAACCACCTCTAACGTGATACCTCCTACCATAACAATGGTTTGAAAGGGTGGGAAGCCCCATTTCGGCATATGTAATTGATACGAAAAAGGCAGAGCCTAGCTTATCGCACATCCCTACAATTAGTGATTATCCGGACGTGTTTCTAGAGGAGTTGCTAGGATTTCCTCCAAAGAGAGAGACTGAGTTCGCAATCGACGTTGTTCAGGGTGCCACTCCGGCATCTATTGCTATCAGAGAATGGTTCTCAGAGTTAAAAGAACGAAACTTCAGTTGCAAGAATTTTTAGAGGTTAGTCTAGTCATCTGGTGTATCACCATGTAGATTTAGTATCTTTGTTAAAAAGAAAGATGGTATTTTAGCTTGTGTGTTGATTATAAAGCAACTGAAATGACAGTTGAAGAACAAATATCCATACTCAGATTGATGACTCACCGACCAATTGAAAAGTGCAAGTGTCTTTTCGAAGATTGACTTGCGCATCCAGTATCAATTGGCGACATGACGCGATGCATGAAGACTGCGCTTAGAACGTAGATGGATATTATGGGAGTCTCTTGTGCCGCTTGGGTTGACAGATTTGGGCCGCCTTTCATGACTTAATGAATCGTGTTTTCCGATCAAATGTAGATCAATTTGTCGTGGTGTTTATAGATTACATCCTTCTCAGATTCAAAGGATCGTCACACACCTTCGAGTAGCTAGAAACTTTGAGAAAGGAAATGCTTATATGCCAAACTGAGCAAATGCGACATAGAGAAGCGTCCTTTCTGGACACATTGTATCAGAAAAAGGAATTTGAGTGGATCCAAGGAAGATTGAGGTATTGAATGAAACACTAGAACAATGTTTCTTATTATATAGCATACAAGGTTATGTTATGGTTTTCGGAAGGATCAGCATCCCATGACAAGATCGTCAGAAGAAGATGGATTGGTATGGAAGGTCAGTTAGTTTTGAAAGCTGAAAGTATTCTAACCGAGGCAATCACTTACCCACCACCAACGCAGTAATTATATGATTTTTGTGGTGATGCTTTATTAAATGGACTCGACGTGTCCTTATGTAAGAGGGTGGTGGCTTATGCTTCAAGGCGCTACAGTTTATGAAAAGTAAATCACTCAATATGATTTAATCATCGCCAATTATGGTTTTGGTGAATGAACTGGAGACACTTATCTTATGGAGAAAGTGTCGACGTCTACATCCGATCACAAAAGTCTTAAGTATTTGCCCTCGCAGTTGTTTCTAACTTGAGACAACGATGGATGGAATTGATCAAGGAGGATTGTGTGATCGACATCATCGCGTAGAAGGCTAATAGAGCATGTCTGGTAGAAACAATAAACACTTTGAGCTGCTGAATGTTTAATACAGCTATCGTCTGACGTGTAATGGTGAAGAATATATAAAACCACTTGTTAAATTGAGTGCTCTGGTTAAGAAAGAATACAGAAAACAGCAATTTGTAAACTGATAGAGGGAAAGAAACTGAGTTGGACAAAGTGAAAGAGGATGGATCTGCAATATCAGATCGGTTTGAGATAATTAATGATGATGAATTGAAGAATCATTCTTATAGATATAATACAAGGGGATTTTGCGGGCACTTTCGTTAGGCACAAGATGTTATGATTGTGACTTACATTGGTGGTCCGGAAATGAGATTTTTGAATGTGAATGGGGCGTGTCGGGAAGTGAAAGCCAACATCGTCTATCTCTGATTGTTACACTTATTTAGATAAATTCGAATGGAAATGACCTGTGATTTCAGGGTCTGTTACTGCTGATAGGAAGAAAGCATGATTCCGTCAATATGATCACATCAAGTCACCCTCACTTCCTACTGGAATAGAGAATCTAATTATCTCACTGTGACATAAAGTTTCTATAGTTTCTTTAAGATAAATAAAATAGTTCATATTATGGGAATTTCAATATTCATCATTTTAGATAGAGATCCGAGGTTTCACTCGAGATTTTTAGTGCCAGGCTTCTTTCGTGTGACTGATCAATTTTCTTAGAGATTCATCTGAGATTTATTTTGATAACTATAGATGATCCATGCCAAAGAATGAGAAGTTATGATCGATTATGAGGGTAGTCAATAGACACATTCCAACTTGATAGATATATAAATCACACACTACTAACAAAGGATATTCAACTGCAAACACGCCAAAATCATATAACTTGTTCATATGGCAGGCATATAACTTGTTTTCTCTTATAAGATGACCATCAAAATTTGTGCTATCCAATCACTATAAGTGCATGTCGATAAAGAATAAAATGATATTTAAAAACCGTATATTATTCCCACAAGGATAGATGATAAATAAAAGACTAATTACCCCAACTACTCAAGATCAATACTATTTAAACTCCACTACAGATGATAAGAAGATCAAAACAGTCTAGACCAAACTTTTAAATGCAAAAGTTAAATCATTTGAGATCACTTATTAATAAAACAGACTTGACTAAGTAATAATAATAAATGTCCTGTGATCATTTCAAATTTAGCGTCACCATTAATTGGGAACTGAAATATCAAAGATGGCACATGGTTTGGATTTCTCCCTTTACCACCGATTAAAGGTTCATATTCATTTCTATACATGATTTCAATCAAATATTAAATATATAACCATTTCAATTAAGTATTTTTCCTTTTAAGATTACACTCAGATCTCGGGACTAAAGAATTCTTACCCCTACAGACGTGGATCTTGCAAGCCTTCTCCCAATTTGATCGACACTATCCTACACTTCCTCGATGAAAATTTCCACTTTGATTAGATCTCAGCTAACAAGGGATTAGAATCATCTACGAAAGAGAGAAAACTCTCTAAGTGATTAAACATATACTTCATTCAACCTACTTCAACTTATAAGTGTTAGTGATCTATCCGAGTAACTTTAAAGTCTGGTTGTCCAGCATAGCTCAATATACCACAGAACCTTTCTACACTTACCATCTCTCGTGTCACTTAAAGGGCCTCTCAAATCGTGAGTGAGATATAGTACCTTGTAAGTAAGGTAATAGTAATCGAGAACAAGTAAAATTATAAACAATACTAAATCAAAGAATTCAAGAACTTAATTAAAGCTTTCTTTCCTCCGATAAAGAAATGACTATCATCAAAGACCCATTTCAGAGTACCCCTTTCCGCCCGACTCGTTTGTGGGTCCGAACCGAGTCCGGTTGCTCTAATGTCACCAATCACCTTATCAAAATCATTTATCAAAACACGCCGTAGCTGCCACACTCATATGTTTTCAAATAGCGCGGAAACGCTTAGTTGTACCCATTACATTTCATACAATTACTATAAAGGCATATCGTGCCTTTTCAAATGATTTACAAATAGATATCCGTGAGTTCAAAATGTTTTTTCAAAATATCAGTTAAAAGAAATACATTAATGGGCACATACTCCCAATTCTTTCTTATGACTTAACGCTTCTCATCTAAACCACTTATTTATCACTGTACCTGCACATTGATAAACAATAAGCCAAGCATTTTCGCTTACGGTTGATTCGCCGAGCTAAAATCAACAAAATTTATATACCTGTTCTCCCATCGCCGTAGGCTTTCATCGCAAAGATAGTATTCCAGGCCGAACACGGGATGGAGCCATCCTAAGAATGATTTGCAGGCGCAAGATACGACTGTAGCTTTTAATACAAGAGGACAACCTGTAACTGCCCCACCACCAAGCTAGCTTCCTTCCTCTTCAAAGAAGAGGCTGAAGCTGCAAGCTCTTGAGCATACCCCCAAGAGGTGGTTTGGGCAAGCCAAGAAAAATAAGGGAAAGAGGAGAGAGAAGAGAGAAACACCAAACCCTAACTAAAGCTACGAAAGATATTTACAAAAATAAAAACTTACCAAAAATTTTTTCCTCAATTTGTTGCTTAGGGTTACAAAATGGGAGGGGGCGATAAAGCACCATGAAATACCACAAAGCCTAACAATTACATTACACCAAAAATTGAAGTCGGCCGTGATTAATTACAAAAGCATGACGCGCGCAATTTCGCTAAGGCTCAAGAGGAGTGAAATAAATTCTCGCTTAGTTAGATGGTACCCTCGCTTAGCAGAATCACTAAGTAAGAGATAGCGAAATCAAGAATTTTCGCTAGAGGCGTATAATTTTCATTATACAGCGAAATTTCCGCTAGTTATTAAATTTTGTGAGTAGCGAAAATGCAAATTTCGCTAGGAATAGTTTTAGCGAAAATTTTCGGGGACTAGCTAAAATTCACACTTAAGATTGGCGGTTTTCGCTACTGCACGCAATAAATTTTCGCAATCTTAGCGAAATTCCTCGATTTGCCGATTCATCATCAGATTAAGCCTCGCCCTCTACATCAGATCGACATTTCCATCACTTTTTGTTCTTTCTTTGATTTCCGGGTCCGTCTGATATCGGCTGAGTCTAACTTTCATGATTCACCATGTCTCGATGATCGGAACCCCAGCACGCAAAACTTGCAAAAACAACCAAACCTCTAAACGGCATAAGTGATACTAAGAAGACTTGAAATACTAATTGGCATAAATGATCGAGCCGCTGGTCATTGCACAAAAAGATCCAAATAGCATAATTGTAGGGCTCTCTCTCTCGATCAGAACACGAGGAAGGCCTGGCAGCCATGATCACAAGATGATTGACCGGGCGCTCTAATCTCAGATTACGTTTCAGAGTCGCGAAGAGAGATTGGTAGATCCATCGTATCTCACATCTCATGAAATGGGCGTGAAATATACTGTGTGAGTGGTGTCGAATAAGATGGGTTTCCGTGTAAGTAAATACGGATGTGGTGTGTGGAGGAGGAGATGAAGGTGACATCCGCGAGCTGACTCCTTCAGATCTGCTCAGGGGCGGTGATATCGCCCTGGATCTCGCCACTGATCCGCACTCCTCCCGGTCTTGTCGCCTGAGATGGAAAGATCACTCCGCTCCGCCGATGCAACCGCAGGGCATCTAATCCTCTTCAACCCGGGCTCCTCCTGGATCCCAATGTTCAGAACCGCAGAGCCCCATGAGGCAACTGGCACTTCGCCAGATTGGTGCCTTCTGATGACCTTCTCTCAAATGCATCATGAGTCATCACCAGCCGGACTAAACCAATATCTTCTCCGGTAGAAAGAGCCTCCAAGATGGTATTCCTCCGCCGCACGTACGTCGTACGGAAAATGCATCGTCCGACAAGTGGTCGAAGATCTCGAGGCGGGCCAGAAAATACCGTCCACCAGGTGTCTCTCGGCCACAACTATAATACGGCCAGATAATGCAGCCCAAAGTCACCGAAATATCGCCGCTTCCGAGTAACGCGCGATCATCAATAGGCTCACGACCATCCGTCTGATGTCAGACGATAGAACCCGCAGCGACCAATCTGCGGCAGAACGTTGCCTCGGAGTCATGAGCGCGCAGTGAATAATCTCCATCAATCTCATGGACTCTAACCGGATCACCGACAGACGACCGGATTTCATCGTAACAAGCAAGATTCTGAATGGGGTGCCCTACTAGCCTCCCGATCCTAGAGCGTGTGACAATCGAGGCGGCGTCATCGGGCGTACCGGCGCGTGGATCGCGCGCCGAGGAAGATGATCACGGGGTTCGCTCGAGAGACAGCATGGCGTCTGGCGTACGATCCGTGGTCTGAGACACGAAATCCCCGAGGCTCCTCGTGCATCGCCAGTGGACCTGATGGTACGAGTCGACCGAAATGTGCCTTCGTGTAACGAATTAACGCGGTCGGCGGACCCACCGGCAATAACCATATCAAATCAATAAACATCGAAGATGGCTCACCACCAATGCGCTCAGGCTCTCGATTTCAATCGAAGCTCAACGAAGATCAATCACTAAACAAGCGTATGAGCCGTAGCTCACCGCCGCAGCAAACCGTCAGCCAAATAAGGCTCTCCGTGAGAAATGCCGAGGCGGTGGCAAAATAGCCAACCACGGCAAGAGGGTCCCGAATCGGCAAAGAGGCTCACCAGCTCTAGAGGCTCAAAGGCAAGAACTCCGGCCGCGGGGCTCGTGGTGCTGGTCGATACGCAGAGTACAGTGGATCGGCCGCAGCTCTACAAGCCAGACCGGGCGCAGCAAGGATGCGCAGGCGCCGGGCACCGCGTCGGGCCAACAAAGGCAACGGTGAAGGGTGAATGAGCAGCGGTGGCGCAGGCCGGTACTCCAGTTTCGCCGAGGGAGAACGGAAGCGGGCAAATGGACACCCCTGTGCTTCATTAGGCTTGTTTGTGGCAAATGAAGGGTCTCCCGGCACCATTTTTCACTATTTTTAGCGAATTTGGCCCCGCGTACTCCCGAAATCCAATTTATATTAATTATGACTAATATATGAAATAAAAAATTATTATAATAAAATCTCATTGAGGTAGAAACCGAAGTAAAAATTAATACTAAGTACTATAGTATAAAAACAAAGTAACGGAAAACCGATAAATTAAAATTTTCCAAAATAGAATTAAAATGTTAAAATTGACTCCAATTAAAACAAAGCAAAAATTAGAATCGTTAACGGCTTTGAAAACACCGAACCGCCATTCTCAAAATTACTCAAGGGGGTCAAGGAGAATGATCTCTCTCAACTCCCCGCAGTAGCCCGGGTTCCATTGCTTTAAAAGTCTTCATTTGTTGAAGTGGTCCTTTGCCGGCGGCTTTTGAATTGAGCAATTGGCTTAAAGGTGTTGATAAAGAAGACTAATATCTCTTCATCTCCTCAGCCGACATTTCCCCGCACTGACACTGTGCTTCCCCCGACGAACATTTGAAACAACCTACCGCTATTTGATTTTCATGTTCTAGCAACTTTTGCTTGTTGTTCATGAAAGATGTTCAACTCATAGTCATGTTGGGCCAAAGGTAAGTTGCATGACCTGATTCCAAGAATTTATTATTGCATTTGTCGTATAAATGGTCTCTGGCATGATCGGTCATGATCGGGTTCACTTGCAATTGGCTCACCCATCGGGTAGTAGAATTTGTCTATTTTCACCAAGACATCCTCAACTATCCTTGGGATTTTTACAGATCTATCGCCAATGATAGTGTGATGTCAGAGGTTTAAGTTCACCTAACCTAATCACAGATATCGACTTACGACAGTTCAATCGCTCCTAAATCAAGCAATGATTTGTCTAAGTAATCTCCCACCAATATTGACGAAATTGTGTGGGAGATCCTTGATCCTTACTTGACAGGTATTTGATTATGGAACTCGACTCAAGCCAAAGGATTAATGCCTAATCCCTTCTTAATCGCGGCAAAGATCTTTAAAAATTTTGCATAAGGTGACTTGTTTGATTATGTCCAATGAGGTATGTTAACCTTCACTTGCCTTAAGACTCCTAAAATGCCCGCTTGTTGAGATGCCTTCTTCTTACTTCTAAGTGCTTCAGGGAAATGGAGGTGGTATGCGGTATTTCATTGAATCCTCCTTAGGAGAATATGCTGCATCAAGTAATTTTTCCGGCCTGATTCTTCAACAAAGCTTTGGCATGGGTTGATCAACCTCTTTTCCACTCCTCATGGTGATTATAGCCTTTACCTCATCCATTCCCGAATTGTTGGATGATCCTACCTCACGGATTCCCTTGGTTTATAATCGGTTAGAAGGGAACCTTCCTCCTTCTCTTGTACCTCCAAAGAACTTGTTGATCTCGTGATTGAATACTGGAGGTTGTCAATTTTCTGGTTAAGATTGCTCAAGCCCATCTATCCTCTTATTCGTGCTCTACAAAGATCAACTTTTCGCGCGCTCGCACATTGATCCCTTTTCGTTTCTTCCACAAAGTCGCTTTCTACCACCTTACTCAAATTTAAAAATGGCTTCGTTCCACAGAGATGACATGGTGTGGTCAGGTTGAAATTGGGAACCAAATCGGTTTGGCACTGGGGTACATACAGGGGGAGGGGTTTCCAGAAAGGGTTAGGCATTCCTCCAATTGAAATTGTAGGTATTTCCGCATGGGAGCATCGTGGGTCAGGGTGGCTTTATATCATTCCTGGGCGCATTTGCACATTCCGACATCAAATCCTTCACTCGTAGGGGCCATAGGACACCGGCTCTACTCGGATGTACAGGGATTGGAAATTAGTGCAAGGATTGTGTGTGCGTGATTTTCGCCATCGCATGTACTTCATGGAGCCTTTTCCTTCAAGCTCCTCCACCTTCCTAGCTAAGGTTGAAATCCTAGCTATTTCATATCCTCCGCAAAGGTATAAATCCTCCTCTAGGGTTGGCTGAAGGCCTCATTGTTTCCATTTCCCTAGGGTTTGGCTCATCCCAACCCTTAGAAGTTTCAGCCACGTAATTTAAAAAATCCATGGCTTCGTCAGGATGCTTACTCAGAAAGTCTCCTCCACACATGGTTTCCAAAAGCTGCCTCATGGCAGGAGACATACCACCATAGAAATGGTTTACCAGCATCCATGTATCGAACCCATGATGTGGGCATGCACTGATGGTCTCCATAAATCTCTCCCAACACTGATAAAACCTCTCACCATCCTGGGCTGCAAAGGTGTAAATTTGTCTTTTCAAATTATTAGTCTTATGAGCATCAAGAATCTCTTCGTGAATTCATCATAGCCGCCCAATTTCTAATGGTTCTAGGCCCGTGAGTTTAGCCAAACCCTGGCCTGTCCTTAGGGTCAGTGGAAATGCTTTTAGCTTCAGCAAATCCATGTCCATCATACCTTCCTTAAAGGTAGTGCAAACCTCCTCAAAATCCCTAATATGAGTGTATGGATTTTCATTTTCCATACCATGATATGTGGGGAGTAGGGGTACCAAATATGGCCTCATTGCTACATCTTCAGCAAGAGGAATGATACATGATGGGGCACTAACTCTAGGAGGGTGGATGTGATCCCTCATGGTTCTATAGGCTGGATTCATCGGGGTTCCAGCCGACTCGTTGTTCTTCGTGCAATGATCCATAGACGGGCAGGTACACCGACTTCACCGACCGGGTCAAAGCTGTGTACGATTCTATGCAGTCTTCCTTGTTCCTCTGCCCCAAAGACAGATACAATAATCGTTACACAAACCGAGACACACAACAAAGAGCAATAAACCAACTTAAAAGGTTGGGGTTAGCTTAAAATAAAAACTCGGATCAGATATATAAAAACAAAAACAAAGGAAGTCGCAAAGTGATGAAAACTTGCGCTATCGCAGAATCGGGTTTCAAAAAGAGTTAAAAGATTACCACTTGTGATGTTGATCACAAGTACATCTTCAACTGACCGGTGATGCTCGGGCACCATCCTAACGCCGCCAATTGATTCGCGCTACAAGAGCTGAGCTAAAAATCAACAAAATTTATACTAGCCTTCCCACGCTGTGAGTCGTTTACTCGCAGTATAGTGGTTCAGTACTCGAAATACCTGTGGATGGTTTTCATCCTAAGAATGATTTGCATAAGTGCAAGAAGGTAAGGCTTTCTATTTGGACTTTTTGGATTTTTTGTTTCAAAACAGTGGAAGTAGTTTAAATGCTGAGAAATTGTAAAAAACTGAAAGTGATGTGTGAAAAGTTAACTTTGAAGATTTAGGTCACTAACTTGGTAACTTAGGCAAACAAGCGTCCCTGGCGATCCTCTGCTATGACAAGCAACCCATAGTCCTAGCCATAACCTGGATCTATGTTTAACTAGCAAACCTCACCCTAAAAACAACTCCTATTTGAGTTAACACAAAAATATGCATCTACGGCCCTTTTACGCTTTGAAACCCTAACATTAAATATCATTTCAAAGGGTCTTCAGAAGACTATCTAAAAAACCACAAAGGCATCTAGCAATAATTATACATCAGATCCTAAAGCATGGTGTAAGCATTGGCCAAATCAATAACATTCACGTTATTCAACCCTATTTTGGAGTAAGATAGCATTACAACACAAAGACTTGTAAATTTTTAATACAAAGAGTGATAACCTGAATCATCTCACCACTGCTTTCAGCCTTCCTTCCTCTTCAAAAGAAAAGAAAGCTTAGCCAAGATTCGAAGTTGTCATCCTCAAGAGGGTGTTGATAAACAAGAAAAATAAGTAAAGAGGAGAGAAGAGAGAAACACCCAAACCCCAACTAAAGCTACTAAAGATATTTTTACAAAAAAAAATAAAAACTTACCAAAGATTTCTTCCTCAATTTGTTGCTTAGGGTTACAAAATGGAGGGCAGGGCCACCCACTTATGAAAAATACCACAAAGCCTAACAATTTGGCTAATTTAGGGACAAGAGAGTAATACACCAAAATTGAAGTCTGCTGCATTAATTACAAAAGCATGATTACAGCAAGCACTCTCATGAGTACTCAAAATTTCGTTAGGCAAATAAAAATTTCGCTTAGCTACGAAAATTTCGCTAGCTAGCGAAATCGCCAAGAGATAGCGAAATCAAGAATTTTCGTTTAGAAAGCGCTGGTACTACATATTAGCCAAATTTCATTAGCTTAGCTAAATTTTCATAGTATAAATGCAAAAATTTCGCTAGAATATGGCTTTTAGCTAAAATTTCGACTGGCCGGTACCACTCACTTAAGATTGCGAAACTAAGGTTGCGAATTTTCGTAATCCCAAATAAATTTTCGCAATCTTAGCGAAATTCGATTTGTCGACCATCACGCATTGCTTCCTGGTCCCACGCATCGATTTCCATCACTTCGCCTTTCATTCTTCTTCGATTTTCGGTCCTGTTTCGATGGTCGATAATCGAGTTCAATCTTCATGATTCATCATATGTCTCGACATCGAACTCCCAAAGTACGCAAAACCCGCAAACAACCAAAATAACTCTAAACAAGATAAATGATACTAAGAAGACTTGAACACTTCAATCGGGCATAGTCGACATGATTAGCGTAAAAGCACTCAAACCTATCTAATATGTGGTTCAAAATAGCACTCGGGCACTAATCGGTTCTATACAAATCCATTCTTCGCTCGCCTTAATTCAAATCATGCAATTCTAACAATTCAAAACTTTCAAATCTTTTCGATGATCAATGAAGACCGGTAAATTCCACTTCTAATAAAGCAGAAAATCGTGAATTTCGACACAAATTGTATCAAAGTTAAAATCCGTAATTTATTCTAGATCTCGATGATCTAAACGCATTGCACCGTTGGAATCGCCTCACAAATCTAGCTAGCACGTGAAAATTCGCCGACTCCGAGATACGAGTCGATCGCTGAGGCATCGCTTCGTGCCAGAAAACGATTCGGCGCGCATTTAAAGTCACATATAATACGATCATGTGCCATAAGTGGTATGAGTAGAGAAAATTATAGAAATGGAATGCCAAAAGAGGGTGCCGACGTCAAAACCGTAGTTATGACATAATGGTCATTTTGGAATTTGTCTTAAATGATAATAAGACAAACTTTGAATAGTGACGTCTCCTTGAATTAAAGCAAAAGAAGAAACGGGGGACTTACTTACGCAGCTAAGGAGTTTATAGTTTTAGAGAGAGAAGCACCCCTTCTCTCTAGGTTATCTCGATCCCACTGGGCTTCAGCCTTCGTGATCTAGCTAAAAAACCGCTCTACGAGAGGGTCGCTTTGCACGGAGATTTAGGAGCTTTATTCAACTCCCAGAGGTAGGGCTTTCCCTACTTGGTTTTATTCTCTTTTAAGCACTTTGTGAATGTTTGAGTTGAATGAGGCCGTGAGGGGTTTGCTGATCTGCTCCAAATTGAACCGAAAGAAAGAAATTTGAACCCATGTGGACAGTCCGTGACTGTCCACGGGCTGATTTGGGTTGCTTATTGTGAAATCATGTGTTGCGGCGCCTTGATTTGGAAAGCCGAATGACTGTGAAATGCGGGTTCACAAAAATGAACTGATGAATACTGAAGGTTGGAACCGTAAACCCTAGGGTTTTACTGCCTCAGAATAGTGACAATTAAAAATATATTTTCGCGTGGAAATGGGTTTGGCCGAGTGATTCAAGTTGAATTGTTTGCGGTTTGATTATTATTAGCCCAAGTGAGCTAATTTTGATGTTTGAAATGATAATTACATGACATGATTGTGTGATTTGGATATTATGGATATGTACGTTTACATATTCGCACACTGGGGATCAGACGGGACTGAATACACGCATTCATACGCACCGGAACACCCTAGACTATAGGAGTGAGTGCATGAGATGAGTCTAGAGAAATGGTTCTGGAGGGTAGTCTAATAATAATGATCTGAGGGTATCCATACTAAAAATATCAATCAGTCGAAGACGGCCCAATTCGATATACATCTGAGGGTAGTCCACACATAATATCAATCGTCTGAGACGGCCCAATTGATATATATCTCGAGGGTAGTCCACCGAATATAACATCTAGAGACGGTCCACCTATTTATATCGGAGGGTAGTCCACAAATTATAACAAATAGCTTTGTTAAAAAACAATGTTTCATACGAGGCTTAGTAAGTGTGAGGGAGCTCAAGTGAGGACCTCGGGGCACGAGTTTAATGCGCATATCCAAGAGGATCATACATTCACACGCGCTGCTTATTTCGGGAACATTGCACAACACTTAGGTGTGAGCAGCCTGCTCTAGGGCGATTCTCCGACCGAGCATTAGCTCACCTCGCCGTGACCCCCTTTGCTGTGTACGTGGAGCGTGCATGAGACTTGGCCTGGCCCCAGAGGCCGAGTTCTGTACAGTTTTAATGCGCTGCGATTTACATGTATTAACTCTTTTTAAGCTTAATATACGCATGCAAGAGCGAAAAATATCAGAATCCTTATAACTATATATATATAGTTGGATTTATAAGCAGGCGTATATTGAGAATTTGCTTACGGGCCCAAGTGGCCGTATTGGATATTGTAGTGATGGGCCCAAGAGGCCGTTTTTATCCATATTTCCAGATTATCATGGATTATATCGACTCCGCTCGGGACAGTTTGCGTGTGTGAGCCTATCTGGGGTGTAGAGCTCCCACAAAGGAGACTCGCCCGATTTTTTTGAAGTGGCTGGGGTTTCAGAACCGAATAACCACTGTGACCTACGGCCGACAGTCAACCCGACCCTCGGATTCGGGCGCCGCGCCTGCACGCAGCCATGGTAAACGACACTGGGAGCCTCAGTGTAGTTATAGTTTAGTCCGATACCGCCACAGCCTTGGTATCGGGCTTAGGTGGCTGGTCATCTAGGAGCTCGGTCAGTATCCATCACCACTAGGTGGTTTGATGGAGTGGCAAGCATATGAAAGCCTAGAGATCGAGTGGGCTCGGGCTTAGGCCATAGTCGAGTAAGAACATCACCACTGTGTGTGGTTCAAGGATAAGTGTAGGTATGAGATTGCCTAGAAAAATCACTTCTGACAAAACTAGGACACTACATGCACGTTTGTTGAAGTGTTTTGTGTGATTTATTGATTATTGTGAATGGTATGCTTACTATGTTGTGTGATGAGATCGACATGTGCTTATGATTAGCACATGAATGTGTAGAAAATATTTTAGAAAATATTTGAGTGGTACAAAGGTACAAACTCGGAGGAAGAATATAAAAGAAATAGATTTTTATAAATTTATTTGGTTTAGAGGTGAAGATATTTAATTTTTAAGGTTTTACAGTGTAAAACTGAAGAAAATTAAATAAAATAAATTTTACTAAATTTATTTGGGTTGTTGGAAAATGAGAAGAAATTTTAAAGCAAAGAAAATAAATTTGATAATGACATTGACATGCAATGGTGCATCACATTGCATATACACGAGGGACATCGCATTTCATGGGTGTGAGTGCATGATTGAAATCAAACACAGCCTATGGTGATTGATGAGTTGGCTCGGTACCGTTAAACGAAGTCCAATAGAGTCGCACTATTGCATGAAATGGAAAAACTTGTGTTGGGTAATAGCAAGAAGGGCTGGACACTCCCTCGGGTGAACGACCTTGTATTGATTCATACACTCCAACGGTGAAAGTCCAAAAAGTTTAGGAAGGCGTGCGGAGCCTACGGTGAGACCCCAAAAATTCACTACCCAAAAAAGACACATGGTTTTATATATGAAATGATCATTCGGGATTTAACAACTAAAAAGCTTTTGGTTTATAAACAAATGACTTTTTTTGGAAAATGATCATTAGATGTAATCCATCAATAACGGATTTTATCACACATTGGCATTGCATTATGTGGTGGGAGTTGGTAAAGACTCGGGTATGGTGCATGAGTGAGTCTCATCTCATTTCATGGCATGACATGTAGAATTCCAACCCAGATTGCAGCCATTCTTGCTCGAATTGTTGATGTAAATGTGAAAGTGTCAAAGGTAATACTGTACGTGCACTTATGTGAGGAGTAGCCTTCAGAGGGAATTACTCTATTGGCGCGGTGGCTCATCCTATACAGATAACATTTCAAAGCGTGATATGCGCTGGCAAAATTATTCGGGGTCACGAGGAGCGAAGAATGCCACTATGGCTTTATGATTACTTTGTAAAACTTTTGGATTAAATTCATTTTGGCATGTACTAATGTGTTAAAGAGTTGAAATTGAACTCATATGTAATTGTATGTAAAAGAATTGTATTTGAGTTAATATCGAAAATTTCTTTTACATGGACGTCTTGTGTTTCTAGGCACTGTCTCGCCTAAGCGAAGAACTTAGCCTAGGCGGAGCAGTTCGCCTAGGCAAAGAAGAGTTTTGCCTAGGCGAACCCAGGGGCCAACCTGTTTTCTAGGTTCTGCCTCGCCTAGGCGAAGGTGGGCTTTGCCTAGCCAAACCCAGGGCCTCCTGCAGACACTGTTTTCCTACAGTCTTGTATATTATGCAGGCCGATTCTTGGGGTAGAGCTCCCCTTACAAAGGGAACTTTGTCCCTTTTTTTTTGTAAAATTGTGGATCCCGGTAAATGGGACACAACGGTGTGGTATCGAGTTAAATGATATCCATAGGTTTTTCGTGGGTTGGTGGTTGATCAACGGACCCCTGGATTTTGGGGCATCACATAGGCAACCAAATAAGATTCTAGATTTCAAGAATTTAAACAAATCACCAAATTTAAAACTGGTAACACCTTAAGAAATTTCAATACAGTAATGAAAGTAATAAAATGAAAATAGATGAGGCATACTTCTCTAACCAGGTGTATGTCTTGATAGGCAAGGCACTATAACGGGGAAGTCTATACTCTTAAGCCTAAGGAGGGTTAAAGCATGGCTTCAACTGTTGGGTTTTAGAAGGTGGCATCTCATGCCAAAATAACGGAAAATTTTAAAAAACTTAAATAAAACCCTCCCAAGGAACCCTTGAGGCATCAAATTTGATTCAAAACAAAAAGGGATGCGGGATTTATACCTTAGGTCTGTGTAAACCGATCTTGAAGGGTGATGCAGCTACGACCGAAGCAAACCAAGTCCTAGGTTCACTTCTAACAGTCTCCACACGAAGAATGGAGCCAATAACCTCTAGGTACCGGTCTCAGAAGAAGTCCCGGTGCTAGCTAAGTTTAGATTCGAAAAGGGAAGCCAAAGACTTAAGGATTTGACACTCAAATCATACCAAAAGTGGGTTGTTCTCCAAGAACACACTCTCTAACTCAAGAACACTCTTTCTTGAGAAAAGTGGGAAAATTATGGCTTCTTAGGGTTAGGGTTTTCCATAAAGGTCCTTTTATAGGAAAACTCTTGCCCTTGAAATGTCCAAAGTGCCTCTCTCTATAAGAGATGATAGGCTACACTCATCCTTATGCGCTATGGCATGTTCCCTCATGGGCCTTAAGCCCATGAACAAGCCTAAGCTCGCTTTATCTCTTAGTGATGGCTTTTGATCTCAGGATTCCACTAATCCTGTGACATTTCATTTGTTGAGATTGATCTCCCTGACTGAGTTCCCTTGCCATTTACTTGGAAGTTTGTTGCAACACACAAAACTCTGTTGCGACAAAAACTGTTGCAATTGTTCTTTTTCTCTTGTTTCCTACTGTAATTTCCTCCTTTTTGAATTAAAACCTGCAAAACACAAAGTTGGTAAATATTCCATAATTTGGCATTAAAACATATCTGAAGATACTAAAAATAACCTAGAAAAATGGATTAAAAATAGATGAGTTTAAGACTCATCAAGAGGGAGCCAAGTTGGTGTGATTCTCTCCATTTTTGGTTCCATTTGATCAAGCGAAAGGAAGCTAGAGTTAAGCTAGTGGAAGAAATCAAGATATTTAAAGTATGAACTAACCCTGACTTCCCCTAAATGTTGTGTTTGGGTTTGATGAAAACCCCAACCTAATGTGTTGTTTTAAATCGTTGTAGATCAGTTTTAAGGTTGTTTTGGGTTAAGTTTCAAAGTGCTTTTAGGTTAGGATTAGTTTTGAAGAATTTTTGTATAAAGGAAATGTTGGGGTTTTAGGGGAGATACTGTCAAAATTTTCCAACACTCATGTTTTTGTTTTGGTCATCACTCATCCAAATGGAGTGATTCAAATTTCTAGATAAACTAGACTTCTAGGAAAACAAATCTCCTTGAAATAAGTGTATTCAAATTTGGATCCCATTGGACCCATAAATTCGTCAAAGTGAAGCTCTGTTTTTGAGCAAATTCTGGTTCAATTTGATATAATTTTGGTGTTTTGGAACAGTTTTGGTATTTAGGCCATAAGTTGAGTTTCACTCATCCAAATTGAGTGATTCAAATTTATAGGTAAACTACGTTTCTAGGAGAATAAATCTCTTAGAAATAAGTGTATTCAAAATTGGACCCCATTGGACCCAGAAATTTGTCAAAGTGAGGCTCTGTTTTCAAACAAATTCTGGCTCAGTTTGGTACAGTTTTGGTGTTTTGGAACAATTTTGGTATTTAGGCTATAAGTTGAGTTTCACTCATCCAAATTGAGTGATTTAAATTTGGCTAAACCACACTTAAAAACAAATCTCTCAAATAAGTGTTTAAATTGACTTCATCGACCTAGAAATTGGCCAGCGAAGCTTTATTTTCTGCAAATTCGTTATGTTTTGAAAATAGAGTAGTCCCGCTGTTTTGAACATATCTTGAGTTTCAAGATCTCTAATTGGATGATTCCACTTCTGGAATAAAATATATTTATAGGGGAACAATGGACTTGAAGGAAGTTGGGTAAAATGTGGCTCATTTGTTCCCATAAAACTTTACTTGAAGGAAGTTGGGTATTAAACAACCCTAACTAGAAACCTAAATAAGCCAACTAATATTGTTCTCTAATTCCGATGGATTAGGGGTTGGTGACGAGGAAGCTTGACACAAGAACGGGATTCCGAGGATAGGAATCGAGAAGCAATAACCTTTTTGAGTTTGTTCTCCATACCTCTCTTCTTATTTCAAGTTTTATGATCATTGGTTGAAATGATTTTCAAGAAAACTGCATATGTGATTTGTTTTAAGCGATTTGGGAAAATTGATTTCGAATGCATTGCCATAAAAATTGCATGAACATCAAAATGTATTATTTAGGTATAAATGGATATACAATATTATAAATTACTATGACTGAATTTTAATGCCCTTAATAGAATGCTATCCATCATATTCGAGTTAAGGATATATTGATATACCAATAAGGGTCAATCTAATAGTATTGTAAACGAAATGAAATATAATAGCATACCAATCCATAGCCTGGCGAGACAGTATCGATAGTGTACACACAATGATTTTTAAATAACCAATTAGCAGCCCAATGAGATCGTACTGTGTTACAAAATATTTTTTATATAGGTCTACAGCCCAGTGGGACCGTGCTAGTGATTTCGTTATCCTATGCATCAAAATAAATGGTTAAATTCGTTTAAGAGCAAAATTATAAGTAAATGTGTGAAAGGCATGATTTAAGTTTTGAATGAAATATTGCATATGAAATTGTATACTTTGAAGTGATCAAATGATTTGCAAATGAAAGTATGTGAAATAAGCACATATAAATAATGTATATCAGATGATCTATTGAAATTGTGCCAAAACATTGTTTTTAAAAGCCGATATTTGTGAAGTGTTTAATTGAAATGAAGAGAGAATTGCATAGAACCACTAAGCATGAAAATGCTTAGCGTGTTGTTTTTATCATCGCGTAGGTACCGAGTGACTAAGGACAAAGAGCAGCACTTCGTAGCGCCAAAGAAATATCATCGAATCATGCGGAGTATAAGTAAACGCTTTGTCTCATGCATACATTTCATCCCCTGACATTATTTGATCCTTTTTGTAATAAACCATAAATGTATAATTTTTCATGGGAAGAACATATTTGATTTATTTGTGGAGATGAACTCTGATAATGTTTTGTAAATGATAATGTTGAAAGGGCATACGTGTCATATTGAATGAAAATGTTAATTGACAAAACGATAGGCCCTCTTTAATCGAAATGATTATACGACATTTATTTCTACATTATTCGAAAAATGATATATGGTAAACGTTCAAGGCCCCTCGATCCTGTCAGCTCCTCCCGACCAAAGTCGTGAGCACGGGGGGCGCGACATATTTAGTGTATCGTGAGTCTGTGGTCAAGCCGATTCATAAATTGGTTTTGAAATTGTTTGCAGACATGCATTGAATTTTCATATAAAGGATGACGTGACTCTGAAGCGGATCTTGTCGGTCTTAATAGGTTAAGCATGGAAAGTTCAAGCCCCAATAAGGGTCAACCCATTCCTATGTTTGTACTTCCATTCCGAGTCTGGGTAGTTTATCGAAGAGTGAAACCGAGTATGATATCTTGGTGAGAAATCCGCTAGGGCATAGTGTTATTGTGAATAGAGTCTACAGAGATTGTCCCATCAGAATACGAGAGTATGTGTAACGCCCCGTCCCAAGAGAGTGTACGGTACGAGTAACCGTAGGGACACACATGAGCACTAAGTGTCACTGTGGTATTTTGGAGGTGAAATTGTGAAATCATAATTTATGGAACCGGGAATCAGGGGTACTAGAACAAGGATAAAAATGTAATTGATCAAATGGGACATAAAGGGCAAAATTGTAATCGCTATAAAGGATATGAAACATAATCAAAGTAGAGATGGGGCCATACAAAATAAAAATGTTGATCTAAAATATTAAAGAGATGAGGATTTAGCTGCAATTAAAGTTAATATTATAAAAGAGGAGACAAAAGCCAAAAAACTCATATTTTGGTCACAAAATTTCTAAGGCAACCTGTAGGAGAGGAGGAGTAGTGGGAGAAAGAAGAGAAAAAGAAGAGGAAGAGGAGGAAGAAGAGGAAGAAAAGGGTAAAGGAGGAAGGAGAAAAAGGTATGTTTTTATTTTAAATCAAGTGTATTTTGATTCCAAGGTTTTGATTTGAGAATTGTTCTTCTTTTCTAAGGTTTTGTGGTAGAGATCACTCCAAACCCTAGATTTGTTGAGGTTAGCGTAGAAAAACCCCAATCGCGAAAAATTAAACATGAATCATCATAATTTTATGGTTTTAGAACTGGTGGACCTCTTGGTTGAATTCTGGATTTTCACCTAGGGTTTGGTTTTATGAATTTCCAAATCACCAATTCAAGTGTTGTGGAGTTGTTTTGTTAGATTTCATGTGGTTTTTGGAGGTATTATGGAATAGTTGTAAAAGGAGAATGTCAGGGTTTTTAAAGGAATTTCAAAATTTTCAGAAAAACCCCTGTTCTTGTTTTGGACATAGATTAAGTTATAATCATTCAAATCAATCGATTCTAATTGGGCGTGCAACCATAAGAGATAGGGCTACAAGTGTATAGAAGGACCAAGAGCAAATTGTAAACATGCTCCCAAATACGGATCTAAAGAGCTTGTGTAGCTCACTGATTACGCCTCTCCTGCTTTACTACAGTGTTTTGGCTATATGAGTTTCACTCATCCAAATTGGAGTGATTAAAAATTTGGGTAAAATAGACTTCTAGGGGAATAAGAATGAAGGAAGTGGCAAATTGTAACCCCCAAAGTGCCCAGAAATTTTTCCATGGAGCTATGTGCAGATTCGTCTGCCAATTTGAGTAATCTAGATATAAAATACAAGAATTTATTTGGTGATCCAAATTGGGTGATTCCAATTGAGAAGAAACCTTAGAACCATAGCTTCAAATGAGTGAAGAAATAATTTCCAATTTATGGAGTGATCCCATAAATCAAGGATAACAGTAGGTGATTCGCTGAGTTAACTAAATAGGCATCAAAAACATGTTGTAACTTGTGTTATGTGGTTGAGGGCCTTAGAGAAGGAATTTTAAATTGAAAATTTAAAGAGACATTGGATATATAAAGGACTGATTTGGAGAGTTTCATAATTTTTGAAGACCGTTTGAATAATGTTTGGGTAATAAAGTCCAAAGAGTATTGTCGAAATGCCATTTTCAAATGAAATGGCTTTTGTTACCAGTTTTTTAGTGCTCACGGTAATTTATTCATTCTGATTTTTATTAATCGTCAGGTGTCTTTAAAGCCGCTAAGAAGTACGTTAAGTTTATACGTTATACATAGGCGATTAATGTGTTCAGCTATATTCGTTTGAGTGTAGCTAAAAGCAAAGGCAGGAAAGTAGAGCGGGAGCTAAGGCCAAGTTTCGGAAACAAAGAGGTGAGTGTTCTAAACCTATTTTTCCAATACTAGTGTATTATATTATAAACTGCTTTACATTGGTATTTAATGGTTTTGATTGTAAACCATGTTTTAAAGCAAGCAATGAGATCTAGCAAGCAAGTAAATTGTTTTGATTTTAAACCATATGTGAAAAACAAATAATGGTTTTGATTTATTCAACCATATTTGAAAAGAAAGCAAGGAGTTTAGCAAGCAAAGGTTTTAAATTGTAAAACCATATCATAGTAAGCAAATGGTTTTGAATTATTAAACCATGTTTCAAGTAAGCAAGGCAAGCAAATGGTTTTGAATTATTAAACCATGTTCAAGCAAGCAAGCAAAAGAATATTTTCGAAAAATGCGCCAACTAAAATCCCTAGTTCTAGCAAAGCATACCGGCCAGAGGTATTCGTGACGTGCGGCACCTGGTGTTAGGATATCATACATTTATTTAGTTTTGTCTGGCCTAAACTTAGGTCATGCATCATGGCATTTAAAGGACCGTGAAAACGACAGAGTATATGGGTTAACGCGTTAATTCAAATTACGCGACGGGAGCACTCCGTGTCAATTCCACCATATTTACCGGAAAAGGTGACGTGAGCCAAGGCCCTTCCACCGACACGGTCAATGCCCAGGCTCCCATGTTCACTAGGGTATAGCAAACAGGAAAGGCCTCCAGTGGTTGATGATTTATAAGAATGTTTTATACAGTTTTGAAAAATCAACCACTGGTGCACGTTGAGCCCAGGCTCCCGTTTAGATTTTAAAGCAAACTAAGCCTAGGCCTCGCTTTTATTTCTCAAGCAAGCGCTGAGCCTGTGCTCGTGTTTGAGAAAGTTTTATAAACTTTTAAAGCAAAAGAGGTTTATGAAAAAGTTTTGGAAACTTTAAAGCAAGGTAAAGAAAGCAAGCAAGAGATTTTTGAAAAGTTTTGTAACCTTTCAAAGTAGCAAGTATCAAAAGTTTTGGAAACTTTAAAGAAAAGCAAAGCAAAGAAGTTAAAGATTTCGAAAATATCTCAGAAGAGAGTTTCACTGCTTTGAGATATTTTAAAAGAAATCCTTTCTTTTATAAAGTATACACTCACCGAGCTCGCTTTAGCCTATTATTTTCCTGCTTTAAAAACTATTTTCCGTATAGGCAATAATCAGATGTCGGAGTAGTTTAGATTCTCCTGACTGTATTTATGCCGATAATATTATTTTGTGTAAGGAAATACTTTGAATTTGTATAAAGGAATATATGTAATGGCAGAAGGTGGTTTCAGGAAATGTGTGAGCTCGAGGCTCTTTTTTGGAAATAATGCGAGCTGGTCGCCATATTTGGAAATAGTGTAAATTGTGTATACTGTGGATTCGGGACATGTCCTATATGCGCTGTTGCTGTCGTAAATTTTATAAAATCATAAGTTTAGAAAAGAAAAAAAAATTTATATGAGTTTTCAGAAAGCAATACGGTTTCGCTTGAATTTTCTAACAAGCGAGGTAATCTGGCTGGAATTTTTATGGGAGTGGCGCATTAACCCGATAAATGAGGGGCGGGTGTGTCAAGATGAGTTTCTAAGAGACTTTAATCGGTCATTCAAAGAGTTCGATGTGATATTAGTGATGGATCGTCAGTCCCGACACCTCGCGGTAGTTGATCAGAAATGAAACGAGTGACCTTAAGGACACCGAGTGGCGAGGAAGTGACTTTCATCAGTGAGAGGCCAAACCACCTCTCTAATGTGATATATGCCACCACTACTAGAACGATGGTTCGGAAAGGATGTGAATAAGATGGCGTTTAGAACGCGGTATGGACATTACGATTTCCTTGTAATGCCATTTGGTTTGACAAATGCACCAGCGGCTTTCATGAACTTAATGAACTATGTTTTTCGACCGTTTTTAGATTGGTTTGTCGTGGTGTTTATAGATGACATCCTTATGTATTCAAAGGATCAGGAAGATCATGATACGCTAATTCCTTCTCGTAGTGCTAAACTTTAAGAAAGGAACGCTGTATGCAAAAATGAGTAAGTGTGATTTCGTCGAGGGAAGTCAGCCTTTCGACATATTGCACGTAAGAAATTAGGGTGGATCCAAGTAAGATAGAAGTGATTCTTGAATGAAAACCAACGAGAAATTTCACGGAAGTGTGTAGTTTCCTAAGTTTGGCAGGTTACTACAGAAGGTTCGTTGAGGGGTTTTCGATGACTGTGGCCCCGATGATGAGATTACTCCAAAAGAATGTGAGATTTGAGTGGAGTGAGAAATGTCAAGCTAGTTTTGAAAAGTTGAAAGCATTCTTGACCGAGGCTCTTGTCCTTACTCAGCCGACCTGCGATAAAGAATATGTGATCTTTAGTGATGCTTCGTTAAATGGACTCAGATGTGTCCTTATGCAAGAGGGTAAAGTAGTAGCTTATGCTTCAAGGCAGTTGAAGCCACATGAAAAGAATTACCCTACGCATGATTTGGAATTGGTCGCCATTGTATTTGCATTGAAAATATGGAGACACTATCTTTACGGGGGAAAATGTTTCATCTACACCGATCACAAAAGTCTTAAATATTTGCCATCGCAACGAGAGCTTAACTTGAGACAAGTAGACATGGAATCGATCAAGGATTATGATCGTGGGGTGATCGACTACCATCCCGAAAGCTACCGTCAGGGCAGACGCTATGAGTGGAAAGTCAATACAAACACTACGAGCATTGAATGCTCATTTGTCATTATTAGACGACAGTGCAATCATAGCGGAACTAATAGCAAAACCGGATTTGTTGAATCAAGTGCTAGAGGCACAAAATAGTGATGAAAAATTTCTCGTGAATTGTGTTAGAATAAGGGGGAAAGAAACCGAGATTTAAGTGAATGAGGATTGATTCTTGTAATATGTAGACCGAAGTTTGTGTACCTAATGATGATGAGTCAAGAAATCCATTCAAGAGGCACACACAATCCTTTGCTATGCATCCCAGAAGACGAAAAACGATCCGAATTTAAAGACTTCATAACGGGTGGTCCCAATAAAGAGAAATGCTTCTCTAATTTGTGACTAAATGTATGGTGTGTTGTGAAAGTGAAAGTCGAACATCAAGTTTCTTCTGGATTGCCGTGTACTCATGAGAATACCCGAGTGGAAATGGGACTGAATCACAATGGATTTTGTGGTCGAGTTACCATTGACAGGGAGAAAGCATGATTCAGTTTGGGTCGTGGTAGACCGATTGAGGAAGTCAGCTCACTTTCTATCAGTAAGAATCGACTATTCACTTGATAAGTCAAGTGCAGCTTTCACATAAAAAGAAATAGTTCGCTTACATGAGATTCCAAAGGTTCATCATTTCGTATAGAAACTGAGCACACTCTAGATTTGAGGAAAACAAGTGAGGTTTTAGCACTCGGATCAATTCTCAAAGATGCGCTTCCACCTGCATAAATGAACAATCGTAGAAAGTGATTCAAGTTTCTGTAAGATATGCCAGAGGCCAGGTGATCGACCATGAGGGTAGTTGGGATAGACATATTCCTTTAGTTGAATTTGTGTATAACAATAGCTTCCAGTCGAGTATTGGAATGGCACCTTACGAGGCTCTCTATGGAAGGAAATGTAGAACACCATTGTGTTGGACAGAGTTAAGTGAGAAGAAAGTAATCGGCCTCGATTTGATTCAAAGAAATATCAAAGGTGAAATGATCAAAGAAATATTAAAGGTAGCCGTGGATAGACAAAAGTCTACGCTCGACTAAGAGAAAAGACATTCAATATGAGATTGGTGAGAGAAAGTGTTCTTAAAAGTTTCTCCTCGAAGAAAGTCATGAGATTCAGAAAATGGCAAGTCGAGCTCCTAGTTCATGGGTCGTGATGGAAGTGGTCAAGAAAGTGGGTCCAATGTCATATAGACTAGCCTTACCTCCAAAGTTGGAAAATATTCATAATGTTTTCCATGTTTCAATGTTAAGGAGGTATAGGTCAGACCCATCACATGTGGTCTCTTCTAAGTTATCGAGCTTAGACCGCACTTAACATACGGTTAAGAGCCCTCAGAGACAGGGTTCGAGAAGTCACAAATTTGTCGAACAAGCAAATCCCATTAATCAAAGTATTGTGGAGAAACCATAAGACAGAGGAAGCCACGTGGGAAAGTGAAGAAACCATGAGTCAGCAGTATCCACAATTGTTCAATTAAGATAATTTCGAGGACGAAATTCTTTTAAGGAGAGAAGAGTTGTAACGCCCTACAAATACTCTAACAGTTTTATAACATGTTTAGGGTAGAAAATAAGTTAAATTGTATTTTTCCAAAATTTATATTGTTAAAGAACAAAAAAAATGATAAAACCCGAAAATTATACAAGAATTAAGGTTAAATTAATAAAATGTCAATACGAGACCCGTTCACAACGAGTAAGTGTATATGCCAAAATGGAAAATTTGATGAAATGAAGTGTAAATGAAAGACAAAAGAAGGACCAAAATGCAAAAAAATGGGAAAATGAGCAAAAATGTGAGAGCCAAACATGGTCTTATGAAGGATGTGGATTAAGACCTTCGCCTTGGTCTTAGAATGAGAGCCTCAGCCTGGGGTAGTAAAAGAGAAGAGAATGACACAATTTAGAGAGGGAGCCAAGTTGGTGTGATTCTCTCCATCTTGGGTTCCATTTTATCAATCAAAAGGGAACTAGAGTCAAGCTAGTGGAAGAAATCAAGAGATTTAAGGTATGAACTAACCCTAACTTCCCCTCAACGTTGTGTTTGGGTTTGATGAAAACCCCAAATTGGAATAGAAGTATTTTAAATGGTTGTAGATCAGCTTTGAGGTTGTTTTGTGTTAAGTTTCAAAGTGTTTCTTGGTTATGATTGGTTTCCTGAGGAATTTTTATATAAAGCTGGAAATGTCAGTTTTTTTAGGAGATGTCACAAAATTTTTCCCAAAACTCATGTTTTTGTTTTTGTCATAGCCCTGACTATCACCATCCAAATTAAGTGATTCAAATTTTTGATAAACTATACTTTATAGGAAAAACAAATCTCCTTGGAAATAAGTGTATTCAAATTGGACCCATACCACAGCGAGGCTCGTTTATGAAAATTCTCGGTTCAATTTTGATACAATTTTGGTATTTAGTTATAATTCTGAGTTTCACTAATCCAAATTGAGTTATTCAAATTTTTGGGTAAACTAGATTTCAGGAGAACAAGTCTTTGAAATAAGTGTGGTTCCAATGACCTCAGACAACTGGACTGACCCCTAAAAAGAATTGGCCAAAGTGAGACTCTATTTTCGCAATTCCATTTAGTTTGGTACAACTTGGTGTTTTGGAACGCTTTGGTATTTAAGCTTGCTAAGTCGTAGTTTCACTCATCCAAATTGAGTTATTCAAATTTATGAGTAAATTATACTTCTAGGAGAACAATTCTCCTTGAAATAATTGTATTCAAATTTGGACCTCATTGACCCAGAAATTCGTCAAAGTGAAGCTTTATTTTCAGGCAAATTCTGGTTATGTTTTGAAAATATAATAGTCCCAATTATTTTAAACATATCTTGAGTTTTAATACTCCGAATTGGATGATTCCAATTTCTGAATAAAATATATTTATAGGGGAACAATGGACTTGAAAGAAGTTGGGTAAAATGTGGCTCATTTGTTTATAGAAAAATTTTTCTTGAAGGAAGTTGAGTAGAAAACAACCCTAACTAGAAACTTAAATAAGTCAACTAATATTGTTCTCTAATTGTGATGGATTAGGGGTTGGTGACGAGTAAATCTGACCCAAGAACGGGATTCCGATGATAGGAATCGAGGAGCCACAACCTTTTTGAGTTTGTTCTTCATACCTCTCTTCTTATTTCAAGTTTTGTGATTGTTAGTTTGAAATAATTTTCAAGAAAATCATGTGATTTGTTTTGCGATTAGGGAAAATTGATTTCAAATGCATTACCATAAAAATTGCATGAGCATCAAAATGTATTATTTGGGTATAAATGTATAGAGAATATTGTAAATTACTATGACTGAGTTTTAATGCCCTAAATAGAATGTTATCCGTCATATTTGAGTTACGACAGACGCAGATACCACAAGAGTCGGAACCGGGGCCAGCATCGCGGAACGAAATGAAATATGCGATACCGATCCAGCCCAACCGATAGTATCGAGCAGTGCACACATAATGATTTTTAAATAACTGTGTAGTAGCCCGCCGAGACCATATTATGTTATAAAATGTTTTATACCTACCGCAACATTTCACGGACTGCGGTTTGATTCAAGTATCCTATGCACCGAAATAAATTGTTAAATTTGTTTAAGGAAAAATTATAAGTAAATGTGTGAAATGCATGATTTGAGTTTCGAATGAAATATTGCATATGAAATTGTATACTTTGAAGTGATCAAATGATTTGCAAATGAAAGTATGTGAAATAAGCACATATATATATAATGTATATTGTATGGACTATTGAAACAAAGCCAAAACATCATTTTAAAAGTTGCATATTTGTATTTAATTGAAATGAAGAGATAATTGCATATGACTAGGGACAAAGAGCAAAGACCGTAGTAGCCAAGAGTCATCAAGCCGAATCGCGCAGAGGGCAAATGCTCCGCCCTTACATACATTTCATCACAGATGACATTATTTGATTCTTTTTGTAATGAAAAAATGTATACCTTTTCATGGGAAAAATATATTTGATTTATTTTGTAGAGATTAACTCTGATAATGTTGAAAGGGCATATATGTCATATTGGTCGAAAATGTTAATCGACAAACTATGGCCCTCTTTAACCGAAACGACATGTGGACATTTATTTTTTAAAGTATTCGAAAATGTATATATGATAAATCCGTCCGTGTCCTCGACCGTTCACCCGCCGCCGCTCGGATGGCGACATAACTGTAAATGGGAATTCCGCGAGACAAAGAAGCATAGATATCATTCTTTCAATCAAAGAAAGTTGAAAGGATAGGTGTGAAACAGTCGGGGTTATCACATCGGGGAGAGTAGCAAGAAACATAATTCTTCACAGAGAGAGTACTAAGAGATAAACCGAGAGGATTAGCGAAAGATATCCCTGTGTGACTGCATCACTTTAATGTCATAAATGATTATTTTCTCATTCGCTCTTCTGGCGCTTAATTCTCATTTCAAGGTTTTACCGTTTATACTCCAAGTGTCATTATTATCTTCCCTTTCTTATTCTTTGGAAGATCAAGCTAAATTTCTTCCATTTACACTCATTTTCTGGCTACTCAAAGATAACCATCTATCCTGTCAGCTTATTACGCTGGACGGCTTACCTCCCAAGTCGCTTATTTACATTTTCGACCGACACAACCACCCAACTCCGCTGCTTAATTCTCAAGCGCTTCAAGACGCCATTCAATCGTTGCTTTATCCTACTGACGCAGCTCGCTTCCCAATTATCGACATTTATAATCGATCGATAAAACCACCCAAATATTACTTATTATAATATTCCACACGCCACTCACAATCCCACCGCGGCTCCATAACGATCTCGTATTGTTATGAAATCTAAAGCTAAGCACAGCTCCATAATACGGCCAAAGCTTGTTTGGCCAAGAAATCTATATGATGGGGGAGAAAATCATGCACTAGCATGGGGGAGTCAAATGAGCTTTTCCAGGTCCCCACCTTGTTTGGAAATGCTAGGAGAATAAATTTCAACCTCTCAGTTCTGGTGACATTAGACATTACTTCCAATGACAGTAGATTAATCTATCACCCCCATCAACAAAAAACACAAAATTAAAGCAGATGGAATTCATAAAAGAAAAAGTTATATGCCATGGAAAAAAACTTAAAAGGGAGTCAAATCACCTTTCCAAATAGTACTTTGTTTCCACATTTCAAGCATGTTCTACTCAGACATAGTTCTACTTTTCTTATAATAAGATTATATATTACTAGCACTGACTCAAAGGAATCATTTGTGTCGGAATTGGATTAGGTGCGCATCTCTTTCTTCTCTGTGCAAACTTCTAAGTTGGAGTGACTATGATTACAAACAGCAATAATTTCTGCCTAATAGATTGCATGATCTGGATTGGTGGGATACTGCCCAAAGCTCCTGATCACTGTTTCTTTTATGGAATGAAGGTGAATATACATCACTTGTCTGATCACAGATTTGTGAAAAAATTGTACTAAATGCATCTCTATTTGTTTTTATCAGATACAACATCTTGGAAAAGATGAGTATAATAATGGATTACTGATGTTTGTTGAAGTATTTGCAATATATAAAATGCGCGTAAAATCAATGACACAATAATAAAATATAAAACAAAGAAAATACTAAGATTTTACATGAAAATCCTTATAAGAAAATCACGATAAAGTTAAAACTTCATTGCGAATCAATATTAATTACAGCTGGTTAAAATGAAGTTAATAAACCCTAAAATATTGATATTATGAAAATACCTAAACAAGAAGGTCTATACTGTGGGAGCTTGCCCCCACACCCCTTGTGGGATCAACTGTGAACTATGTTACTCGCTACCACACAACTCTTATTTTAACTTTTCTTCACAAAGCTCATAACTTACCGCTTTTCAGACATAAATTCAAAACTAAATTCGAGTCACAAATCAAAAAGATGAATAAGACAGCCCACCGGAATGTTTCCTTGGAAAAGGGTCACATAATCTTTTTCCAAGTGGGAAAAGAAAAAAAAAGGAGGATTGGTTTCCTTATTCCATATGTGCAGAAGTGTAGCAGGGGTTCATAGGGGCCATTTCTCCCATTTAATAGATAGAATAGAACATCTTCTAAAGTTCTTCTTTTAGTAGCATATATATAAATATATATATGTGTGTGTGATTTTAGGTTATATTTTGGAGCAACTTAATACATAGAACAGAGAATTCGATGGGGGGGTTTTGGCAATTTTGGATTGATGGCAAGTTGGCAACTAACATACAAGGAAAGGCAAAGACCAAAAAAATTTCTATCCTTTAGAGACATAAAGAAGGCTAAAAGCCTTCACTCTTTAGGTTGATATCTATACAAGAAAGACTGATGAAAGGAGAGAGTAGTATGACCTAAGATGTCTAGCTAAGGAGCTCCTCAAGAAACCAGAATTCCTACTGTTTTGAGAAAGATTTCTGTACCCATCTTTCTGTATTATTATTATTTTTTTTACCAATGTCTGTTTATGATAAAGACTGTAGATAGAATAGGGCCATTAAAATCTCCAGTTTCGCCATGTGGTCCTCAGTGTCATAAAAGGAGTTAGGAAGGGGCTTGTTATAAAAGCTTTGATGCATAAATTTAAGAACGTAAAGATACACAAGGGGTTTTAATGTTATCAAAACACATAAGAGGCAAGATCAAGTATCCAAATATCAGTAACTAGTAGCCAAAATCACAAAATCCTAGCACGCCTAAGTAATACCGTAAAATATTCATATAACTCTCAATCCATAAAACCCTTACACATCTCCTTCGCATTAATGTAATAACTTTTCTTAATTTTTTTCATCTCACGACCTGCATTTATTTATGCGATATTTCTAAAAGTTTTCTTATTTTACAAGGAAACATAATATTACAATAATATAATTACTATGAATTATCTTATAAAATATTTTAAATAAAAAATTAATACAAATTAGAAATATGAGATATATTCTAATAGAGCTGCATGTACAACATCTTTTTCCAAAGGATAATTGAGAAGGGAATTTAGATGACCACTTTTTCTAGGATCTAACCTGTTCCAAACGTGACCCGCTACTTTCTGGTTTCCCAAACAGACCACAGAATGCAGAAAGGAGCTAGGGTGGAAGCACTGAATCAATGGAAAGTGTTTATTGGAAAACCTGTCATTTTCATGGTGGATAATCAACCAAAACATTTCTGAATGTGCCACCTTAACTCCGTGTCCAATTGTGTGTGGTAGTATCATTTGAAAGTTGATCTTTCACCATAAATTCTATGATATGTTCACTAATAACAATGCAAATCAACTCTCCTTCATAACACTATAAAAAAAGAAAAGAAAAGTAAATAATTTAATTGTTGTTATTAATGATTCTTACTCATAACATGTATCATGCGTTTGATTTGACGGTGTAGAATATAAAAGGTTTAAAAGATGCTAGAATTTGTTGCCACATCTGCTCTTCCTGGACATATATAAGGAAAAGGGGAGAATCAATCAAGGAAGAAGATGATGATGGATGGCAGAAGAAGAAACTCCAGCCGCTGGCCTTGGTATGAAGGGAACAGTATTTGGAATCCGGAGGGTAGGAAGGAAAAGCGAAAGAAAAAAAAATTACGCATGTAACTTAATAAATTACTTCTGAGTATTGCTTATTTTTATATTCATTTTTATTTGTGTTTGTGTTTATTATAATTAAAAAATTTTAAATACGTAGAATTTGACTATAATTGATTTTCTTTTATATTTTATATGATAAAACTAAAACTAAGTATAAGAAAATCATTTTGGTCGTTATTTTTTTTCTTTCTTTAATACTTTTCGGATTCTAATCAAAGCCTAAGAGGTCAAAAGGAAACAGAAACAACACAAGCATATTGATATTAGGTGCAATGAACTCAAACTTTTGATACGTCGATCGATGTGCCCAACAATCAAAAAAGTGGTTGTCAATTTGATTCCAGGGGCTGTCAACATTTTCTGTGCTGGGGCTCGAAGAAATTTCTCCATCCACCTTTAATTTTACCCGTTTGTGTTTTCACATCTTTTCCTTTAAAAAAATTGATAAATTAAGAAGACTGGTTTGTTTGGTATGTAAAAATATGAATGAAAAGTTCAGTTTGTGTTGTGCCAACGGAATAGATAATATGAATTCAAAAACAAAAAGATAAAATTACTCATATAAAGATGCATAGGTTTTAACTCTTCGAACCATGCCCACGTCCATAGATTAGAGAGAATCTTTCCACTATACCACATAAAAAATATTATTTAGGTAGAATAACATATAATTGGGTTCCCGAAACATCTCTCATTCATTGTATTCGACTATCCCCATTATTCCTCACATCTCTATACACTCCCCAGATAAAGACGAAAAACCTTATATCTTATAACTTTTCCCATACGAAATAAAATATTTATAGTGATATTTCTAACAGTTTTTTTTATTCTATAAGGAAACATAATATTACAATAATATAATAATCTAAGAATTATCCTATTAGATATTCTTTACAAATAGAATTAATACTAATTAGGAGTTTTAGACATATTACAATGATTTGGTATGCGAGAATATGAATGAACACCTGTGTTTTGATTGTTGAAATATGAATGAATGTCAAGTTTTTACTACATATTTTCAATAAATGTCAATATATATATATATTCCCTATACACCAATTTTGGTGAATTAAAAGAGAGAACCAAATCAAAGGACTAAACATTAATAATGAAAGGGTCTTGTGGTTTTGGTTTCACTAAGGGCACACCCACCTCCAGTAATTCTGGTAGGTTTTCATGGTTTCTAGTCTGAATCAACATGTAGTTGATCACCAAACCCCGCCTAGGTTGGTTTTCTAATGATTAGGATTAAGTACAAATAACTAACTTAAGGTAGAGAATCCAATTAGAAAGTTCCAACCATAGGAACTCCTCCAAACTCTTTTGAACAATCAAAAAGAGACAACTCCTCGAAAACAATGGATGAAGCAATAACAATCTCATGTATACATCAAGCTTGTCAAGTTCCAATTGAACCAAGTGGTTCAATAATAGAAACTCTAAAAAGGGTATGTCCATGGGTCTTACCAACACTAATTGATGCCCTAGGAATGGTCCATAAACCTATTAAGTATCGCCTAAGACATATTATGCAAAAGGAAAGTCATATCTTTGATGTTAAGTACAAATCATCTTTATCATCTTCGGTTGGTGCCTTAGATTCACCTTCTCCCCAAGAAACGGGGTTTCCTCAACTCATCATTGAATAATAAGAAAGCAAGGAAAGTAATTTTTTTTAGCATTTTATAAGAATGAACTCTCCTTAATCTTGTAGGCATATTTTTCGATGTGATTTAACCCCGCCATCTTGTGAGAGGTGTTGATCATATCTGACATCGAATATGAAGGAAAGTTTATGACACTACATGGCTATGTGTTTTCTCTTTAATTTTGTAGGCCCATTTTCTAATGTGATTTGGCTCAATAATGGCATGAAGGTGTTTATCTCATTTCACATTGCTAGGGAGGAGAGGTGTGGTTTGGCACCACAATTTCATGAGATGTTATCCTACATTCTATAAGGAAAAAAGTTCTTATTACTATAATCTATAATTTTATATAACCCTATAAATGCATTTTTTTTATTTTATTTTTTAGCCCAAAATCTCATGGGGAAAGTTTCTCACATCTCACGTCAATTGTCAAGTGACTCCTTTAATTATAGAGAGACGTTTTAACACTATATATGAGGGCCTTTTGGGTCCAAATCACAATGCTTTGGATCCAAAACCAACAAAAGTAAACAATATCTATTGTTTATCTACTAGGCCCCCATTCTCAAAATCCTTTAGGACATGACATTGTGAGGGTAGTTGTCACACACCAAATCGGATAGGATAGAGAGGATCAAAAGGCACAAAATCAATAATATTTATGATTTATCTATTTAGCCTGATAACCTAAAATCCTATGGCAAATCATAACTGATATGATAACGAAATGGTCATCATAGATGGGGAGTCCCAAGAACCTCTCTAACTTAGCAGGTAGGTGGCAGAGGTGTGATAAGGGGATCATCATCATGCAGGCCATTCTAACATCATCATCGACTTCTCCAAACAGTTGGGACACCTTAGGCTTTTATCACAGGGTCCATTTATAAATAAATGAATAGAACGACCAGATTATATTATGACCAAATCGTCTCTCACTCAGCTTCTTGTTTTGAACTCACTAGTCAGTAGTCACCACCAAAAGGAATATGTCCAGTGCTTTAAGAAGATGCTAGAGGCTATTCTTTGGCCTCCAACAATAATAAACTATAACAGGGCTTAGGCCCTCCTCTTAATAAATAAATAAAAACCTAAAATCCTATGGGACACAGTATCATGGGATGCTTGTCACTTGTCACACCTCAACTATAGGGAGGGAGCCCCAAATTCATGGCCCTTTGGGCCTAAAATGAATTATTTGTTTGTTAGGTGGTCCCACTACCTAAAATCTTATGGGACAAAATCCCCAAATTGGATGAAGACAAAGTTTATAATAATACTATATAATCGTAAGCTTCTCTTATCTTAATTATTGTACATGTGTTATAAAGTTGCTTGACCTTGTTGGGGGCCAAAGTGAACAATATCTGATTGATTAGCTATGTCATCGTTTATGTTATCTTTATCATATCAATTTTGTAGAATCTTAATTATATTAAAACATTAGTCAATTAAAATCTTATTTTATTATAGCTATTATAAAAGATGATACTATTTTCCATATTTTATATGTCAATCTCATTCCATAAAAAAAAAGGAAATTTGACTTATGATGTCTTTTTCCAAAACAAATTTATTCTAGAAAATTTGATGTAATTTTTAAATTAAAAGCTTAAGAACATATGTTTTTAATGTTAGAAGATTATTGTCTATTTGAAAATTTTAATTTTATGTACAAGACAAACATGTAATTTTTTTTTATTTTAATTTTTTTCATCTTGAATAAATTGAAAAATTACCATCAAACACACAGTTAAGATGATTGAGATATCTTTTAACGACCAATCTGGCCTCAAGCTCAAACTCGACCTCGAAATATAATTATCTTTTTTTACGATAAAGCTTCAACATAATATAAGATTTTAAACTCGTATAAAAATTAATATAAGTGTGATATAACTTAAATACGTATTTTGTGTCCGGAGGATGACCAAACAAAAAAATAATTTTTGGGAAATTATAAAAGGCAAAAATCAAAACGTTAAAACACCTCTCTTCCCTCGCTTCACTTTAATGCCCATTCCATTTCCTGTGGGGTCGGCCGTATCGCCTCTCTATCACTCACATTCTCTCAGATTTTCCATCAATATTTCTGGAAATTTGTAAGTAAATGAAATCTATTTTCTGAATATTGGGTGTAATTTCTCTGCATTATCATTTTCTAACTTATGGGGTTTATTTTTCTATTCCTTACGCGGTTTCTTCCATTTTTGTTGATTGCTCGCTGCAATTGTCTCTGACATTTTTTAGGGTTTTTTTCTTTTTATTTTTTGCGACTTCATTATAGAAATACCGTGGCTATGAAGCATTTGGTGGCTTTGGTGACTTAAGGTTTTGGTTTTGTTTCTTTTTGTTTTTGCACTTTTTCTTTTGGTTTCAGCTTTCTGTTTGGTGGTTGAACAGTTGGGAAAAAGGAAAAAGAAAAGAAAGAAGTAATGCACCACTCTTTTGGTTTGTTTTAAGAAGTAATGGTCAACTTCCGGGAACAGTCATGCCTCTGTTAACAAACTGAAGCAGGTGCTGAAACCCTTTGATTCATAAATATTGATCACAAATTTTTAAAGTACGTACTTGAAGTGAATTGCACCAGTCTTTTTAAATGTGTTAAATGATCAATTCTCCTAAAAGTTCTCATGCGATTTGAAATAATTAATATCACATGACTTCAACACCCTTCCTCACACCCAACCCCATACCCGCACGCAGAGCCAAACAAACCAACAGAAGATTCACTGACTAAATCAACAAACGGTAAATAAATCAGAGACGCCGACCGAACTCGTAACCTCCAAATAAACTAAAGCTTTTATACCACGTTAAACACCAACTCTCCCAAGTTCTCAAACTCAGAGTGATTTGAAAACAACATGACATCACGCTTTAACAAAACGTATCATCACTTCATGTTTTCTCTCTCTTATTTTCTCTCCGTGAAGTCAAACGGGGCCTTTTTCTTTTGATAAGTCAAACACAACCTTAATTTCCGCCTATGTTTCTTGGAGATTTGTGTCAACTATGTATTTATGTTGTCTTGGTGATTTTTAGTTTAAACCTTAAAATGTTCAAATCCATTCCTCTTGTTGTTGATTTGTTAGATATAGAAGTCAGAGGTGATTTAATGTTCTGGAAGTAAAGCCAACATGTAACTTGTACTTCTGTTTTTTCCTGCCTGCCATATGCTTGCGATGACAAAGTTAATGTGAAGAGGATAGTAATGAATTTTTTGCTTACCACAAATAATATGCAAACTTTTATGCCAAAAGGATATGTATTTTGTCATCTATCTGTGCCACTGTTAAGCAATGAAACCAATCGGTATGCCAATCCTTTCTCAAAGTGAGAACTTATTTAAAGAAACCCTCACTAATATAATTGATACCATGATGGAAACATAAAAATAGTAACTACAATGATTCTTAAAAAGGCACAGAGATGCCTTGCCATGGTGAATGGAGACATCCTCATTCTTTTTCACATGCTTGGAATCTTGTGTACTTAGGTTCCAGCATGTATTAGAATTTGGACCATATTTGGTGACACATCTGTTGAAAGGAAAATTTTGCATGTCAAAATTTTTTATATTTTATGTGTTACACATGCTCTCCGGAGTTGCAACTTTTTCTTTCTTAAAGGTTGAGTTCCAACTCGTGCCTAGTAGGCCTCATAAATTTTTGCAGGGGTTCTGGAGGTCTTAACTCCTCTTAAATGCACCTTGTACTCTTGGAAAACTACAGCAATTACATATAACTCAATAATACACTTGTTACATCCTTTTTTTTTGTTTTTATTTTTTATTTTTTTATATATGTAAATTTATGCTGACATTTGATGTACTTCATGCACAGAGTGTGTGTCCAAGCAAGTTTTTCTGAAAAACTGTCGGTCATTTAAAATTATTTAACTTGATCAATGGGGGAGGGTGTAACTTTATCATTGATAGAGTGGTTGTGTTATTAAACATTAGGGTCATGAATGTTAGTATCTGATCAATTCTGTGATTGGTTTTCATTTGCATGGTTCATCCTTTAAAGACTTAATCATTGCATTCTCAGAAATGGAGAGGTAAATAAATACAGTGAATTGTTGAAGGCATTTGATGTGGGACAACCCTAGAATGGTTGCTTACTCTCAAAGTAGGTGGGCTAGGGTTTTATTTTTTTAGGGTTTAAGGAGAGAGGAACAAAGATTAAAAAGCATCGACAAGGAAGATGTCAAGTAACAACATAGGAAGAATGAGTAATGAAGAAAATAGATGAACCTCATAATCTCATTAAGGCATTCTAGAGTCTCACCTTGAAGAAAATCTATGGAGTTTCACCATTGAGAATTGCAAAGAAGATGAAATATTACTATCATTATTTTGATAGGTAAATGTTTTTCTTTTTTTTGTCCCCACTAGGACTTGAACCTGGTACCCTCCCTAAGCCCACCCCAACCATTAACCAAGAAGACGGAATATTACTACTTAATCAGAATCTCTTCTTTTGATTTACATCAATTGATCTTATTTATATGTTTCTCTAAGAACTATTATGACGTTAATCGTAATTTGATTCAAACTACTCTAATCCTAGTTTGATTCTAACTACTAATATTAATTTAACTCTAATTTGACTCTAATTGCAATAAACATCACTTCTCTTTTTGGTGTGTCTTAGAAATTCATCTTCATCGGCATTCCCTCTTTTGGGCAGTGGTGTTGCAAGCTTTTGTTTTTTTTGAAATCTTTATTTATGCCGTGGTTGGTTTATGTACGTAGCTGGCCTTTTATACATGTAGAAACGTCGATGAGCTCACGGCTGGGAAATGCCATCCTCCAGAAAAACAAGGACTCAACAATGGTTCAGGAGGGGGAGAAAAGTGGCCTGGATGGCCTGGGGAGCATGTTTTCAGGATGTTGATTCCTGCACAAAAGGTTGGCTATATAATTGGTCGCAAGGGTGAACATATAAAAAAACTTAGTGTGGAGACAAAGGCTCGAATAAAGATTCTTGATGGTCCTCCTGGAACATCTGAAAGAGCTGTGAGTTTCAAGCTAAACTTTTTAGAGGTTATATGCATCTCTTACAGAAAGGGATAACCTGATATTATGTGCCTTGTTGATGGTGTTATGGTTGTTAGTCAATTAAGTTGTGCTACCATATATGAAAACTCATTTGATGCATTCAGTCTTCCTTTAGTTTTTTATCTTTTGTGTGTTTGTTTTGTATTTTTTCCCTCTTTTTGGTTTTGTTATAATTTCTTTAAAACTATCTCTTGCACACTATGAAACTGTTATTGGATTTGATTCATCCATTTATTCTGTTTGATGGCAGTACAGAATTATCAATTTTTAAATCATTTTCAATTTTCTGATTTATTCAGAAATAGCATAAATTATGTCTGAAATTTTGTATCATGCCAGGTATTATTATGAGTTAATTGGAAAAAAAAAAAAGAACAAACAAAAAGACTAGCATTTATTAGATGTATAAGTATAACTCATGTTTTTAACAAACTTATTTCTTCATTTATTTTTTGAGTTATTTTTCTGTTATACTTTAGAAATGTAAGGACAACATAGCATAGGAAACTCTTAATACCATTTTATGGAAACAACAATCGATAAAAAACTACCATTTTATTGAAACAACTATTTTGATTAAAAAAGAAAAGCCATATATTGTAACTAGAACTTTGTAAATGAATGGTAAAAGGTGAAGAGTATGTTTACCCCCTGAAGTAAAATAGTTGTCAAAAAGTGAACTAAAAAGAAAAGAAAAAATCAGAAATATCAGCTTAACTAAAGGTTAAATATAAAGAAACTGTCTTTTGTCACAATGACCGACATGAGTGTGTGCAGGTTCTACAATCACCTAAGGCAACAAATCAATGACCAAAGTGGCTTCATTTTAGAAGAACCAAAGATCCAGATTGCAGGGATCAGCAATGAGTATTACAAGTTCTTCTGATTTAACAATCAGAAATACCTTGCGACATCGGTACCAAGCAGTTTTTAGTAACTGTATCTGGTAATTTCAGAACTTGTCAAATGGTCTGGCCTCACCTTGTTAAACTCTTTATAAGAAAACTATCATAATTCATGCTAATATGATGCAGTATGACTAAATAGCTTCTGAAGTTTTCCCCACAGATGAAACTGTGGTAGTGGAGCTTTTGTAAAAGGATTTGGCAGTATAGACTAGCTGGTATCGAATAGCAATGCTAATTCTTATTTTTAGTCAGATCCTGTTACGGTTCTTTGAATTTGGGAGATGCAGTCACCTACCTACCCAAGCTGATGTGGAATCCTAAGGCTCTTGTAAGGTTGCTTTCTTTGTTTGGGAGGCAACATGGGTGAAATACAATGCATAATGTCATGAGAAGGTGGAAACTAGTCAAATGTGTTGTCTACAGAAACATGATTATGAGTCTCCGCATCATGCTCTTGTGCACTGTGAATAGGTTTCTAAGCCATGGCTTGTGGTTTTGTTCCCGTGGGAGCATTCGGCCGTCCTTGCATTCAATGACAAAGGGTGCTGCTTAGCTGGTATGAGATTTCCGTGGGTACGAAGCATAATATGGTTTGGATTTACTATGCCCAGTCTGGGCTATCTGGAAGAGCAAAAATGGATTTTGAAGGCTAGAATATTTCTAATTTGGGGCAAAATGGTCTAAGTATGAATTTTTTGTGGTTCCTGGAAGTTAAAATTCTTCCCTTGTTGAAATTTGTTGACATAATACTTATCAGAAAATTTGTTGATATAATGGGGTTATTGCCTTTTATCCAGGCCCAAATTTGTATACATGGTATATACATCTTTGCATCCCTTTTTTGAGGGGTGCCACTCTTAGAATGCTTATTTTCTCACCTATTACAGATAAATCAATCTATAAACAATAATAATAATAGCAATAATCATAATAGTAAATGTAATAATAATAACAACAACAACAATAATAATAATAATAATCGTAATAGTAATAATAGTAGTTGTAGTAGTAGTAGTAATAATAATTATAAATAATAATAATAATAATAATAATGAATAATGTAACAAATTAATATTAATAATAATAATAAATAAATAAATATCATTTTGAGATCTGTTCATGTGATATTTTAAATAGCTAAATTTAATTTATAGAAGTGCTTAATGAATAGTTTAAGAAAATTCATTTTTCACCTTTCATTTTTTGAAAGGCAGCATATTTTCAACCTTCATTTTTGTTATGTCTAGGTCATGTGCTCATATTATTGCTTAATATGATAGATATACATGAGTATGTTGTTATATGTTTTATCTGAATGATTTTGCTTGTGTTCATTCTTTTGTTTTGCTGTCCTTTTTTTATTTGCATTATTTTTTTTCCTTATGGAATGAGTGCTGAATAGGCTGGATAGCTGGATGTTGATACTAACTCATTCGTGTGTGCATCTCAGCTTACCCATCAAAAAAAAAAAAAAAATACGTAGTTCTATTATATCAATCTGTGATTTTTTTTCATTCTCGAGCTTTCTAGATTGTATTCTGCAATCTTTATTGTAGTCAACTTGATTGGACTTCCACCAGATGTTGATGATAACTTTTTACTGTTCATGCACTTGTAAAGAGGACCTGTGATTTTTTTGGCTATTGTGAGCTTATTTTTCTGATTGTTTTTTACCTCCAACAAAATCTTCTAGGTTTGGTTTGGATGGGATTGCTTCCATATGTTCAACATACTGAGTCTTCAAACCTGCATTTTTATTAAATTGATTAATATGTTATGTCCTTTGAAAAAGTGTGTGTGTGTGTGTATGTAAGTATATGTGTGTGTATATATATATATATATATATACAACCTATGTGTGCGGCAAAGTATGATGCTGGGTATCTATTTTACATTTTCTGCAAATATGATAATATTAAGCGCTAATTAGAGCTGGAGTCTGACCCATTTAAAGAAGAGAATTATTCTTATAATGAAACCATCTTATTTTCTGACGATTGGTTGAACTTGCAACAGATGGGTCTTTTCATGAATTTTGTTACATGCAACTAGATTATTGAGTTTTGATGTAAGTGCTAAAGTTGTCCAATATCAATGCCTCGGTACTAGTGTGACCAACTTAATAATCAATTTCCATTCTCAATCTATATCCCAGGTCAAACTGAACCATATTACTTCCAGATCAATGCCTTTATTGTGAGTCTAAAGTTACTTGTGATGAACTAGTTTCTTTGTTTTCGAAACTGTTGTGCATATGTCGTTGCCCCAACATGAATGAACAATGATATTCTTGTGTTCTTTTTGATAGCTTAAAAATGTTGCAATAGCTAACAATATATTATGTTTGTTTACTCTGCATTTTAGGAAGACAGCTGCTTGCTGTGGTTATTAATCTAAGTATGAGAAATGGCTTCATATTGTTCCTGAACAGACTTTTTTGTGTTTTGCTCTTTGGAAGGTAATGGTTTCTGCAAAGGAAGAGCCTGATGCCCCAATTGCTCCTGCTATTGATGGTTTGCTAAGGGTTCACAAATGTATTATGGATGTGGAGAGTGATGTTCCATTTGCTACAGGGGCTATGGTTTCCACCAGGCTTCTAGTGGTGGCTGCACAAGCAGGAAGTTTGATTGGAAAGCAGGGTGCCACCATAAAATCTATTCAAGAAGCTTCTAATTGCATTGTTCAGTTCTTGAGGTGTTGTTCTTTGAAACACTATTACTTCCATGAAATTGTGTTTGAAATGTTGGTTGCACAAAGAGAGAGGATTTCTTTCCATTTGGAATTGTTTTTCCTTTTTGTTTGTGTGTGTGTGTATATATATATTATAAATGAGGAGATACATTGAAAGAAGGCGCCAAAAAGGCGAGCCAAGGCACAAGATAGAGGACTTATCCCCTTACAAAAAAACAGCTAAAAATAAAAAACAAACACCCCACTCAACTCATTTAGAACCCAACCAATCAACAAACTGCACAATGGTCGGAGGATCACCCGCAAAAAAAAACTTGGTCTTTGTTCAAAAAAGATATACAAAAAAATACTTTAACCTTTGTATAGACAAAACCTCACCCCTAAATACAATGTCATTCTCAGTGATTCCAAACCGGTCTTAAAAATATACAAGGGACCACTTTTTAAACTCTTCATTGGTCATTGGTCAGAAAATCCTCTTTCACCCTACGAGGAGAGCCCAACCGAAGAAGCGAGCATAACCTAAGAGACACCAATGAGAGAAAAAGGCAATTCCCAAAGCTCCTTTGTTTTTAGGAAATGAAGGAGGAGATGGTCCGCCATCTCTTTGCTCTCTTGGCATAAGGGACAATATTTTGCAAGGTTCAATCCTTCAGAATCGATCAAGAGTTAAATCTTTCCCCTAAGTAGCTCGTTTACAAAACTCAGCTTTGGCTGCACATAAATCTTATTGTTATAACATATATCTACTTTATACGCATAAATAGAATCTATTAGAAATTCATTAAGTATGTAGCTTGTAATCTATTGTATAAAGTTGGGGATTTGGTTTTGTATATATATATATATATATATATATATAAGAGTATATATATATATATATATATATATATATATTCACAATGAATCAATAAAATCATCAAGGAATTCTTTGCTCCAATTCTTTCTTCTTGATTTCTACATGGTATCAGAGTCCTAGGGCTTGGATTGAGAAGAGTCTTATATAGTTTCTCGGATAACACTATGGAGGCCATGAGGTGTTTTGGCTTACCCATTTCAAAGGCATGGCGATACGGTCGACTACGGAAGGAGCGCCCGGCCGTCGGCGAGTCGGGCCACCCAGTCAAGTATATGCGGAACCTGCGGGCGGCGCTCACGCTCCCATCTTGTGTTTCGGCACTATGTTGCATGGGGTTCGTGTGGAGGCACGTTGAGAGTCCGATCTGCTTTCGGTGAACACTGCGTGGTGCATCTCTCTGTTAGGAGTTGATTGGTGTGGTTTGTGGTGCTAGATTCCAAGTATTTTGGGGATTTCTGAGACTTTTTGTTGCGGGATCTAGGGTTTTTCACAAGAATTATGTCCAATTTGGTTTATGAAGGTGTCCTTATGCCCTAATCTCTTATTTTTGACCTCATAATGAGTAGTTCGGATTTTTCAGAAGATAAGAAGCATGTTTCAACGCCTGAAGTGGTCCCGAAGATGTCTAAAATCACGGAAGACAACTAACTGGTCCTAATTGCTCGGATTGGAGTAAAACAATCTGCCTCTACTTACGGAGTATTTGTATGACCAATCATCTTGATAAGGACCCTCCTACAGATGATTTGAAAGATCAATGGCTGGAGGATGATGCCCGTCTCTTGCTACAAATTCGTAATTCCATTGACAATAAAGTACTCACCCTCATTAATCATTGTGAGTATGTTAAGGAACTAATGGAGTATTTGGAATTTGTGTAATCGGGCAAAGGGAATATTTGTCGCATATTTGATGTATGTAGAGCCTTTTATCGCATTGGCTCTAAGTATCGGTCCCTCACGGAACTCTTCATGTACTATAAAAAGACATATGAGGAACTAAATACACTACTACCGGTAGTCGGATGTTAAAGTTTATGACTCAGCGGGGAAAAGATGGTAGTGATGGGTTTTCATTTTGGAGTATGATTACATTAAAGTATGGTCCCGGCTAGCCTTGAGATCTACGTCCTTCGAAACATTTAGTAGGATACTCGCCTCCTCGTGTACTCCTCCTTAACTAAAGATGACAGATCACCCTTGTTGGTCGAGCAGTGGTGGTCGAAGCGCGACAATACAAAATGATGGTTTTGGCGGTAACTGCAGAGGACGAGCTCGGAGGGTTTGTTTGTTACTCTTTGCCCGTAAGCGAGACAGTAATCTCAAGATTGTAAGAAGCGCTTAGTTGGAATCAAAGACTTCCAATGTCTGCTGTGTAGCTTCCACTAATGCGGCATCAGTCGGTCGATTCGATTCGAAGAATTAATAGGTTCCGCCTTCGGGAATCATTGAAGTCTCCATCACACTCCAGTGCGCTATTGTTGGTCGGGTAGCCCCGATTAAATGTCTTGTCTCCTCTTCATCCTCCGAATGGGTCATTGATTCTAGAATTACATATCACGCAATGGCCCAATTGGTATAATTACATTCTCTACCTTTTAGTCATCCTTCAGCACCATACATCACTGCGGCGGATGGGTCATGACCATGTGTTCTTGGTTCAAGCACAATTTTTCCCACTCCATCTCTTCCTCTATCATCCGTCTTGAATTTACCTAATTTCTCTTTTAATCTGATCTCTGTGAGCAAGTTAACTCGAACACTTAAATGTTATATCTCATTCTTCCCTGGTTTTTGTCTTTTTTAGGATCTTATGACGAAACAAATTATTGGTAGAGGACGTGAGTTTGGGGGTCTCTACATTCTTGATCATACAATACCGAGACTTGTCGTTTGTTCTGGAGTTACTACACCATTTGAGACGCATTTTCGATTGGGCCATCCCTCTCTTCCCTTGTTGAAAAAGTTGTGTCCACAATTTTCAAGTCTGTCATCATTAGATTGTGAGTCTTGTCAATTTGAGAAGCATCATCGTCTTCATTCTAGTCCTAGAGTTAATAGCGAGCTAGTGCCGATGTTTAGGTGATCCATTCCGGATGTGTGGGATTCGTAATCGATTATTATCCCCCGATTGGGTTTCAATACTTAGTTAATTTTTGATGATTATTCCTGGCTTGAAACGGTATACAGCTAAAAACCGTTATGTCTCAGAACAGTTGTAGTCATTCATGTTTCAAAATGAAATCCTTCATCAGACTTCATGTGTCGATACTCTTCTCAAAATGGCATGGCTGAGAGGAAGAATAGACACCTCCTTGAAACTGCCAGAGCTCTATTATTTCAAATGCAAGTGCCCAAGCATTTTTGGGCTAATGCTGTTTCCACCACTTGTTTTTTGATTAACCGAATGCCTTCCTTAGTGGGTGGACCTCCGCCATCACATCTTTCCCGAATAAACCCCTTTGTTTCCCACAGGCCTGGTATTTGGGTGTACTTGTTTTGTTTGGGATGTTCATCCGCATGTGTCTAAAATCGATCCTAAGTCATTGAAGTGTATCCTTGGTTACTCTCGAGTTCAGAAGGGATATAGGTGTTATTGTCCTAGTCTTCTTAAGTACTTGGTTTCTTTGATGTCATATCTTGAGGGCTCTCCTTTTCTCTGAGACCCGTCCACATAGTCTCGGGGAGGATGATGATTTGCTCGTTTATACTCTTGCCTCACCAGCTCACTCGGGTAAAACCTCCACATCACTTTCGGGTCTACATGATGCCTTTAGTTAGGAAGCCCTCCACCCGGCTAGCCGACATTGAGTCCGAGTTCACGGTGATGATCTTGGGTGCTCTCCATAAAGGTAAACGTCATTGTGCTCATCCAATTTCCTTGTTTTGCTCTTATGACTGTTTGTCATCACAATCTTGTTCTTTTATTGCATTCTTAGATTCTATTTCGTTGCCTAACAAGGTTTCTGAAGCCCTTGCTCACTGTGGTTGGTGTAGTGCTATGATGGAGATGGATGCCTTGACTCACAATGATACTTGGGACCTGGTTCGTTTACCTGCTGGGAAGAAAGCCATTGGTTGTCGTTAGTGTTTCTGTTGATTTAAACCGATGGATCCATTGCTTGAGTCGGCTTTTGTCTTGCTAAAGGGTATGCCTAGACCTATGGCGTGGACTATTCTAACACCTTTTCCTTTGTTGCTAAGATGACATATGTTCAACTTTTTATTTCCCTAGCTGCCACTTATAATTTGGATCTCCACCAGCTTGATATTAAAAATGTCTTTCTTCATGGCGACCTTCAGGAGGAGGTGTATATGGAGCAACCTCTAGGGTTTGTTGGGGAGATAGGGAGGGTTTGTCGTCTTCGGAAGTCTTTGTACGGTTTGAAACAGAGTTCACGTGCATGGTTTGGTAAATTCAGCTAAGTCGTTGAGGAATTTGGCATGCAAATGAATAAATCTGACCCCTCTGTCTTCTACAGGAACTCCAATTCAGGTATCATTCTGTTGGTAGTGTTTGTGGATGATATTATTATCATTGGGAGTGAATCTAAAGGTATCTCATCTCTTAAGTCCTTTCTTGAGCGATTCATCACGAAGGAACAAGGATTCTAAAAGAATACTTCTTGGGCATTGAAATTATGCGAATCAGAAATCTTCTGTCGAAATATGTGTTTGATCTGTGTTTTAGCGGAAGTGCAGGTGAAATATACGAGTTCTCTATGGTTCAAGGTATCACCACTTACTAAAGCGAAACATTTGAGGATCCTGAGAGATATAGAAGACTAATTGGGAAGCTGAATTACCTTAGAACCATTGGTCCTGATATTGCCCCTGATTAATATTCATGTGCATTATATCCTCAACAATTGATCATTGGTATTTGTAGATGATTCTATATTCATAAAGGAGTCACGGACGTGGTATTGTATACGTTAATCATGGGCATAATAGACTTGAGTGTTTCGGATGTTGATTGAAGCGAGATCTAAGGGCGGGAGGTCCGCCCAGTCTTGTGTGTTTGTTGGAGGGAATCTAGTCTTATGGAAAGCAGAAAGCGAGTGTTGTCTCAGTCTGAGTGCGAACTGAATATAGATCGATGACCAGTTCTGTCATGGATCATGGCTTCATCAACTCTTGATGATGATGATATAGTCCTAGCAAAACTACGGGTGTAACAACTAGGCTGCGCGCCATGACTAACTAATTAAATCTTCCATGATGGATTAGCATATTGAAATAGATTGTCATTTACCGTTGGTGAAAATACAACTTCGTCTTGGTTTCTATAGGATATGTGAAGACTGAAGAACAATTGGGGTGTGTCTTTACCAGGCCTAAGTGGGAATGGGTTTGGATTATCTATGTAACAAGTTAGTGTGATTAATATCTATCTTTCGCTTAGGGAGTGTTATAGCATATATCTACTTTACATATACAATTGTAACCTATTAGGAAACTTGTCATATAGAGTTGTAATCTATTAGCAAGGTTTTCAAAGGCGTTTTCTAGGCGTGCCTTGATACGCGCCTCGGGCGGCGTAGAAAGCTCCTTGATCGAAAAAAACCCGAGCCTCCTACGATGAAGGCGTCGTTTTCAGTCGGCGTGTTAAGTAGCTTTGATCGCTCCTTTCACTTTGCCTTGAAGAGGGATGCGTGTGGCAGAGAACATGGGACCTTCAAAAAAGGAAAAACAAAAACCTAATTGCTCGATCACTTTCTCTACCGAAGGAAAAAAAAGAAAAAGCAAACTGTTTTGGAGAAAGAAAGCTGGAAGGAACCTACCTCGGCGTTGCTCGATCATCTCGGCTTCATCTCCAGGTATGTCACGCTTTCTCCTCTTCTTCATCTCTTCATCCCATCTCTCTTCAATCTCTCCCTCTCTTCATCTCTCCATCTCTCTCGAGCCCTTTCTTTCCCTTTCCCTTCTATATTTCATCTCTCAACAAAACAACCCACAGCTCTTTGCTTTTAGTAAAAGGGAATCATTCTCTCTTCTCTCCACCCGAAAACAACTCTGCTCCTCTTTGCTTTTTAATTATTTTTTTTTATTTAAGTCTCAATGGGAGAAAGCTGGACCAGAGCTCATTTCAGAATAAAATGGGTTTCATCGATTTTGTTACTAATTAAATCAATTTGATCATCCAGTATCAATAAATTTGTGCTAATGCATTTCTACGCATCAATTTTTTTAAATCAACGGCCACACTTGAAACTTATTTTGACCAATTAAGCCAATTAAATTATGAATTTCTTTTTTAAATTCTTTAAAAAAATATTGGTTTTTTAAAATTTAAAACAATTAAATTCTGAATTTCATTCTTAATTTCCTCTTAAAAAATAGTCTTTTTAAATTTAAATAATTAAAATTTCTGAATTTCATTCTTAATTTCCTCTTAAAAAAATATTGACTTAAATTTAAACCCGATTAAATTCTGAATTTCTTTTAAATTACATAACAAAAAAAAAAAATTGGCTTTTAAACCAATTAAATTCTGAATTTCATTTTAATTCCTTTCAATTATGTCTTGTGTTATTATTTTTTAGTCAATTGCTGTTGTTATATAGAAATGTGAATATTATTATTGGTGTTTTAGAATGAGTTCTAGATTAGAAAAATTCAAGAAAAGATTTTGTGTGGAAATATGTTATTGAAGTTTCCAGGGAGCAATATTTGAGATGTAAATTTTGCAATCAAAGATGCGCGGGAGGGGTGAATAGACTCAAGCATCACTTAGCCGGAACTCATCATGAGTATGAAATCATGCCCCAAGTTAGTAGAGATGTTGGAATGCAAAGATGCATTGACGATTTTAAGGATCAACGAAAAGAAATGGTGCTCCAAGAAAGAAATTGAGTGGGTCCAACTTCAATGCATGAGAGTGCCTTGTCCAAAACAATCGGTGCCTTAGGGAGTGGGAGTGGGAGTGGGAGTGGGAGTGGGAGTGGGGAACTGACCATAGGGGACCTATGGATAAATTTACTTCTTAGCAGCGCAAGTAATCTTTAAATTCAAGGTAGAAACCAAGAAGAAAGAAAGGAAGTGTAGAATTGGTGGGTTTATGTATTCAAAAGGTCTCCCATTCAGCCTTTGTGAATGATCCTTATTGGATTCACAGCCGGTGGATCTTTGTTTTAAATTTTGGGCCCGGGTTTAAGCCTTCATCTATGCGAATTGAGGACATGAATTCTTAAAGAAGAGGTGAATGACCTAAGTATCATTATGGAAGATCACAAAGAGCTGGAAATAATATGGATGTTCAGTTGTATCGGATGGTTGGAATGAGATGGAAAATGGGGTATGCTTATGGTTTTGGTGAATAGTCTGCGGCACTTGGTTTATGAAATCAATTGATGGCACGTCTGATAAAAATGGGAATTGATGTTCAAATATCTTGATGACGTGGTTGAAGAAATTGGGAGGAGAATGTTGTGCAAGTCATCATTGATAATGCCTCTAATTATGTGAATGCTGGAATGAGGCTTATGGAAAAAAGGAGAAGATTGTGGTGGACTCCTTATGCTGCACATTGTATTGATTTGATGTTGGAGGATATTGGAAAGGTAAATGTTCATGATACTACACTTGCCGGTAGGCAAATAGTGAAGTTCATATATGGGCATACTTGGGTTCTTAGCTTGATGAGAACATTTACAAAAATAATGAACTTCTTCGTCGGCAATTACACGGTTGCTACTTCATTTCTTACTCTCCAAGCTTGCTATAAGCAGCAAGCTCTTATAGCAATGTCCTCCTCGGAAAAATGAATTGTTGTTCGAAGCAAATGGTAAAAAGGTAGAGAAGGTGTGGCTCGAAGTACGGTGTTGTTTGATCGAATTTTTTTGCCTCCTTTGCATAAGAGACCCTTTGTTCCATTAGTTAGTGTCTTAAGAGAGGTTGATTCGAAGGGCGACCATGGGTTTATATTTATGGCGATGGATTCTGCTAAAGGAGGAATTGCATTTAATTGTGGGGCGTGGAAAATATGGCCGATTTGGAAAAATTGATGCAAGATGGACTCTGCAGCTTCATCGACCTTTACATGCGAGTTACTATCTTAATCCTCAATTGCGGTGTAGGGATAGTTCCTCTAATGTTGATGAGGTGAGGAAGGGATTATTTGAATGCATGGATAGATGTTGGATTATCGAACGTTTAAGGCGGCATTCAGTTGGACTCATTTGACCAAGCAATGGGTGAATTTGGGAGTCGTATTGCCATTGATTCTAGAACATTAAGAAGTCCTACAAGTTGGTAGATGCGTTTTCGGGGTTCAACACCAGAGTTGCAAAAGTTCGCTATTCGAGTCCTTAGCTTTACTTGTAGTGCTTCGGGATGTGAAAGAAGTGGAGCACATTTGAATCGATAATATTTTCTATTTTGTAAATTTTATACATATATTTCTATTTCAATGTTAGAACATTTCATTTTAACACATAAATTTCTTTATTTTATTATTTGTAGTACATCTGAAAAGGAAATAGACTTGAACATCAAGGTTACATGCTCTAGTGTATGTAGGTCTGACACTAGATTGGGAAGAGCGAAGTCTACAAAGGAAACAAAATGTTGATCGATTTTGGTAGAGGAGATTGATTTGGATGATGGTGGATTGCGAATCCCCTCCTCCCCACTTGATCTTTGTTGGGCACGAGATGATGAGTTATTGATATTTGATCTTTATTAGAGTTGTGTCATCCGACTCCCAATGATTTCAAGCATCATCGGATCACGTGATTCTTGGCATTCTGAGGAAGCGCAATGAAGCACCCAGTCTTTCAAAAAGTAGTCGTAAATTTGATTAAATTTAATAAAAAAAAACACATAATATTTACGCAGTAATTAATAATTTATAATTAGTAGTGGAGGCAAAAGGCAAGAGAAGAGTTCAATTTGACGCAATTGATGAAGATGAAGATTTACATGAAATGGGGATGGATGCATGATAGTGGACATTTTCCTACTTTTGATACATTGGATGAGGATGATGATCTTGCTTGGAGAGGAGGAATTTAAATTGAAGCGATTTGCTACGGATTCTTTATTCGTGAAACATGGTTATGAACTTTGTTAAAGTTTGAAGCCCCATTAATATAGTTGAATACATTTTATTTATGAAACATTGTGGTTTTTTGTGAAAGTAGTGAACTGAATGCGTTTTTAATAATTCTAATGAATTGTTTTCATGTTTTTATTTATGCTATTTTATTTTATATATTTTAAATCATCTAGTAATTATATATTGTGAGACTCAAAGGCTTAGCGCCAGCATAAAGACTTACGCGCCGCCTCACAATTTTCTAGCATCTCGCCCACTTTTCGCCTTTTAAAACTTTGTCTATTAGGAAGATTAGTTAAACTTTTGCATATATATATATATATATATATATATATATATATATATATATATATATATATATATATATATATATATATATTATGATGAATCGATAAAATGTGAGGAGTGCTCACTCAGTCTTTGCTTCTTGATTTTACACACTTCTAGGGAAAAGAGCTGAGTCTTTGCTTTCGAAGCCTTATGTAAAGCGCTATAGAAGCGTGCCATTTTAGTCGGTCCGCATGTTGTATCCTCCATGCCTCAGAGCACCTCTTGTTCCAAGCTGCATTGACTGTTTACCATTATGCATTTGTCGTTAAAAGATCTAATAAAAGTAGGGTTCCAACAACCCCCTCAAACACTATTATTATCTGTCATGTTATATATATATATTGCAAATTTTAGTTAAATTGCTTATCTTTTCTTTATTTATATTATTTGAGTTGGCAACATGTTCCCATGAGCATTGACATTATTTTGTTCTCAGGTACATTTAAAGGGGCTTAGCTTTGAGCCCTAGTTCAAGTGTAAGAGATTGGGAACAGGAGGTTATAGGATCGCCAACGTGGTGAAAAATATTACTTATCTTTTTGTTTATTTATTTATGTTTACGAAATCAGTCGTTGAAATGTTTGTTACCTGGGCGACAGAAAATTGTATGACTCAAGCACTATTCTACTTTTCTAGATCTCTTGTGGCTATCATATCTAAAATGATGTATGAACTGCTCTTCTCATTTCATTAAAAACTTTATGCAGAAAACCTGCCTCTTTTTGCTCTAGAGAACGATACTGTTGTTGAGATACAAGGGGAGCCTGCAAGTGTGCACAAAGCAGTTGAACTAATTGCATCTAATCTACGGAAATTTTAGTTGATGTGATGTTATTAAAGTATTTGAAATAGAAGTAAGTTTGTGCTTTTCATTAAACTTTTGGGTTTTGATTTTTAAAGAGTGGTAGTCTTATGGACATAAAGCCTGTGAAAGGATGATATCCGCCTAACCCAAATTGGGCATGGTAAAGCTCAATTGAATTTTGATGAATTTGGTCCCTAGCCTAGTTGACTAACCTACTTCCCTAGGTCTATACATATACCCAATCTTAATTCCAATTGAAAATCTCAAGCGCATGGCACTAGGCTTTCAGTCATCCAAACCCATTAACCATTTTCTTCCTGCAAATTTTAATTACTGTTAACAAAGAAAAATGGCACAGGACTTGGTTAAGAATCCTTATCAGTTGAATATCGTGCTTCTTTCTTTTGGAGAAAATCACTATCATTTAAAAACTAAAAAAATGTCAATGAAAATTTTTCTGTGAGAAGGGTTCAACGTTGCCTTTCTAGACTCTGTTGTGAGATTTTACACCTTTATGAATTGTAGTTAGATTTTACCTTTTGAACCAGTATACACTCATGCACCTTTTTTATACTATGCATAGAAGATTGTGTACTTGGAAAGATTTGCCATCCTTTTTTGTACTGAATACTTCAATGCCATAAAATTGATGTTTCTGATTGAAAAGATTAAAATGAACGTGATAATTGATTTACCTATTGGTTGGGAAGGTGCTTTACAACCTCATCTAGTCTGGTTCCTAAACTGGAAATCATATTGGTCGGGTTTGAATTTATTCATGTGTTTGAAGTTGTTATCCCTATGTGGGATTTAGCCACTTTGATCACCAGAAGTGATCCCTAATATATATCTACATATACAAAGTGCATCAATTATTATGTGCTTATATTTTATTTTGGTCATCAGATGCAAAAGTCAAATACTCAAGGGAATGAGAACATGCCCCCTCAACAATATTGGGACCCTTCTCAAGGCTTTCCAATAAATACTGGCGTTGAACCTGGTTTCGTACCTAATCTTCAATATTTGCAACCTCCATATCAACTTGACAGTTATTATCCACCACCTGCCCAACCTCCATTGGACCAGCATCATCATAATCAGGGTCCTCCTTATGGAAGAGAAATGGCTGCAGGAGTGAGTTCTCCTAGTTTGCAACCACAACAATCAATTGTCAACAAGGTGGTATTTCCTTGCTCTGTTTTTCCTTACAAGCAGAAAGGAATAGGCACTAACAAGGAATTAAATAATGAGAAAACTAAAAGCAAGCTCCTCAACATGCTTGGAGCTAAGCTTGTCATTGAAGCCTAACATGGTTAATAGATAATTAACTGTGTGCACTTTGACCCATTCTGAAAAGTTATTTATGAAATTGAATTTGATTGCTTTGTCTGATTGCTTAATGTCTTCAAGATATATTTCTTTCCTTCCCTAGATTCCAAACAAGTACAAACATTGCCCATGATGCCTTTTCGTTTTTGTTCCTACAAAGATCCATGCTGACTGAAGGATTCCTCTTACTGCAGAATGCAGTGAGAAAAGATAAACTGCAAAGTGCTCGTTTAGGCGACAGGAGCAACCGATCAGTCCATTCTTCATCATCTTTGTGCAGTAAACATCTATTTGGCAATTTCCATTCCCTCCTTTTAAGCTGATCAAGCATCAAGATCTTTCCCCATGTCACTTTCAAGCAAAGAAACCTACCTTTGTAGTATCCTGGGGATTACAAACTGTACCTGTGAAAAGGCCTCCCTTATAGCCAGGCTAGGAAGTGTAAAAAATTAAACAGAGAACTTGTCAACTTAGGGATATTTTCTAACTCATCCTATCCTCACCCCTTATTGAAAAAGTTTGACGTTCTTTCAAATTTCCTATCAGGGAGCTGCCCTAAGAAGCGGGAACTCCACTAACCTCACTTTATTTAAACTCAAAATGGAAATAGAACACCAGGTAGAGTGGGAAAATGGTTATTATCCTTTTACCCTGGTTTTAAGCTGGTTTAATTGAAGAGTGAGAATTTCAGAACATATTTCTGGGCTACAAACTGGACCTGGTTTCCTTCCATGCACCCACATGTTAAAGTTTGCGGGCCAGAGGCTTTAATTATATAAAGTTATCAATTCTCTAGCAGTTTCTTTTGGGCAGCAATTGCCCTACTTTAGCATGCACGCTGTTTCATTAAGTTCTTTGCTTAGTAACCTGCTGTTGTATTACTCTTGTGAAATTGAACAATTTGATTTATCAGTTACAAGTCTGGCTTGATATCAAATTTCATGGAAGTCAATGTTCGAATATAATTCTGAATGTTTAACTACCTCAATTCATGTTATTTAGATAAATAATTACAGTGATTTTTAGAACTGGATAAATCATTGAATTGGAAAAGTTTTTAGTCATGTGGTCCACTGATTCATTCATTGGACTAATGGATAACTGCAACAAACCATGATATCATAAATATATAATTTACATATTTTGAAAATTAAAAATAATTATAAAGTTAATGCCAAAGGAAAAATGAGGTTTCAAGCTGCACAAAGGGAAAGAGATCGAAAGAGGTGTCCAGTTTTTCCAGCTAAGCTGATAGCTGGGGGCGGATCCTTTGGGAGGGGGCATGTGGGAGGCATGTGGGGGTAGTTGCCCCTCCCCAAAGAAAATCAAATTTTTTTTGCTAATTTATATATATTGTATTTGCCCCCCCAAAATGTAAAAAAAAAAAAAAATAATATAAGAGCTAAATAAATAAGATAAGCCTTCAAAATAAGGACCAAATAAACCAAATAAATGAAATCTACTGGCAAAACTGAAATAATTAAATGAGTTTAAACATAAAACTTCAATAAAAAATTTAATAGAAAACTTTCTAACCAGCCGAAAAAGGAAAAGCCTAGTTACACGTATTGATATTGGTCAAAATTCAGAATTGCAAAAAGCATCAACAATTTCAGAGTTATGTCAAGTATTGGTAAAGAGGAAAAAATTAGAAATTAATCTTCTTCTGGATAGATTAATTCGTTTGGTGCTAACTTTACCCGTATCAACTGCAACAACTGAACAAGTATTCTCTGCTATGAAAATTGTCAAAACTAGGCTGTATAGCAAAGTGGAGGTTGAATTTCTTGTTAATTCTTTGATTGCCTCATTAGAAAAAGACATTATAAGCTATTTACAGTGTTAGTTTAAATCATAAATGCTTTTGATTGAAGAAAATGAAGGGTGTAGCTTAGAATGCCTAGTTTTAGTAGATCTAGATAATGATTGACACACTTTGCATTTTGAATTGAGGTTATGTAATGAAAATGAATAGTTTAGTTGAAATGTGGTATATTTGTAACTATAGATACTAATATATATATATATATATATATATATATATATATATGAAAGCTTACATATTTTAATTTTGATTTCAAAATTTAAATTTTCATACCTAATATATATATTTTAATTTCGCCCCTCAATATATTTGGTTGTAATTAAGCCCCTGCTGATAACACAATGATGGGTGGTCCAACTGACCTGTCCAGCCTGGTTTCAGAAACCATAGTGTTTATATTGGAATTTTTGGGAAGGGAAAAAAAATGTAAAAGCCTACAGTGCTGATGGAACTTAGCTAGTATCTTTATAGACAATTAGTAGATCCCGTCATCATTTTTTATGGCTTTTGCAAGAATACAAATTCGCTTTTGACAAATGTATTAAATTATTTTGGAAAATTAGTATAAGATAATTATTAAATTGAGCATGATTAAGAACCATTTAGATTTTCTGAACAAAGAAGTAGCAAACGGTTTCTATTATTTTCAAAACATTGATTACAATTGTTTGATGCATCACGATTTTAACTTTATGTTTGATGTTGATGTTGGCGGTTCTGTAGTCACACAGTACATACAGGATTCCTCTATCATATGCAGATGCATAATAGAGGCATCTAGTTATACATCGCTATACACGCCGTACCAGTGGTGCAACTATAGCGATTCAAAAACAAATAGGTACGGAATGACTGTTGAGATAAATGGATCTATTTCATAATTACAAAACTGCTCCCAACAATTGATACAGGTATCCTCTGATTCCTTCGGCATTTAGTGTATAATTTTGCCTTGAGATTGTTGGGTCTAGCTTTTCTGTGTGGTTATGGCTTTTGGCTGTCTGCTATCGTTTCTGTTGGTATTTTCCATGCACTTACAATGTAGTGTACAGATGGCTATGGTATAGTCATGCATGGTTGAGTTTCATCCGAATCAGAGAGATGCTAAACCAGACATGAATCTTTAGTGAGGGGTCACAATCCAAGAACACATGAAAATATAATACCTTTTATCTCTGGTTCTGGTGCTTTCTGAATCCACTGTATCCACTTATGAATTGCATCACAGACGTGTTTTCAAGTTGAGGTTATTATGTGCATGCTTGGTGTTACTTCTGTCTGGTAAAATATTAAAGATGTGTCTGGTCCCCGGAAAGTACTTAAGAAAGAAAAAAATTGTTAAGAAAAGTAATTTTCTCGTGTTTGGTTTTCATATTATAAATTTCAAAGAAGATAAAATATAATTAAAATTAGTTGGAAACCCATCATTTTAAAATTATTCAGTCTTCATATTGATGAGATGAGATAAACAAAACAACTTTAAATCTTTTTTCCTTTACTGTTTCTTTCCTTTTATTTTACCTCTATTTTCCCTTAAATGCTCTGGGAACAAACATAGCCTAGTGAATGAACATGAATAAGGCATGTTGCACAATAAGTGGGCAGTACTCATCTTCATACGGTTTTATTGGGTGCCTAATATCTCGATATTTGTATATTTGGTGATGGCACCTTAGTGCTATTATCATGGTCTGATGAACTACGTTTTCTTATGCTACTCATCTATAATCAAGCATCTGATGATTATGTGTATGGATGATGTGCATAATCAGTTTGATCAAAATGTATTTTCCTTTGGTGCAGAACTTCTTGGCTGAAGCTGGCAGTTTCAGCACTAAATCTTACTGGTGGAGGAGCAATCAGCCAGGATATAATAATCCTTTTCAACTAAACTGGCTGTGTCTGTGTCTCAACATCCAATGTCGTCATCTGTCGAACATTTAGACCCTTCCAGCTGAGTGAAGTTAATAGTTCAGCAGCACCATTTGCATTATTGAGAAGCTAACGTTTACCATCCTAATCTTTTTTTTTCTTTTTTTTTTTCTTCAGGGGCAGTTTTTAAGTGAACAATATGTTGGCACCAAAGCTGTTGTAGAACATACTGGGTAGATGAAGTTCAATGCATGATGGGATTTAGTAATGTGTCACTGACACCCAGCCAGAAAGTTTTAATTAGAGGGATTACCAATTGTTTTCATTTCTCTTGCAACTAATATTCAGGTTGGACTTGGACCTTTCTAATCCGGTTTTATTGATGCTCTCTCTCTCTCTCTCTCTCTCTCTCTCTCTCTCTCTCTATGCTTTGGCTGCTTTCTATTCCCATTTGTAAGTAGTCAGTCACCTGCCTGCCCCCTTTTACATTTCTGTGCAGCTATTTTCCCTCCATGCGACCCCACCCCCACCCCCTATATATGTAGTACATAGGAAAGGCTAGGATTAGGTAATTGGTTATTGGCATTGGTGATCATTGTTCCTAATAAGGTAGGATTCAGTTTTCTTTGGTTAGTTGCGGATACACCAACCACACCCCTCCTTACAGTTTTATATTATGATCTGCTGCAGTCGGCTGTTGACATTCTGCATGCCCAGAGTTCCTGCAGTGTACAAATCTTTGCTTCCTAGCTATTTTAATAATTAGTGTGTAGTGTAGTGTGAATGAATATGGGATCTTTGGTTGGGGTTGATAAATGCCCAAAACCCAACACAAGCACATCCATCAGGGTCCCTAAACATTTAGGAATTTATCTTGAAAATAGTTACAATGGATTGATAAAATAAAAATTGTCTTTTCAGGCAGTTTTTTTTTTTTTTTTGATGGAAATGAAGTTGAAACGTTTTATTGAGAACTAGGGATTAACCACTGAAGTTTACGTCTTTATCATTTTAAATTTTAGTTTTGTTTGATCTCAATCTCATTCTTTTATGCATGGCTGTCATTTAATCCATCTATCTAAATTTTATCAATAGGTCAGATCCTATGAAATCACGTCCATCATTCCCTCCCTCGTACGTTTGGATATAGGAAAAGTAGGCTTTCAAGTTATCAATTTAAAAATTATCATACATAGGTCATAAAGAAGAATTGGGAATTGGATTTGGGTGTTTCAGGTTACCACAATTAATGTATTACTATAACTCGTAAATGTATTACCATAACTAATGAATGTATTAATATATTCACATGTTATGATAGATATAATACATTAGATAGTTAAGATAATACATTCATCAAAGCAGAAATTATTTTTTTTCCTCATAACCTAAACCTTGTAAATCCAATTCTTTCTTTATGATCTATTTGCCTACTTTTCCCTTTGGATATTTGCACAATGATTTTCAAATTATTACTTGAAACCTGCTTTTCCCTTTGGATATTCACACAATAATCTCCAATATGATAACTTAAAAGCCTACTTTTCTCTTTGGATATTTGCTGGAAGTGTAGGAAACCCAGGAATCTAGGCCGTCTGATCTTCCTCTAGGATCAGCTACAGCCTAGTGCCGAATGAGAAGTAAACTGGTTTTAAACCCAGCCCTAGCAAAAAAAAAACAGATTCAAACTTTCCATTTGCATCCCCTATTACGTGAATACTTTTTTAAAGTACATGAACATAAAACAAAAATAAAAATAAAAACAAATCTAAACTGCAACATATGGAAGGTAGGGTCCTGACGACATACTAAAGAAAACCTAAAATTTTTCTTTACAGGGTGAAAAAAAAGAATTATACCAATATACTGGGTTGTGATCATCTAAATAGGTGCTGCACAGGTTGTTCTAAAATGTCCCGTCTGATTGCAGCGGCTGCAATGAACAACCCTCTTCACTCGACCCCGATCTTCGGCCCGAACTCGCCTTTTCCGAGGCCGGCCTTGTGGCCGCAGGGACTTTGGCGGGTTTATGATGATCTCAACAGCATTGTCACCACCACCACCACCACCACCATCATCAGTCATCTCCTTCCAAAGGGTCTTATCTGGAATTGGATGTATGGTTTGGGAGTATGCCTTCCGGTAGGTTGCCACTGTGAAACAACTTTCAGTATACCGATGGACGTTCTGTCTGCATGAGAGGAGAGCTGCCACGGCATGAGCACATGGCAGCCCGTGCAGTTGCCATCCCCGGCACAGGCAGCAGCGGTTCCTGATATCAACTATGTTCGTTCCTTCATGGGATATCACCTCGAATTCAGCTTCGCTCTGTCGCAGAACTCCGGTAAGCGCTAGCGCTTCTTCGCAGCCTCTGAGACGCGCCTTTCGGATGAGGGAACGAGTATGCTCGTCCATTGCATGCTGGTTTCACGTCGCTCGTTGAACCATGTCATCAGTTGCCGTCGAATACACTCCATCATCTGAATAGGAAGCCCGGATGCTTCCAGTATCCAACTATTCAGTGATTCAACCACATTTGCTGTCAGATGGCCGAAACGGGTTCCCTCGAAGTAAGAGGTTGCCCACAACCGAGGCGGGATTCGTCGAATCCAGTAAGCTGCTTCTTGGGATATCTCCTCAATCTCAAAAACTTTTGCTTCAAATTCGATGACTGTGAGGACCTGGGCAGCATCCCAAAGGAGGCTAACGAGATGAGCGTTGTTGAACTCTTTCCGGAAACTGTCGCTGAGATGTCGCATGCAGAATCCATGAAAAGCAGTAGGAATTAGCTTCAACTCCTCCTTCTACGATAACCTTCTCATTCATCAGAGCATTTGTAAGCCTTGGCATGTTCTCTGTATTGATTTCGAGAAGATTATGCAGCTCAGACAGGAACCACATCCAGTTATCGTCGTTTTCCTCGTCAACAACCCCAAATGCCAAAGGAAACAGAGCACCATCTCCGTCGAAACCAGTGGCAAAGAGCAATGTCCCAAGGTACTTGCTTTTCAGGAGAGTTCTGTCAAGCCCGATTAGGGGCCTGCATGCATTCAAAAATCCATAGATCGAAGCTTGAAATGAAACAAAAAGGCGGTGGAAAGAACTGTCCATAGGATTTGCATAAACCAATGCAATACTTCCAGGATTGGTCCGTCTGATTTGGTCACAATACTGTGGAAGAAGACGATATCCTTCCTCAAATGACCCACGAACGGTAGCCATGACCCGCTCCTTTCCTCTCCATGCTTGCTTGTATGATAGGGTAATCCCATGGACTCTGTGAATCTCTTCCAGTATCTCCTTTGGTTTATAATGTGGGTTTTCTTTCAGGCTTTGCTCCACTGAATTTGCAACCCACTGTACTGAAGCTTGTTATGACCGAGATGCGGGATTCCACCTTTCAGGTATGTGATTCTATGGATAGTCCTGATTTGTGAAGGTAGGAACGCCCTGTGGAAGCTTTGCACAACAATTTCAAGGCATCCATCAGTTGCAATATTTTGGTAGTAACTGAGTCTGCTCAGACTTTAACTGTTCGTATCTCAAAACTAAGAGCAATGGCTGGGCAAGTTTCTCAATGCCCTCCGACAGCTCTTGACTGAAATTCCTGGCCAACAACCAGTTCATGGTCAGGAGCTGAACTATATTCTTGACTGAAGGACTGGAGAAGAAACCATGATGAGAGTGCGTTGAGCCGTCAGCACCCTGAGTATCCACACACTGATTTCTCCATTCTGGCTCACTGCTAGCTCTATGTTCTCATCAAGATCATGGTTCACGAGCTTTCAACTCATGATTCTCTGACAAACTCACGCAAGCTGGATTTTGAACAGTGAGACCCAACCGCTGCGCTGATCGCGATCATCATCAACATCGTCATGGTGTTGATCAACATCAGGATCATGATTCTGAGGCATATCTAATCCATTTTCATGAGCATGGCCGTACCCATTCTCGTGATCGTGGTGACCATGAGAGCGCTGGAGAGACATTTCATGTCCAGGGTTCTGGCCAAGGGCTAGTTCATCATCATTGGCATGTCCCAAAACTAATTCATGACTGAGAACCATATTGTGATTATGTCTGAATCCCAGAGGTTGGTTGTGGCCAAGCGATAAATCTTGATTATTCCCAAGCAGCAAATCATTGTTCGCCATGGCTAGTTCACAAACCAATCAATCTGAATCAATAATTCGATTTATAGATCAGGAAATCTCATTTTGATGAGGTTTTTTCCAAGAAACCCTTCGTTCATAAAAATGAAAAAAGAAAACGTGAATCCCTTAGAACACTGATGAATGTAGTACTAGAAAGAAACAAAACATCAAACCATGTGCAAATATAACAGAAAAATACCTTAATAGATCAGATTCTATTTAATTAATAACAAAAAAATACAAATAGGTCCACAAAAGGCAGTAATATGGATTACACTGTAGTTAAATCAATTTCAATTAAATCTGATCTGACAAAACAATGGAGGAAAAACTGAAAATCACGAGAAAATAGATCAAGTAGAAACGAACTTTAAGGGAAAAAGCAAATAAATCAGCATCTAGGGTTTCTGGGGTTTATGTAACAGAAACAACAGGGAGATTTAATTTGTTTCTCTATCCCTGAGTTTTCACCTTAATCAAACAGAAGCCAACACCCCCTCCAATTGGTTCCCGCTAAAAGGAAACTCGTGAAGTCGAGATTTTTCGTCATATGGGAAAAAGAAAAAAAAAAAAGAAAAAGAAAACAAACAAAACTTCCAAACAACAGCACCGCTCGGCTAAGTCGAGTTCGGTTTTCATCTTTTTTTTTTTGTTTAAAAGAAGGAAAAAAGAGAGAGAAACCACAAGACTCTCAAATTTATTGTTCTTTCTTTTCTTTTCAGAGAAACCAGACACAAGGAGTGCAGAGAAAATACAGGAAAAACAACTCACATGAGGGAGAAGCAACAACCAACCCAGAAAGAAGAAACTCAACCAGAACCTGCAAAAATTGAGACAACGAAAGATCAACTGACCACTCCATGAAAAATAATAACCATAGTAATAAATTGTAACTGGTGGGATTCGTAAATAATAGAGAATGAAACATAATATTCATGGAAGAAAAAGGAGGGAAAAGAGAGAGAGAGGATTTGATTTTGGCGGGTGGGTAAGATGGGAAAAACCTGGAAGAGAGAAGGGCAGAGAATTGCAGGGGCAAAGGGCAATGGAAGATGGCGCAATACCTAGGGCTTCTCCCCCCTTCAATAGAGGGCATTAAAGTCATCCCCATCCCCACCTTTTTTTTTTTTCTTTTAAATAATAAGTTTATATATAATATATTTCCTTCTAAACATACAACGATTTTTGCATCTAAATATAATAATACGATTTAAAAGTTTTACAAAACATAAAATAAAAATAAAAAAAAATGATAGAACTTTAAGAAACACTTCCTGAAAAGTAAAAATTAACCAAACAAAATTGAACATTTATAACTAGCAATTTTAAAAATCAACGTTGCTTTTAAGTTTTCTCCTCCTGTAAATCTATTTCAAAATAAATAAATAAATAAATAAATAATATATGTTTTTATGCAGAAATAATGATTTGATCATTACAATGAATTAAGGGTAATTCTGTACTTTTTGCTTAGATTTTTTTCTCCTTTTTCATCAAAACCAAGGGTATTTTCTCAATATTTGTGTTGCATTGGAACTTGACTTTGTCTTTGCTCTTAGCCTTTTTCTTCTTCTTTTTTTTTTTTTTTTTTTATAAAAGCCTTATTCTTCTATACCTTAATACTATAATTTATATATATTTTTTGGACAATTCATGCATCAGTATAAAATTGACTCAAAAACCCGAGATCCCTCCTTTTTATACTCCTTCCTCAAGAGTTCAACACAAGCTTTTATCACTTAACTGGGACGCGATTAATCTTATTTATACTTCTATCTAATTTAAATTGTATTGCATATTAATATCTCTATGTGTGCTTCATTAAGACAAAAACATTATTCTATTTCTTTTTATAATTTTTCATGGGAAAGAAATTCAATGATTTGCATAAATACATATGTTTTTATTCATCATTCAGGTTAATAAACTAATAGAAATAGATACATGACTAAAATAAAACAATTTATGGATTTGCTAAAAAAATGTGAGTCTAATTTCTTAAGTACAAGAGTTACAAAGAAAGAAATATAAGCTGATGAGGTTTGAAAAATAGGCGCGTTGCACCCACTGACTTCAGTGCCTGCGAGGCGTTGCGCCCTTATAAAACACCCGTGCTCTCAATGGCTTCACCCAAAAGGCGCTCATCCACTTCTACCAGTGCTTTGCCATTGATAATTGTAAGTGAAGTCTCATATCCCGCAAATCGACAATTTCTCGCCACGTGGAAAGAGAATAATCCTCATAACTTATTATCCCATTTAATCTAACTAAATCTTTAATTAAATCTCATTAAGGAAAACAGATAATTCCTTACAATATATTATCCCGCAAATCCAATCAAATCTCACTAAAAAGTTAGTGCGATGATAATTCTCAATAAACTATTCCTTCATATCTCTTTCTGCAACCGATCAAGAATAAATATCCCATCCAATGGGAGTTAATCCTTACTACCCTCAAATCGGGGAATAATATACACTATAAATACAGGCCACCCCCAGCCGGGCGAAAGCTTACGCTTCATTCGACTACTGACTAATTCTCAAAGATTCTCTTTCCTCAAGGAAGACCGACTCAAGACCCAGCGGCGAGCAGGAAGCCCCCGCAACCCCCGTTTCCCCTGCTTGCGCAGGCTCATCTAGGGCCCTGTAGATCAACAAGGTGGGCCGATCCCAGCACCTCGCCCGACAATCCACAGCCCGCATCCCAGCACCGCCAGCCATCCTGTCCACTCCTGGGCCGACCCTACACGCTCCAGCCCGCTCAGCTTGAAAAAGACATCACTGGGCTGCATACGTTCTGTAACGACTCGAAAATATAATCGATTTCGCCATCGACGGGTATCAACAGCGAATACGTGCCAGGAAAGAACGCTAATCCGCTGCTGATGCAGACCAACTAAGCAACGCAGGGCGGAAATCTTACCACCCTGAGACAAAACAAGGCAGCACACGACCGAGGTGGAGTTCCACACCGATCGACGCCGGGAGAAGAATAACAACTTACCGTGCAGATGCAACTCCACAAAGGTATTACTAACAGTTCGGGGAAGGTCACAACTTCCTCCTCATGAAGGGGCAACACAACTCCTACAATGTAGAGTCCCAAACAAAACTCCAACCAGGTCTTCTGTGTGATCCCCGCTTAAGACGAGATCAACCCCCTCACGCTTCATCTCGCAGATTTCGCTGATGCGCACCGGCGAGTGAATAGACCAAAGCATGCAACTCCATGCTGAATGAAGCCGCTGATTTTCATAGAAGCGCCGTGAGCATCTCTGAAATTACACAACGCCGGCAGTACCCTTCTCGCCAATCATTAAAGACGCCGCACCTTTCCAAAAAGCTCTTGGTCGCGACTGGCTTCGCGATGCAAAGCAGCCCACCACTTCGACGAAAGCCTCACCATCAACACGTTTCACGCCGAGTCGACCAAACAGTTACATCGCCACCCTGGCCACGCCGAGCACGCCGTCACTCGACGAGCCATCTACTCAAGACAAGCCACGCCGTCAGAGTCGACCAACAAAGCAGATCGCTCACTTAGCCACGCCTGAAACACGCCGTCACTTTGACGAGCTTCACCACCCGGGCCAATGCCACGCCGCCGGGAGTCGGCTCAGCTTCAAAGCCAGATCGCCACGCCGCCGCCGAGTCACGCCGCCACTTTCGACGAAGCTCATCTTACCATGCCAAAGCCGCCAGAGTCGATCGGGGCCAGTTATCGCCACTTACCACGCGGAGCCATCGCTTCACGACTTAGTCACTTTACCTCCACACGCAGCCACGCCGCTCAGAGCCGTGACCAACTCAAAGGCATCGCCGGGCCGCCATACACCGCCACTGCTACATCGCCACCGCCATAACGCCACTCGGCCATCGCCATCGGCCATCGCCACTGGCTACATCGCCACGGCCACCGCCACTCTGGACATGACGGCCACTCCCACCCGAAATCAACCCAAGGCCACAACGTCGGAGCTGCATTCATATTGACGAGGCCCACCCCTTTCAACCCGTAATGACGAGCCCCCACTAGCTCACAAGGATCGAGCCCTTCGTCGGCACTCCGGCACACGGCTCCTTCCTGCTCATTCATACTGACGAGGCTCGCCCCCAACCCCTCAAAACGACAGCCCCTACTTCATTCACAAGGACGGCCCTCCTCGCTACGCCCGACATACGCCCTTCTTACAATTAGATATTTACGGGCACTCCTCCTTCAACCTCGATTTCGAATGTTCTCACTATTCACGCGGACAGCCCCGCCGCGCCTGGCACCTGCCCTTCCTGCACCATATAATGACAAGGCCTCCCCTCAACTCCGTAATGATCAGCCCTTACCATTCACAATGACAAGCCTCCTTCGCCGCGCCCGCATGCACTCCGCCCTTCACCACCATATCACAGGCTCACCCCTCAACTCCTCGAACGACGAGCCCCCTACGCCACGCTGACGAGCCTTCTCACGCACCGCATTTGACGTGCTCCACTGCATACCCGAGAGCTGCATGCAGGCTCGTCCCTCAACTCGATGGATCGAAGCTCATTATTCAGATTATTTTCTCCTTCATCGTGGACTCCAAACAGACAATTCTTCCCAACAGCCTTCTTACTTACAGCTCCCACAGAGTTACACGATCTTAGCCTACTGAATGCCTGTCCCACTTAGCCCTCCAAACAAATTCTACTGACGAGCTCCTAGTTGGTTTTATACAGACGAGCTCTTTACAATTTCAATTCGACGAGCCTCCTCCCAACAAAATACTCTACTACTGAGGCTCCTATTATTTACATGGACACAGTTTTGGCTTACCATTTTAACATTTGTAGCTCTCTCCCCACTGGCTTCATTTGATTTAGTTTCCTATTATTTACATGATTGAGCGTTTCATGAATAGTTTTTACCTCGATTTGTAGTTCCTCCAAACACCTCCACTTCATTCAGCTCCCATTACTCACACGGATCAGCTCCCATGGAATATACTCATCCACGAGCTCCTCAAATGTCCCACTGGACGAGCCTGGTCATTTTGCCAAGGGACTGAGTCTTTGGCTAAATCACTCAACCCGACGAGTCCTAAACAAATTTCCACTGGGCAGTCTCAATATTTCACATGGATCCAGCCTCACCCAGTTTCAATCCACAGTCCCTCCAAATCACCCATCACTGAGTCCCTTGGCTCATTTGATGATCAGCCTCGCCAATCAGCTCAACCCACGAGCCCTCCCACCAGCCCCACTGTATGAGCTCCACATTTACATGCACAGCCTCGCTAATGTGGCCTGACCCACTTGGGCTCCAAACAAACTCTGACTTGGCTGGAAGTCTGACATGGCACACAGCCTACATCGGGCCATCCCATCAGTCCTCCCACAGCAACATCCGGACGAGTCTCGGTTAGGTTTGATAATGGCGAGCTCTACAAATGGGCCCACCCACCCAGCTCCCTCCCCACCACTTTGATCCACCAGCTCCCATTATTTTCACAATGGCTAGCTCTGCCAACAATAACTGACGTCTGGGAACGCTCTACCCCCGGACGAGCCCTGATTACATGGATTCCAGCTCCTCATGGTCACCATCCCCACTGAGCTCCTTCCACGGCCTTACCCCCATCAGCCCTCCAACACCCTATCGACGAGTCTTCTTGAGATCAAGATGATCTGACAGACAGGTTCCTTCCCTACAATCCTGGGCCGATGAAGTTTTCCCCAGGCGACTGACTCTCACTGCGCCGCCCCGACGAGCCTTCACCGCCTTCGATGACCTGGCTCCTTGTTATTTCCATTGACGCCAATCTCTTCCCATCACGCAATACGGCGGCTCCACTACGAGCCTCAGATGAGCCTTCACCAACAAGCCCCACCACAGTTTTCCCCGGTGTCACTCGACAGCTTCTTCCCTCATCACAGCACACGACAGTCGCCTCGTTCGCTCTTCACTCAGACAGTTGCTCGTCATCGTGCAAATGTCACGCACCGGTGAGTTCGATCGCCGCCACCGCCACGTCACCGTACCGCTTGCTAACGCCACCGCCGACCGCCATCCGCTTCATCGCCACGCATCGCCACTTCGCCGATCACGCTTCACCCGCCACGCCATATCACACGCCACCACGGTCACCCCACCGGCCACGCCACCCGTCAATCGCCATCGCCAACGCCACTGGCTGAAATCGTCACGCCATCGCCATCGCTATAACGCCGAGTTTCACTAATCGCCATCGCTGGGGACGCAGGCAAAGAAAGTGCCGCGCGCCACCGCGACGGGCTAATCGCTATCGGCGGTAACGTTACTTTATTGGGGCCGTACTTGGCTTGACGCCACTTCGGCTGATCCGCCACGGCATCGCACGGCTAATCGCACGGGCCATCATACTCGGCCATCACCACGGCCATCGCTACGCCGTTACACGCCACTCTCATTGCTCACTATCGCCATAATTCATCGCCAATAGCCACGCGATATCGCCATTTCGCCAATCGGGCATTAGGTTGCTAACGTCGCCGATCGCCAACGCCATCGGCGACCGCTTCGCATAACGCCACCGGTTATCACACGGCCAATCGCTACCGATCGACCGCCATCGGGATACATCGCCACGCCATCGCCATCACGGCTATATCGCTTTCGCCGAATCGCCGCACGCGCTATATCGCCGGCCATCGCCACGGGCCAATCGCCACGCTGCGCAACGCCATCGGCCAACGCCATCGGCCATCGCCACGGCCATCGCCATTTCGGCTATTATCGCCGCCGGCCAATCGCCGCCGCTATAACGCGACGCTTTACCCGCACGTCGCCAACGCGCCACTCGGCCATAACGCCATATTCGGCCAACGCCATCGGCCAATCGCCATCGGCCAATCGCCACGGGCCAATCGCCATTCGCCGACCGCCATTGTTATCACTTCGCCGCCGCCACGGCCATAACGCCATCGGCCAATAGCCACGCCATATCGCCATCGCGTCACCGCGATTCTCGCGATGTTAACGCCATCGGTTGACCGCCACTGGCCACCGTTCTCGCTATCGCCATTCTGCCATCGCCACTTGGCCAATCGCCACTGACTCAATCGCCACTGATAAAGAGTCACACGGCCAATCGCCACGGCTACATCGCCGCCGGGCCAATCGCCATCGGCCATATCGCCTCGCGATCGCCATCGGGCCAATCGCCACTGGCTATAACGCCATTCGCCACCATCATTAATCGCACGCCAATCGCCACGGCTTCGCCATTGGCTATTAACGCCACTGCTCAACGCCACTGCCCAATCGCCACTCTGGCCAATCGCCACTTGGGCGACCGCCACTGGCCAATCGCCACTCTGGCCACCGTCTCTGCCACCACGCCACTTACCACCGCACTTCGGCCACCGCCACTCGACTCAATCGCCATCGGGATACATCGCCACTCTGGCCACCGCCACTGGGCCATACCGCCCGGCTCAATCGCCACTGCCACACGCCTCGCCACTCCACGGCCACGCCCTACCAATCGCCACTGACTAATCGCCACTTCGCCAACGCCATTTCGGCCAAACGCCACTGGGCCAATCGCCACGGCCAATCGCCACTCGCCCAATCGCCATTCGCCACCGCCACTCGCTACATCGCCGACCGCCTGGCCGCCACTGCTACAACGCCATTTCCTGGCCACACACGGCCATCGCCATCGGGCCAATCGCCATTCGGCCAATAACGCCACTTCGCATTAATCGCCACTACCACCGGGCTTCGCCATCGCCACTCGCTCAATCGCCACGCCAATCGCCACTCGACCTAATCGCCACCGGGATACATCGCCACCGGCTCAATCGCCACTTCAGCTACATCACGCCGCCAATCGCCACTGGCCACGCCTCACGACCGCCACTGGCCACCGCCACGGCCACAACGCCACTGGCCAAACGCCACTCGGCCAATCGCCACTCCGCCAATCGCCACTCTAGCGACCGCCACTCGGCCACCGCCACTCCTGGCCACCCGCCCTCGGCTACCACGCCACCGGGCTCAATCGCCACTCCTACCAATCGCCATACCGACTCTAATCGCCACCGGGATATCACACTCTGGCCAATCGCCACTCTGGCCATCGCCCGGCTCCAATCGCCACTCTACATCGCCCTGGCCAACTCGCCACCGGGCTACACGCTCCCTACCAATCGCCACCGACCAATCACACCGGCCACAACGCCACTCTACCAAAAGCCACCTACCAATCGCCACTCACCAATCGCCACCGGCCACGCCGCCTGGGCCTGACCACACTCCACGGCCATAACGCCCCACTCCTGGGCCACCGCCACTGGCCACCGCTACTCACACAACTTCTACTAAACGCCACTTGGCTAATCGCCACTCGCTAAATCGCCGGTCGGCCCAATCGCCATCTCTGGCCAATCGCCACTTGGCTACATCGCCACTCGCCGCCACTCTGCCAACGCCACTCGGCCACAGCCACTCTGGGCCATCAGCCACTGGCCAACGCCACCGGCCAATCGCCACTGCCCAATCGCCCGGCCATCGGCCACCGCCTAATCGCCACTACCAATCGCCACTGACCAATCGCATCGGACACGCCACTTGGCCATCACACTCGGCTACATCGCCGCCGGCCACGTCGCGGCCAATCGCCACTCGACTACATCGCCGGCTTAACTCGCCACTCGGGCTCAATCGCCACCGGCTACAACGCCACTTACCAAACGCCACTTCTACTCACCGCCACTGGCCAATCGCCACGGCCATATCGGGCCGCCGGGCCAATCGCCACTTGGCCATAACGCCTACTCTGGCCAACGCCACTCGCTCAAATGCCGACCTTCGACTAACGCCATCGATACACCACTTCGGCTCAATCACCACTCGCTACACGCCACCCTGGCCACCGCTATCTCGCCCACCGCCCCGCCACCGCCACTTCCGCCAATCGCCACTCGCTCAATCCCCACTTCGCTGGCGCCAACGCCACTCGGCCACCCCACGCCCACCGCCACCCGCCTCACCGTCGCCATCGCCACGGCCAATCGCACTTCTGGCCAATCGCCACTCGGCCAATCGCCATTTCGCTATTAACGCCACTGGCCAATCGCCACTGGCTACATCGCCACTTACCACCGCCACGGCCATCGCCACTTGGCCAATCGCCACTGGCCTACACCGCCACGGCCACCGCCACTCAGGCTACATCACCACTCTGGGCCAATGCCACTCGGCCTTCAATCGCCACGGCCAATCGCCACTCGGCCATACCGCCACGGCCAATCGCCACGGCCAATAGCTAGCCGGCTATCGCCACGGCCAATCGCCACTCGGCCATAACGCTTACGGTAATCGCCATCGGGCAGACGCCACCGTCTCACCGCCACTGGCCAATCGCCACTGCCATCGGGCCACCCTGGCCAATCGCCACCGGCCACATCGCCACCCTACCAATCGCCATCGCACACCGCCACCGGGCTACATCGCCACTTGGCCACCGCACTCGGGCCAATCGCACGGGCCACTACACGCACTACATCGCCACTTCGGCTCAATCGCCACCGGCTGCCAACGCTTACTCGGCCAATCGCCATCACATCACCGCCGGCTTCAGACCGCTCTACATCACACTGGCCAATCACACTCGCCATAACGCTAATTTCTACTAAACGCCACTGGCCTAATCGCCACTGGCCCAAACACCACTGACAATCGCCACTTGGCCATATCGCCTACCGCCACCGCCACCGGGCCAACGCCACTCTGGCCAAACGCCACTGCCTAACAACGCCCACTCGCTCAAACGCCACCGGCCGCCACCGCCACTCGGGCCAATCGCCCACTACACCGCCACCCGGCCACCGCCACTCGTCAATCACACGGCCACAGTTACCGGCCACTAGCCACTTGCCATCGCCATTTCTCTGGCCAATCGCCACTTCTACCAATCGCCACTCTAAGAGCACGCCACTCTGGCCAATCGCCACTCTGGGCCACCCGTCTCTGGGCCATCGCCACGGCCATCAGCTACTCTGGCCAATCGCCACTCGACCACCGCCACCGGGATACTATAGCCACCCGCCACCGCCACTCCCTGGCCATCGCGCTGGGCCACCGCTACTAGGCTAAGACGCTCTCTAGCCACCCCACCGCACTCGGCCATAACGCCTACTGGGCCACACCACTCTGACAATCGCCACTGCCATCGCCACTGCTCAATCGCCACGGCCATAACGTCACGTCAAGCCACTCTACCAATCGCCACTCTACCACCGCCATTGGCCACCGCTACTCTGGCCAATCGCCACTTGGCCAATCGCCACGCCACAACGCCACTCTGGGCCACTAGCCACGCCACATCGCCACTTACCAATCGTCACTTCACCACTCACCGGCCATAACGCCACGGGCCACTCGCCACTCTACCACCGCCTCTGCCATCGCCACTGGCCAATCGCCACGGCCAATCGCCACTGACCAATCGCCATCGATACATCGCCACGGCCATCACGCCGGCCAATCGCCACGGCCATCGCCTCGGCCAATCGCCACTCATTAATCGCCACGGCATAACGCCACTGGGCCAAACGCCACGCCTCAATCGCTACCGCCTCAATCGCCACGGCTTTAATCGCCATCGGCCATATCGCCGCTTACCAATCGCCGCCGGGCTACAACGCCTACTCGGCTCAATCGCCACTCTGGCTCAATCGCACTTGGCCAACGCCACTGGCCAAACGCCACTCTACCAATCGCCACTTCTGGCCACACCGCCACTACGGCCAATCGCCACCGGGCTACACGCCACTGCCCCACCGCCACTCGCTCACCGCCACCGGGCAACCGCCACTCGCCAATCGCCACTCCGGCTACAACGCCATTCCTCGGCTCACGGCACTCAAATTAATCGCCACTCCGGCTACACGCCACTCTGGCCACCGCCACTTCGCCACTCGCCACTGGGCTACATCGCCACTCAACTCAATCGCCCACTCGCCACACCGCCACCTGGGCTCAATCGCCACTGGGCTACACCGCCACTCGGCTCAATCGCCACTCATCCTAACGAGCCCCATCACACATGGACGAGCTCCTCGCTCACCATTCATTCCTCGACGAGCTCTTCCCATCACTCAACATGGACGAGCTCCTCCTCAATTATTCATTCATACGAGCTCTTCTTATCACTCAACATGGGTGAGCTCTTATTCTCATGAACGATCTCTACTCAATTGTTCACTCTGACGAGCTCTTCCCCTCAGTTCACTTGGACGAGCTCCTGCCAACCATTCACATTGACAAGCTCTACCATTCTATACTGGCCATGCAGCCAAAAAATCAGACTGACCAAAGCAAGTCTGACGATGGAGCCCAACAGATAACTTGGACGAGTTCATCTACTCAACCCAGGCCATGCAGCCTAAGGAATCAATTCAACCCAGGCAACTCAGCCGATGGAGAACAACAGCTTGCATTGACGACCTCAGCCAAAAGCAGGTCATGCAGCCCAAGGAATCAATTCGGCTCATACAAGTCAGCCGATGGAGATCAACAACTCACACTAACGACATCAAACAAAAGTCGCATACCCTAGAATCGTCCACTTCGAACAGTTAGCCCACTAAGCCTAGCGACTCGCTTGATGAGCTTACTTCAACCTCAGACGCTCAATTTAGGCCATTTAAGGGAACGCAAGACGAATCTGCCGAGGATATTTACTTTAAGAAATGAGCACGAGAACCCGAAAGGTCATCATTATCACCTGCATTACAAGACGACAACAAAGCCCTCTAACTAATCCAAATTCGGAAATGACACGTGGAAATCACACCCGATACAAGAAACGATATAGCCTCGCCCACTATCACCGTGTACAGGTCGGGGCAATCAATAGGTTTGAAAACAGCGCTGCCAGACTACCACTAGCCCAAAGGAGAGTAAGCAGCCCTATAAAACACCCAAGCTCCCTAGCGTCTACGCCCAAAAGAGGCTGTCACTCACTCCTACCAAAGGCTTCATATGGATAATTGAGAGCCCATATCCCGCAAATCGATTGAATTTCACTAATAAGGAAAGTAGAATAATCCCCTATAATTTATTATCCTCGTGAATCTAACTAAATCTTTAATTAAATCTCATTAAGGAAAACATGATACTCCTCAATATATACATCCTCGCAACCAATCAAATCTCACTAAAAAGGAAGGAGGATAATTTGTCAAACTATTCCTTCCAATATCTCTTTCTAAAATCCGATCACGCAATAAATATCCCATCCAAATAAGAACTTACTACCTCAAACTGGGAATAATATACACTATAACACAGGGCCACCCCACGGTGAAAGGACGCTCATCTCGTATGCCAATACTAATTCCTCTAAGCACTCTTTCTCACAAGAACTCGACTGCAAGATCGGAAACGGCCATTTTGCCCCCGCCGACCCCTGTTTTCCTCCTGGGCTTTTGCAGAAGCACTTCATCTGGGTCTGTGATCAACAAAGGCAATGATCCTACTCACCGGGACAATCCAAGAGCCTCGTATCCCACTTCGCTCGAAACAATCCGGTCCAAAACAAATGTAATCCCTACACGCTCCAAATTCCCGCCTAGTTGAAAAAGCATCATCATAAGCTATGACATCGTTTATTCTAAATTGGTTAACCCAACATTAATCACACCTTTAAAAGAATTGAGAATCTTAATCAAACATATAGGTGAGATGGTTGAAGTCTCTCATAACTTAACGGGTGGTCTCGGGTTCGAGATATGAGAATATAATTTTATTATGTGGTAGAGTTTTATCGTCCTTGTTATTCTTCCTGGTTCATATAAGAATTAGTTTAAGTATGGTACGGCTTAAAGGCATCTTCCGTATGTGTGTAAAAACCCGCTCATAACACCTCATGGTTTGACCAAAAAAATTGAGAATAAATGTAAGCCGAGATACACGTATTTCACGTGATTTTTCTTTGGTTTTTCAGACCTGTGAATGTAACCGAGCCGAGCCACTACGAGCTGCTTCATGCTCGGCCGCTAGGCCCGTCGAACTCGCGCACAGTTAAACGAGCCGAGCCTGAACATCATTTTGAGGCTCGTAATTTAAATGAGCCGAACCCGAGCACCCTCAAACTCGGCTCGTCGGCTCGTGAATAGGCTTGTAAGCAAGCTCATTAACCAGGTTCGTGAACCAAGCTCGTGAACATGGAGAAGACTTGATGCACAATAAATTTTTCCTACAAAAGAACATGATGAATATTTTAACTCTTGAACTTCAATCAAGTTAATTGAACTTTTATTGTCTTATATTTTTAATTTAGTCAGATGTCATATTTTAGATGAACATTTTCTTTAAATAGGGTTGTAACTGAATGAGCTATCACAGCCGCTTCGAATGCTCTACTTGTTAGAAGTTCGCTCGAACTAGTTTATTAAGTTAAACGAGCTGAACCTGAACTTCATTTTAAGGCTCGTAAGTTAAACGAGCCGAGCCAGAGCACTCAACTCATTGGCATCAGAACAGCTTTGTGAATAGGCTTGAGCCTACTTTAAACCGAAATGAGCTTGCCTAATATTCTACGACTTGGCTCTGCATAAGCACCCCCTTTATTTCCTCGTTAAGGCCCTTATGGTTTGACTTTTTGGCAATTATTAGCCTGAAATCACCCCTTCAATCTTTTTATTTCCTCAAATCTAGGTTTATTTTCCATTAAAATGGTTTTCTTTTACATCGATCTGGGTTTGCCTTTCTTTTTTCCTTATTTGTTCGTGTTGTTTGTCGCCGACTTGTCACGGCGTGTTTTATCACCGACTTGTTGCGATAGGTATTTGTGTTGATGACGGTTAGCTTCTTCATGGTTTTCGCGTTAGTAGTTCAGATGACAAAGTTCGATCCAACAGCTACTATATCAAATCTTGGCCCACACAATATACTCCAAATATAATCTGGAGATTTTAAGTACTGCTGATTATCAAATACGTAAGTCTCGGAAATGACCATTTTCGCTATTAATATTGACAAGATACAATATTTAAAGCTTTAACAATCTTGATTATGTGTTTCTATCGATTGTATTGTTAATCTAAATTAATAAATTTATTTTTAAAAAAAATATATATAATAGGAGATTAAATTGGTTATCTAAAGGACATTTATATGTATATATATATATGTTAATATGTTAATTGGCTTCAAATTAGACATTGCTCAACACTATGCTTGTATCCACTCCACTCATAAAGAAATGGCTTTTAGTACACCAATTTTGTTTCAAAAACCCTATTCATTGTTTCTTAGAATGACCATCCATAGAATCAATAATTTTATAGGAAAAAACTACTAAAATCATTTACCTCTTTAAAGCCCTCTCTGTTATATTTAGAGAGAAGACTTGTAGAGATAATTTTATATGAAATCAATCACGTGCGATAGGTGCTCTTTGAGTTTCAGTTGAGATCTATCTTGTACAAGTACTCAAATCAAATTCAATCCCTAAGTTTCGTCTACTTCAGTTTTATATTTTTCTGAAATAAAACTAATTGATCATTTCTAATTTAGGTAAATCAATAATTCAAACGACTTTCAAAGTGAAGACATTTACCATTTTTTAAAAATTTAAAGTAACTTGATTATGCTAGACATGAATCTAGTAAACATTTGATAGGAGATAAGGAGTACGTGCAACATTAGAAAATTTGTTAATAAATGGGTGAGAGGTCATGTTGTTAGTGGAAGATAAATTGTTAATTTTTTAGTCCACTACATATTAATTTATTTTTATTATTTTATTAATTAGATAATATAAAATTAATAGATAATATTAATAAGTCGAGAAATAAGATTTTATTAAAAATTAGTTAAGATTTTATTTCAAGTGAAATAGATAATATTGAGGTTTTATTTAGCCTGAAACAGATTATCCTATCAACAATGTTGAATGAGCGAATTCATGAGATTCTTAATATTTATTTATGAATCCGAAGGTCATTCTTTAGGCCTATAAAAGCCCTTTTCTTTTCTACATAAAAACCATTTCAAAAAAAAAAAAAGAACTTCCTCACATCTCTCTCTCCCGCACATTCTCTCTCTATTATGTTGTTAGTGTACCACACTCCTTTTCTCTTTGTTTAGGTTTTGTTTTGTATTTTTACTAGTAAAGTTTTGAAAGAGGCAATCTTAATAAATTAAGAGCAATATGAAGAATTATATGTACATAATATTTTTGTTTCTTCCACTAGGTTTTTCCATTAGATCTTTTTTTGTTTGTATGACTTTAATGAAGTATATACTTTTAATATGGTGGCTATGTAAAAACCATCCCACACAAAGGAACTATCTCCCATTCTGTCCTTTTCCCTCTTATCTCTCAATTCTTTTTCCCTTCTCTCTTTAATTTCATTTTATATTGCATTTTACAACATAATCAACTTAATTTCCTTTTCTGTTTATCCGGCCTATAAGGTGTGGTTAATGGAGGGATAATAAGGTACATATATGCTTGGTCATATGTCTAACTTGACCATTAAACTTTTTCTGTTTTTTTAGGTCCAATTGTGCCCATAGTGTTTGTTCCATAACTCAAATATGTCTCTCTATTGTCAACGGAATGAACAAATGGACAAACAAATGCCTAATGCCACTAACATATCATCCGTCGTTGACATGACACAATGGTAAATTATGTCATATGTGGGTGACATATTAAACACTCATTTCTCCCATCTACGAGGGTAAGGACATATTTGAGCAATGGAATAAACGTTAGGAACAACATTAGACCCAATAAAATTTTAAGAGCCAAGTTAGACATGACGAAACATCAAAGACATTTGCATACCTTTATCCCAGTTAATGAATCTTTCAAATTTAGAAACCCCCAAATATCATAAAATAATATATCTATTTTATCTTTCCCAATTCAGGTTACAATAAAGAGGAAGACAATGGGAATTTGGGAGCTGCGTTGTAATAAGCTTAAGAGGCATCATCTTTTATGTAATACTAGTACCTGCTGCTTTTAGTAGTAGTAGTAGTAGTAGTCCGCTTGTCGCAGGGTTGGATCACGAAACACCTAACCTAGCCTACTGCCTACATAATAACAAGCCTTGCTCAATATGGCATTAAAAAGGGTCTAATACTCCAAAAATCAGGCACATAAAAATGCAAAACTATGGCCTACCCCCCACCCGCCGCCAGCCCCAGCAGGGGGGCACCACTGCCGTTCAACATATCTCCTTCTTCAAGCATAAAGCGTCAAAGTAATCAATCTCAGCTTTCTGCTTGCTTTATAACCAAAATCCCCCCCATACTCAACAACCATCTCATCTTCTTTTACTCCATCCTAAATGATTCCAAGATGTTTTTCTTCCTCGAGTAGAGACCACCTACTCTTCCTACCAAAACAAAATTTCCCATGTAAAATCTTCTGCTCATCATGATGGAACTACACCCTTTATCCAAGCCGTTTCGAGCTTGCACAGCGATTCAGAGACCACCTCCTGCAAGGCAACAAGGTGCAATCGATTGCTGCTTCCATTTATGGCAGTTCTTGAAAGGAACATTATTTGTTGAGCATCTATATCATCAACAAATAGTTCATTCCAGAATTTATCATCCTCATTGAGGTTCGAGGCTTTCATGATTTCAATTACTCGTTTCAAGTTTGCAACATTCTACCAGCACCGCAACCCATGGCAGTTGCTGCTCCCACTGCATTTGCAATTGCTAATGTGTTAACTGCTGGAAGTTTGTGTATAAAACCAAATGCAATGGCAGCTACAAAACTATCCCCGCACCCAACTGTGTCAATGACGTTCACCTGTCACAGACATAGGTTTCATATTTCATAAGTGGAAGATGGAGTATGAATCATAGGTAGGTTACAAAAAACTGAACAACAAAGAACTCTATTTCCATTTTATTTCCAAATTGTCGTAAGAAAGTATGAATACTTCAATTGCATACATTCTTTCTTTTTTAGCTTTTGAGTTGAAGACAGGCAACGTCTTATCACATTCAAGGGACTTGTAATAAACGGTTTCAGAAAAGAAAAGGTTCTATGAAGCTGTGAAACCAAAAATTAGAATAATTAATCTGAATTAAAGACGAGGATGTGATTGAATATAAGCGCTCTAAATAGTTGAACTGGTGAAAAGAAGCGAACTTCAAAAGGATAAAAATTAGAATCCTTGCAATAATTAACTGGAAAAAAGCAACTTTCATGGACCAAAAGACGAGATATATCAAAACAGAAGTATACATTTTTACCTTGAATGCAGGTGCACAAGATATGCTTGACATAGAAATTAAAATCGAGCCCTTTGAACCCATTTTAACAATCACCCATTTCGTTCGCACCCCTTTCCTAAGCAATTCTTGCCCTGCTAGAATTGGGTTTCCTATGCCAGTCAATGACTCAGCCTGGACATTCGCACAGGTGAATTAGATCTGGCAGACAGCTCCAAACTATTTATTAGTGCAGATATTTCAGCAAGAATTAAGAAGATAACAACAAAAGAAAAAGAAAAAAGCATCTGTAATGTACTCAAGACTAATATATTTTCATTCACTGCGATTACAACAAAGAGCACATATGAACATAGAATTGTTGAACTTGGTAACTTTTGAATATTGGCCTACAATAGACACAATTTAAGGATTAGAGATGATTACAGGCAACAATCTTGCAGTGAATTGTGACATGTGCATTATTTTATAAGTACTACATGTGTTGATTTCCACTATCATAGGCTAAATAAAAAATCTCTTGCATTTTAAAGTTAGCCTAGCTATTGTCAACTAAGTGATAAAGTAAGCCCATTCCAAGCATATTACACCATAACATCACACATCATGTTCCATTCATGCAAAACATTCCTCATTAATAATCAAAACAAATGAATCCAGAAAACCTAATGACAGAACCACAAAAGTAAGGAGATGTCATACGTCCAACATGAAGGTGCTTACATAACATAAGGAAATACAAAAACAATGCCTCCAAAGATTGCAATATTATGGGATATTGCCCCAGTGGCATCAGAATGGGAAGAACAAATAGAAGGTTTAGGGTGTGATGCAGTACCAAAGTGGCAGCCAAATCATCACAAATTGGTAGGGAATGAGTTATCTTTCTTAAATCAGATCAAACATGTTTTCTTCATATCACATTTACATGAGTACACCCAATATAGAAGTGGGTTCATGAAAAAACAGAGAACCAATGGAGGAAAAAGAAAATTTTAAGCAAGAAATCAGGCGATCTGCTATCAGAATAAAAGGAATTGAGACAATAATATGACAACTAATTCATCCTATAATTACTATAATTTACAAAGGAATTACAACTCAGGCCAACACTCCTTAAGTTGGTGCACAGATGATATTTCTAATGTATGGAAGCTCCATATGACGAATTCTACAGAATTCTATTCGATAAAATATCTATCCACCTCAATGTGCTTGGTGCGATCATATTGAACTGGGTTATGAGGAATTTCAATAGCTGCCTTCTTGTCACATGACAAATTCATTTATGTGGTTGGTCCAAACCCAATCTCAATTTACAACTTCCTAAGCCAAATAAACTCAAAAAGTCCCTCGGATATTCCTCTAAACTCTACTTTGACATTAGATAACTCTACTACCTTCTACTTTTTGCTCCTCTATATAACCAAATTACCACCAACAAGTGGTAATGCCATGACCAGTTTGTTCCTCCTTGGTACTGGGTGAATTCTACACATTATTGATGCTACCAGAACTAATGCTACAAGAACTAAAGTCATCCATGTAGTATAACCCCAACCCCCTCCCCGCTCTTAATTCTACACCCGGTGATCTCCTTGGTGAGAATATCCAAAAAGTGGCAAAAAGTAAAATATATTGGAGCGATGCAATTTATACTTCAGTTGCTTAGCTCAAACACATTTTTTTATTAGAAAGATATAGTACCAATAAAGTATTTGATTGAGAAAGTGAAGGTGATCAGGCTACAGCTCTAGCTGCCATAACTGAATATATACCCTTGTTAGCATTGGAAATGCTAATCTGCCTTGATCTGTGGTCTTAAACAAATCATTTGGACAACATGTGGTTCATTACTCCCTAGTCCACTATCCAATACCATTACAATTACCTTGATTAGAAACAAGCAAAGCATGGTTACTAGATAATTAAGAGTGATTGTTGATTCATTTTTAGATTCAACCAGTGGAATGATAGATAACTAGTGTTCTACATTAGCCAAGGCTACCCATACTAATCCTGTAGCAACTTCTCTTTGTTTCTGAGACGTGAGTTCATTTCACTATCTTGGATACCCATGCAACTTAAAGCATATATCAAGAGTATGTTTCATGTTCCCACAATGAGGGTACCACTTCCTTTGCCTTCTATTTGTCCCTTTCCTTTTGTAGATGCACTTCGTTTCCATTATATGAAGATGAGGACCAGGTTTGATCACTTTGAGTATGGATGGTAGAAGAGGTCCCATTTTTATTCCTTTAAATGCCATAACAATGATTATTATAGTCTCCATGCCAGTTAGCACTCTTGGTTATTTGATATATTCCCTCTGTATACAAGCATCCCCTTGTTCAACTGTAGGGAATGGTTGTATTTGGAGTACATCACTTTGAATCATGTCAATTGTATCACCCCATCAAGAAATGTATAAACTCTATCATCTAGTAAAAAAGGGTTATATTTCTACTATCACTAGCACATTCCATTGGATTAGGGTAGCATTAATCAATCTCCTTCCATATACCTTGAAGACATTGTAGTATGATTCAATGGAACACCCAGCATATTTAATATGGGTAACTTGTCTCTTCAAATCATATACATAAGATGTGTTGGTTGCATCAAAGTAAGTTGTATGATTGACTCTCAAGCCTCTTTGACAGTCAAAAAACGGATGAAGTTACAAATTAACGATGGGTCCATGGAATTTATTAGCCATCTATTCACAATTGAATTCTCTGTCATCCATTTCCTAAAGGTAGAAAAACCAACTGTTTCCGGTTGTGGGAGGTCACCGTTTACATATCCCAACTTGTCTCTGCCTGAGATATATATCTCAACAACTTGGGACCATAAAGCATAATTGGTGCCATTGAGATTGATATCAATTTGTGCACTGGCAGTATCAGAAGTCATTGTTGGAGTCTAGGTCGGATTTTGAGTCAGAACTTGAGTCATTCTAGTTATCAGGTCCTCATGAATAGAAGCTACAGAGTTCTCACCACATTGCTCTTGCTCCACCAACATGGTTTGTCCAGCAATCACTTCTGGTTAATTCTGGATTCTCTAGTTCAACTCTGGGTGCAGCAAGGGTCCAAGAAAATTCCTAAGGATCCTACTCTAATATCATGTTAAATCAGAGGAAGTATATTTTCTACATATCATGTTTACATGAGTACAGTTCATGGAACCACAGAGAATCAGTAAAGGGAAAAGAAATTTAAGCTAGAATTTGGGCTATCAGAATCCAAAGGATTTACAATAAACATGGAAAATAATTAGTTCTGTAATCACTCTAAATTAAAAAGGAATTAAAGCGTATGCCAACAATCTTTAGTAAGTTCTAATTTATAGTTTTAATATTTTATTATATGTATCTTTTCCATTCCGGAAACTTTATTTATATTTTCCTTTCGTGCGTTTGTAAACCCTATTAAAAAGGAATTTTGGCATTTGACAAAAAAGACACCTTTTAAATAAGATAAATAATAGTGATTTTCTTCTATCATCTTATTCTAGGTACATGCAAAATCAACAAGATTCATATTCATACACTTGGTATTCCTTACCAACAGATTTATGACAAACTGATCAAGATTTGGACTTCTATTTATGGCATTTGTCAATGGAATATGTAGAAAATATTCATTTTTTCTAAGGGTTACATGAATAGTTGTAATCTTTCATATAGCTGCTTTGGTAGTTATTGGTGGTTTATTTTCCTAGATTTTCTCCTATGCCCACACTAGCCCTTAACCATTGAGCTAGGCCTCATTGATAGAATTCAGTAGTTTATTTCATAATTGACATGGTATTACAGCTAGAACTTAGAAATCATTTCATCTCGTGTTATTGGTTACTCGTGTTTTGTCTCTTAGTTCTTGTGTCTAATTGAATCATGTCTTCATAACAACATGAACATTTTCTTGTTCAATTTAATGACAAGAATTATTCTACCTGGACATTTAAATTTTAGATTTTTGTAAAGGGAAAGAAATTATGGAGTCATATTGATGGGGACAGATCCTGCACTTGATAGCGAGAAGGAGAAGGAAAATTATGTGAAATAGGAGGTGAAGAATGCTCAGATTATGTCATGGATTCTTGGAAGTGTGGAACCCTTCATACTTCTCAATCTCAAGCCTTATAAAACCTCGAGAGAAATATGGGGTTGTGCTTGAAGAAAGTTTACAATCAAAGCAACACAACACAGAGGTTTCAATTGGAACTCGAGTTGGGTCAACTCGTTCAAGGTAGTATGTCAATCCAAGAGTTTTATTCTTCATTTGAGAATCTTTGGCCTGAGTACACTGATATTGTATATGCAAGTGTTCCTCCCAAAAGACTCAATGCTATCCAAAGTATGCATGAGACAAACAAGCATGACCAGTTTTTAATGAAGTTAAGAGGGGAGTTTGAAGGAATTAGGTCCAACTTAATGAACAGAGATCCAGTTCCTTTATTGGATATTTGTATAGGGGAGCTTCTCAAGGAAGAACAACGGTTCATTACACAAGCTGTCATGGAGGAGAAAGCTCAAAATTCTACTCCCATTCATGTTGCCTATATTGCTCAAGGGAAGTCTAACGGAGGCCTTTACTAGCGGTGTTATCCCTCTTCCTCATCTTACTATTGATCTTCAAAAAGATAACGTCTTTACAAAAGCTTTGACGCAATGGTGACACAAATTTCTTAGTAGCAAATTGATGCTGATAGACTTACCCGCATCAATTTGAAGGAGGATGTCAATGGAACTTGTAGAAAATATACATTTTTCTTAGGGTTACATAAATAGTTGTAACCTTTCATATACTTGCTTTGGTAGTTTAGTAGTTTATTTTCCTACATTTTCTCCTCGTTTTGTGGACTGAAATGTCAGCCACATATTTAAAAGGATCCTAGGATTGTAACTGGTATGAAATGAGAATCCAATAGTTTATTTCATAATTAACAGCACTCATGAACAATTCAACAGGTTTAGGCTAGCTTGTTCTCTATTCTACTGCCTTAGTCTACAATTATTAGAAGGAGACATCCAAAGTAAAGATGATCAAGAAAATCAAAGCATAAAAATAGACAGTAATAGGGGGCAATATTAAACAATCTATGGACTGGTATGAGTCAAACCTCGTCTGATGTCAAGAGAAGAACATCGCTCATTGTCAAGAATTGGCCTAGTGCTTTTTGTTGTTCAGGTGTTCCAACAGAAAGGCTCTTCCCACGTGGTCCAGGATCAAAGAAAACTGATGTTCCAACTTCAACAGCATAGTCCAAAGCAGATGTAATCAAACTAGGGGACAATTCATCAAAACCATAACCGTTACAGAACAGGATCTTTGACTTTCTTATGCCCATCTTCACTTCCTTGGATAGTTTTCTCATCCAGCTGAATGCAGGTTCCTTACTGAAATCAGCTCGACTGAACAACAAAGTAGGAGCATTCAGAGATGACAGTAGCTTGCCACCCACATGGGGATGACCAGTGTCAAAATGCTAGAAAGATTAAGCTGTTTAATTAAAGAAGCCTAGAAAAGAGAACTTTTTACCAAACAATTATACCTGCAGAAACCATGTCTTTGCAAAGGGTCAACTAAAACCCAGCATAGAAGAGTTTCATACGAGGCACTAGCATTATCGCAAACATCAGTATCCTCATTCATCCCAACTGTGTCAATTCCCTCATCATGAAACACATCAAGAAGGAAGTCTCCATAGATTTCATTACCCAGATGACCAATTGTTATACAACAAAGTCCCAGTCTTTTTGCTGCAATAGCCATATTGCAGTTACCACCAGCTTCCCAGTATTTCTATGTGAAAAAGAAGAAAAAACAATTAAAGCTACAACCCATAACAGTCTCTACAAAAAGTCCATAAGCAGGATTGATTAAAAAGGAAATCCCTTAGAAGAAAAAAAATTTATGAACAATGTTATTTGCTGTAACACTATTCCTTAATGTCCTGGTGCAGGTGACTAGTGATTAGGTGCTGGGATGGTGATGGGGGGCCCTTCTAATTCAATTCCATGTAACCAGTCCACTCGATCACTCAAAAAATAGGTTAAAAAGGTTCAAATATCCTCATTTCTCAATAACTTTCCAACTAATTCAGAACTCCACATCTTAAAGAAAAACTGAGAATAATTTGAAGAAAATATAGAAAGTGTTATAAACATAATAAAGAGCATCCATGTCAAGAAAAAGTCATCCTACAATTCTCCAGAATAACTGTGAACTTATTCATAATATTTGACAAAATGATGAAAAAAGATATGGAACCATTGCATCAAATGACAGTGTATCAGACTTCATAGCTTCCCAAAGTGATGCGGACATATTCGAAACTTCATGGAAGTTAAAGAAAAAGTAGAATCGGATGCTCTTAGCAAATTTTATATGCACATTTTCTATGACTGCGTCTGCGAGTATTTATAAGGAATTCGATCCTCACACTTAAATTTCGATCAGAATTCAATATGAATTCCAATATAAATGAGCCTTCTTGTTCATACTAGCGGCAATTTCCTCGTATGTAAATTCAAGAGGAAAGAAGGAAAAAAAAAAAAAAACGAAATCGAAGCGCTTAGTCCCAGAGGAAAGGGAAAAATAAATAAAACAGAGAAGACAGAAGATTGAGCAATGGAAACCTTATCGGGAGGAGAGGCGGCCAAGCGCTCCATGTAAGCCTTTCGTTGGAGAAACGACGCGGGAGGCAATTCGGGAACATTGAGAACCAAATCTACACAGAGATTTCCTAGAGTTGCGACGTCGGCGGTCTTGAGGGCAACGGCAAGGCCACCAGTGGTGTGATCGCCGCGGGCAGGGTAGCAGTGGCTGGGAATGGTAAGCCGAACGCCCTTACAGTTGAGGGCGGCAAAAGGACGACTTTGTATGGGAAGTCTAGGGTTTTGGAGGGCATTGTGGGGTGAGGAGGAGAATGGGAGGGTCAGCATTCCTGATTTCAGAGAGATGATAAACTTCGGTTTCCCAACTGCAACCCGGAAAACCCAAATCTCTCTCTCTCAATCATCTACTTTTTTATTATTCCCATATTTCCCACCGTTTAGATTCTCTTACTTTTGAATGGCTTTTTCCTTTTGTGGATTCCTCCGGTAGGTATATCATATCATATCATGCCCTTCAACTGGGAAAATGATATTGGACTTGGACGGCTTCCCACTTTCCCCCACCCATGAGTTTTGTTCCATAATTCTACTTTTAAAATAAAAAAATATCAATCTATTACACATTTGAAATCTAGTTAAAACCATAATTACCAATTAATTTTAAAGTCAATTCCATGGTTCGTGACTATGATTTTAAGCTTGAAGCTAAAATTATAGTCATCAACTATAGTTTTAAGAACTAGTTTGGATATATTTTTTCAAGCCTGTACTAGATTGAGATTCTTTTTATTTTAGAAGTATTATTAAGGGACAAAACTCTCCCCCCCTTTGCCTATCTTTATTGAGATCTCAACTTACTTTTATAAGGCCCCACTTCACATTGGCCTTTGTGCTTTGAGTAGGGATGATAATTTCTTTTGAATCGGACGAAGAATCCGATACCCGATCCGAATGGAAATGATATGGAGAAATATTTTAAATCTAATTAAATATTCGGATAATATGATTCGAGGATTTTTGAATTCAAGGATGGAAACGGATATGAGTATATATACTACCCACCCCGTCCCGAACACCCTATTATTTATTGTTTCAGTTTATGACTTGCATTTGATGATATTGTTGTGATAAGACTATTTCTAATGTATTATTATTTTATTTATTGTATCCTATAAAATTTGATTGCGCTCACATTTTTTTGGTTTCATGAAATCACATCAGAATAATTTTTATTACTATCATACGAACAAATTATTTTTAATATTCATGTATAAGGGTAAAGCATGGATACCCGATATTCAAGTATAAGGGTAAAGCATGGATACCTGATCTTCCTCTGATGGATGTGGGGATAGAGATAAAAACTCTAAATCCAAAAGGAATGGGAAATCTAATACCCAAATCCGATCCAATTAAGTATGGTAAGCTAAAATAGGCCACCATGCCAATACATCCCTCCCACAGACTTGAATCAAAACTGTTTTTCTCTCTTTTTTGGGTTTTCTATCATCGGGTAAGTAAAGAAGAAATCCATGCAATCATGTATGTATATTGTATTGTATTATTCATCGATTTTTCTGTTATTTCATGGGTTAACTCCTCTTCAACGTTGTTGGGAAGCTGATGATATGAGATACATGGAATTGGAATTCTGTTCGTTATGATAAAAATTACAAAATGAAGAAGAAGTTGACATCATCATCATACCAATTAGAGAGTTTCAGAGTGAAATCTGTGGGTGGAGTTGTTCGTTTTCCAGCTTACCAATTTTATCTACGAGTTTTTGAGCCAGATCATTGTATCCCCTGGCCACCGAAGAATCAGGTGCTGATATAACCAGAGGAATGCCTTCATCAGAAGCTTTTACCACATCTACCTCCAATGGGATCTAAACCAGTATAGAAATTGAAACCAACCCAATCAGAACCCAAGAATTTTTTAAGATTATAAGCCTCCGTCTTGGAACCCAAAAAGAAAATTCGAAGAAAAATAAAAAATAAGATTATAAACTTAATAAATTAATTCAATATGTTTTCTTCAAACTCATTTTATTTGTTTCTTTTTATTATATAAGGACTTAAAAATATGTAAAACTTTGAGGAATTTTGATTATATTTAATTTTCTTTTATATTTTCCACCGCGAAACCAACATTTGGTAAAATCATTTTCCTTAAAGATTTTTCTTTCCCTACATTTTCCGCTTCAAACGGAGTCTAAAGGTTTGGGTATTTACTTTGCTGGTTCGAATGACGAATCAAACTGATTACCATACCTCACCAAGAAAGTCTATACACATCTCATCAGCTGTCTTCCGAGCTCCTCCATTCCCAAAAATGTATGAAGGATGGCCACAATTTGGGCATTTGAAGCAGCTCATGTTTTCTATGATTCCCAAAATCTGTAAAAGAAATAAAAGAAAATTAACAAAAATGAAGAATAACTAAGAATCTTACCTGAAACTAATTATAAGGAAGAATAATATTGGTTAAAGTATGTTGCCTTTATCACATGACACAGGTTTTTTGGTGTTGTCAACATGATATTCAGAAAAATTAAGGCCAAGTTATGCAGTTCTGCCAATAATGTAGCATACTGAGCATATTATGATCCATAAAAACTTCTCAAACTCGATATAAGCGTAATTAAAGATATTGCACAGAAGAGATTATCATACAGGAACTTCAACTTTAGAAAACATGGCCACTCCTCTTCGTGCATCAATTAACGCAACATCTTGGGGAGTAGTAACAATCAAAACACCTGCCAATAGACAAAATATAGTTATACCTAATGAACAAAAGCATTTAAATCCCAACAGATCGGGAGAAGGAAAACGTTGGAACAAAAACATTTTGAATTTTAGTTTGAAAAACACATGAAAATAAAAGTATTATAATTTGTTTCACTATTATTTGAATGCACAATGCCATCCTTTATAAAGATACTACGAAAACCAACTTGCAGAAAACAATAAGAAAAAGGGAAATGCCTAAAAGGGAAATAGAATCTACTAGAGTTTCTGCACCCAGATGGGGTCTAAAAGGCCTTTGGCAGGAATATCATTAGAAACCCAATTTGTCCTTTTTTCTGCCTTCTTGAACACATTAAGGTAGATTTGGCAAGAGAGACTTCTTTGGCACATTAAGATAGGAGCATGTGTGTGTGTGTGTGTGTGAGAGAGAATAGAAGATATATATATATATATATATATATATATATATATATATATATATATATATATATATATATATATATATATAGAAGAGAGAGAAAGATTATGCTTCTCTTTTTGTGCCTCTTTTGAGGCATTAAGTTATATTAAACCTTGAGGCACTAAAGGATAACACATCAAGGCACAGCCTTGAGGATTGAGCAAATCTAAGGCCACTTTCCTCAGTGCGAGGCTCAGGCTAGGCAACACTCCTTTTGCTTTAAAAAAAATGCTCCAAATAGAATCTGGTTCAGCTGATTAGAAGTTCTTTTATGTCTTGTCACATTGAAATTCATAGAGTTTAGCATCACAATGATCTGGCAAAATATGCCTGATGCTGTGACTTTCTATATTGGTATAGATCTAACAAAATTTGAGGCTTATGTCTTGCCTTTATGAAATACTCCGAAAAGCTGTGAGTCCCTTGAAGCTAGGCCACAGCCTTCATATTTTTTTTGCATTGTATTTAAAACTTTGAAATAGCATCTAATATGTAATAATATAAATAGAGATAAACATATGATTAACATAATACAATATCATTGCTTAAAAAGAGTCCCCCATGAAAAATATTCTTTGTAGCTCATCTCTTGCACTCCTGCTTGTGTACTGACTACTCACTCATGCTTTGCCCCATGCTCTAGTGACTGAATGTTTGAAATTAGCAATTTACTAATTTATGCTATTTTGGCCAAAATAACCAGGTCATGTGGCAAAAAATTTAAGAGACTCGGTTCTGAAGAGTAAACATAAATTAGTCATAAATTCTATGCTATTTTGGCCATGCCTATCAGGTATATCTCTTGAACAATGCATATCCCGCACCAATCCCATAGATAAGTTGTTCCCAATTCTATTGTTTCAGATATTCCACATGTCTATGGAAACATATAGATGCAGTATTCTTTGAGGAATTTTCCTGGCGTCTCATCATGCAGCAGTCATTAAGAAGAATTTAGAAGCCTATATAGCTATGTTCTGACATTCTTTAACTACCTGTTAATTGCAGCCTCTGGGAAATAGTTATCTGAGTATCACCAGTGCCAGGAGGCATATCCACCACAAGAATGTCAAGGTTCCCCCAATTGACTCCCCTAGACAGTTTTTCGAGAGCACTTGCAACCTACAAAATTAATTAAATTGTATAGTAGCAAATTAGAATTTATTATCAATCATTAATTTTTTTGATAGGTAAATTTTTGTCTTGATCGAGAATTGAAGTTAGAACCTCCCACAAACCCTCTCTATCCTTCTATCACTTGAGCTAGGCCTCAAGGGCATTAAGCATTAATAAAACAAAGTAAGCCAAAACAGGCAATGATCCTTGAAAATGAGTCAATATTTCACTAGCTCATATGATTAGCAGATATATTTGGAAAATAGCATTTTCCATGCAAAAGGAAAAAAAAAACGAAAATGAGAGGGAGATACAGTAAGGCAAATGCATACCATAGGACCTCTCCACACAAGGGGACTGTCCTTCGGTACAAGAAATCCAATTGACATACATTTGACTCCATAATTCTGAAACGGAACTATTTTTCGATCTGCAAAGATAAAATAAATAAGTAAAATTTCCAAAATACTCACCCAGATATGAATAATAGCCTGCATAAGGTACCTAGCTCTAGTCAATCTAGTAAGTGGACAGGTGCTGCCATTCAGTACTTAGCTGAAAGCATGATCTCTTAAGTTATGTTTGGTTCCCTGAAACTGTAAGGAAAAATGAAAAAGAAAGAAAATAGAGAGGAAAAGTAGAAGGAATAAAGGAAAGAAAAAGTGAAGGATAATAATAAATAAATAAATAAAATAAAATTCAAGTCATTGAACATTTTTATTTCTTATTTCAAACTTGTTAAGGTTTAGTCTCCTAATCCATTTAGAATTCTTTTCCTTCTCTTTTTAGTCTCCTAATTAGACTCTAACTCTATTTCCTTTTTAGCCCTAACACTAGAGTATAAATATATGTTTCCTCCTTTTGTAAGTGTGAGAATCAATGTGTTCACTCTTTCTCAACTTGTGGTATCGAGCCATAAAGAGTTTGAGAATACTAGGGTTAGGGTTTTACTGTGTGGTCAATTCCGGCAACCCATTCAAAGACCGTGTCACACTCTGGTCGTGTTAAAGTCTTCACGAAGCCTCACAGAAGCCAAACCATCGTCGGATCACCTTGCCGCCGGCAACTTTTACCGGCAAGATTTTCTGGCGACCTCCATTCCGGCCGAAGAGCACACCAACAGGAGTGCCTCCCTCCGATCTACCTTCCGGTGGAAGCCTCGCAGGAAAATACCTTCCCACACTCCCACACACACCGATCTCCAATCCGATGCTGAAATTCACGCGTTGGCAGGTAGCGGCACATGAGACACTTTTTGGACACGAGCCTCCTCCAGCAAGTGCGTCTACCACTGACAAGCCCATCCATCCACTCCACGCGCCCCGCCATCGTCGAAAAAATATACTTTTCATGCCGCTAAGGCGCTTGTTTATGCGTTTTACGGCGCTCGTCTCATTGTTTTTGTGTTTTTTGAAGCTCTACGACATCTTTAGGACCTTGAGAGTTGTTTTTGTTGATTCCTACTGATTTCTCGTCTCTATGGCTGAAAAAGGTCAAACTTTTAATTCTTTTGTATCTGGAACTCCTATGATTACCTTGGATAAACTCACAGGGAGTGAAAATTATCAGTCATGGCGGACTCGGTGGACCTTTGGTTTATTGGTAATGGATGTAGGGGATCATCACCTCTTCTTGAGTGCGCAACCACAGGAATTCCTGACGATAAACGTACTTAATGGAAAAAAACTAATGCTTTACCTTCACGATATTAACTACTGATTTATTGATGCGAGACTCTATATAATATTGGGGCCTATAAAGAGCTTGCTACACTTTACGAATCGGGTAAAGCGTGCACTAATGATATTCAACGTCTCTACCGGGTAATATCCTCCATTGCCAATTTGAAACAGCTTGGTATGGATATTTCTTATGGTGGACGAATATCTACCCTTAAGGATGAACTTATCTCTATTTGGCCATAGTCTACTAATACTGAAACTTCCTTGTCCAAGATGGATCAAGTCTTTATGATCATTTTTCTGCTTAACCTCGGGCCAGATTTTGAGAATATCGGGAACAAATGCTCACTGGAGCAGTTATTCCAAACTTTGATGAGGCTCTTGCTCGGTTACTTCGCCATACCTCCACTGCCACTCAGTCCATGCAATTTGAGATTGCATCGGACACTTTTGTGATGGTTTCTCAGTCTCATTCTCGAAGTGATTCTAGAGGTGGACGCGGTAACAACCGAGGTAGAGGACAACGTCCTCAATGCACATACTGTCATAGGCTTGGACACACCGATGACCAATGCTATCAGTTACATGGTCGACCTCCTCGTACTGCTCATTTGGCTTAGTCTTCTGATCATTCAACATGTTCGAGTTTTGTCTCAAGGAGCTCATTCACACCTCAGGAGGTCATTCTTACACCCGGTGAATATGAGGAGTACCTTCGTCTCACTCAAGCAGCCAAATCTTCCTCCATTGCTTCTATTGCCTAGACCGGTAATGTCTCTGCTTGCCTTACACATTCATCTGCACCTTGGATCCTTGATACTGGAGCCTCTGATCATATCTCTGGTAATAAAGACATTTTTTCTTCTCTTACCTTTTCGTCTCCTTTACCTACTATTACCATAGCTAAGGGTTCTCAAACCATAGCTAAAGGCATTGGCATGGTTTGTCCCCTCCCTTCCTTGCCCCTTACCTCCGTACTTTATGTTCATGATTTTCCTTTTAATCTTATTTCCATTAGTAAGTTGACTCGTGACCTTCATTGTGTACTTACTTTTTCACACAACTCTGTAACCTTGCAAGACCGAAATACGAGGAAGACGATTGGCATCGGACATGAGTCACAAGGCCTCTTTCACCTCAGCTCGCCTCTTTGTTCCACTACTTGCACTTCCACGGAAGCTCCTCTCCTCCTCCACAGTCGTCTCGGTCATCCAAGCCTCTCCAAATTTCGGAAGCTAGTTCCTTATTTTTCTAATTTATCTTCGCTTAAGTGTGAGTCCTGTCAGTTTGGGAAACATACTTGTGTCTTGTTCCCAAAGCATTTAGATCTTCAAACAAAGTCTCCTTTTGAGCTTGTTTACACTGATGTTTGAGGTCCTTCTAGGTCTACCTCTACTTTAGGATTTCGTTACTTTGTTACTTTTATAGATGATTATTCTCGATGTACTTGGTTATTTTTAATGAAACTTGAGCTGAGTTATTTTCTATCTTTTAAAAATTTCATCTTTGAAATTAGCACTCAATTAAATACTTATATTCGCATTTTAAGTGATGCAAAGGGAATATTTCTCTCGCCATTCTCTTCTTTATGTTTTTCCGCCAAAGGATTATTCATAAATCATCTTGTCAACACTCGCCGATAGAATAGAATGGCGAGGTGGGCGTGTTTGGTTGGAGCGACTGCCTTTCTGTCACTCGTCTGGACTACTCGACAGCTTTACGGGATCTTTCTTGAGCTGGCGGCCATTGATTAAATGGTAGCTCAAAATAACTCTGTTTTGCGTAGTCGGATCCGCGATTACGTCTTACCACCTAATCAACCTCTCTTTTGCCTCCCTCCTCGTGTCTTTGGTTGTATTTGTTTGTTCATATTCTCACTCTTGGGCAAGACAAACTCTCTGCTAAAGCCATGAAGTGTGTCTTTTTGGGTTATTTTCGCCTTCATAGGGGTTATCATTGTTATTCTCCCGACACTAATCGCTACTTTATCTCTGCTGATGTCACCTTCTTTGAGGATTCCTCCTTCTTCTCCTCTGCAACGCGTCATCCTGTTTCGGATGTCTTATCTATCCTTCTTGTCTTACCATCTCCAGATTTCCCTTCTCCACCCTCACAGATGTCATGATTCGATCACTTGAGTCTATACCAACCATCATAAAATTCTCTGAGCCTCGTGTTGACTCATCTGTATCGGCGGAGTCATCTCACCCTTTCCAGGTTACCCAGCCCAGTACGATGATCTACCTATTGCCATTCGGAAAGGTACCAGCTCTACTTCTAACCCACATCCTGTTTATAATTTTCTTAGCTTTCATCGTTTATCTTTACCCTACTTTGCCTTTGTTTTCATCTTATCTTTTGTCTCTACCCCTAAAAGCACTAGTGAGGCTCTTTTTCATCCGGGCTGGAAATAGGCAATGGCTAAGGAAATTGATGCTCTTTACTCCAATGACACATGGGAACTTGTCATTCTTCCTCTTGGCAAGTCTCCTGTTGGTTGTTGTTGGGTTTATATAGTGAAGGTGGGACCTGATGGTAAGATCGATCGGCTTAAGGCCCGTTTGGTTGCCAAGGGGTACACTCAGCAATATGGCTCGGACTATTATGATATTTTTTCTCCGATGGCCAAGATTGCCTTTGTTCGCTTGCTTCTTTCTATGGCTGTCATGAATTCATGGCCCATTTTTCATTTGGATATCAAGAATGTGCTTTCTTGTGGTGATCTCATTGCGAGGTTTATATGGAGCAACCACTTGATTTTGTTGCTCGGGTGCAGTTTGGTATGCGAGCCCTATGTTGTTCCTTATATGGTGCAGAAGCAGTCTCCTTGAGCTTGGTTTGGCCCAGGTTAGCTAAGTGGTTTGGGGGTTTGGCATGATTCGAGCGCAGTGGGGCATCTGTTAAACCCGGGATGTTAAGAAACTTCAATGACCCATCTCTTCGGTCACTTTTAGGACAAAGGCGTTAGGAAGCTTCAGTATTTTCTAGGCATTGAGGTAGCTCAGTCTAATTCGAGTGGTTATTTCGGAAGAGTATACCTTGGATATGATGAATGAGCATTGGTATGTTTGAACATAAGCTTGTAAAGCGACTCATGGATCAGGATCTCCGAACTTGTATGGGGTCGAGGGCTTACGAGGATCAGGAGATATCGACAACTTGTAGGTAAGGCGAGACTATCACCACGTATCCTTTCATTTAACATTTAGTTCACGCTGTGGCGTAGTTGATCGGTTCCTCGATCACCTTGTGATAGTCATTGAGATGTTGTAGTTTGTATTTTCCGTTATATCAAAGGAACATCAGGTCAAGGGTGTTGTATGAGAACAGAGGTCATACCCGAGGTTGGTAGCTCTGATGATCACAGTTAGGCGGTGATCCATGATAGACGTTCTACATGGTATTGTGTGTTCGTGGAGTAACTTAATATCTGGAAGAGTAAAACAAGATGTAGTAACGGATCTAGTGTTGAAGTCGAGTCTGGGAGTTATGGCCTTAGCAGCGTGTGATGCGTATGGTTGAAGTATCTCTTAAAGAAACTAAGATTTGGGAAGGATGAACAAATGAAGCTTATATGTGATAATCAATGGCCTTGCATATTTAAATGCAAGTTTCGTTGAGAGGGCCAAAGCAATTGAAGTGGATTGCCACTTTATCGAGAGAAAGATTGCGTTAGAATCGTATTCCTTAATTTGTCGACTCTATTATTGGCCAAGGAATATATTCAACTAAAGTCATTGGGAGTCTAGGATAAAGTATGTGAGCAAGCTTGGTGCTTTGCTCAGGAACGAGGAGGGTGTTAAAGTTTAGTCTCTGTCAGTTTAAGATTTTTCGCCTATAACTGATATAACAATTAGGCTAACTTTGTTTCCTTACCCCTTTAACCTTTAGAGTATAAATATGTATGTTTCCTCCTTTTGTAAATTAATAAGAATCAATGTATTCCTTTTCTCATTGTATTTATTTTAACTCATCAATATAAAAATTAAATAATTTAAAATTTAATAAGTTTCTAACTAATTTTAATTATATTTATTTCTTAATTTTTATAAAATGATAAAGTGAGAAAATCGTTTTCGCCTTTTTGTTTATTATCGAGTTTTGAGAACCAAAAGCAACTTTAGAGAAATATGGATAAATTGAAACATGAAAAATAAATTTAGATTTTGTTTGTCTATTGAAAAAAAAAAAAAAACCAGGGATAGCTATACAAAACCAGAACAAAAAAATTCAACAGCAAATTTGCTCTCTCAGTGAATCAGTGAAAAATAGTTCCATGGAATCTGTTTGGAGGGTTTTCAGTTTTGAACTCTCATGATGGATCAAATATCATTGTCAAATTCCTAGAAGGGGGTGCTTTTCTACTTAACTACTCTATCAGGATTGCAGGATGAGGACAAAACTCTAATTGGAGGACCGAATAGTTCCTGAACAATTTTTTTGATAAACAAAAAGGATATTACAGAAACTAACAAAACAGGGAACTACCATAGTGCCCATAAGGAAAAGGGAACAACATACTTGAAGGAAGACCGACATCCTATTTTGAAGCCCTTCCATCAACAGCAAAGTCCCTGGACATTCTAGAGTCAGGATAGGCAGTTGTCCAGAGGACAAAAGAACAAATTACAATTTCCTCACACTTCCATTCTATTAGTCCAATGCCTTAAAATGTCATCCTGTTATGCTCCTTCCATAATTCTCAAGCAATGAACAGTGGAGAATTGAGGAGATTTTCCCATAGGTTTATGGACTCGAAGATTTAAGTATTTAAGGTGTTATTTTTAAGACAAGAGACTTGGATAATTACAAGAATATATGCAGTCCATTTCAAGTCTGCAACAGGTAAACTCTCTACACTTAGACCCCAACAACAAGCCTAGACAACCAAATGCAGGTGGATCAATGCCCTCATGATTTTCTAAGGGATACCGTCATTCTAAAATGAGGAAATGATTCCTTGATCCATAGTTTTCTTTTTCAGACCAAACAATTGTCAATTGATGCATGTCCTCTTTAAATCCTGGCAGGTAAGGTGCACATGCAACTTTCCCCAGGTCACTAGTTCAACCAAGGGCAGGTGTGCAAACTAAAAGTTTCAATTGATGCCAACCTTCTTCATCACTTGGTGGTTTGGTGCATATGCAACTTTCTCCAAGTTATGGTTTCAAGGAATTGGATGCTTATTTTGGACCTCTGGAGGGCTAGGAATGGGATTGCTATTGAGAATGAGATGTTGTCTATAAAGATGCTTAAAACATCTTTTTTTCTTCTTTGGTAGAAACTAAATTGTCTATGTTGGATGATCCTTCAACTATAATTGATTTTATTGCTTGGGTGGGGTGTAAGTAAGTTAAGGGCTGGTTTTTTGTACTTTGTAGCTGTTTTTTTTTTTTTGTGCAGTCTTGAGGTGGCGAGTGTTTATTTCTTGTATTGGCTTGGTCACTATTTTGGTGACTTTTTGTAATATACCTACTCTCTTCAGTTATTAAAAAAAAAAATCAACTAGTTGTAAACGAACTAACTGTAGCACTATCAAATATCAATGTGCATAACATTTTACAATATTAGCAAAATGGTTTCTTCTTCATCTTACAAGAATTTTGTGATAATAAAGTGTCACCTTCAGTAACTTCTGGCTCCCCATTGAGATTCATCATCGTAGGGATGGATGGTCCATAGACATCAGCATCAAGTACACCCACCTTCAGCTGACACTTCTTTGCGAGTGCAACAGCCAAATTAACTGCAAGACCCACAAACATAAAAACACATATACAACAATATTAAAGATTGTTGGGAAGTGCACATCAAACTATGATATGAAGATCACATCCAAGCAGAACTATAAATGCCAAAATCTTACAAAAAAGAAAAAGAAAATTATTTAATTGCTCTCCACCATAACAGCCTACTTTCATCCTGCTAAAAGACCACAACTGCACTACAGCTGCCCCCTAGTTGAAAACATCGTAAACATCACATTTAGCAAAGTCGACAATTTTCTTTTATTTCTATTTAGCAATATTATAAGGAAATTTATAGAAAGGAGAGAGGAGAGGGAGAGGGAGAGAGAGAGAGCCATTTGAATTACAGAAGAAAACATAGCTTTGGAGACCAATATATGCCAGCTCAGAAAGTCCATCAAACCATCTCAATTTTATGATTGATAATTCTCCATATTCTCTAACAATGAAAAATAGCTACAATAACAAAGTCACAAATAGGTTTTCATGAAACATCATCTAAACAAAATACCAATCCTTAAATCTCCATCAAATAACTAAGTAATATCAAAGCAAAGTAATCTCATAACTTCAGCTCAACTACTTAAACCACAAAGGCAACTTAACTTGAACAAAATCACGTTGTCTGTTTAATTTACTCAATAATCCTATCACCCGAAACATAGAAAACCCAAAAATCATACTTTAAATTTTCATAATATATTCTATCTAGCCTTCCCATTTACTTTCTTTCTCTGTTTAGAATGCCAAAGCTTGTTTGTTCAAGACTGGAGAAGATTCAAAGAGACTTTCATTGGGGTGGCGGCAATTTAGAGAGAAAACCTCACCTTGTCAACTAGAAAACAGTTTGCCTAAAGAAAAGCAGAGGGGGTCTAGGGGTAAGAAGCCTCTCTAAGATGAATAAAGCACTGCTTTGTAAGTGGTGTTGACAGTTTGCCAATGAGAGGGATTCTCTTTGGAGGCGGTGTCGACGCAATTTGGGAAGGGATGGGGAAATTTGGAACACTAGTGACATTAGGGGAGGATATGGCACTAGTTTATCGAAAGACATCAGAAAAGAATGGCTCACCTTTTCTCAAAACTCTACTTCCTCCTTAGGAAATGGAAGGAGGTTGCGTTTTTGGAAGGACCCCTGGTGCGGTGAGACGGTGCTGTGTAATGTCTTCCCCACTCTGTTCGATTTGGTAGTTCAGAAAGATGCAAGGGTAGTAGATGTTTGGGATTCCTCAAGGGAGGATGGGGTTTGGTCCCCAGTCTTCCTAAGACAGCACAATGATTGGGGTGGAAGGGTGGAAGGTTTCTTTCTATTCCTTCCGCAGCCAAAGAAAAATTAAGCCTTATGAAGATGATCGTGCATTTGATAAAGGAGACTAGGGCGATGGTTTCTCGATTGGGCTCATGCGAAGTAGGTGATGCATTCTCCTATAGATTTCCATATGGGTTCAGCTAGGAACCGATCGTTTCCCCGGCTAGAGTTTCTTTGGCAGGAAGCTTCTGAGGCAAGGTGCTTACTCTTGACCGGTTAAAGGAGAAAGGGGATCCCACTGTAAGCGGTGTTTTGTGTGAGAAGAGGGAGGAGGAAGCAAATAGACCATTTGCTTATCCATTGTTCGAGAGCTAAGATGTTGTGGAGCTCTTTTTATTGGCCATTCTGGGACTATAGCTGGGTGTTCCACACCCTTGGTTTGCCAATTTCTCTTGCTTGACAAAGTGCTAGTGTGTGCGGGGAAGAGAGTTTGGTTGATGGCCCCTCTTTGTTTATTCTGGACGCTGTGGAATGAAAGGAATAGGGCGGCTTTTGAGAATGAGACCCCCTCTGCTTTCTTAGGATGAAATCTTCTTTTTTGTTCACCTTATGGTCGTGGGCTAAGTTGTATAGTGTTGATAACTTAAATTCTTTGGTAGAGTTTCTAACTTGGCTGGGGTATAGGTGAGAGTGTGTTTGTGTTCTCCCTTTTTGTACTCCTCTTGTGTACTCTTTGGGAGTTTTGTGCTTGTTTTTTAATCTATGTTCTACTCTTTACCGATCAAAAAAAAAAAAAAAAAAATTTCAATTAGTTAAGCGAAAAAAAAAAAATCAAAATTTTACAAAATCATTAATTCCACTCAAAATAATCCAGTGCAAACAAAAAAACGAAATAATAAATTTAGATCATCATTCAAGAAAATCAATGCTATGATATATAAAATAATAACAAAAAGAACCCAAATCACCTGCAGTGGTGGACTTGCCCACACCACCTTTACCAGAAGCAATGGCAACAATATTTTTAACCCCGTCAAGCTGAAGCCCTTTTGTACCGAACCCCGCAAAACCACTAAACGGCCGCAATTTCTACACATAACATGGGATGAAACGACAATCAATTATTTGCACTGAAGCCAACCGCAATTTGATATATAAAGAAAAAAAGGGGAAAAATCGGTGAAGTCACATCAGACGTTTGGAAGCCAAGAAACGGTAGGGCAACAAAGAAAGAAACTCAGAATCTAGCACCTCAAGCTTAATCTGTCATGGGATTCCAATTTTTGAAACATTTCTAGCACAGCCAGCAACAATTAGGAACCAAGTTTGATGTTTGGTACCCGAGAAAGAGAAAAGCGCAAAAATAAAACCCAAAACCTAACAACTTTCAAGCCTAAGCTTCTATTTCCTACAGTTTCTTTCTCAGACACCAAAAAAATAAATAAAAAATAAAAAGAAGAAGAAGCAAACCGGAACTGCGTGATCAACCGCCAAAGATCTCAACCACCATCGCATGGCTTCTCGTGCTGAGCCCTTAAACAGCGTGGTAACAGTAGCACTCGGGAAGACGAAGCCGCTCGTTGGCCGCTAACACGTTGGTGGCTTTCTCCCACATTTGGAGAAAGCCTAATAAACTTATTAATAAAATGCTTTGAGTTTTGTACCAAAATTATATTTTAAAAAAAAATAAAAAAATACCACTATGCTATAGATTTAAAAAAAAAAATGCTCATTCAAAAATTGTAGTTGATAATTACTGTTTTTAAATTTTTTAAGTTAAAACTATAATTGGTTACTATAATTTTAAGTTTAAAGTTCAAATCATAGTCACAAATTATAGTTTTAAGCACTGATTTAGACTTTTTATTTTCCAAATATGTACTAGATTGATATTCTTTTGGTTTTAAAAGTATTATTTTGGGACAAAATGAATTTTTCTTATTTATGTAAATATTTACAACCTTAAAATATATGTAAATCCCGACCCCTTTTCTTCTTATGTTTGGCTTATTTGAAGCATGAAGCGCTCCATCACATGAGGTAGGTAGGTACTTAAGTACGATGGATTACGGAATATTTATCTTAAAAACCTGTTTTGTGTTAAAAGATTTGAATTAACCTTCCATACATAATATTAATATGCATCTATGGGCTGGATAAGTGACCTTTGTTTGTCAGAAGAGAAAAATCTATTAAAAATTAATCGATGTTTCATCTTTGATGCTTAATTGCTTTAGAAGTGAAAAACTATTTTTCTGTCTAAGAAAATTTAGCCAAACAGTCCCCAAAAGGAGCCAAAAATAAAATTTTCTTTTTTTGGGAGGGAAGTCATAATACAGTTGGTTTCAACGGTCAGTTTTTGTTATTGGACGAACGACTTTGTTTGTCGTCCCAATTTTTTTGGTTGTTTTCTATATTGATATATTAAAATCGTTTTTTTTTTTTTCATCTTCGAGTTGATGGTCTTTCGATCTCCATTTGCAGTCATTCCTCCCATTGCAATCTCTCACCAGGCCCAGGAAAGGTATGAGTTTTCCTTCACCTTCCTTATTTGGTTGCTCAGAAAACAAAGAAAAATCAGGTTTAATTTTCTTAACATCGTTATTGGTATTAGTATCATCTAATCGATAGGTTTATTCAATCAATCTAAATGGTTGAATCTTGGAAATGTTGAAGGACATGAGATTTTCGTGCATTTCTTTCCTTTATGTGAGATTTTCTTTGCTTTTTATTTTAATTATGAATACTCATATATAAATTTTCCTTTAACAACCTTTTGATTTTTAGTCTGGAAACTGTGTAAATTGTTCTTTAGTTTGAGTAGCTAAACGCATACGCTCTTCCAATTTGTATGCTTGCAAAATCAGGATTTTGAATTGAATTTAGGCATTGTTTGTCGCGAGGTCAGGGTTTTGTTTTCTAATTTATTCATATTTATCTTTCTTGGATATTAGTTGATTCTACGCTTCTAGCATATATGGGTATTACATTGTTGGCTCTGAGTCTATATAGTTTTGATCCTTTTTGAGAAATGAGTCGTCTTTCAAATTCTAAATTTTCAAATAATTCTACTCAGCTGTTAGATGCTAAAGTAGAAAAGGAAAAAATTCAATGGAAGTTTCTAGTGTGTGGTCCTTGTTTTCTGGTTGCTGAAAACGAAAATGAGATACTAAATTCTGTAATATGTAGTCGAATGCTTTTCTTTCTTTTTTTTTTTAAGATAAAAATCGATCTGAGTTATGGTTTATCTCCTCATTATCAGCTGTTCATCATTGCTGCACCAGGTTGGTTCGCGTGGATTCCGGATGAATGTATCCGTTTAGAACAATCTCGGCGCCGAGCGTATTGTGTTGGGTGGGGTAAAAGCGGATCAGGATGCCGCGCGATTCGCGTGATAAGTGCGAATTCGGGTTCTGATATTTCTATCATCAACACTTTGCCGGGCCGGCTTCTGATTTTTCTGTTGTTCATATATGCAGCATTATTGTATTTGTTGACGAAGTTCTCTCGTTATTGTAAGTTGCAACCACCTTGTCTTCTATGCTCAAGACTCCATCATGTTCTGGGCAATGAAGAGCCTGAATTTTATCGCAATCTATTATGTGGGAATCATAGATTAGAGGTCTCGTCTTTGATTTCTTGCCAGATTCATGATAATAAGCTTGCTGACGTCCATGGGATGTGCGAAGAGTGTCTCTTTTCATCTACCATCAAGAAATCCAACTCAGAAACACACAGATTGTTGGTGGGTAAATTGGGTTTGGATCGTGAGTATTTGGGATTTCCTAGACCATTTCCAAAAAATGAATATGTTATTGATTCTCCAGACGCAAAGGCCTGTTCCTGTTGCAATAAGCCATGGAGGCCCGGACAGATTGCTCAAAGATTGCTCCAGCTTAGACTTACTGGACCCGGGTATTCTAAGCCTGATATTCCTTTGCATCGGTCTCCAGGGCATAGCCATTTGAACCATCAAGATAACTTGAAGAAGATAAGGGATAAAGTTTCTAGCACAGTTGCATCTAGTAGTCCCAGACATGGGGCTTCCGATAACTTGTCTCATGTGGGATACAGTGAGCTGAAGTTTACTTCTGACTCTGAATCTGAGGTTCCATTATCCGAGGATGACAATGGTGGTAGTCAGGTTCAAGGAAGGCTTGTCCGTAAGCGAAATTTGACATCAAAATGTGGTACTGAGAGGTCTTGTAAACCATTGTCAGATGACCAGGCCTTTGGTAACCAGATGCATCAAGCCTCTAACCAAGAGCTTTTTCCACGTGATGAAATTCTCCCATCATCCAATATTTCAGAAGCTCCTCCTCCTGGAGCTGAAGTTTCAGTGGAGAAATGTAAGTGAGACTCTCTCTTTATCTGTATGAGTGCTTGTTCTAATTTTTTTGAGTTCACATGTATAATTAACTTATTTTCTGAATGGTTTTCAGCAGCAAATGTTACTGGAACCAGTGACACTGAGCATGTGGAAGCTTTCAAGTTGACGAGTACTAGAACTGAAGAGGGTTCCAACACTGATCAAGTTTTAAATGTCCCCACTCCTTCAATGCTCGACTATGAATTCCCAATAGCTGATGCTTCTTGCTCTAATGAAATTCGGAAGCTTACTAAATCAGTCTCCGTAGGAAGGCATGAATCTGGTATGGAATCTCTGGGTAGGAGTACCTTCAGCGAACTTGAAGGTGAGAATCATTATGGCCTGTCAAAACATCAAATGGAGTATTACCAGAGATGTGCGAGGGATTTAATGAAGGAATTAGAGGAAGAAAGAAATGCTTCTGCAGTTGCTGCAAACCAGGCAATGGCCATGATTACGAGGTTACAGGAGGAGAAAGCAGCACTACATATGGAGGCTCTGCAGTACTTAAGAATGATGGAAGAGCAAGCTGAGTATGATGTAGAGGCTCTGGAAAAGGCCAATGATCTCCTTGCTGAAAAGGAGAAAGAAGTACAAGATTTGGAAGCAGAGCTTGAATTTTATCGGAAACAGTTTGAAGATAAATCAGTGATGGCAAATGTGCAAGAGGAAACTTGTGATCTGAAGAGGGGGAGTGAACCTACTGTTCTCAAGACTCCATTGTTAGAATTCAAAGACGAAAAACAATACATTTCAGAGTGTTTGAGAAAGTTGGAGATGAAGGTTCGGCAAGTTTATCCTGATGGTGCTTCAGGATACAAACTTAAAGGTCAAGATTCTGAGAAACCGGCGCATGAGATAAACAAAGAAGAAGAGCTTAACAATGAGGATACCCAGATAAACGACAAAATGGAAGAAAATGGTTCATCAAATCTCAAAGATTTACCTGTATCTGACGGAAGCCCTTCTGCACAAAAGGGATCTAGTGTATTAGTTGATGACAGTCAGTTTCCTCATGAAGAGAACAATCATGTTGATTCTGATGGGAAAGAATGCTCCACACACCATAGTGAAGTTGATTTGTTTGCTCTTGCAAATGAAGTTTCAGATCTTAATAACAGGTTGGAAGCACTTGAGGCAGATTACCATTTTCTTGAGCATACTTCTAACTCCATGCAAAATGGCAATGAGGGACTGGAATTTGTTCAAGAGATAGCTCGTCAGCTTAGAGATACGAAAAATTGCGATAACGAAAGGATGCCAATCTATTCCTTGAATCTACATGTCAAATAGAGGGTAAGCATTTTAGAAAATATGTTGATTGTGCTGAAATTCATAAGTAGATTATTTTGAAAGATTTTACATTTATGCATCGACTTATCTGATTAAGCAACTTTTTTAGCAAAACTGCCAAGCATGGTTTTGCTTGATGAACCAATTATTCTTCTGCTCATATATCTAGGTTCTTTAAATTGCTTCACCTCCCACTTTGCTCATGCTCTGTTTTCTGTCTTGATTGGTTAAAGTTCTTGTTCGACTGTAATGAATTCGTTGCTACTCTTGTCCTTTTAAAACTACTCTTATCCTTTTAAAACTGAACTTTTGGGGTTTACATCAAGATTATTAGAAGAAAAAATAGAATGCTCTATTCAAATCATCAAATACTCTCCATTTTCTCCAAATTGTTTCCAAAAGTTTTTGGAAGATTTGCTCTGTTTCTGCTGCTGGCCTATAGATTTTTCCCAATATCTTCCTTAGTTTTCTTTTGATTATTTGTGTACATTAATAGAACCACTGTCCATATTAGGATCTACCTTATCAATAGATAAACAGCCAATGACTATAGTTAATGTTCAAAACCCATTAATCTTAGAATAAAACTGCAACGAGTATGATCTATGATTTGAGAGATTTATAAACCACAGCCAAATACCTGTAATCAGATAGTAGATATAGACCTATAAAACTGTTTTGAGAAAGAAACCAGTTGGACTTCCAGGCCAATAAATACTGCTTTATTATGGTTGTCTTTCCAAACCAATGATCTGTCTTCTATTATTCATCACATCAAGAAATTATGAATCATGTGAGATGCAGCTGTTTTGCTGGAAAGTTGGTTAGAATTCCCTGTCATTTCATGGTGTTCTCTTCTTGCTTCTTTCATCCACCACAATGTGAAATTCACCTTATTGCACTGCTTAACATCCTTCAACATCTATAATTGCAGTCAGAATTAGAAGGTTTCCAGAAGCCCAGAAGCCAACTGCTTCATAGATCAACAAGTATGTGTTGAAGACTGGCCAGGAATCTATGTTTGATTCTCACATTTTGCCCAGAAAGCCTAGTTTAATGAAGAAGACTGACCACAGGCACCGCCTTCATTTTTTGGAAGGAAAGAATGGTGCTGTAATAACTCACACGCTCCAGTTTTCTTCCTTCAAGGGGAGTTGGGTTTCAATTTCCTTTGATTTATCTGGATTCATAAGGTTAGTGGATTATTTTATTTTTCCCTTCCTATTTTTTTTTTTTTTGAGGGGGTGATCTTTTTCACATTGATCAGTACTTGTTGATGAGATTGGTGAAGTGGGCAATCTGCTAATCTTCTTGTACACGTAGTTGCCATATCCATGTATATGTTTGTTGTTGACAAGGTTGGGGGTTGATGATAGAAGACAATTCACCCCAACTGTAAATCCAAATAGACCTTGAATTCACTCATATTATATGTAAAAGAAAGAAGTTGAAATTTTTGTTAGCTATCTGTCCCATTCCCACGAAAGAGGTTGGATTGTTTGGCAGCCATCACTTTAATTACTGCTTCTCTACGTTCTTCACAATGAATAGAAAGTCACCATCTGCAACCAATGAAGAATCCATCATTGGATGAATATAGGCATTATAGTAAACATAAGTAGCTTCCTAGCTAGGGTGAATGTGGCTAAATCTCCTGCACAAATCATCCGATCAATACTTTAATGTTTTTTTTTCAGTCAAATATGCATACAATGTTGAATCGGTTTTAGGTTTTTCTAACAAATTGTCTCAAACTTCATACTCTTAATTCCCTCCGGTTCCACCATTCCTAATCAAAAACCCTCCTTCTATCTTCTTATCTTCTCCTCCATGAATGGAAACCTCAGTCAAAGTCATCATCATCATCGATCTGTATTTTGATTGTTGATTCTGAGCTACAGTACTCAAAATCTCTTGTAGATGGGAAGGTAAGCATCTTCACTTGAGACTGATCAGAAGGCATGTTAAGGAGGTAGCCTTGTTGGAAGAGTATAAGTGCGAAAGTCGTTCAAATCCATTTGGAATTGGAAGACTTTCAAACTTTTATATTTTAAATTTATTCTTGAATTTTCTATAACAAATTTGATAGAATAATTCTCTTATGATCAAGTCTTCGGAGAGACTTTTGGTAAAATTTGAATTTGATGGAAATTTTAAATTTAGTTGTCAGTAAAAAGTTTAATTAATTTAATCTCTTTTATCACCAACCAATTTATTTAAATAAACTATTTGATTAATATCCATTTCTAAAGGATTTATTCTTCATTAATAATTTAAATACTTTTCATTGATTTTGATTTTCATTATGACATTTTCCTTTCTATTTGATTTGAGTACCAAGTCCTATGAAGATATTTTTGTCAATCAAGTTTATATTAATTAAAAAGCTCACTACACACTCACTTTGAGATCTCTCAAACTCTCAAGCTCTCAGAGCTTTCTCACCATTTCTCAAGTGCTACAAGCACATTTTTTTTCTCAAGTGCTTCAAGCGTACTTTCTCTCTCTCAAGTGCTTCAATCACACATTCTCCCTTACTTAAGTGCTTCTATTCTAAGTATAAATTTTGGAGGAATATTTTAATATTCGAGTTATGTAGTATCTTACCAAGGGAGTGCACTCGAGGTGAGATTTGATGTTAAATCCTAGAAGTAGAGTGTCGGTTCTTTATTGCACCAAGGTTACAAATGGGAGGAATGCGGATCTACTTTAAAGACAATGCAATTGCATGTCTCAGCCATCCTAACATATAAGTTCATCTTACCTACTCTTGTTCCTTGCTTGTTTGTTTTGGGCTAAATCAAATTCTCTAATCACCTTCACTTATTTAAGACATTTGACAAGTGGTATTAGAACTCAAGGCAGTAAGTGGAAACTTGTTAGTATATGTTTAGGAAATGCCTATTAACAAGGCGATAAGAGCTTAAGACAAGTAGGGTATAACGGATCATTGTAACCCCTCCACTTACCTATGCACTTTTCTGACGTACTTAACACAACTCTTACTACTGTCGTGGTTTGTGTTCACTCAAAAGACCAAGTTCAACCAACAAACCTAGCCTAATAGGGCATGCAATTCAAAACTCAGCTAACTTATAACAAACTCCTCCCTTATGATGAATGATATAAATTCCCGTGTTGAAGAAGAAGTCCATGCATATAAATAGAATACCAAAAGCTCGATCCCAATTAATCAAACTACTAAAGAACCATATATAGTTATCATTATCTAATCTTCTTTTTAGTTTTATTCTAGCTTCCATTTTCATATTAAAAGATGCATGTGGCATGTATATATATATATAGATTAATTGTACGGAAGCCGGGTCATTCAAAAGGACCACTTACTAGCTAAGCAAGCTGTTAATTAAAAATATAATTTGGTGAGAGTCGGTTAGCATGCATGTCATGACCAATAACATTTAGTAAGAGTACTAGTAGTATTAGCAGCTAGCTAGTACTTGTGACTCATTAATACCATTTAGCAACTATCAGTTGTTAAAATTGTTAGCCATGACTTCCAAGTACTACTGTAACTTGTTGCATGCCATTTTTTTTATGATGCTCAGTGCTCTCTCTAGCTAGTAGTGGTTGCTTGCTAGCTAGTGGCCATTAATTTAAAAAATTAAATTTTATCTTAAAAAGTGCTTTCGCTTTGGATTGTAGGCCATCAGATCAAAAGGGCTAATTTCGTATCAGCAGGTGGGGTCGAAGATTAATATACTTTAGTTAAAAGTATATATAGCATGCATGAGGGAAAAGAAAGTTTTCATGTGAAAACCAATCAACACTGCACTCGATCCTGTCGTATTGATTAATAATTAAAGATGTCAAAAAGATTGTTATTGTTGCACTATTTAATTCTCTCTATCATGTGATTAAAGATTCAGTGTTCTCAAAATTTGTCATTATAGTATCTAATTTGATTAATGAACTGATGTACATATGCAGGATCAAACGCCCTCGACTTTCCTTTCCGAAGCATATTATATTAGAATAAAAGAGAAAATGAAGAAATATATTATCCTAGGATAAAAAAGGGTGGGTTTGTTTGAACAGTAATCATAAGAATCAAACATGCATAATTTTAATGTTAAAACAATCTGCAATATTTCATCTATAATTAATGTTTAAGCGAGGCCAAAAGTGGAGGAATCGCATGCCGAGAGAAAGACTTTGTCTTTTGGGTACGGCCTAGCTAGATCCTTTGTATATATGTTTCTCGTTGATTTGGGTACTTTGTCCTCCTCAAAAAGTGATTGAGAATTGAAATAATAAATTCTAGAAATGGAGGATCAACCAACTGAATGAGAATCAAATTAAATATAGAATCAAGAAATGTTAGAATACTGTTGTTGTCAAGGTTTGGTACTTGGAATTTATTAAAAGCAAAAGGTGAGGGACCTGGTCGGTGCTCAAGTTTGTTCCACTTAATATTTTTAAGATTTGAAATAAGTGCATTTACACTTCATAATAACGTGGGGATAGGCGTCTTAGTTGCTCTTCCTTCTCATCTCCATCTTGTGGTCTCCTTTTTGTTTTTGTTTTTTTGTATTTAATACTTGTACTACTTCCATTCTTTACAATATTAATTAAAGAAATAGGCAACCGCCATCTTTACCACTGCCGGCCGGTGATACTTATCATTTGGAATTATTGGAGGATAAGTACTGAACTGAAGTACTACTCAACATATATCATATATGGCGGCCGGGTATCCTACCTGGCTACCTTAACGATCGAATTCATTTGTTTCATATACAACGCCAAGCAAACCTTTTAATTAATATACATCTACATTGATGCTAAGCTAGCCGTTTTGTCTTTGAGTTTCACAATCAACCTAGCCTTTGGGATCTTTGAAAGTTTATACACGAAAACATATATATATAAAAGAAAAATAAGGGCCTATTTGGTTTCGATTTTTGAAAACATAGAATATGTAAGAAAAATATAAGGTGCAGAAATTAAGGGTCTATTTGGTTTCGATTTTTGAAAACATAGAAAACATAATTTTTGATGTTCTCTAAAAACTGTTTTTGTTTCCTTAATTTAATATTTTTTATGTTTTTTAGAAAAAAAGAAGAAGAAATTAAACATGTTTTTTGTGTTTTTCTTATTCTTTTTATTTTTTAGAATAAAATAAATAAATAAATAAAAAACGGTAGCTAAACATACCTTAAGTACTTTTGCGCAGACTAATGTTATTTGGTTTTTTAAATATTTAAATTAAATAAATAAGTTTGAAATTGCTTTTTCCTTTGGGTAACTGATTTTATTGTTAAATAAGGGGAGTGTAAATAAATGCCAATTTTTCATATTTTATTCCCATTTTGATGGAGTGAGGCTGCTATATGTATAATATATATCCCATATACAAAAGATTTCTTCTTCACTCTCTCTAGCTCTGTCTCATATACTCTCTCTCTCTCCTTTTCTCTATGTCTCATATGCTCTCTCCCATGGGGGGTGTCAGAAAGAATGGCTTGCTGGTTGTTATTGTCTTGATTCTTATCATTATTAGCATACCTTTAAGAGGTTCAAGGGAATTGAAGTTGGATAGGAGTAGTAGTAGTGGTGGAAATAAGGCAGTTATACTTGGAAGAGGTCCGGTGCCACCATCTCGTGCTTCTCCATGCACTCACATAGGCCAAGGTGATGGACACTGCAACAACACTTCTCCTGATCATATATAGCTAGACATGGATGAAGAAGACTTGCATCTCCCACTTATTAATTCCTCTATCTATAATTAATTTGTCACTTTTTGATTTACTATGCATGCATGTTCTCTACTAATTAATATTCCATGTACATAGATAGCTGTGCTTAATTTAATTTGTAATATATATATATATGCACGCCGACATCTCTGTCTTTTCTTTAATCTTACTTTCTCTAATCTTTCAATATTCTCACTTGTCTCGGATCTACAGATTTGTTGTGGAGAGAAAGCAAATCATAGAAAGTTCTACTCATGATATGAAGAATTAATGGTGGGGGTGCTTTTTTTTTTTTTCTCCTATGCTTACATCAAACGAAAAAAAAAATAGAATTATGTTCCAAAAGAAGTTGTGAGATATACATCCATTTGGCGGTAAGATTAATTGATTTAGGGCATGTTTGGTTTTTGTTTTTGAGGATAATTTTTAAACACAAAAAACATTATTTAGATGTTTTCTAAAAATTATTCTTATTATCTTAATTTAGTGTTTTCTATGTTTTTTCCAAAAAAAAAAAAAGAAAGGGTATGGAACGTGTTATTCTTGCTTTTCAAAACAAAAAACAATTTAAAAAAATCATAATCAAATGTCCATCATACCTAGTTCAAGTGGTAAAACGCTCATTGTTAAAACAGGCAAAAAGTATATAAAGAGGGGGTCTTAGATTTGAGTATCTAGAGATAGCTTACTACCTTGAAACTATAATGTATTCACCAAAAAAAAAAAAAAAAAAACTATAATCAAACATAACCCTATATTTCTTTAGGTGTAAATAATGATCACTTGGGTCTAAATTTCTAAATACTCTAATTACATAATCATATCGATACTCTTTAGCCGCATGGTCTAATCTTCTCCTAAAGAGTGTCCAATTATTATAACAATAACAATAATAATAATAATATTATTATTATTATGAAAATATTAACATATAATTACAATCTCAATATGCATCTATTGATCAAATATTAAAGGAAAAACAAAATAACGAGCACTCAAACTTAATTAGTTTTTTACATGAAAGAATAATCTTCACAAGCGAGCATATAAATAATCCATGCATGGACACAATTCAAGGTACGTTGATAAGTTTTGAAGTATATATAGGCTTCTTAATTATTTGAGAAGTTAACTGCTTAGGACAAGCTATTTCTAAATGAGGTAGAGCTACTTTTGTTATTGCATTTCATTCTCAAAGTGTGAACATCTTTTAGGATTTTAAAATTCAAATCATTGGACTTTAATTATAATGGATGGTGGTGGGCATATTAACCAATGGCATTAGAATTGAAGTCCCTTTTGGGAAGATGCTCTTTTTTTCTTTTACCCTGTTTGTTAAGTACGTCATGGATTAGCTCCATGCATTACAAGCGAATGAGCAGAAATGCCCCTCCATTATAATTTCGGATCCCATGCGCTGCTCATAAAATTAAGGGGGAATTATATTAAGGTGCAGTGAGGCACCAAAAAAAAATAAAAAATAAAAAAAGAAAGTAGAAACCCAAACCATTAAAATATCTAGTTATTTACCACTTAATTTTTAAAACATGTTGAATAGTAAAAATGTTTATAATACACAAATGCCCCTCATGTCTTCTTTTACCTTAACCTACGAGGGAGAGAAAAAAACTCTACCTCTCTTCTACCATAACTTATCGTTCTTATTTAAAGGACAAAGAAAAACTAATAAAATCTTAAAAACCCTAAAATCCTTCAAAGGTGAAGGGTGTATTGTATGTTGAGAGAAAGAAGAAAGATAGTTTATTTTGAAATGATTTATTGTATTGATTAATAAATTGTTTTGAAAGGAAAATACTCAGTGTAATATAAATGAAAATGTCTTCTGTGATGTAAAATGAAGAACTTAATTTTATGATTATTTCATGTTTAATAATTAAATCTAGAAAACGAAGTTACAATAGTAAAAAAAATCTATTAAATTAGAGTTACAAGCATATTACATTCATCTATAAAGAGATTTACATTTTAGTTCTGTGACTTGTTTGCACAATATGTTGAGACGCATTTCAGATACTTGACTTTTGAAGGCTTTCTCTGAAATAGTGAAAAATAAACTATGTAAGAATAGTTAAAAACACGTAGGCAATGCCTCTATAATTGTGGTATGACCTTAAAAGATGGGATTTTAGTTATAACGATCTAACTCTTTATCTGATATTCTCCGATTTAGGGTTACAGTGATGCACATACGACTTTCCATCAGCTCGCCTTGGTTTTGCTTATTTGTTGGGTCTATGCCCTCAAGAAAATGTCTCGATAATATTGAGTTAAAATCTTATATATATGGATCTTAACCTTAATTTCTCTAGACGATATGGGACACCACAATATAACTCTTCACCTGATATTGTCCGGTTCAGGGCTACGGTAGCGCACACACAGCTTCCCATTAACCCGCCCCGATTTTGCTTCTCTATTGAGCTATGCCTTCAAGAAAATGTTTCGATAGTGTTGAGTTAAAGTCTTACATAAATGGACTTTAACCTTCCCCCTCTATAGGTAATGTGGGAAACCACAATCCACCCCCCTTGGGGCCTAGCGTCTTTGTTGGCACATTTTCGGCTAGAGATCAAGCTTGATACCATTTGTAACGACCCAACTCTTCACTCAATATTTTCCGATTCAGGGTTGTAGTGGCTCACACACAACTTCCTATCCGTCCGCCCTGATTTTGATTCTCGATTGGGCCTACACCCTCAAGAAAAGGCCTAAATAGTGTTGAGTTAAAGTTTTACATATGTATACCTTAACCTTCATTTCTCTAGGCGATATAAGACATCACAATGAAATAGGGGTAGGCTGATGGGAAGTCATGTGTACACCATTGCAGCTCTAAACTGGATAATAGCAGGTGAAGAGTTGGGTCGTTACATTAGCTGCTAAGAGTAAGGGCTATTCAAACTTAGAAATTAAAGGAGACTAAAAAATAGTTATAGAATGCTACAATAAGAGAATCAATATTCCTAATTCCATTATGTTGTTAATGAAGGAATTTGGAAGTGTCTCAAGGTCTAAGTATTTACTAGGGGTGAGCATAAAAACCTAAGAAATCGAATCGATCGAGAAACCAAATCGAATCGAAAAATAGGTTAACTTGATCAATAAGTTTGGTTATAGTTTTTGTTTTATACAATTCTCTGTTTCGGATTAGGTTTACAAAATACAATCATTAGTTTTGGTTAACTAACTTAGAATTATATATATATATATATATATATATATATATATATATATATTATAACCCTTTGAAATATACCCTAGTTGTTTTCAACATGTTTAGAATATTTTGTATACATAAATTAAAATTTTCGTAAATTAACTGCGGAAATATAGAGATTTATAAAACCCGGAAATTTGACCAGTTATAAAGGCAAAACCGTAATTTGTCCAAAGAGGGACATCAAAGACATGACTTATGAAATTAGAGGCCAAATACAATTTTATGGAGTGGAATACAATTAGTTAAAAGTGAATGGCTAGAATGCTAAATAACAAAAACCTTAATTATAAAGAGATGTGGGGAGACCAAAAATGCATTTTTGGTCTCCAAACAAGGTAGCTTACGGGAAGGAGGAGGAAAAAGGAAGGAGAAGAAGAGAAAGAAGAAGAAGGAAGGAGAGCTTCAAGGTATGGATGCTTTGATTTTGGTATGGAACTATGAATGTTTAAATGGAATTACCAAAGTTTATGTGAAGGTTCATGCAATTGTATGGTTAGGAGCTTGCTCGAAACCCTAGGAGTTGTTAAGTTACATCTATTTTCTTGAAAGTAGGGTCTTCAAAATTCTAAATGGCACAAGATCGACATGAACTCCTCATTTTGAGGAGGGTTCATAGTAATTGTGTTAGGGTTTACAACAAACCCTAAATAACCTTTATAATAGGTTTATGTATGGGTTATAACCCATAATATAGTTGTTTTGGGAGGTATTCATGATAGGTTTTTGATCTATGGATGAAAGTTCTTGAAAAATGGGAGAAAATACCCATTCTGGGCATTTTCGGGTGAAGTGTACCGGTACACCTTGAGCTTGTACCGGTACACTTTCGGTTCTGGACATTTTTGGCCAAAGTGTACCGGTACACATTAGGGGTGTACCGGTACACCCTGTTCTGGTTTTCCTATTCTGACCAGTTTTTGTATTTTGGCCATAACTTGCTCATTTCTTATCCGATTTGAGTTATTCAAGTGGCCAATTAGAGCCAGTTCCGGGAGAACCAAACAATCTAATAGGTACCTCCAAATTTTGAGTTTTAGATAGCCGAAAAATTCACTCAAAGTGGGGCTATGTGCAAGCCCATTTCCTGCGTCAGTTGATCATAAAGTAGTTCGAGTTGTTTCGGACGTAACTTGAGTTTCGGTGCTCCGAATTGGGTGATTCCAGTTGGAATAGAACCCTTAGCACCTTAGATTTGAATGAGTACAAAGAGATATTGCCAAATATGAAGTTAAGACCTCGGAAAAGTGAGTATTTCAAACTGTCCATCGGGTAAATCGGTAAAATGACTCGTTGACATAAAAATGCCATAATTCTAGTTTGGATGATCCGATTGGAGTGATTCAATTCTGATGCAAAAATAGATTCATAGAAGAATAAGAATACATGAATAAGGTGTGATTACATACGCATCATCGCACGATATATGAAATCACGATATGTCGCCCAGACACGTAATGGAAATTTGAAATACCTTATTGCCAATAGTAAATTCACGAACTCATATAATTATAAAAATGCCTAAGACCGATTCTATTAATGACCGGCACTCCTTTTTACGATTAGTACTTGGTACCTGGTAGTGCTCGGCACTCCCAGTTAGTGCCGGTACTCTGATTAGTGATACTTGCACTCTTGTTACGATTAGTAACCCGGTACTCTGACCAAGTGCTCGGCAGCTCTGTCGGTTAAGTCGCTACGGCACTCTGTCCCTAAGGTCAGTGCTCACGGCACTCTGTCCGGATTAAGTGCTACGGCACTCTGTCACGATTAGTGCTATGGCACTCTTGTGCAATACATTGAAATCACCGCTGTGCTCGGCACTTCCGTCTTTAATATAGTATCTTTGGATACTTATTGTCTTTGTCATCTTCTGAAATTTAGTAATCTTGGTCTAGGTATTCCCATAATTATATGATAATAGCCTAAATAATGAATAAGGACGAGGAAGGTGTATGGATTACGTCTGTAATACCTCACGGTATTTAAAATATGAGTAGCTCTGTAACTCCCTACGGGAGACTTCGAATAAATACAAGTCCTGTAATATGATATAAATCCAGTAGTACCTACAGATACTTAGTCTGATGAACTTATGTAGTACCTATGGTACTTTTATATAAGAACAAAGCATAGTAATTGTATAAATCCATGAGATGAATACATGTAATTTAAATTATCCGTTATTGTTATATGCTTATTATATTTGTGTACATGCATATTATATATGTTTCCCACTAGCGTAAAGCTTGTGGGTTTTAATCGTGTAGATGCAGAGAAGGCGTCCAGGAACTTAGCATTCTTCGGGACCAACACTGCAGTAGGGTTCATCACGTAGGTTCCGCACTCATTCGAAATTGTAAATATTATAGTTTGAATATGTAATGGGACTGATCTTTGTATATGTGTGACATTGTATTACCACTACGGTGGTAGTTTTATTTTGGACTTTTATATGATGTTGATATATTATAGGACTTGGATATACCAATGTCTAATTAAAGCGAGTAAAGAGTCAGTACTGTTCCTCGCGTCCGTTCCGCCCGACAGATTAGGCGAGATCCGGAGCAGTTTCGGGGCCAGTATCGATATCTCAATAAATGTAAAGGAAAAAAGAGAATATGTGAAGAGCATCCTCTTATGAGTATTGATGATTAGGATTGAAATAATCTTACAAATGTGATATTTGTTGTGAATCCTGTAGATCCCACATCGCTCCCACACGGCGTTGCTAAGCGCCTTATATTGTGGGGCTCCCTCTATCTGGTTTGACGCGTTTTAAAGCCGTGAGGCCTATTGAGGTCAAAGCGGACTATATTCGACTGAGATATGGAGCTACCCTTATTTGGTGGCCCATGCAGGTCGCGATAACGAGGTGTGTGTTAGCAGATCTGTAGATCCACATTGCTCCCTGCATTGTTGCCAAAGCACCTTACTGTGTGGGGCTCTCTCTCTACCCTAGTTTGTGGCGTTTTTAAAGTCGTGAGGCCCTATTAAAAGTCCAGCGAATAAATATCAAATGGGGATATGGAGCCTACGTATTTAGAGAGAAAGAAATAATATAGATAATTCAAGAAGAAAACTGTATTTTCATTCTTCAAAAACCCTTATATATAATATTACGATCATTAATCTTTGTAATAATTGTTCCATTAAATGTGTGGTGTTCACGGTTATGTTGAATCATTTATAATCTCCCCTTGAATGACCATCTAGATTGTTAATCTTTGCCTCATTAAAACCTTGCTAGTAAAACCCGATGGAGACCGAAAAGCAGACGAAGGAAAAGAATGCGAGTATTTAACATCTTTATTCATACTCCCCCTGATAGTGACATGACTATATTGTTTTCAACTTTTCAATTTGAAGATCTTTAAGTTGGCGCATGCCATACAAGTTTTTTGAATGTTGCAGAAGGCAGGGCTTTAGTAAATAAATCTACTAGATTATCATTGGATCTTATTTGTTTGCATCAATTTCACCATCTTTTTGAAGTTCATGAGTGTAGAAGAACTTTGGCGAAATGTGCTTAGTTCGATCACCTTTAATATATCTTCCTTTTATTTGCGCAATACATGCAGCATTGTCTTCATATAATACTGTTGGATTATTTTTAATAGAAGATAATCCACATGATTCTCTGATGTGTTGTATCATTGATCTCAACCAAACACATTCTCTACTAGCTTCATGCATCACAAGTATTTCTGAATGATTAGAGGAGGTGGCCACCATCATTTGTTTAACCGATTTCCAAGATATTGCACTATTTCCATAAGTAAATATATATCCTGTTTGTGATCGAGCTTTGTGAGGGTCTGAAAGATATCCTGCATCTGCATAGCCAAGTAATTGTGGTTCCATTGCTTTGGAATAAAATAATCCCATGTCTTGTCCTCGAAGAATATCTCAATATATGTTTGATTCCATTCCGATTACCCCTTTTAGTTAGAAGTGAGTTGTATCTTGCTAATAAATTAAGCGAGAAAACAATGTTTGAGTGATATAATTTGCAAGATACATTAGTGCCTGATGCACTAAGATATGGTACTTAGGACCAAGTAACTCTTCATTTTTCTTCCTTAGGCGGAATGGATCTTTAGTTACTTCAAGTGACCTAACAATAATAGGGGAATTAAGGGGTGTGATTTATCCATATAAAGCGCTTGAGGACTTTTATGTATATGATATTGACGATGAATCAACACACCGTTCAAACAATGCCGATCTGTAGGCGTGTCCTTGTTCTGGGGTATGACTGATTAGGCGGATCAGGCCCAGGTTAGGTGCGAGCTATATCTTGGGACTCTTTACCTTGTCGAGACATTGGTATATCCAAGTCTTATAATATATCAACATATCATATACAAAAGTCCAAAATAAAACTACCACCGTAGTGGTGTTTACAGTATCATATATATAGTACTGAGTCCCATTCATATATTCAAAACTATACATTTACATTTCTTGATCGAGACCTTGGAACCTGCGCAGTAGACCCCTACTCGTGTATTGTACATAATGCGGAAGTTCTCGGACATCTTCTCTTGTACCTACACGGATTAAAAACCTGTGCTAAGCTTCTGTAGTGGGAAACATATAAAGTATGCACATACACATTTATGTTGACATATAACAATAACAAATATAAGAAATTTCATGCATTCATATCGCATGGACTTATCACAGTACGTAGCATAGCAGACTTATACTTATTGACGGATCTCAGTAAGTCACGAGCTTATTCTTATTCGGAAATGCCATAGGTATTCTGAATAAGAGCGATACACATTTGTTCCCTCTTATTCATTATCAGGTTATTATCATATAACTATGGGAATACCTAGACCAGTGCTAATAAAAGTTAATAAGACACAACACAATAAGTATTTTAAGATACTATCTGATCTTGAAGTCGTAGCACAAGAAAGTAGGATTGCGGTCACGGGCAATGATCTTAGTAGCACTAATTAGAACGAGGAAGTCTTAATAACACCTGCTGAAGACAGGAAGTCGCATGCTTTGCGAGGGCAGTCTTGTCTTTATGTCGAGCAGTCTTATGCTGTCGGAGCGAAGTGTCAGACCTTGTCGGGGCGTGCTGCCCACGTCGTGTCAGAAGTGCTGTGTCATTTTATACTTGGTTTTAGGCATTCCTACGATTATGTGTATTCAGAAACTTCCTATCTTATTATTGGGGCATGAACCTTGCTCCCATCGAAGCTTCGCCTCAGCGGCGAGGTACGGTACATTTCTCACTTAATTTCATCATTTTCTATACTTCCGGAATGCGTGTTTTAGCTTAAATCTGTAGCTTGGCAAACGGGGCTATAGGGACCACATGCCGACTACGTCTAGCTTTGTCTGCCGTGCAGATTCAGTGGAGGTACGTACGATCTGAGTTTAGGTTGTCTGCAGTGCCGAGTTCCCAGCTCTGCATCCTGTCTGGGTACGAGGTTCAAAAGTGCTCATCGATCTGATCTCGAAATTTGCCTAGAAATGTTAATTTCACCATTTTCATACTTTTCTTAGTAATTCTCTTCTATTTCACTCCTCATCAAAAATCAACATAAATCCTCAAGCAACTCCACATTACTTTTAATTAGTCAAAGAATCCAAGGATTCACACGAGTTCACCCAATTCTAAAACCTTGGAATTGTGAAGGATTCCATCTAAACATTATCAACTAAGGGATTTTCAACAAACTTCCCTTAAATCTAGAGTTAGGATGTCTTCTAGCAAAACCCTAGAAAAGAGACTAATTTAATCTTCAAGGAAACCACAGCAATCATACTTAGTAATTCGTAATACAAAAAATCATGCAAAATCCTTATAATTCCATACCAAAGTCATGTATCCATACAGAATCCATGCCTTGTTTGGATTTCCCCCTTTCTTCCTCTTCTTCTCACCTCACCTCTCTGCCATCATCTGTTTGGGAATAAATCAATCCATTTGATCTCCCTCCTCTATTATAGTGAAGTTTTCCTTATTTGCATATAGTCCTCCATCTTACAGGAATTTGTATTTCAATTTTAATTCTTTCTACTTTGACCTTAAATCTTAACAACATAATTCACTTCCCCCCTTTTTAGAAATTACCCTTTTGTTCTTCACTCTTGTAAATTTTCAGTTTATAAATTTCTATATTTTCGCAGGTTAATTTCTGAAGATTTCAATTTATCTTGAGCAAAATACTACATGTTGAAACAACTAGGGTATATTTAGATATTACAAAGAATGATATCTTGTTTTCCTGAGATCTTTCATCCTCAAATTCCTTCTTTAAAAACCGGGTTGGTTGTTTGATGGCTCTTCAAGTCCCAATCAAATTTAAATCATCTACATATCACCTTTATTATTACTTGATGATTTTCTATTTTCTTGTTAAACTTTTGGACAAATTGAATTATTCATATATATACTGAGTAAATATTGACTAACGATTATACCACATTCGAATAGCACTATTTAATCCATATAAAAGTCTTTTAGCTTGATTGAATACATGCTCCATGGTTTTGAATTCATTGCTTCAGGAAATGTGAATCCTTTTGGAATTTTCATATATACATTAGCATCTAGAGATCCATATAAATATATTGTGACTACATCCATCGAGCATATCGAGTCCCTTACAGAGGCTGCTAAACTTATCAAATATCGAGAATGTGATTAAATCCATTCACGGAGAATATGTCTCCTCACATAGTTAATTCGGTTTGTGAGAAACCTTGGGCGAAAGCGTGCTTTATATCATGTATTTCATTATTCTCATTTTTAAGCTTTATCTGAGACCCATCGAGTAATCAACGGGTTGTATATTTGTAGGTGTTTGAACTTCCGATCAAATATATGGTTTAATAATTGATTTTAATTTGTTTTTGATTGCTTCTTTCCGTACAACCAATCGTTTCGTCTTCGACATTCATTCACATTTTCTTGGCTCTTGATCTTCATCATTTCTTATGATGTAGAGTATATCTGGAAAGAAAAGCATTATTTGTATGGGTAGTATTCGATCCCATATTCTTCCCTCATATATGTGGTGTTAGAGATCTCTTCATTGTATTGTAATAATAGAGTGCATCATTAAGAAATCTTCTTTAGTATTTAGTGCCTTTGCGGGGCTACTTGTTCATACGACTGGGGCTTAACGGTTATATGCTCTTAGGTCATAAATATAACACTTTTCCTTTCTCTAGGAGTGTGGGTCTTCGCACGTTTAATCGTGGCTTAGGTTTTATTTGTCATGTGCATAATTTTCACACCTATTAGGGATTTCAATCCTCATTGGGATATTTACGGTGAGATATGTCTGTTTATGGCTTTTGTTGAATCGATAAAGCGTAGGCAGTTGATTCGTAAGACCTTATAAATGAATTATTTTAAGACTTCTAGTTCGGATTGCTTTATCTGAGGATCAAAGGTGAGATAAAGATGACTCAATTCCATGTAATTTCTTGCAATTCTTACGGAATTGGCTTATCTCCCAATAAGCGAGGGAAAAGATTTTCATCAAAGTAATCCACAAATTGAGGCGGTAAAAACTTCCCGAAGTAAGGGCTCGATATAATTTATAATAATAGATCTGATTGAAAGCCAACATAAATGCAGGCGGCGTTGAGGGGGCTACCAAAAACGTTGATGTGGCAGAGCCAATTGGAACATCATGAGCGCAACCAAAAACTCATGAATCCAAATATTAGGTTGATAACCTTTAGCAAGGCATAATGGTGATAAATCGTGATTGGTTGTAGGACGAAGGCGAATTAAATGTGCAGCATATATAATAGCATATCCGTACGATCAAAGGCAGACTAGTTCAGAAATATTAGTCTGCCAATCAATTGCGGGCGCTTGATGGGTTATTGACCCATTGAGAATGAACATGAGCAACGGGATGTTGAACATCTATAACGATAGACATCTGATAATCAAGGAATGTTTGAGATCGAAAATTCCCCAGTATCAGGCGAGATTGTCTTGATAGGGTGATCGGGGAGTTGTGCTCTAAAGTTTGAATTTATTTGAGCGATAATGCGAAAGGCTTTCTACTAGAAGCAAGGCATACATGAGACCATGGGGTGGATATCGATTAAAACCATAAAATAACAAAGATTACTGGTGGTGAGACCAGGCGCACAAATATCATGAATACTTTCTAAAAAAGCGGGTTCAAATTGCAGCATTTAGCAAAGATGGTCTAATAATTGAATTTGCCTTTGGAACAAAGCGGCACAAGTATAACCATCGATTACTAAAATTTGTCTACTTGTTAATAGATGCCCATTAAATTTTAAACACTCGGCGCATCATTAAGGATACCCCAAGTCATTCATGCAGTAAAAATGCATTGGAGTAATTGAACTTTTGATTCATGACAGCATAAGATTCAATAGATCTAATAGTTGTCTGATATAACCCATAAGATAAAGAAGGCAATTGTTCTAAGATACATTTTTGCCCAGAAATAATAGAAGTAATGAGTAAATACTCATTTGCATCATGATTCATAGTTTCAATATGACGATATCCCATTTAGTGATATCTTTTAGAAATGGTAAATTTCTAAATTTATTAGAATAAAGGGAATCTTCAATTTGTAATTTAATTGCCTTCGATAGAATAATGAGTAGCTTTAGGAGCCTTTAATCGAGGTTAATAGGACTGGATAAGGATAGATGTAGATTAAGCTAATGTGAAGTTTGAAAAATATTTCTTATCACGCAAGATCGTGTGGGTTGTGGCATAATCAGCAAGACATGCATCACCAATAGATGGCATATAATTGATCAATTATGAGGAGGGATCCATATATCTTCAAAATAAAAAACGAAATTTAAATAGAAAATCAAAGTTCGCATTATAGATAACTGTATGTAAAAGAAAATAACATAAAAAAATAGCAGGATAATTATAACCTTAGCAATCATAGCACATTGCCATCACCAATCAAATGGTCAATTTTTCATGGATGCTTGAAAAAATCAGGAAACATCAAAATGTTTAAGTGCTGCGCCATATTAAATCAAAGAAGGATCATAGGGATGTGGTAATAACTCGTTAATAAAATTTGTTTCAATTTGCTTGTCTTTTCCTTTCATGGAAGCGATGAGGTGACCGATGCTTGGTTGTATAGCGAGGAAACGAGACGGTGACCTTCGTTACATACGTAGCGTTTAGTCTCATAAACCTTTTTTGTTATGGCCGCATTTGCCTTTCTAGATAATTTTCATGATTCAACCACGGTTGTTGGGCTATTGCTCTTGTTTGAGGCCAGTTATAATTACCGATTCGAAAATTTCAAACTCGTCCGGAGGATGATGGATCATGGCGGTAGATATTCACTTTTCAGGCCTTCATCAATATGATGGCGAAGGAATATTAAGGCCTTAGCGCGATCCTGCAGGGATGCGATATTTCCTCATTTGATTGTGTTTTCAAGATTCATAGCATCCAAGATCCAAGATAAATAATTCCTGACCGAAATATCAAGGGCAGCAAATTCGAGTTTGGTGATATTGGACATTTTCTATCTAAAATAATTAACACTATATTAATAAAGTAATATATATATATATATATATATATATATATATATATATATATATATATATATATATATATATATATATATATATATATATATATATATATATATATATATATAGAAGGAAATTATAATTTGTAGTGTATTTAATAATAATATAATTGAGTTTTAAGTGAAGTAATTGGTGTAAGTAAAAGCAGAGCATTAGGGAGTTTCATCGGTTTCCCCCCTCCCCTTTTATTTTATAACAAATTTTTTTCAAAATCAAAATAACAAAAACAATTTTTTTTCTTTTCTTCCAAACCGGTGAACATTTCAAAATAGGCTTCATGCACGATTTCAAAAAGAAAATAATTCTTCTTCATCTTGAGCATCAGGCTTGGAATATTTCAAACGTAGGCTTCGGGATGGTGTTTACAACAGAGTTCAAGCTTCAGGCTTTTAACTCTGAAATTAGAAGTCTTAAAAAAAAAAAAATTTTCAAACTATGAAATCGAAATGTACCTTTCTTGTTTTATGATTTTGTAATATCGTCTGAGGTATAAGTTCCTTGGATTTGAGCTTTCTGACTTTGTGATTGTTCGAGCTCTCGTGCTGATAACATGTTGAAAGATAAAGAAGAGATAAAAGAGATAATTTAAGAAGAAAATTGTATTTTCATTCTTCCGAAACCATGCTATATAATTCTGGATCATTAATACCATAATAATTATTCCTTTGGTAAATGTGTGGTCGTGATTATCGGTGAATCATTCTCTTTAAATGAGGTAGCTCCATATCGACGGATATTGTCAGCTTTGCTTTAAAACTAGCGTCAAACTAAGCGGAGAGGCCCAGCGATATAAAGGCGCTTGGCGGCGCCATGTGTGGCGATGTGGGATCCTACGAGGATTCACACAACACACCCCCAACTTCAGCGACTGCAGGCCACCAAAATAAGGGTAGCTCCATATCCTAGTCGGATATTGTCCGCTTTAACCTCAATAGGCCTCACGACTTTAAAACGCGTCAAACTAGGTAGAGGAAGTGTGACGCCCCCAACTCGGCATAGGGTGTCAAGTGAGGGGTCATTTTTTTTTCTTCACGTATAAACTTTAAGCTAGTTCATTCATATGATGTTAAACAATTAACTTGTATTATAATGCATAGCGGTAGTTACAAAATATATATACAAGCTCCATATATAAAATGTTCAGCATTTACAATATTTACATTATTTACAAAATTTCATATCTGAAAATAGACTGGAGTCTTCGGTGGACACCTATTGATCGTGGCCTTTGGCTGTGATGTGGATTGCACGATCCTGCAGTTTATGCCCACGCTTATCGGATTGATTTGTGCTAAACTTCAAACCAGTGGGAATCTTCTGCCAGATGAGACTTAACAAAGTTCTTCATACTTCTATGCAAATGCATATAACACATATAACATTTACAGATTCTTAATTCTTATCGTCTTCCATATACTTTTCATGTGTACAGTATCTTGCTTCTTGTTCTTGTAGCGCCTTTATCATCGCATAGCGATTGCTGTGCTTCTCCTTATCATGTCATATATTTCTTTACATTTCATTTGCATATACCTGTCATTTCTTTGATGTTTCACGTCTTGCATAAACCTTAGAAGTGAATCTGAAAACTATAAGGGCTTCCGAGGCGCCTCCTTTGTGCGAAGCAGTGGTCTATAAGGCTTGGCGTGATATCATTATGCGAGACAATGACCATCTATAAGACGAGAAAGGCGCTGTGGTGACCCTTTTGGGGCCACTGTGATCCAAATGGGATCTATCTCATCGACGACAGGCCTGCGATATCAAAACTGTATCGCTGCCAAACTTGTTTTTTCACTGTGGCGTGCGTCATCCCTCTACCGGGTTCTAAGCGAATGATCAATATGTATTTATGTTCGAGTATATACCTGTATTCTAGAATAATTATTGTCATTCGGTAATCATATGTGATATATATAATCAGTTATTCATATCTTTACATTTTTCATATCTCATTATATGCATAAATAACTATGCTTACCATGTATGCTTATAAGCTATTTATGAATTCATAATATGACTAACTATGGTTACCTGCAGGGCCTACTGTTTTTCATGATTTCTAAAACTAATATGAATTCCAATTTTATCAAAATATCTATGGATGAATTCTTGACTCAATGGGCTTTCCATAGAGTCCAAGAACACCCGAATCGGAGTTCGGACGAAGGAGTTATGACCTTAGAAGTTGGGGTGCCACGTGGTCAAATCTGGCCCCGGACGAGATGACGACCTGGGCGAGCTCGATCTATCATCTCGAGTCTGACATCTAATATCTTCCTCAGGAATATGGATGGATTCACCGGCTCCATGGGCTTTCCATAGAGTCCGAGAACACCCCGAATCGGAGTTTGGACAGAGGTTATGACCTTAGAAGTTGGAGGTCATACATAGTCCAAATCTGGCCCCGGACGGCGGCTTGAGCTGGGCCAGGCTCGATCTATCACCTTGGTCTGACATCCTAATATCTTCCTCAGAGAATATGGATGGATTTTTGACTCCATGGGCTTTCCATAGAGTCAGAACACCTGAATCGGGTTCGGACCCGAAGGAGTTGACCTTAGAAGTTGGGAGGTCATCGTAGATCAACTGGAACCATTTGACTTAGGCTGGACGAGCTGAGCTCTACAGGACGAGCTCGGTCTGACACCTCGATATGACACCTAATATTTTCCTCAGGAATATGAATGGATTCTTGACTCAATGGGCTTTCCATAGAGTCCAAGAACACCCAAATCGGAGTTCAAACGGATAAGTTATGACCTTCCGAAGTTGGAGGTCATACGTAGTCAACCTAGACGAGCTGACTTGAAGCGCTGGATGAGTTGGGCTCTACAGGGACAGGCTCGGTCGACACCTCAGTCACGACACCTAATATTCTCCTCAGGCATATGAATGGATTCTTGACTCAATGGGCTTTCCATAGAGTCAAAGAACACCCGAATCGGAGTTCGGACGGAGAAGTTATGACCTTAAGTTGGAGAATTAAATACGTAGTCGAATCGGCCAAGGGACACAGGCTGGACGAGGCGAGGCTCCCGGGACGAGGCGACCTCTGGGGCTGAGTCTATGACCTCTGTTGCATGAGATCTGGCCGACTGTGCTAGAGGTGCTGACCTGCACTGCGAGGTCTGCCGGGCCTGTCTTTGCATGGTTTGTGAGCCTCTACTTGGTATCTTGACCTCTGTGCACTGACCTCCTATGGGCTGACCTCTCGCCCATTAGACTATTCAAAGTAAAAGGCCATGCTTGGTCTACAAGGTCCAAATTGAGAAATTCAAGCTAACATCGAGTTCATTGATGTGGCTAAAATTACTAAGAAGGACTCACTTCTAAATTCCCTTTATTTCTGGCCCCGAGAAGCCAACTCTAAGGTCTGGTAGTTGACTAGAGACTGGCTGAACGACCCGACCCGGATCCCAGCGGTGACCTCGGTAAAAAGACCATAACTTGGTCTACAGAGGTCCAAATCGAGAAATTAAAAAGCCTAACATCAAGTTCATAGATGTGGCTACAATTTACTAGAAGGACTCACTTCTAAATTCCCTTTATTTATGGCCTAAAAACCAACTCTAAGGTCCGGCTAGTTGACCCAAACTGGCTGAACTAACCAGACGGCTGTTGGCCGTAGGATCACAGCTGAGCTGACCTCGGTAAAAAGACCATAACTTGGTCTACAGAGGTCCAAATTGAGAAATTCAAAAGCCTAACATCAAGTTCATTGATGTGGCTACAATTTACTAGAAGGACTCACTTCTAAATTCCCTTTATTTCTAGCCCAAAAAAACATTTCTAAGGTCCATTCTTGCATATGATCAAAAATGAGAATTTTCTTGGTTCAACTGCAAATGGAGCCCTTCCCAAGACACACCTATAGGAGTCTTAGAACTCTTCTCAACTCAACCCTAACCAGAAATGAGTTTGGGAGTTTCCAAACCCAAACCATACACGAGATAGAGGGTTCCACACCATGTATCTATACTTTCTATACCCAAAACTATACAAACCCATACTATTGTACAAACATCGATACTTTTCCATACACCCAAGACATGTATCCATAGTCAAATTTAGTAATTCCATACCTGTGATCTTCTCTTTTCTTTTCCTTGTTTCTTCTTTTCTTTTCTCTTCTTCTTCTTCTTCTTCTTCCTTTCTCTTCTCTTCTCCCTCTCTCCAAGACCAAAATGAGATATTTATTTTGAATTAACATCCTTTATTTCTTTCTAGTCGGAGGAAACCCATCACTCATAAGCATAAGCAGCATCTGCTTGTGAATTTTCGTGTATTTCATTTATAATGTCTTTGCTTTTATTACTCTTTGGTCCTCAAACTCTCTATTACTCTTGATTTAACTTATGCATATTTCTACTTTGGCGTATGAACTTATTAAATTATGACCCTTAGGTCACAGTTAGTAACTAGTAATTTACCCTTAACTATTGTATTAATTCCACGTTCTTTGCTTATTTTATTTTTATCTTTAATTTATTTCGGATAAATATACTTTTACTTTTATTATACCCTAAACATGTTATCAAACCGTTAGGGTATAATTTGGGGTGTTATAGGAAGCCCCACAATATAAGGCGCTTGTCGGAGAGATGTGGGATATACAGGATTCACAACAATATTGATATTTTATCAATATAATTTCACTTTAATATTCATAATTTCTTAGATTTTGTGGATGTATTATAATAATATTTTTTCTGATGGATCCTTATTCGTTTTTTGAATGAAATTGATTTTATTTGGAAACGGTTGGATAAAAAGAATTAAAATCATTTATTACCTTTTATGAGCTATTTAAATTCCACAACCATTGAACTTGAAATGATCAAAGCTTCATCATTCTTTTGTTCTTCTGTTCATCTTTCTATGCACTATTTATAAGTGTCAGAATCTCCTTTGGAAAAACATTCATAGCACTCTACCCAACCCAAAGTCGTATTCTTCTTCGTCTCTCTCATCAGTTATACAATTCAATGATAGAGTGAACTTGTTCTAGTTTGCCGGAATGGTATAAGGTGCTTTATCGACCATTTATCAAATCATTTAATCTTGAGAGACAAACCGTTGGTGTGATATTTTCCAAGCACCAGAGGGGATGACGAATATGTTTTAAGGAGATCGTTAACTACTCACAAGACTCGGTGTTTCGATCTCTAACTAAGACTAGGTTTTTTTTTTCTTACCATAAATTTTCTTTGTAATTTTCTTCTCTCCCTTGTCAATTTTGTTTTTTGTTTCCATGTATTTGCAATCAAATGTAACATTTTCTGGTTAGCAGGTTACATTAATATTTTGATATAGTGTTTGCTTTTGAAACTAGAGGAAGACATTATACACCTAATCTCGTCAAACAAAAGCATATAGACTGTAATTTTTTTTAGTGTACTTTATTTTTTCTATTAAAATTATTAAAACATGTGGTTGATTGAAAAAAATATGATTAAATTATCTAATCCCATGCATGTCATATATTATTTGGATGTATTATAGATGCACCAAGTGTCATGAGATTGCAAATGAATTAATTACAATTTATTTATTTTTTTCATTGCATTTGTTTATTGTATTTATATTAATTATTGTAATTTGAACTTTAATATATAATTATGGAATCACAAATTTATTTGTTGATTTTGTTTAGCCAAAAACCGATATATGGTTAACCAAAAAGATGGTTAATCGAAGATTTGGTTAACCATATTGATGGTTGGATTTTTAGTTTATATAAATAACAAATTGAAAATCAACGATTGGTTTATTTTTAGTGGCTCGGTTAGATATTTAACCATGCTCACTCCTAGTATTTACGATTGTTGCCATGTTTATAGAGAAACAAATAAGACTATTGATTGTCTAGCAAAACACGTATTGATATTTTAGATACTTATTATTGGTTGTCAAATTTCTCTACAAAGGTTATTAATATTAGTTATGAGGATTATTGTGGTATTTATTTGTAAAATAAAAAAAAAACAAGTGGTGTGTGTCCATATATAAATGTCAATACCGAAATGGTACATCTCCAAAATATTTAATTTCTTTATATCTTCAACACGCAACCATGGTTTTGTAAATAGGTCAGATTTTTTTATATCTTCCCCGGGTATGTATTCATCATTTCAGATTTAATTACTCACTTCAAAGACTCAGCTAGTGATTTTCATATGGGAGCATTTAAAAGAGGTCCTAGTTAAATATGGGAGCATTTTAGGGTCTCCATGATCGCCGGATAGAGTCCTTTCGGGGTTATAGAATAATTAATTTCAAAATCTCATAGGATTAATTGAGATTGTAACACCCTAAAATGCACCCTAGTTGTTTTTAAATATAATTAGGGTATATAGTAATTGCATTTAGAAAATTTTCGTAAATTATTATTTTGCGAAACATGGAAATTGAGAAACCCGGAAATTTTACAAGACACAAGGACAAAATTGTAATTTGTTAAAAAGGGACATGAAAGTCATAAGTTAATAAGATTAGAAGCCAAAGTGGAAATAACATAAATTGTAGTGCAAATAATAGAGTGATGGAGGACTAAAAGGCAAATAAAAGAAAATTTAACTATAAAGAGAATTCACCAAAAAATATTTCATTTGCTCTCCAAAAGAGAGCTCATACGTGAAGCAGTTATGAGGAAAGAGCAAGGTTATAAGCAGGGAAGGCGTGAGGAGCCAAGAAGGTAAGGAACTTTGTATGGAAATTTGTATGGCTTTAAGGCATTTCGAAAGTATGGAATCATGTGTATTTTAGGACTTTGGTAGGGATTATTATGGTTTCCAAACCTAGGGTTTAGTTAGAATTGATCATAACCTCTAGATTTGTTGAAGGTTGAAAAACTCAGTTTGTATCATCAAATGGATATGGAATCCTTCCTATTTCTATGGTTTTTGTAAAAGAGTCTGAACCTTTCTTAAAAATAACCTTGACACCTTCCACGCTGCTGTGTGGTTTGGTTTAAGAAATTCCAAACCACCATTTTAAGTGTTTGTAGAGTGGTTTTGGAGGGATTCCATGGTGGGTTTTGATGTAGGATGAATTGAAGAGGTTTAAGGAAGAAAAGTTGGGATCAAAATGGCAAAATCCGCCAGCATCGGCAACTCAAGTGGCACAGTACTGCACTGTGGTGGTACCCCACCACCCACAGAGGCCATATGGTACCGCATCTAAGGTAAAGTGGTACCGGTACCTGATTCGCATGCAAAGTAGGTGTTCAATCAAATAAAATTTATGATGTCCTAGGATGCTCACCGTCGTAGCAAAGCTACCACAAAGATAAAGGGTCTAGAATCGAACTCGTGGATGGGTTTTCTTCGTACAGAATGATTTTTTGAGCTTCAAAAATGGTGAATCTCACTTGATTAAGGGGTTTTGTGTAAAAAGTGTGAGGTCGATGGTGTGCGTGATTGAAAGTAATGTGATGTAAAATGGAGTAAACTATGGAAAAAGAACTTGAAGTCTCGCTACTAAAGAATAAAGGGGTATACTCGAGGTCCCTGTGTTCATGCTGTCCTTGCGCTGGATTTACGACATACTATTTCCTCGAACTGGATCTTCATTTAACTTTTTTAAAACTAACCCTGCATTTTCCTTTTGATAGAAAGCATTTACTAAAACATTTATGCTCCTTTAAGTGAAAATTCAACATCTTGACTCCACTCTACGTAGGCTCTCGTACATCACAACTAATGGATGCTCGCTGATCTAATGGTAAGCATCCGGACCAAAAAAGCTAAGTATCATGTGACAGGATGTATCTAAGGGCTTTTAAACCTAAAGTTAAAAGACAGGAACATGAATGGACAATGCAATGCTTGTATTAAAAACAGAGAACTCTGGCTGCATACCTCTACATCCCTAGCCTAGTAGCCCCTTCTTCAAGGATGAGGGTTTAGCCAAGCATTCCTTGAGTTGTCATTCTCAAGGGAGTGTTTGGTTGCTAAGAAAGTGAGAGAAATGGAGAGAAAAAGAGAGAGACAACGGAGAATAAAAACAGAGCACCCGTGTTTTCTTCTGTAAAATTGTTAGTTAGGTCAACAGTGCACAAAATGGCTATATATAGCCTTGCAATGAAGTGAAAAACCAAAAATGCCCATGTTAATGTGAGATACATCAAGGGCAAAAGGAAAATAAAAGCAAAACGGAGCTCGCTCTAGGCTAAAAATAGAAGTGCAGAAATTGCCAAGTAAAGAGAGTACCCCCTCACAGTAGTTGCTCGACTTTCTCGAAAGCACGAAATTCCCAGAGTCAAGCATAAATTTCCTCGCGCATGCGTGGTACCTCTTCGGGCTTCCTCGCACTGGGCCTCGCACTTCCAAACTTTTCACTTCAGGCCTTCTACACTTCAAACTTTCTGCAATCGGATTCTCGATTTGAAGATTAACTCGACTCTATATGCTAGACCGATTCGGACGTGGTATCGTCGCCTAAAACTACAAAAATAGCCACATAAAGTGATCGGCGCATAAAAGGGACCTTAACATGCTAATTTGGTTAAATTGAATGATTAGTACACAAAAGCACTCTAAACCCGATAATAAATAGGTTCAAAATATCTCCACTATTTGGGTACTAATCGCACTCACTTACTGTAACATGAATGGTACCCAAGATTCAACTAAGTGGTACGGCACTCACTAATTCTCACAACCCCGATTTTTGGTAGTCTCTTACATTGTTGCTTCCAAATTCAAACACCGAGGGGTATGGAACCCCACAAATGATTAACGGGATCCAAATAAGAATGAAACGGCGAAAATGCACCGACCGTCGCCTGCGGAGCAAGTTTTAGCGGCAAACATAATGCCTCGCGATAAGTTAGTAAGTTCCTAAATACATATAATTTGTAGGAATGCCTAAGACCAGGTATTAAAATGTCACGACACTCGTTATGACGCGCGCACGCCTCCGACGGTGTTTGACACCCGCTATGGCACTTCGCATGTGGCATACATTTTGATCGGTGCTTCGAACACCATGCTAGTGCGCCACACTCTCATTGCTACGCGGCGCATACACGCTCCGATCGCTGTCGCCTCCGCTGCTGCTACCGACACTTCGCCACGCAGCACGCTCCTCGATCCGCGCTTCGGCCGCTACCGCCAGTGCCACGACACTCGCCACGCGGGCGCATCGCTCCGCATCCGCGCTCAAGACTTCGCCGAGCACACATACTCAAGATCGTACGCACTCGGCAATTTATCAGGCCGTGTCCTACCTCCATTTCATTACCGGTCTAGGTAATCCAACAGCTATATGATAAGAATCCGAATGACCGAATAAGAGTAAAGAAATATATCGTTATGTTCAATGTACCCCACGGGTACCTCCAGATAAGTGTAAGTTCTATAAGTACCTACTCGGCACTCGCACACGAGATAAGTCCCGCTTAAATAACTATAATTATAAGCTTTGTAACTCCCGGGAGATCTGAATAAGCATAAGTCTGTTATAAGTACAAGTATTTGTATTAGTTTGTTATATGAATTCATGAAAATTCTAATATTTGTTACTGTTATCTGCTTACTATAAAGGTTTATATGCATAAGACGTATGTTTCCCACTAAGCGTAAAGCTTAGCACGGGTTTTCAATCCATGTAGGTACAGAGGAGGACGTTCGTGATCTTCCTCAGATATACTGCCAAGCACACTAGTGTGGGTTCATCACGTAGGGTTTCGTGGCTCATGTGTAAATGTAAATGCATGTTTTGTTTACGCAAAATCGAGATCAAGCAAAGACTGATGTGTATATGACACAAGAAACACCACTACGGTGGTAGTTTTATTTGTATTTTGTATACTGATATTTTGATACATATAAGACTCTGGGCTCACCAATGTCCGTAAGTTATAGTCCCAAGATGTCTCGCGCCTCCGGGCGTGACAGAGATGAACGCAAGCACGGCTTGACATCACTTTAGGATAATAATTGTAATGTCCTGAAAATACTATAACTGTTTTATAACATGTTTAGGGTATAAAATAAATTAAATTATATTTTTCTAGCGTTTAAATTGCTAAAAACAAAAAATGATAAATAAAAAAACCCGAAAATTATACATGAGTTAGATAAATTTGGTCAAGATGTCAAATGAGGACCAAAGGGTTATAAATGAAAAAGAATAAGTGCCAAAGTGAGAATATTGAGAAGTGGATGTCAAATAGGGAGAATAGGAGGTCTTTAATGCAAAAATGAGAAAAGTTGATTAAAATGTGCTACCAAACACTTAATCTTTACAAATAAAATAAATGGATAAGACCAAAAATTGATCTTGTAGCTACTATTTTTGGGTATTCACATTTCCGAGAGCTGGGGCTCTTAACATTTTGAGTAATGGGAGGCAAACTGCTTGCCTTCGATTGTCCCCTATTCGGCCAAATACTTGCAAAGTAGCAAGGAAAAGCAGTTATATGGAAGGAAGAAGAGAAGGTAAAAGGGAAGCTGTGGTTTCGCTTGTAAGGAGAACTCGCTGCGCTGAAACCCTTCATACCTAGTATTTAGTTTGTTTCTTGTGGGTTGTATCAGTTAGCTTTCAAGGTGTATTGTGGTTTTGGATTGGTGTTGATGAATTTTTGGTATAAAGTAAATGCTGTGGCTTAGTGAGACGTCAAGTAAATTTTCCAAAACCTATGTTTAAGTTTACCATAATTCTCGCATGTATCACTCATTTAAATTGAGTGATTTAAATTTCTGGATAAACTAGACTTCTAGGAAAACAAATCTCACTGAAATAAGTATATTCAAATTTTGACCCTATTGGACCTAGAAAATTCATCAAAGTGAGGCCTGCTTTTAGGTCAATTTAGTTCGCTTCGCTTCTTTATCAAGCTTCTTCGGAACAAGCTGTTTTTAGACCATGTTGAGTTTCACTCATCCAAATCGAGTGATTCAAATTTTTTGGGTAACTGGGGACTCTAGGAGAACAAATTTTCCGAAATAAGTGTATTCAAATTTGGACCTATTAAAACCCAAGAATTCGTCTTAAAGGGAGCTCTATTTTTCGGGCAAATTATGGTTCGTTGAAAATATAATAGTCCCTGTGATGTTTAGATATATCTGAGCTTGAGCCCAAATTGATGATTCAAATTTCGAATAAAATAGATTTATGGCGAACAATGGTAAGTGAAGGTGTTATGAAAACAACCCTAACTAGAAACCTAATAATCCAATTGATATTGTTTTCTAAATTGCATAGAGATCGTGGGCTGGCAACCCAGGAAACTCGAATTGAAGTCGAGATTTCAAGGATATGAATCGAAGTGCAACGACCTTTTTGGTTCGTTCTCTATTATTCTCTTCTTATTTCAAGTATCAAAATTCAGCCTACAATTACGTGCTAATTTTCAATAAAATTGCATATTGATTGATTTTAAGTGATTTCAAAAATCGGACAGAATGATTGTCGCAGTGCATGAGTATTGAATGTGCTTATTTGAGTATAAATGTATAAAATTCTATTGTAAAATTTCTATGACTGGTTTTTAATGCCCTTAATAGGATGTTATCCGTCATATTCGAGTTAAGGATAAATTGCTATAACAATAATGTAAAACCCGGGAAATTTCTAATTTTATGAAAAATGGTAAAATAATAATTTCGGTCAAAATCCGAAATTTTTTGAGATCTCGGGATGATGCCAAAACGACTTTTCACCTGGCTGAAATCGCCTCACAACGGAAGGCTACAACGCCGACTCTCGTCGACCAAGACAATGGAATTTTACGTTTCGAGGTACCGGTGCCTGGGTGCCGTATGACAACCTTATGAGATGGGCTGTCGTGGACTCCTTTCCCAGCCGCATCTCTTTTTCGCGGATCCGAACCGAGTCCGGGATGCCATGTTATCACTTAATCCTACCGTAAAATAATATCTTTGCGGGCGCGAGCAGCTTCTCGTGTCAAAAGCCCAAACATTTAACAAAATACATTTACAATGAAGACATTCAAGCCTTTTCAAAATGATTAAAAAAAAAAAAAGATGTTCAGAGTTCAAATTGTTTTTTTTTACAAAATATCAATATCCAAAAGAAAACATGGAATGAATGCACATGTCGAAGCATACTCCGAAATTTCCTTCTTTATGACTCGACGCTCCTCAATCTGGGTCCGGTCGATCACTATCTCACCCTAAGACTTCGCGCATTGCAAATACGCCTAAGCATTTTCATGCTTAGTGATTCTATACACAAATCCATTCCTCGCCCGGTTTTAATCAAACTCATGCAATTTAACAATTCAAAACTTCAAATCTTTACATGATCAATGCAAATACAAATACATATACTTGTTTTATATACAATCACCGCTTATGGTTCATCATCATCCCTTAAAATATACTGCTATTCACATATTTACTAATTCAAATCAATTCAATTATGTCACAAATTCAAATTCATTTATAATTCACCCATTTCTATAAATCAATTCGCTTATGCAAATCAATCTGGCCAGGCAAATCAATTCAAGTATGCTAATCAATTTAGTTATGCCTCAATAAATTTAACTTACGCTCTTCGATATACAGATATTAGAGTCACGGCATACACCTCGCCGGGTCAGCAGTTTAAGATAAAAACGGTTTTATAACACAAGACGATCCTATCGGCTAGTTAACTCAAGTTATCAATCAATTAGTGAACACTACTGGAGAAGTGGTCCCGCTTAGGCTACCGGACGGAGTGACACATTGATAGCTACAATCATTCGCAAGATCGCTATTCACCCCGCTGGTATACCAATCAATCCCAATACGAACTAAACTAAGCACATTCTAATATGTATGCCTAAATCTTTATAGCAAAAAGTACAAGCATAAATATGTTCATTTGTATAAATAGTTCACTTTCAATAGTCATGCAGTTTTCTTATGCAAACATTTTACAATCAATTCCTTCAAATCATTTAAAACAATTCAATATGCTTTTCTTATGCATTAAGAATAAGCATTTCAAATATTGAAACGAGAATAGAAAAAAATGAACAACATGCAAAAATCCTCCGAAACTATAATGGAGCTCCAGAGAACAAACCCAAATCTTTGCACTTTTGATTCCAATCCTTGAATCTCCTAATCTCGCTTGGCTTTTCCTTCATTGAATCTCAGAGTTCCAAAAACCACAAAAGAACACATATTCGTAAGGCATCTAGTAGTTTTGGTTAGGATTGATTTTCGGAGTTTAATATGAGTTCCAATTTCAACAAGCTATATATAGACAGGATTCTGACTCCACGCTTCCATATAGTACAAGAACACCGAAACGGAGTTCTGACGGAAGGAGTTACGACTCCCGGTTGAGGTCATAATGTAGTCACACCCCGTACTGAGCCGACCGAACCGGGACTGAGCCGACCTGACCTAGGTAAACCCCGGTCCAGCACACCGGCATGACATCTACTATCCTCCTCAGGCATATGAATGAATTCTTGACTCAATGGGCTTTCCATAGAGTCCAAGAACACTCGAAACGGAGTTTGGACGAAAGAGTTATGACCTTCCGAAGTTGGAGGTCATAGTAGTCGCCACCTGTACCGAGCCGACCGAACCGACTGAGGCTGGACCCGACCCCAGAACTCAGTCCCGACACCGGTCCGACACCTTCATCCTCCTCGTGCATGAATGGATTCTCAATTCAATGGGCTTTCCATAGAGTCTAAGAACACCCAAAACGGAGTTCGAACGAAGGAGTTATAGACCTTCCGGTTGAGGACATATCGAGTCACACCCACCGAGCCGACCCGAACCGACCGAGCTCCGAGCTGGCCTCCGTCGAGCCAGCTCCGGCCGAGCTGACCTCCAAAGAGCCTGACCTCCCACAAGCCGACCTCACAGCCGACCGGCTGACCCCCAGGTCGACCGCTAGTGCCACATCCACACCGTCTACAGAGTCCGAATCGAGAAATTCAAAAGCCCAACATCAAGCTCATCATGAGGATACAATTTTACTATAAGGACTCACTACAAAATTCCCTTCACCTACACCCAAAATCAGCTCTAAGGTCCGGCTAGCCGACCGAATGTGCGTAATTGACCCCGACCTCGGCCAAGCTGAGTCAATCTTTAAAAGGACCATAACTCTGATCTACAGGTCCAAATCGAGAAATTAAAAGCCTAAAATCACTTAATTTATGTGGCTACACTCTTACTAGGAAGCGGACTGCTACCAAATTCTCTTTATTTCTTACCCAAAATCAACTCTAAGGTCTGCAGACACTACCACAATGTGGCAAACATGGGTTTAAAAATACAATCCAAACATCCCTAAGGCACGATAACCATCATTAATAACCCTTAGGTAGAAAATAACCAAAGTAGGAGAAGACCTACCTCCCCGGAGTTTGGCCGAAACTCCCCCGATTCCTGGGCCTCTACTTGTAGCTCTCTGGCCACGAGGAAGCGGATCCCTCCCTCTGCGCCTGCAGACCCATGGTCCGATCAAGTCAGGGACCCAGAGAAGGTAGAGCCCCTCCTCTCTAACCTCCTTTTCCGCTGCTTTCTCCTTCTTATGGATCACTCTAATCAGAGGCGCCTTAAAAATGAAGTAGTTCTTCCCTCCTCTTTCCCGCATGCCACATGCCCTTTCCTTGATTTTTTTCTTTCTTTTTCTTTATTTCTTTTTATATTTGGGGGCCCTCAATTCCCTATTATTCTTCTCTATTTATCTCCTATTATTTTCCTTTACTCATTTATTTGTCCTAATTTCACTTAAACATCCAAACTGATTTACAATTGACTCTTAGGTCCCCATTTTACAATTTCCATACTTTCTCTTTTTCACTTGGGTTTATTTCCGGATTCAATAATCATTAAATCATTATTCATCTACCACTCCCGTAAAAATCTAAGTCGCCTAATTATACCCTAATATATAATAATTTTTATTATAAAATTTAGGGTATTTTTAGGGCGTTACAACTCTCCCCCACTTAATAAAATTTCGTCCTCGAAATTACCTTAGTCAAATACCATGAAGCATCGCAGAAGATCGTTTCTCACTTTCCCAAGTGGCCTCTCTTCTTCTGCCTCAGTGGTTTCCTCCACGACTTCGACCAGCGCACTGCCTTGTCTCGTAACCTTCACTTCACGAGCCAAAATCTTTACTGGTTGTTCTTCATACGCAATCCTATTCAAATTTCAATTGGCCTCCGAAGAGACCACATGTGATGGGTCCGACGGTACTCCGTAGTACGGACACATGAAATACATTATGGATCTTTCCAAGTCCCGAGGTACGTTAATCTATATGCCACTGACCACTTTTCGATTACTCATAGGGGCCAATAAATCTAGGCCTAACTTGCCTTTTCCCAAATCTCATCACCTTCTCCAAGGCGATACTTTCAAAACACTTTTTCGCCGATCTCATATCGACATCTTTTCTTTTCATGCTCTACATATGATTTCGCCTTCATCAAGGCCACCTTCAATCTTTCTAATCATTTTCACTTTTCTTCCGCCCTTGTATCAAGCTCCAGGCCAATCACTTCTTTTCACTAATTCGTCCAACACAATCCAAGTGTTCTACATTTTCTCCCATATATAAAGCCTCATAAGGTGCCATTCCAATACTGATCAGAAACCGGCTAGCTGTGCCACTAACCAACTAAAAGCTAATGTGTCGATCCCAATCTCACCCTCAAGGTCGATCACACAACTCCTTAACATATCTTCCAGAATCTGGATCACTCTCTCAGATTGTCCATCCGTTTGTGGGTGGAACGCTGTACTGAAATTCAGTTGAGTGCCCAAGGCCTCTTGCAATTTTCTCCAAAATATCGAAGTAAACCTCGGATCTCGATCCAAATAATGGATACAGAACCCAAACGAACTATTTTCCTTGATATACAGCCTCCTAGCTTGTCAAGTGAATGAATAGCCTGGGCTTCTCACCGGTAGGAAGTGAGCCGACTTGGTCAATCTGGCCTACTACCACCCAAACCGGAGTCATGCCTCCTTGTCAATGGTAACCCAACCACAAAAATTCATGGTGACTTTGGCCCCATTTCCACTCGTATTCCGATAAGCCGTAATAATCCCGAAGGAACTTGATGCTCGCTCTTTACTTTGACACACCAAACTCTTGGTTACAAATTCCTCACACATCTCTTTCATTCCGACCACCGTAATGACATTTTTAAATCTCGATACATTCCAGGCTATCGATGGATAGCAAAGATCCACTATGTGCTCCTTCAAGTATGGATTTCTCAAATCATTACACCAAGTACACAAACCCCGATCCTTATATCACAAAACTCCATTTTCGCTCACCCGTGAACTCCGCTTACCATTTCCAATCCGATTTATCAGGGCAACAATTTTTCATCTTTCTTTATGCCTCTAGCACTCGACCTTCAACAAATTTCTGCCTCGCTATCAACTTTGCCACCACAAAGCATCATCATTACATAATAACAACAAATGGGCATTCAACGCCGGCCGTCAGACGACTCTCTACTCAAAGCTGCCATTAATTACATTGGCTTTTTCCCAGATAATCAATCACGTTAGCCATAATCTTTATCATTCGTATCATCTCGTTGTCTCAAGTTAAGCTCTCGCTACGTAGGGCAAATACTTAAACTCTTATGATCGTTGCATGAAACACTTCTCTCCATACAAATAATGTCTCCAAATTTTCAAATAAGAAATACACTAAGGCTAATTCCAAATCGTATGTAGGTTAAGTTCTTTCACGCGCTTCAACTCCAGTGCCTCAAGCACAGCTACCACCTTACCTCTTGCATTATGACACATCCAAGTCCATTTCAGCTTGTACTTATCACTAAAAAACTGCCATATTCTACCAAGCAGGCGTCGGGCCGAGTAAGAACCTGAGCCCTGCTAAGAATGTTTTCAACTTATCAAAACTTTTGACATTTTTCTACTCCATTCATACTTTTACATTTTTTCTCGAGCAATCTCGCATCTGGGTCGCAACATAGAAAAACCCTTAATCGACCCTTCTCAGAGTATCCTCGCAAATCCTGTGAAACTACATCAGTAACATTTCGTGGCTTCCATTCAACAACCACTTCTATTTTCTTCGATCTACTCGCATTCCTTCTTCGAAGGTTAAACGCCCGTACAGCACACTCCTATTCTTCCAAAACTCACACTTGCTCAGGCCAAGATATAATCGCTCTTTCTCAAAGTCTCTAACACTTACTAAGGTGTAAATGCCATGACTTTCCCGATCTTTGAATACACGTTAACGCCGCCTATAAACACTACGACAAACCCGATCCACGATCTGGGGCCTAAACACGATTCATTAGGTCCACAAAAAGCCACTGAGCATTTTGGAAGTCGAATCCAAAATCCATATTATAAGGAATTCATAATGTCCATATCAAGGCCCTAAACGCCTTCTTATAATATCGGCATCTTTAATTCTCAATTGATGGTACCCACATCGCAAGTCAATCTTCGAAAGATATCAAGACCTTTAACTGCAAAACAAATCATCAATTCCGGTAACGATACTCTATTCTTTATCAAGTAACTTTGCCAGTCAGTTCAGAATCGCACACATAGCCGGGCGTAAAACATCTTCTTTTAACAAAAGCACGGGAGCTCCCCATGGTGATACACTTGGTCGAATAAAACCCTTTTTCTAAAGAATTCTTGCAATCGCGCACTTCAATTCCTTTAAATTTAAGTGGGAGCCATTCGCATTTGCAATGGATGCTTGCAGACTCCGGTACAACGTCAATAGCAAACTCAATCTCCCTATGTGGGGGCAATCCTGGTAACTCTTCCGGAAACACGTCCATAAAGTCACTAACAGTAGGGATATCGGATACACTAGGCCTTGCCTTTACCGTATCAATCACATGTCAAGTAGGCTTTCATTAATCCTTTCCGCACTACTGTTCTAGCAAAGCACGCTGATATCACATTAGATAGGTGATTTGACCTCTCACCCATGAAAGTTACTTCATTGTCTTCATTCGTGTTCTTAAGGTTACTCTTTTCATTCTATTAATCGACTATTGCTTGGATGTCGACAACCAACCCATCCCCCACACGCATCAAACTCCCGAAGGATAACCTTTCAATCAAATCTCCTAAAATTCATACTCGTGATTTTGATAGTAGACAATCTCTATACACTATGTTCAGCTACCAACACTATGGCCGAGCGGGTTCACACCAAGATGTCATACTCGGTTTCACTTCTGTGAATTTACCCAAGTTGGGTATGTTTGGCAAATATATGAGTGGCTGAACCGAGGTCAATCAATGCATGTACAACAAAGATATCAAAAGATTTGAAAATTACTACCATCACATCCGAGCGCTCTGGGTGATCTTCCACCGCTTTCATTGCATATGCTCTAGCCGAGCACCCACCATCTTGCCTACCCCAAAGCTCATTGTGTCCCTTGTCTCTTAACACTCTGATGCAACACTCTTCTCTTGCCTTTGTACCACTAAAGCCGTGCACTCCCCAAATCCGGTGGTGCGAATGAACGAGCTCTGCAATCTCGTCTATGCTCCGGGATCCACACAAATCAAACAAGCACTTGTAAGTCTCCAACATTCTCCCTTATGATTCCCTCCCACAATGGGAGCGTTTGGGAGCTACCGGGTCCCTCCGTAAGCACCTCCCCGTGTACTTGCAACCGACTGCCGGGTAGAGTAGTATTCTACCTCCTGAGCCCGAATCGTAGCCGATTGAACCCCGTGGTCCCCGTCGACTTTTCCCTCACAAGTCGCTGAACTGATTTCACTGTGATTTTCTTCTCGTCTTTTACCTTTTCTCTTTTCCTTTACTTTTTTTTCACATTCAATGCACATTTCATAATTTTTGGGAGAAATCTCATGGAAAACAAGCCGTGATACGCTCGACATGGTCATTAAGGCCGCTCTTTCTCAAACCTACGACACTTTCTTCCTCACTCACAAGTATCTCAGAGCATACTAAGCCAACCGTGAATCTCCTTCTCGATATTCTCGTGACACCATTTGTCTTTGTCTCGTATTATGAAACTCTCTTCTCATGTTAGCCAAATAGTATGCACTCCATAATGCTTCTTTAATTCATCCAAGAAGAACTTCCATGTAATAATTTCTAGCAGTACCTTGGTCATAGTAGAAACTCACCACCGATAAGCCTCATCTCCGTAGTAATGAGGTCGCACATTCAAATTCTCTCTTCACCAGGCACATTTGCACAGCGATTCGTCGGCTCCTCTCGAGCCAATTTTCCGCCATGGCTCATCCTCTTTCTTTCCCATAAACCCACAAAGTCGACACACTTCGCCATTCTCTCAATGACCTGATCAAAGTTGTGGAGCAATTGTACTGGGTTGCCCTACTTTGCAATGCCTGAGCTAACTACTAGAGGATACCTATGCAGACTCCCCGCCACTTGTTCTCGTTCATTCATCGTGGGGTACCGGGATGCTTGCCCACCTTCCACACTGTACAGACTGCTCGGGCGAGTCTCCGGTCATCCTCGACCCTAAGGGAAGTCAACCCGTCCATGCTTATCCTATTAAGACCGCAAGATTCGAAGGCCTGTAGTCATGTCATCCTTATAGTAAATGAAATGCATGTTATACACAATTTCAAAATCCGCCATAAACAATTTCAAAATCATCTTGTGAACCACAAACCTAGTTCGATACCACAATAAAGATGTGGGACCTTTCCCGGCCCGACCCATTTTGGCGGATCCGAACCGAGTCCGGGATGCCCTGTTATCACTCAATCACTCAAAATCATATCTTTGCGGAAGCGATTTCAAAGTTGGGCAAGCTCATAAACATTTAACAAAATACATTTATAATGAAGGCATTCAAGCCTTTTCAAAATGATTAAAAAAAAAATAGATGTTTAGAGTTCAAATTGTTTTTTTTTTTACAAAATATCAATATCCAAAAGAAAACATGGAATGAATGTACATGTCGGAGCATACTCCGAAATTTCCTTCTTTATGACTCGACGCTCCTCGATCTTGGGTCCGCTTTCGATCACTATCTATCACTGCACTGCAGATATGTAACAATACGCCAAGCATTTTCATGCTTAGTGGCTCCATACAAATCCATTCTCGCCTTGCTTAAATCAAATCATGCAATTTAACAATTCAAACTTTCAAATCTTTATGGATGATCAAATGCAAATACAATACATATAATTTGTTTTATATATTAAATCGCTTATGGTTCATCGATCATCCCAAAATACACTTTCATATTCAATATTTCACATAATCTCAAATCAATTCAATTATGCTCTCACAAATTCAATTCGCTATGCAATTCAATTCGCTCTGCAAATCAATTCGCTTATGCAAATCAATTCAGCCAGGTAAACTGTAATCCAGTTATGCTAATCAATTTAAGCATGCTCTTAACTAATTTAACCTATATGTCTTCGAGTATACAGGATATTAGAGTCACGGTGACGGTCCCGCTCGTCATAGTCTAAGATAAAACGGTTTTATAACACAGTACGGTCCCGCTGGGCTGCTGACTGGTTATAACAATCAATTAGTGAACACTACTGATATGGTCCCGCTAGGCTACTGGTCGGAGTGACACATCGATACAATCATTTGTAGTAATCGCTATTTTCAATCTCCTATCGTATACCACCCATCCCAATACGAACTAAACGGTTAACATTCTAATATATGCTTCAAATCTTTTATAGCAAAGTACAAGATAATATGTACATTTGTATAAAATAGTTCACTTTCAATAGTCATGCAGCTTTTCTTTATGCAAACATTTTACAATCAATTCCTTCAACCATTTAAACACCAATATGCTTTTCTTGTTTATTAAGAACAAGCATTTAGTTATTTAAACGACAAAATGAACAAATATGCAAAAACTTGAAACGAGGAATAGAAGTCGGAACAAACCCAAAATTCTTGCACTTTGATTCCAATCCTGGGAATCTCAATCTCGCTTATTTCTTCCTCCTCACTTCCTATCCCAAAACCATTAAAGAACAATATTATTCGTGGAGTACTATAGTGTAGTTTCGTTAGGATTGATTTTTTCGGAGTTTAATATGAGTTCCAATTTTAATGCTTATATATAGATGGATTCCTGACTCAATGGATTTTATATAGCACAACACCCAAAATGGAGTTCTGACGAAGGAGTTATGACCTTCAAGCTGGGAGGTCATACGGTATCGCACCCAAATGAAGCCGATTCAACCGACCGAGCTGACCTGACCTGGGCAACCCTTCGCTCTGACACCTCAGTCTGACATCTTCATCATCCTCAGGAAGAACAGAATTCCCTTCACTAAATGGGCTTCCATGAAGTTCCAAGCAACATCCGAAACGGAGTTCGGACGAAGGAGTTATGACCTTCCGACGTTGGAGGTCATACGTAGTCACACCTAGCCGTCGGCCCTAACCGACTGCTGGCCTGACCCCTCGGTAAACTCAGTCTGACACCTCTGTTCGACACTTCTATCCTCCTCAGGCATAGCGAGAATGGATTCGACCAACGGCTTTCCATGTGGTACCCAAGCAACACCCAAAACTGAGTTCGGACGAAGGAGCTTGCTTACCTTCCGTTTCGGCGGCCATATCGTGAATACACCTCCCAAACAGCCGATTCGAACTCGACCGAGCTCCGAGCCGACCGTCTGAGCTTCGAGATCTGGCCGAGCTGACCTCCAGCAGCTGACCTCTCTACAAGTTGACCTCTACAGGCTGACCCTCCCCGCCGACCTCTGGCCAGCCGACCTCGTGAAAAGGACCATAACTCGTCTACGTATGTCCGACCGGTAAATTAAAGTTCTAACATCGTTTCATTGATGATGATGGCAATTTACTATAAGGACTCACTACCAACCTTCACTTCATACCCAAAATCAGTCACATGGTCCGTTTAGCCGACCAACCCGGCGTGAACTCGAATTCCGACCGCCGAGTCGAGCCGACCTCGCAAAAGGACCATAACTTGGCTCCACAGAGGTCCAAATTGAGAAATTTAAAAGCCTAGCATCAAGTTCATCGATGTGGCTACAATTCTACCGAAGGACTCACTACCAAATTCTTCTCTTTATTTTATTACCCAAAAACCAGCTCTAAGGTCCGCCGAGCGCACTCTACCACGGAAGCCTTCCCATGGTTTAAAACAGCAACCAAACATTCCCTATTGGGCACGACATAACCACCCACACAACCCTTAGGGTAGAAAATAACCAAAGTAAGAGAAGACCTACCTCTTGGAGTTTGTCGAAACTCCCCGATTCCGGTCTCTACTTGCAGCTCTCGTCACGAGGAAGGACTTTCCCTCTTGCTTCGCCGGAGACCTATGGTCCGATCATCGGAAAATCTAGAGAGAAGGTAGAGCCTCTCTCTCTCTAACTCTCCCTTTTTCTCTGCTTTTCTCCTTTCTTATGGATCACTCTTAATCGTGACTTAAAAAAGGAGGAAGCTTCCTCCCTCTTCCTACATGCCACATGCCCTTTTCTTTGATTTTTTTCTTCTTTTTTCTTTTATTTCTTTATATTTAAAGTTCCTATTTCTCTATTATTCTTCATTTTAAGTCTACTATTATTTTCCCCTCGCTTTCATTTAGGTATTTCTCCTAATTTCAATATAGATATATAAACTTACTTACAATTGACCCTTAGGTCCCCATTTTACAATTTTATATTTTCTTTTTTCACTCGGTTTATTTCCATTCAATAATCATTTAATCAATATTCATCTAACACCTTCTAAAAATAGACTCCAAGTTGGCCCAATTATACCCTAATATATAATACTTTATTATAAAAATTTAGGGTATTTTTGGGGCGTTACACATGTGATGGTGACAAAGTCACCTGGCTCACATGTACCCATGACACATGTCGCATGACAGTACTGAAAAGGATTAGACGAATGACTTAGATTAAGTCATCAAAAAGGCCCTTTAAGTCAATAGTTAAAACGATAAGGATGAAATTATTGAAAAGAAAATAATAAGAGACAAAGACATTCCTCCACTTGTTTTTGCTGGAAACGTGTAGTAGGTGTGGTTAACCGCTTGCAGAGAAAGAGCGACTTATTCATAGGATTTCCTGCTTCTGACAATGGGTTTTCTTCTGCCATAGCTAAAGTTGTTCTTATGCGGCAAGGGCTACGTTTGACACCGATTCTCTATGGAGTTCTCGACAACTCCAAGAGGTAGGATCTCTTTCCTACTTTGTTTATTCTTCGCTAAGAGCCATTTTAATGGATGGACTTGTCGAGCCTCGAATGATCGTGTTTTCTTGGCTTTCAAAATCTTTGAACCGAGGAAGAAAAACTCATTAGGTGGCCTTAAATGCTGGGCGACCCTAGGTACTACGCTCACGTGGTATGTTGTGTGATTTTGTGTTGTCATGATTCAAAATGAATTACTGATTGTTATTAGCCCATGTGAGCTAATTTCTTGGGTGTTATTGATCAGAATTAAATAACATGAATTATGTGAATTTAATTTTGTTAATATATACATGTAAAATATATTAGCATGAATTGTGTGGAAATGACATAATGTATTCCATATGCACCAGGGCACCCTAGATGGTAGGTATGAGGCATGAGCATTAAAAGAAAATTAAATGAAACTGCTAGAAAGGAATTTCAAGGAAGATTTTCCGAAGAATTGCCTTAGAGAGTTGTCCAACAGTTCATCTCAGAGGCTGACCCATGACTATTTCGGAGAATTACCCAGCAATTCACCTCGGAGGGTTATCCAATATATTTACTGAAATTCGGTAGTAAGTTTTCGAGAACAAAAACCTTTGTTTTGAAAATTGTATTTTTGCTTGTATTTGATTTCTAGGCATGTTTTAGGAGTCGGTGAGGACTGAGACATGGATTAGGCATGTGACATTCAAGTAGGATCATGTATTTGCTTGAGTGTGTTTGCTTGCCATGACATAGCACTTCTAGTGGAGAGTAACCCATGTAGGAGATTATCACTACTAGGCATCGCTCACCCCGTCGAGGGATTATTATTTCAAGTAATGTGGAGTGTACAGGATGACTGGGTGCTCACTAGAGGTCAGAGCTTTAGAAGAAAGCCGATTGTGGTTTTGACATTTTCTCTTTTCTTTTGTAAAACATGTATTAGAACTCTAACTTTTGATATATGTTTTGGTTAAGAGTAATGTAATAACTCTTGAATTATTGTTATATAGTTGATGTATTTTTTATGAGTATTGATTTATGGGCTCAAGCGGCCATTTTTACTCATGTATAGGTCTCATAATATGAGATACACCTGGGCAGTTGATCGGGTTGTCAATCTAGACACTCGGGATTTAGGGCGTCAAATAAGGGCCAAACTATCGCGACCGTGAACTTAACGTAATGTAGTGTCACTGATTCAGCCCAACGGGACAATATCTAGAGTCACTGGGAAAATCCCGGTTAGTTTTCCCCAATCCACAAACTGCTAGTAATTCGATAGTGAATAGTAACTTTCAGCGGAAATACCCGACAAAACTCTGATACAAAATAATGACAGCTAAAGCAGAAAATAATACCAAATAAAGAACACTAGAAATTTACGAGGTCTCTAAGAATAGCTCACGCCCTGCGAACACCCCACTAATGAAAGAGAAAATACAAACTTAAGACCACAAATCACTTCCCAAGAAATTGAAGAAAAGAAATACCTCGAAAACACCAAATACCACAAATAAATTCTAAGTTTTGGGAAAGTGCGTGGATTTATAATAGATAGAATCCCCTTTATGTAGAAGGATGGGAGGCAAATCCCTTACATCTAACCGATGTGGGATTGCTTATTGCCAAAAAGCAACAAATCTCCACCTTGACAAATGTTTAATCCCATCTCAAACTTTCTTCAACAAAAGCCGCAACGCTCCAAATGCGCCTTCTCAACGACGTAATCAAACTTTTGCAATGTTGATCAAGTCTAAACAATGATCGACTCTGATCATTGGTCACCACCTTAGTTAACATATCCGCGTGATCATCATCGCCTTGATCTTCCGAACTAAGACTCCACCTTCTTCAACAATGATTTCCCACACAAAATGATACCTCACATCAATATGCTTCTGGGTCTGGGTGGCATGATAAACTTGGTTCTTTGCTAAATGAATAACGTCTCGGGCTATCACAAAACATCAGAACCTCGTTTCTCGACCAACTCCCCAAATCATCAAGCAAACCTCGTGAGCCATATCGCTTCCTTAATCGTTTCTGGCCACACCGCCATATACCGCTCCGTCGTATTCAGGCCATCGTAGACTCGTAAAGTAGACTTCCAACTAACCGTGCTTTCGCAAGAGTAAACACATAACCGTGAAGTTGATCTACGCTTATCAAGATCACCAAGATAACCCAACGCGTGATTCAACTACATGCGCAATCCAACCATATATCATCCTTCTCAATTATCAAACCAACATCTAAGGTTTTCGAATGTACCTTAGAATCCATATTTCTACTCGCTTACAATGTACCTTCAGATTGCGTATGTACCTCACAAATCCCAACCGCATGTGAATGCCGTGCCTCATTAATAATTCATAAGATAAGCATCAAACTAACACCGATCATTTGAATAAGGAACCTTCGACATATATTCCTCGTTCCTCTTCCTGCCTTCTGATAATCGCGGAAGCACCTCACTAAGCTTCTAAATGAGGAGCAAGTGGGGTACTTATTGTGTTTGGTCTTCCTGCATACTAAAGCGTTGTAGTACCTTCTTCAAATACTGCTTCTGAGTTAAACAAAGTGTGCCCCTCTGTCTGTCTCTCGCTATTTCCATGCCGAGAATCTTCTCGGCCACCCGCATCTTTCTATTTCAAACTCCTTTTGCTCGCTTGAGCCTTCAATCGGCATATTCTTGATTCCTTGATGCTATCAACATGTCATCAACATACAAGAGAAGGTATATGAAAGATCCATCCCGTAGCTTTTGCGGTGGAAATACACGCGCTGATCAAAATTAAGCCCGTGTAGTTCCGCCTATCATGAATTGATCAAATCGCTTATACTAATCGCTTGGCGAATGGGCTTCAAACCATATAACGACATTTGTTCAATTTACAAACCCAATTTTCTTTTCCCCAAAGAATCTTGAAACCATATGGTCAGAAGTTATAGATTTCCTCCAAATCACCATGTAAGCAATGCCGCTCTTCACGCCCATTTGAACTAGTTCCATATTAAACCTGCGGCTACCAAGGCTAACAAAAAATACCTAAGTGGAGGAATGTTTCTACAACAGTGAGAAAACAAGCCTCATTGTAGTTACACCCCTCCTTCGAGCATAGCCTTTAGCTACCGCTACTTGCAAATAACGTCATTTTGTTGAAATCCTTCTTCGAAAGTACATAAACCTATTTCAATTTCCTTTCTTTCCCTTTGCAGTCTAGCTAAATTAAGCGTGATTCTTTCACATAAAAGTGGACTCCATTTCTTCATCCATGGCTTCCACTTTTCTTTATCCCACTACTATTTCTTCAAGAAAAGTATGAGGTATACCTTCTTCTACTCACTGAAATGCATAAGCCACTCATATCTTCAAACCGAGCAAAGCCTCCTAATCTCTTCGCCTTCCTCGATGGCAATTGGTAACTCGTTGTCGAGGTTCTTCATTTGAAACCTCTTCCTCTCCAACATCCGCTCTATGATCCGTCCGTTGTCTTCAATCGGTTTAGTCAAGTCGTCTGAAAACTCCACATGTTTCGAGTACCTCCACCGCGATGCCTTCCTCTAGTAATAAAGTGTTCTCTGACACTTTACCATCTGTTGTTACCTTCTTCAACATGGCAGATTCATCAAAAGTAACATCCCTGCTAGAAATAATTTTCTTCGAAGATAGACACCAGAGTCGGTATCCCTTGACACCGAGGGTAACTCCCATAAACAATGCCTTTTTAGCCCTTGGATCCAACTTAGATTCCTTTACATGATAATAAGCAATGGAACCAAACACATGTAAAGTATAATAATCATTTATAGGTTTTCCAGACCATACCTCCAAGGGTGTTTTGCTATTTAGTGCGTACCGATGGCGTAGACGGTTAATGAGATGACTTGCACACATACAATACCTCAACAGAACCCAGCGTTGCCCAAACCAGGCATTGACAACATACAATCGAACTTTCAAGCAAGGTTCGATTCATGCGTTCGCCACCCCATTCTCACATGTGTAATTCTGTCGCAAAGTGCCAGATATGCTCTTCTTTTCATGTAATATCAAAATTGATCATTTCGATATTCTCATTCTTATCGACGGAGTACTTTTAATCTTCCTCCCCGTCCTGCTCTCCACTATTTTCTTCCATACAAGAAATAAGTTTCAAACTCCCTCACTTTGATTTCTCGCAGATATACACCCAAACTCTTCCTGAAAAGTCATCAACAAACGTAACAAAGTAACGTTTACTCCTCCCAAGGCCGCCTTGGTCGGGTCCCCATACGCTCGTGTGAATATAAGAATATACCTTCGAGATATGGATTGCGTGTCAACCAATCTCTCTTGCTTTCCCTGCAACACATTATCAAGCCAGAAAAATCTAGCTTGCAAGTCTTTGCACCTTCAATAATCCTTGCATAGCCAACGTTTGCAAAGATTTCTCTCCAACATGTCCAAGTCTCATATGCCATAACCTGACATCTCAACCCACTTTGTCCGCTTCCGACATCACTGCTCCTACTCACTGTGCCGCCTTGATAAAGGTACAGTTGAGCTCCCGATACCTTTCATCACCACAAGTGCTCCCCTTAAAACAACTAATCCCATTTTGCATAATGATACAAAATCTTTTGATTCCAAGGTTCCCAAAGAAATGAGATTCTTTTCAAGTTTCTGAATGTACCGAACATCCGTCGCTGACTGTCGACTCCATCATGATTCTTCAAACTCCATTGAACCGATCCTAGCTATCTTTCATAAGGTTGATTAAGCTCCGTATGAACAACACCACCCACTGTCTCAGAAAGTCAAGAACCACTCCTTCTAAACACATACGGGAACGAAGCAGGCCGAATCACACAACCATTCATCAAGATTAGTCACTCCATGACACACAAGCCAAATAAAAATTTGACTTCATCATCTTCAAATTCACACATGCTTCCGTATGCACCCTTTCCTTTCTTTTTATGCAGCCTTCACAATCTTTTTCTTCCAATGCCCTTTCGTGACAAAAGGCAATATCCATCTCTCTCAAGTTTGCCTTTCGACCGAGATCTCCCTTCTCCCCGGCTCGGCCTCTATCACGACCCCAACAATGTGGGCTTCACTAGCCAGTCTCCGTGTTCTAATTCATCCTCTTTTCCGATCTCTCATTAGAATACGTAGCAAGAGTTACTTTTGGGCAGCCATTTCGCTTCCTTCCCATCAACATACTAACAAGTATGCTCATATTCATCGTAAGTGGGAAAGCCAACAATATCAAAGCCTTATCAACATTACTTACTTTCTCATCTAGATCACAAATCGCTTACTAATGAATCAAATCGTGATGTGATCATTCATAGTGGTACTGCTTTATAACGTAGCTTTTATACCTTCTCGTTCTCGTATGTGAGCTTGTTCTCCCAGGCTCTTCTTCATGAACTTGTCTTCCATCTCCTTCCACAACTTGCTTGCGTGCATATCTCTCTCTTATGGAACTGATATTTCAGCCCTGGAGAGACACAATCGAATCGTACTCACATGCTAAACGATCGATTCTCTTTGGCCCAATCTTTCCTATCAACATCTTCGGTCCGCTCTTTCAAAGGCAACATCGCTTCCCCCGTTGGAAAAGAACATCCCGCACCTCACACTCCACACGCCAAAGTTATCAGTGCCAACAAATTCTCCACATCACCGAGATAATACCATTGATCTTGATATAATCCTTCTGCAGGTAGGTCGATGGTGCATTCGATCCGGGATCTTTACATTTCACAACAACAATACTTCACCATAATGTCGCAACATCTTATCAGAATCTTCATGTGGGAAGATCGTATTAAAGTCGCAACCACGTGAGCATACCCGTAAACTATAGAGCAAAATGCCAAAAGCTCAAAGTGGGAACTTTATGATGCAAGATCGATAACACCGCAACCACATAGCATACTCGCCGAACTCGGTTCTCGATACCAATTGCTGAAAATCCAAGTTAGTTTTCTCCCAAAATTAACAAATGTTACTATAATAATCCGACCGTGAATAGTAACTTTCAAATTTAAATATCCCAGCAGAAACTCACAAAATAATGACACTTAAAGCAGTAAAAATAATACCAAATAAAGATCACTTAAATTTACGAGGCTCGACAATAGCCTACTCCCTGCCCCGAACAACTCCCACTAAATGAAAGCAGAAAATACAAACTTAAGATCCACAACCACTTCCTACAAATGAGTGAAGTTGAAACACCCAAACAATCTGCAATACTCAGCACAAATAAACTGGTTTGTGGAGAGGCGCGATTTATAATAGACGTGGGATCCCTTTTGAGGCAGAGATGGGCTGATGGAGCAAACTCACATCTAACCGATGTGGATTAAGTTTTTATTTTTCTCAAAAGCAACAGAGTGCCTACCAAATGATTTAATCAAATAATGTCACGTGACCGTACTGTGGTTATAAAAACCTTTTTCATACCGGGTTTCATGTTCTTGGGCAGTGGAACCATGCCATGATTCCGTTATCCCGCCACCGAAAGCCATTACAAATTCTTCGTTTGAGGGCAAAATGATAAAACATTATGAAATAGTTACACTGAGCTGAATGAGTTACAGAGCATGAAAGTGCATATTTGGAATGATCAATAAATTAAATGAATGTATTTGAAATGAAATATATGATATATATATATATATATATACGTATTATATCAGACATTGATCATTCAAAAAAGGTTCAACTATCAGTTTTTAGAAAGTCATGATTTGTGTGAAAATAAACGGTTATAAAAACTGTGATAGAATCACTTAAACATGAATACGCCACATGTTTGCTACCACGCTTCGCGCACGGTCTAACATGTGCAAAAGAAAAGACCGTACAAGCGCTAAGTCATCTTCAAAAAGTCACTGAAAGAAAAATAAAGATCCGACTACGATACATGAAAAACTCATGATTGCGCTGATACTTTTTTGTATTAAACCGTGCGCTGCGAAATCAACCTACAACGCTTCAGAATGCTTTTATATCAAAACGGTTTATAGTGCTGAAATGTATAAAAGGTGGGAAATTGAGCAAAATAGTACAGTAATGTGTTTCATATTGAATGGAAATGTGTATTGAGAACAAAAAGATGGGTTCCCTTTAAGTTAATGATAAATGCTATTTTAATAAGGAGACTATTTCACAAATGAGCATTTGAAATGTGTTTTATTAAAAAAAAAAAAAAATTGTATTTGGATTCGTAAAAAAGAGGACCGTGTCCCATATCCGATTCGGCCTCCGAGCGGGGTCGAGTACGGGAGTGTGAGCCCCTCACAATAATAGGGTATTTAGTTTAAAGGGGTCATTATTATGTAAAATAATAACAGTTGAAATCATAAAGGATTATATGAGTAAGGGTTCAATTCCAAAATCATAAACATTAAACTTATAGGAATTGGGTACACTGAGTGTAATATGAAAATAAAAATTAAAATCAAAGCTTCACATTAATCATCAAGAAATATATATATAAGTTGCAACATTACACTGATGGTAAGTGTAAGTTTTAACAAGCGGGTATTTTAAAATAGCAGCTTAAAGGCATCAATTAGAGGATCATTCATATATATATATATATATATATATATATATATATATATATATATGTGGTAATAAAAGTGAAAAGCTTGTCTTTAAAAATAAAAAAAACAGTGAAATGCTTGTGAGCTTCATCAAAATTTAAATTTGATTTGAGGTGATTGACATCAATGTTTTAAAAATTGGTCAGATCAGTTCAACCGTCTATCGGCCAGTTTTCCGATCCAATTCACTCTCAAGAACCGTTTTAGTTCAAACCATGATTAAACCGTTCGATTATGGGTGAACCGAACAGTTCAATCCCACCTCACTTTCAAGGACAACAACGTCTTTTCCAAGGCACAAAAGGACGCCCACGTCTTTTCTAGCACATCAATAGCATTGCAGCTCCCATCACTTTTTTCATTTGTGTGGCCGAAACTTATCGCGCTTAATGGATTAACTATTTTAGAGTCACTCTCACCCTATATAACTATCCGATGTGGGATTCATTGAACACCTTGAGATCTACCAATGATATTTGTAAACAAAGTTTGTATGTTGTTCCAAAATTACATTAGAGGAAAATCAAACCCATGGGTCTTCAAAAAAGCTGAGGGCCTGAGGCCTGTTTCTGAGCCTTGTTCCTGACGAGCCAGATTGGCCTCGACTGGGCTGGTCCGATCTTATGCGCTCGCGCCCGCCCATGCGCCCCTACCCAAATTTCTACCAGGCTTATCTGTGTTCCCTCGTCGTATGCCTGGTCCATAAACACGCCCTTGCCCGCCTTTTGCAGCCCCCACGATGTCTTACCTCCTATTCCTACAAGTATCGTCAGGAATACATTTTATGTAATCCTCTATTTATAATTTTTATTTCATAGTGTTTTTATTATATGTGTTCTCAAATATATATATAATTTTAACTTGGTGGAGGAAAGGGTTAAAAAAAATCGATTTTAATTATCGTATTTCATGAAGCTTGTCATTTTGGGCCCATCAGCCCGGGCCATCATGGGCCCCACTGGGTTCGCCTACAGCCCACTCACCAGACCAACCAGCCCGGGTCCCCCCATAAGGTCAATGGGCTGCATCGCAGGCCTTAAAATATGCGGCGAACTGACTCGCACTCGAACCGGTGCCCGCTTTGTTCTCATTCATTCCGTTCGGCTACCCAACCTACTGGCACTTCTAATCAAACCTCTTTATATTATTAGACGGAAAAAGCAAAGAGAAGCAACATAGTCTTCATAATCCATTAAGTATTATGTATATCATAAATATAATAATAATAATAATAATAATAATAATTAGATATACTACTTTAATAAAATTATATATATATATATATATATATATATCATAAATATTTTATTTAATAAAATTAAAAATATCAATATATATTTATATGAAATATATTTATCTTTAATTTTTAAATATATTTTAAATATATATAATTATAAATTATATATTTATGATGTCATCAGTTCAATCGTAATTTAATCATCGATTCGACTATTGAATCTTGAATCGTTAATTTTTTCGATTCAATAACTAATCCGATTTTTAAAACATTGATTGACATTGACATTGTTTGGCTACCCCATTCATCATTAACGATCAGCTTTCATCCATACCTAATAATTTATTTCCCTACTTGTTGCCTTTTAAAAGCAATTGGGCTAAAAGTGTTTGACATCAATTTAAAAAAACGTAATCCATTGAAACCCTATAGTCTTTATCTCATTTTATTATCTTTTAACACAATTTCTTTAAAAAAGAGTGAATTTTTTTTTTTTTTTTATTATTATTGGTCTGTATCTCTCTATTCAATTTTTTTGTTTAATAAAATGATTTTTCTATAAAAATTTTGAACTAATATTATTTTTTTCGCATTGTCACCGTCTTATTATGATGTTTGTTTTATCATCGATTTATTACGTTATAATGTTTTTCATATTTTAAAAATGCTTTATTTTTTTTGAGAACAATTCAGATTAATAAAAGGAATTTGATCAATAAAAAATATCAAATTATAATCATTAATACGTTAAAAAACTACAATAATTGATATTCTATTTTATATATTATCAAATTTATAACATATAATACTAAGAACTTGGGTTTTTGTTTTATTTTTTATGATTTTTAGTATTTTATATCTTGAATCTACTCATTTATTACGGCCTTGAATCAATAACATTATTTGTCTTTGAAAGAAAAAAGAAAAAGCAATTGTGGTAATGAAAATGTCAGTGGTGACTCAAACACGCACACCCACACCAATCATCATTGTAAGCAGTAAGCAGTGACGTATAGGTACACTTTCCAGTGTGAACAACGCCCCACAAAACCAATGTTCTCCCCCCAGCAAAATCATTTTTCGCTTTGACTTTGAATTAAATAGTCATGTCCTTCTTCTTCTTCTGGAAGTACTTTGGACGTGGAGATCAAGAGAAATTCCAACCCACCTACGAAACTTCTGTCATTTGAATAATCTTTCCTTTATTTATAATGTTCTTATTTTCTTAAATGCTCAATTTTTTTTGACAACAAATGCCCAATTGAATTCCCAATTAGTTCCGAACAAAACTTGTATAGTATGTGAAAAAATACTATATATGACAACTGCCAAGCTAAATTCGAATTTTGAATTATTCAAACTAATTAAATTAGGAAATTCCAACTAATTATAAATTACCCAGGTTCAAGAAAAAAGAAAGCAATCCAGATTTAAAAAAAAAACATGAAATCTTAATATAAACCAAAAAGAAAAAAGAGTTATATAGATAAAAATTGATTAAAAAGGTTATTTTAAATGTACAATTGTAATGACCTTTGTATAATCTATGGCGTAGAAGGATCCATGGATCCAATAAAAATGAAGGGAAGTTTGTGGGTCTGAGGTTTGTTTAACAGAGTACAAAGCTTGTACGTCTGTCTCAAATATTGCATGCTAAGAAAAGAAAACAAGACATTTTCACATTTAGATTGAGGCTTGAGAACCTTCTATGCCGCTTGACGAAAACGCCAAATTCAAACAAGAATATTCTTGTTCCTTTTTCTATTGTATTTATTCCTAATTTGTGCTTAATCTGGTCAGATGAAATGATGCAATTAATATTTATAATAAGAGCGAAATGAACTCTGAGGGAAAATTAAACTTGCACGTGAGTGGATTCCATCTATATTTTAATATTTATTTGGTTTCTGCTTCGTAGAGTTACTATATATATATATATATGTAAAAATAGTTAATTTATTTTTAGAGATGTGGACCGTGTGATTGGTGCAAGAGAATGAACATTTCATAGCTTGTAGGAAAGGAAACTAGGCAGTATGTTTTTTTTTTTTTTTTAAATTTTATCATACTGTCATAACTGGGTCAGCATATATAACAAGCATATATAACATAGATGTTTTAAAGCTATAACACATTAAGACTATTCACCATATGAATTAAAATAGATCATAAAAATGAAGGATAAAAATTTATTATAAAACATAATTATATTCTTAAAACTCAAACTCAAAATCATTCATTAAGTTACTGGAAAGTTCATCCATTTCAATTAAATGTTTAGTGGTAAGGGTTAGGCTTCTTTGCACCTTAATTAAAGACGTCCATTTAATATGAATAGTTAGGGAGATGTAGTCAGTCAAATGACATGACATGCATTTTTATTTAAACGGGTTATAAATAAATATAAATGAAAAGTACTTTCCAAATAATTAGCTAGGACGAAGCTTCTTTTGATCCACAAGGGGCCGGGAAATATCATATAAATGCACCATGCCAATGCTATCCTCTCCTCACAAGTCTTCTCTCTTTTTAATTAGTGTACTACAAATTCAATTCCAATTCCATCCCTTTTTGTGTAGGCTTAGCCTTTCTCTCTCTCTCTCTCTCTCTCTCTCTACAAAGAAATTAACCACCCAGGCAGGATGTTCGAGTTTAGCCTCATACTTTCACCATTTATCTTCTTCTTCTTCAGTACCCTTTCCCTGCTTTTCTTCCTCTTCTTCCTGAATCGGACGACGAAACCAGCATCATCTTCACCAGTACTTCCTCCTCCTCCTTCCCTCAAGATCAAATCTTACCCAATCATTGGCTCCTCTTTGGAAATCTTCGCCAATCTACACCGACGTATACAGTGGACATCTGATCTTATTAGAGCTTCGCCCACCGCCACCGTCGTCATCCACCGCTCTCTGGGCGGGCGCATCGTCCTCACTGGCAACCCCTCCAATGTCCAGCACATCCTCAAGACCCACTTCCACAACTACCATAAAGGTCGCACCTTTACTACGAACCTAACTGATTTTCTCGGCGGCGGCATCTTCAACGCCGACGGCGACAACTGGAAGTTCCAGAGGCAGGTCTCCAGCCATGAATTCAACACCAAATCCCTTCGCAAATTCATTGAGACTGTCGTCGATACTGAGCTCTCCGACCGCCTCATCCCCATTTTAAGCACAGCTGCCGCCGACAACTCCGTTCTCGATTTCCAAGATATTCTCCAGAGATTCGCTTTCGATAACATCTGCAAGATCGCTTTCGGCTACGACCCAGCTTATCTATTGCCATCTCTCCCACAGTCGAAATTCGCAGTTGCTTTCGAGGAGGCAGCTCGAATCAGCAGCGAGAGGCTGGCTTCGGTTCTCCCTCTTGTGTGGAAGCTGAAACGGCTTCTGGTAGTAGGCTCCGAGAAGCGCCTCAAGCTTGCAGTCGCGGAGGTGCGTGAGTTCGCCAAGAATATCATAAGGGAGAAGAACGAAGAGCTAAATCACAAATCCTCCCTCGATTCCACGGACCTTTTATCCCGATTCTTGAGCTCCGGCCACTCAGACGATGACTTTGTCACTGATATCGTCATCAGCTTCATACTCGCCGGTCGGGACACCACCTCCGCAGCTCTGACATGGTTCTTCTGGTTACTCTTCAAGCACCCAGAAGTGGAAGACAAGATTCTAAATGAAATCAATGAAAAGTCCGAATCCCCGGTGTTCGATGAAGTGAAGGACATGGTCTACACACACGCCTCTCTCTGTGAGAGTATGCGATTCTACCCTCCCGTCCCCGCCGACAGCAAAGAGGCGGTGAGCGACGACGTGTTGCCGGACGGCACTGTGGTGAAGAAGGGCATGCGTGTGACATATCACCCCTACGCTATGGGGAGGTTGGAGGAACTGTGGGGATCAGACTGGCCGGATTTCCGACCGGAGAGGTGGCTACAGAGAGACCCAGTTTCCGGAAAATGGGGATTTGTGTCCAGGGATCCATACACCTACCCAGTGTTTCAGGCCGGGCCCAGAATTTGCTTGGGAAAGGAGATGGCTTTTCTGCAGATGAAGAGGGTGGTCGCCGGAGTCATGCGACGGTTCCGGGTGGTGCCGGTGACCAAGGACGGGGCCGAGCCCGTCTTCACGGCCGACTTAGCTGCCAAAATGAAAGGCGGTTTTCCGGTTAGGATTGTGGAAAGGGCTTGTAGCGAGTGATTGACGCCTAAGCCCCACGTCCGTGCAATCTTATCATCTTATGAATTGACGGTGGGAATCACTACCTGCTAGTTCTTTTGTTTTGAAGTTTACTTTTTTCTCCTTTATCATCCTACTTTTTTTCTCCTTGTAATAATATTGGTTTTAGACCTCCCTCATTAATAATTTATTATGCATTTAGGGCAATGAACCCATATTATTTAGGGGTAACTCATATGAATTGTGGTTACCATGGATTTTGGTTTTTGGTTCAGCATCTCACTCAGAAGGTCCAAACGGATCAAAGCCCAAAAGAGATCCAAATGTCCCTACACGAACATGCGATCCAGCTCAAAGTCCAAATTTCGTGGACATCTTAAATTCCCTTTCTAATTGCACACATCTTTAAGAAGCATGGTCTAATTGATTTCCTACTGATTCCTCATAACTTGAGAACATATCCTCCCACTAACCTCGTGACGAATCGCCTTAAGACGATCAACCGATCTGAGCAAGACTGACAACTCCTGCTATCCAAAAGGAAATGGCCGTCGCTAAAAGAAAGTCATTACCTCCCTTTATTTTGAACCAATCATCCACTTCCCATAAAAGCGTGATCATCATCCTTCATAAATAGCGTAAGGTCACGCTAAAAAGGTATGTGAAAATATACGCCCTCGCAAGATCGATGTTGCGGTGAACGCCTCAATCTCCTTAACTAACTTAAGATTCGAGAGTAGGTCGCACACCACCACCGGCCCCTGCTCGCTTCAGTTCGCGCTAGGATCATGCCCCATTGGATTCAGGACTCGAGAACTGAGAGACAACACGGTAATAATCTTATATTTCCTTTGGGCCGATTTTCTTTAATTTGGCCTCACCTAATACTAACTACAGTAATATCATATTTAAGAGGTCTCGTATCTTATTGGTTCGCCATCGGAAGTAACTTGCTTAACAGGTTAAAAAATGTCTTGTGTCACTATTTAATTAACCCCAAAAATTTTTTTTATTTAAAAAAAAATAAGTTTGATTCCAACCACTCTCTCTTTCCTCTCTCACCACATGTCACTATCTGATTGCCTCTCAAAAATTTTATTTAAAAAAAAAAAATCAGTTTTATCGTCATTCCTTTGTTCTCTCTCTCTTCTCTTTCACCTCCACCTTCGACTTCCGCCATTCTCTACCCTAATTATGAAATATGAAGATAGAAAAATGGCTCCCTGAGATAATTTCTTCCTCTTATTCTGCTTATTTCTCTCCCAGCTTTCTTCCTCTACTCTCATTACCCACCCTCTCTCCACCACTCTATCTTTTCCCACTCCTTAAACCCTAATCTTGATCTTAACCTCCCCTTAAATCCCAATCCCCCTCTAAACCCCATTCCCAATCTCTTCTTAATTTTTCTTTCATTCTCAAGTTCCTCACCTTCGATTGCCTTTCCTCCCTCTCTTGTTGCCTTTGCTCCCTTGCCGCAACTCACTATGATTGCGACATCGTCTACCTCCACATCTATGTTGACCATTCCTGCCACGTCGATGATGTCAACAAGTTGTTGGATCAAAAGTTGGATGAATCGCGTCGGATTCTTGAGTTTGTCGATGGGTTCGATTGGAAGTATGGGTAGAAAATGGTGCATTACAAAACTGGGAATGTGGGGTTGTAGGTGCAATGGTTAGAGGCATGGTAGCCCAGCTCCGATCATGAATTTGCGTTCGTTGTGGATGATGATTTAGAGCTTTCACCTTTATATTACAAGTTTTTGAGATCTTTGACTCACAATTATTACTACATTTGCTTCAATTTCAGTTCCTGCAACAATTTTTTTGAATCTTGGAAATTCAATCATTTGTTTGGGAGCTGTATTCGTCATTTTGGTGAGTTGATTTCATTGATGATTTTCGGTGTTGAGTTTGATATGAGATTGATTGAAAACATAAACAAGATTGATTTTGAAGTTTCCTTCAGAAATTTGGTTTTCTAAGAATAAAGTAGTCGTAATTTGATTGTAAAAGAATTTTTGATTTTGAAGATTCGTTGAATTTTAATTTATTCGGACAAAGGTATCATAATATGATTTTGATTAAGAATATAGATTTAAAGCTACAATTCTAAATTGATTGGAAAAAAGTGGTTTATTCTGAAGATTACTGAATATTTTGATATTCTTGAGAAATTGTGGAGAAGGTGGCAGAGACCTTCTCCATGTCGCTGAGGTAGCAACAAGGACTTTGCGGCAATGGTGGCGGAGGAGGAGAAGGTGTCGGTATTGGTGGAGAAGGAGAGAGGAGAGAGAGGTGGATATAAAAAACTAATTAAAAAAAAAAAATTTTTTTAGGACAATTAGATATTGACATATGGCCAGAGAGGAGAGGTAGGGAGTGAGGATCAAACAATTTTAAAAAAAAAAAAAAAATCATGAGAGCCAATTAGATAATGACATGTGGCCACATAAAATTATTTTAACTTCCTTAGCCGACTCCTATGCCTCCCAGACTAATAGTGATACGCACTTCAAACCTAAGATTATTCATAAAGAATCAAGAAGCACCACTTGTTAAGACGGGGTTAAATATGAATTATTTATGTGAATTACCCCTATTATTTAAAATGCTTAATAGAAGATATGAAGATATTACAATCATCTTTACACAAAACTTTTCACTGTATCCGATGACTGAACAAATTAACTTTTTCCACAAAATTAAACAGATATTCACATTGAGGTTGAGGAATGACTTGTTTCGGGTTGAGAAATGGACTTTTAATAGTAAAATTTGAAAAAACTTGTGTCAAATCCTATAAATTTTTTTTTGTGGGTCCAAGGAAACAAGTGCATCTTCATGGGCTTCTTCGCATTTAAAGCATTACCAGTTTGTTTCTGTTGTGATTTTTGTGAATATCTTTTTGAAACTCTGAATTAGATGATTTTGGACTTATTGGAAAACTTTAGAAGTCTATTATCAATCCATACAAAGGTTGGAGTCAAGTCTATTATCAATCCATACAAAAGGTTGGAGTCTTGTCTATAGCTGAAAAAATTAAAATACAGTAGCTGCTGTTGCATGTGGAATTTACCAAATTTTCATTGTTTTGCTCTGTTTTTGGTTCTATTCTGGTTTCTTCCATTAGCTACCAAAGAATTACCTACACAAAAGATGAGAATTTAGAATATTAGAACACTTATTTATATCTAAAAACTAGAAAATAACACATAAAACATAGGAATAGAATGAATAGTATGTGCTATTATTAAGTAAAAAATATTTTCATATTACTTATTTTTGAAAAATATAATTATGAATGTCAATATTGTGTTATCATTTCTATTTTCATCAAATTTTAATATTAAAATCTAATAAATATTATGTTTCACAAAGCTAAAATATTAATACAACTATATAAAAACAAATACATAATATTATAAATATTGAATTATATATTTAAAATTAATTTAAAAAATTTAAAAATATAAATTATATTTATGATCTTCAGCAGACTGTCGGTTCAATCATCGGTGAACCGTAAATTGACAATTTTTTCGATTCAGTCACTAGTTTGGTTGTTAAATCATTGGTCAAGATTATTTTTCTGACATGATGATCTTTTGGATTGTTGAAGACAATTTTTGAGGTGAGCACCTTCTTGAGGGACAGCCTTACAAAATAAATAATTGCCGTCTGCAAAAAAATGTGATAATCTTCGGGGCACCTTGAGCTCCGATGCAACCATGAATTAAACTCCTATCTTGAAGGTTTGTGATTGAACAAGAAAGCCCTTCTACACAAATTATAAAGAGGTATGTGTGAGAGTTTGAAGAATTTCAGTGTATTTGAATGTTGTACATGGGTTCTTTTATATTACAAACTTGATGATAAGAGAGAGAGAGAATTATCCGGTTGTTATAACAACCTGATAAGCTGAGAGACAGAATTATCTAGTTGTTACAACAACTTAACAACCCATCAAGTAATGAAGAAGAGCCTTATCATCTTGTTGTTAGAAGATGATTAGTTGATGTAGATGAGAATATCCGTAGGAATAGGTCTAACACCCCCGGGCAAGCCTATGGGCATCAAGAAGAGGCAGCTGCGAACAGAGATGCTGGAATTAAGTGATGGGCAATGGCTTGGTAAATAAATCAGCAAGCTGCATTGGTGAAGAAACAAAGTGAACTTGTATGTTACCATTTGCAACCTGTTCTCGGACGAAATGAAAATTGAGCTCTATGTGTTTTGTTCTAACATGAAAAATGGGATTAGAAGTGAGGTAAATGGCACCAATATTGTCAAAATTAATGGTTGTGGAAGATGGCATAAATCTAAGATCTTGAAGAAGGGACAAAAGCCATAAAAGTTCTTGGGTAGCATTGGCTATGGCCTTATACTCACTTTCAGTGCTAGAACGAGACACTCTGGATTGCTTCTTAGCCATCCAAGAGATTAATGAGTTGCCGAGAAAAATGCCTAGCCACTTGTTGATCTACGATCATCCAAATCTCCTCCCCAATCACTATCACTGTAACAGATTAATTCAAGACTCGAAATAGAGGGAAAGAACAAGCCTTTCGTTTTGGCGCCTTGGAGATACTGCAACAATCGCTTAAGAGCTTTCCAATGATCTTCACTTGGAGAGTGCATTAATTGACACAACTTATTGACACTATAGGCAATGTCTGCCCTTGTGATTTTTATATATTGTACAGCGCCAACATATTGACGATATTCTTCAGATTGAGCAATCGGTTCTCCTTAGTTTCGAATTAATGGTGGCTTTGTTGCAAGGGGGGTGTAACAGAATTTGGAATGAGATAGGCCCGTCTTGTGCAGTAGGTAAAAAATGTATTCATTCTGGTGAACTACAATGCCATCTTCATTTTTTTGTAGTTGAAGGCCAAGAAAATAGTGAAGGTTGCCAAGATCATGCATCGAGAATTCAACCTTCAATTTGGTAATGACATTGGAAACTAATTATATGTTTGAACCTGTAATAACCAAGTCATCAACATAAACAAGCACAAAAATAATATCAACCCCATCTCTGTGGTAAAATAACGAGTGATCTGCCTTTGAGCCAATAATGTCAACCACAGAAATTCTCCTACACAGCATGCAGGGAGTACCCCACCAGAAAATCCAAAAATCCAAATTCCTAATCCCGCCTATGCTACTTGGTTTCAAAAAGATCAGCTTTTACTAACTTGACTCTAATAGCATGTGAGAGTTTGAAGAATTTTAGTGTATATGAATACTGCACATGGGTTCTTTTATATTACAAACGTGATGATAAGAGAGAGAGAGAGTTATCTAGTTGTTATAATAACCCGATAAGTTGAGAGAGAGAATTATCTAGTTTTTACAACAACTTAACAACCCATCAAGTAATGAAGAAGAACCTTATCATCTTGTTGTTAGAAGGTGATTAGTTGATGTGTTATATATGTATAATCCATATATGTTGGTTAAAAATAAGTTTGAGACATATATTTTATAATATTTTAAGTGTAAGAATAATTACACTTTTGATGATCCTTTTAAGTGAAGAAGGTGCACTTCAGCATCTATTGTGTAAAGGAGTTATACATTTCAATCTTAGAAATAAAGGGATTTAAGCATTTGAATAAATCATGTTTAATAAGAGGATTAAAATATGAAATGTTACAAAGCTTATAGGTTGAGGAGAAGATATGAGTTTGTAACATTTGATAGCTAAATCTGTGTTTAATGTAGTACATTGAAAACTATGAATAAAGTTTGAAATGTTACAAAACTTATTAAGTTGAAACATAAGTTTATAACATTTGGAAGTAAGTAATCATGTTTAATGTGTTATACTATTAAACATATGAATAAAACATTAAATTGTTACAAAACTTATGAGGTTGAGGAAGATCATAAGTTTGTAACATTTGAGATTAAATATATGTTTAATGTGTGAATTAAACATATATTTATGTTTTCGAATGTTACAATTTCAAGAGATTAAGGATGACAAAGAGTCTTTGTAACCACTCTTTCAACCATTAGTGTTCTATAAAGTGTGACTTTTCTTCTTTGAAATCTTATGTAGAAAGGTGAAAAGGCTTGATCATTCCCAAGACTATTTCCATTCTACTTCCCTAAAGATTTCTTGAGATGGAGGAAATAGAGTCTTTGGACAAAGTTCTAAGAACTTTTTTAAGCCTTCTTGTATTCTTCTTCTTCTTATTTCAATTCTCAAAAGATTGTGAGTGCTTTTGTAATTTCAAGAGTTCATTATATAAAGTGAGATTAGAGTGTGTTTCCTTCCATTTATAGTAATAAATAATTTTCCAACAAACAAGACTCTATTACCTGGAAGACTATCAAGATGCTGAACGAGACCTTGTGTGGTTGGATCTTTTGATGTGTTTCCAATTTCACTAAGTGGTATTGAGATGGGAATTCCTTACCTCTAGACACTCAGATCTTCTAATGTGATCCTGCATAGCATCGTCACGAGAACCAAGGAAGATGACAATTTGAAGTAGTGGCAAAAGGAAGAAGAGGAGGAGGGACGAGAGAGCTCATATGTAGGGGTCATATTACGAATGCCTTATCGAGCTGTAGAGTATATGACCTTTACACCATACCCATTCCATGAGGGGAGATTTGGAGGCTCTTGAGAAACAAGTACAAAGGCGAGGAAGAAGGAGTACCAAAAGTTTCATATTACCTCAATACATTGATTTCAAATTTTTTGATGAAAAGCCTTTCTTACCACAAATTCATGAGTTACAAGCGATTGTGAATAAGTTGAAAGTTCTCAAAATTGAAATTCCGGAAGCCTTCCAAGTTGGTTATATTGTGGCTAAATTACTACAAAGTTGGAAATGTTATCGAAGGATGATTCTCCATAAGAACGAAGATTACTCCTTAGAGGAGATTAAAAAACATCTTCGAATAGAGGAAGAATCTAGATCAAGAGACAAAGTGGTGGAAGAGTCCAATGGTGGGACTAATGTTCGATTGTTTTCAGTTATATAAAAGTTGGTTAAAAACAGCCCTAATCCATAAGTCTTGCGGATCGTAGTAATATAATGACTTTCAAATTAAAAACCTAGTATGTAATAGACTTACGAGGAAGGGAATGGTTTAAGTACAGGGATTAAGTACCCCGGCTATTCGAGAATTTTACTATTTAAGCGAATTAAACTTGTTGAGAATGATTATTAACTAAAAATGAAACTAAGTTAAACTAAAAATTTACTCTAAAATATTAGAAAATAGTTGGATTAAGTTGTAAGAAAAACGTTAAAGAATAACACTAGGGCCAGTTATTTCTATTAGTGCATTTATAGCTTACATTCATTAAGTTCTAATTAAGTGAAAATACTCTTGTGCTTACCCAAAGAACTTTGTATGAGGTTCTTTCTTTCGAGTCTCACACACCTAATCCCTATTCTCCTCCTGGTCCATCTAGGTCAAACAATGTGTTACTTGTTCTAAGGTAATTCAGTCCTTAGGAATTTCCATTGGTCATCTCGGTCCATACAATGAAATTTCTCGAGTTATGTTTGAGCGAATCACACCTTCCCGGTCTACAATCCATCCCATAAGGTTAGATGATGTCCCTCTAATAAAATCCATCTAATTACTAGGCTTTCCCTAGTTTCCTAAATTTCTTTGACTAGGTTAAGTTGATTTTATAAATTACAAATGTTAGGGGATGGCAATCGAATCAGCATACTTCAATTGTCTGCCTTGGAAACCCTTTGAGCTCCTGGTCTCAATTTCTTACTACCTATTATGTAACAATTGAATAAAACTTGAAAATTCATAAAATCACATCATAAAAGCTCCTTACAAGAGATTCTATTCACAAAAATCATTTCAATATAATATAAAACGAGAACACCTTTGATATCTGATGACCTTAAAGGAGGATCTAGCCACTCATAGTAGCCTCAAAACCCAACAAAATCATGTTTATACAAAACATAAAGCTGAAAGATTAAGAAATAGAGAAGGGTTTAGTGATACAAAACAAATATGAAATGAAAGTCTTCCAAAACCTGGCTCATACTACTTGGGTCTCTGCAGGTTGGATCTTACAACTTAGCTCCAAAAACAAGCTAAAATATCTAAGAAAATTTACAAACCCTTGCTTAGAGAGAAACCCTAGAAGATGGGATATGTGCAAGCCTCCATGCTCTCTCTTAGATTATGTTAGAAGTGCTACAAGTCAATATTTATAGCATATGGAAAATGACCAAAAATGGGGTTGAGAATGAGGGCATTTTTGTCTCAACTTTGACCTCACTCGCCTTGGCGAAGTGTCCTTCGCCTTGGTGAAGACATGTGTCAATGATCTAGATGGTCTTCCTTTGCCTCAACAAAGGTATGTTTTGTAGAGGTGAAGGTTTTCTTTGCCTCGAATAACCCGAGGCCCTTGGTCTTTAGGATGCTCCCCCTTCGCCCTCGGCGAAGGTCTTCTTTGCCTTGGCGAACCTGAGGCTATTGATTTCTTCAGTCTTTAGCTTTGCCTCGGCGTAGCTCTCTCTTCGCCTTGGTGAACTGCTTCACCTCAGCAAAGCTATTCGTTCGCCTTGGCGAAGTAGTGCCTATGGTGCAGGTTTTTGCTTTCTTGCTCTTTTTGCCCTCTTCTTTGCTTGCTTTCCTTTCAATACATGCAAAACTCACACAGATGAGGGTTTAGTGTAATATTTGCACATAAGGGTGTGAGTCTAGCATTTGGGTTACATAAACACCTGAGAAACACGCTATAAATGCTAATACGATTCACCCCTATCAAACACCCCCAAACTTAATGTTTTGCTTGTCCTCAAGCAAAGACAAAAAAGCATTTTCCAAATTTATTGGAAAGAAAACTTGAGTCTGCAGCTAAATGCTTTTCAATATTTTGCCTAAGGAATTATGCATTCTAACACATGAATAATGTTTCAAGATAGTGTTCTTCAAAGCAAACAGGCTAGCCACAAGCTAGTTGCACCTAGATTAAGGTTCAAACGTGAGTGTGTGAAGTCTTACTCTCATTGATCGAAATGCAGTCTAAATGAAATTAGGGGAATGCATGAGGTGAAAGATCTCTCACTCATGAAGAGTTTCCATAGATCAAGAGTGATCGAGACTTCATAAGATTGCTTCACATCCCATTCTCCACTAATGTAGGCATTACATGCTATCGGGATCAAATAGGTCTTTTCAAGCTTGTAATGTGTGGCTAGGGTGAGAGGGTAGTTAAATAGGTCATTTAGGTTTAGATTCTACCCAAAACACTCTAGCACTTCCTTCTTCAATTCTTATGCTTCATCCTCCAAAATTTGACTATGTCTTTAATTGAGTCATTCACTCAACCCGATTAGCATCAATGTGCTTTTTGTACCATTTCACCCCCAAACTTGTCTGTTTCTATCTTTCTTCAAGATTATCAAGACTTTTGCTTTTTTCTGAACATCAAGGTATAGAGAAGTGCAATATTCAACCTCTTTAAGCTTTCTACCTACCCCATGTAGCGAATTTTAGGTCAATAACTCCCGGACCACTTGGCCTTGGGGTATTAGGTGTTAAAACACCCCTACGAACTTACTAGCTCAAGGTAGGAAGGCTACGAGGTTAAATTTGCTCCCCCATGAGTTCTTTTCTTCTTTGCTCTTTTCAACACCCCTTCCTTGACATTTTGTACTTATCAACTAAGCAAAAAGATTAAGGTGCTTAGAAGTGATAGAGGTGGTGAATATTTCTCTAGTAAATTCAATTCATTTTGTGAAGAATATGACATAATACATGAGTGCACCGCACCCCATACACCGCAACACAATGGCATAGTGAAGAGAAAGAATAGAACATTCTTAGAAATGGTGAGTGTTATGTTATTACATGCTAAAATTAATTTAATTTATTAGAATTGAAGCTTTGTTTCTTTGTTTGTCTATAGCATTTGAATAGAATTCCTACGAGAAGAAAAGAAGTGAGATATCTCCATATGAGTTATGGAAAGGAAGGAAAGCCTAATATAGGCTACTTCAAAGTGTGGGGGTGTGATAGGCGAGAGAGTCTGATATAAAGTAGTATGCCTATGTGCACAACTGCATGCGTCGCCTTAAGTAATATAACGAAAGTAAGAGTATCGTCCCACAGAGAATTGGGTTACTAAGTACCGACTCTAATCTAGCCTAGGAGCTATTTGGATGATGGAGAATTTGTAGAAAAACTCAATTTACACTAATTAACATAGCATGCAAATCCTAACCTACAACGACTCGATTAAGACTAAAAAACCTTAGGGCATAGATTTCACCTAAACAATTATATATAAACCTCATAATCCAATTAATCAATGTTTATTTCATCATGAAGATGGTGATTTCACTAGTGTATATGCGAATCTCTCTCGAGCATTTGCACACTATCCTTAGGATAAAATATTTTGCATCTCTACTCAATCTCAGATTTCTTAAGGCGCATTAACTCAAGAAACTCTAATACCACACCTAATCTCACTTATATTTCTATCTCATGATAATTAGATGGTAAATCACCCATGGTATAATTTTAATTCTCACTTTTCAAATCTCGAATTAAACCACAAATCATGCAAATATTAGCTAGATACCACAAACATTAAGTACATAATGAAATACTCCACATTGAAATGAAATAAAGCATTAATAATTAGAATTTAAGAGAATTTATACATTCTCTTTGGATACATCTAAACCCTAAGAAAACGAACTAAAACATAGGTAGAAAATGAATTACAACTATAAAAAGAAAGAAAAACTATTAAGGGAAAAGGTAAAACAGATTTGGCATTGATAGCTCTCTTATCTTCTTCCAAGAACAAAACCCTAGGGTGTTTCCATCCAAAGGGGTGGTTCCCTTCCGTGTGTTTATGTCTCAATCTCTATGTTCCGACCTCCCTCCCATAATTCTCTCATCTCCTTTTATAAGCCCCATCAAATTAGGTAAAAAAAATGGGCTATTTCTGTTGTTGGATCTCGACCTTCGTCGTGACGAACCTGTGAATCACCCGATCATATTTCTTCGCTTTGTCTCGACAAAGGTGTCTTCGTCGCAACAAACCCGTAGCCAAAATCTGTTCAATCTTCAGGTTCGTCGCAGCGAACCAGTGGAGCTGCTTATGCTGTATGGGAAATTGCTGATTTTTTTTTTCCGCTCATTTTCACACAATTCCGTAGAATGGTTGACCTAATCATAAAGATGAACATTTAGGGCATTAAGACACTTATTTAACATAAAAAAAAAATACTAAAAATCTAAATAAAATGTAGGGATAAAATGAGTATTTAAGATACTCATGAGGGTGTCTTTATTTTTGCTAGCAAACGAATCCAAATAAAACAAAATTGGGTCCAAGGGCCACTAAGTGTGCATTTATAGGCTATGCCTTAAATAGCAAAGCCTATCGATTATTAGACTTGGAGTCTAATGTGACAATTGAATCAAGAGAGGTAGAGTTCTTTGAAAATTTATTGAGTGATAGAAATTCTCAAGTACCTACTAGTGTTGGAGAGTCCCAAGTGGAGACTCCTCCAAATGTTGTTGAGCAACTCATTGTGCCTTGGAAAAGTCAAAGAGTTGGAAAAGAAAAAGTGTTGGGATCGGATGAGATTGATTCTCAAAAAATTTCCTTTTACTTAGTAAAAGGAGATAGAGAATATATTATAAGGAAACTATAGTACTTCAACTAGAGGAGGATCCCAAAACATACAAAGAAGCTATGACTTCTAGAGATGCTAGTTTTTGGAAAGAGGCGCTATCAATGATGAAATGGATTCAATTATGTCCAATTGTAGCTACATAAGAAACCTTGTCGCGACAAACTTTTAATGTCTTGCATTGAACTCTTGCTAGCTTTTGTCGCAACAAAAGGTTTGGATGTCGCAACATTCTTTCTTTCTTATGCCCTTTGTTTTGTCGCGACAATCATTGCTATGTCGCGACATATTTCTAGTGTTTCTTCATGAGTTCTTCTCAGGTTTTGTCGCGACATAGTTCCGATTGTTGCGACATTTATTCTGCTACTTGCCTTGAGTTTTGTCGCAAAAATTTTGAGTTTGTCAAGACAATCAACCCTTCCTATTCTGGCTAAATTAGCTGCTTTTCTTGCTCTTTTTTCTTCTTTTGCTATAAACACATGCAAAACATAAATCTGGGTGAAGATTCCATAATTTCTCATTAAATTAAACATTAAGGTCTTAAATATGCATGAAAAATGGAATTAAAATTAGATGAGTTTCACACTCATCAAACTCCCCCAAACTTAAAGTTTTTCTTGTCCCTAAGCAAAGAAAAGAATCATTGTTTGTCCTCTAGCAATTTAAATTGATTTTAAGGCCATTTTTCTTCTCAATCATCTTCTAAAAAATACCAGCAATTTGGATTCAGTGAAATGTCAATTGTGATATCAATTCTATATAAACTTCAATTTAGGAATCCTAAAGATTTTCAATTTAGATCATTTAAATAAACTAATAATTCATAGAATGTAAACAATTATAGTTCTTGACCTCTGATGTGAGAGTGCTTGTTGGTCTTCCTTTTATGACAAATTTGCAGGTTAGGTAACCTTATAAGACATATTGTAAAAGAATTGAAGTCTTTTTAAAGTTACTCAGGTTCCATAGGCTTGTTGATCATATTACTCTCTACTAATTTTGGCATATACCACCCTTAGGATCAAATAGGTCTTTTAGGCTTGTAATGTATGGCTTAGGCAATTTGGTAGTTGATTGGACATTTAGGGCTTAAGTTCACCCAAAGTGCACATACTACTCAACATTTTGCCTTCAAACTTCTCATTCTTTCTTTTCTACTAAAAACATCCTTCAAGCACCCCCAAACTTGGTTTGGTACATCTTTTTGCATATTCTCTACTATGGCATTTTCTTTTTCCACTTTCTACTTTCAATTCAGTTCCCACATTCTAGAAGCTCTTTCCTTTTCGTTTTGTTCAAAGTTTTGGGAATGGTGTAATGCTTTGCCTTCTTAAGCTTTCTACCACCCTTAGAAAGCTTTGGGTTAGTATCTCCCATACCGGTTGATATTAGGGTACTAGGTGTAGAACAACCCTAAGAACTTAATGGCTCAAGGGAGGAAGGCTACAAGGCAAAAAACATTCCCCCTTGAAACTGTATGATTTTTCAACTTCTCAGTTTTCTATTGTGCACCTTCTTTAGTACATCTCTACTCAGTTAATCTTCCTTTCACATTAATAATTTTTAACCTTATTCACTTTTCAAAATTGTACTCCCCCAAACTTGTTATCTCGATTACTTTTCATGCACTCATCTTGCAATTTGGGTAAACAAAGGGTTCTTTACTGAAGGATTAGATTTGAGGAAAGGTTAAGGTCTTTCTTGTGGCTTTAATGATGGAATTGGCATTAGGCTCAAACTAAGGTGTATGCATATATGCATATGCATATTAAAGGGTAGGCTTGAAAGGCACAAACTTTCAAGGATGGCCTAAATCATTTCCTATTGGTTGTGATGCCTAGGATTTTGCCTTGAATAATAATATAAAAAGTTCTAGGACCTTTTTGAGACTAAAAATTATAGTGAATCAACCACAGTATTTCTAAAACGAAGCATAATAAGTTTTCAGGTACTACGACCGATTATTGCATGATTTTAGTCATTATTTAATTTGTCTTCATTTCAAAAGCAAACTAAATTACATTAGCTTTATCAACATTCTCATTCATTTCACTCTTCAAGAGTCCAGAATTTTAGCCTATTTATCATTGACATCATAACTTTTCAATTTTGTTCAACTTATCCTGCTCAATTTCATCTACAAATTTTCTTGTTTGGTTCCTAAATAGGTTAATGTGCTACAGTAAAATTCAGAAGTTCATTTTGATTCAGCAATTCATTTCAATCCAATCTTCATAGCACAAGTAACTCAACAACAAGCATCCTAATTCAACCAAACAATCAAACTCACCATCTTTAATATTCAGAATATGTATTCACTTGCAAAAATTTTCAATACAAAGATACAATTACAAATATTCATAAAAGAGAATTTATTAAAATCAATGGAACAAGTACAATCATTTCAGATAAACAATTACACACAATAGAGATTCATTTCCTTGGGCTCTATTGGAGATTTTCGAGGTTTCCTTAGAGGTTTTCTAGGTATCATTATGATTCTTTTAGTTTGAACTGGGATGTTTGAAAATTGTTTTGGAGGGTTAAAGGGTATTGGTTGAGGTTTAACTGGTTGACTAAAAGGTATTACAAAGTCTTGCACATCATGGGGTACAATTGTATAGGGCACATAATCTGAGATGTTGATTGTTGGCAATGACACCTTCTTCTTCCTTGAAACTGTCTTCATAGCTCAATCTAGTATTTGTGCATTTGATTTTGTCAATTCACACTGCCTCTTGCCTATTGACTCCAAAGTGGCCCTCAAATTTATCTGTTCTTAAGTCATCAACCTCAGGCTTTCACTACAGGAGTGAAAATTGTTTAACCATGCTTGATCCCTAGAAACCAAGGAATCTTGGATTCCCTGATCTCTTCTTTCCAGCATTCTTGCCAAACTCTCATCCCTTTCTTTTTGCCCTTGCCAGTAGGTTGCATCCCTTTCCTTTAACTCATCTCTTCACATTTGATCTATCTCCTCCAATTCTTTCTTCCATTCAATATCTCTTTGTCTGATTGTCTCCTCCATGAACTGGTCCCTTTTTCTTATTTCCACATCCAAGTATTCATCTCTTATCTGCAGTTGGATTCTCAGATGGTTGTCTCTCTCAATCATGCTCTGCCCCATTCTTTTCAGTATTTCTATAATTTTTGCATTGCTACTTGGAGCTTTCAGCTTGCTCATTGTGGTAGTCTTCAGTTGGTGGCTCATACATCTAATCAAGACTAGCACTGTCTTGCCTTGCTTCTCTCATTTCATCATTGCTCAATACCAGAGCCTGCTCAGGATTCTCAGCTCTTATTTCTTCTTCTTCAATATCTTTCACTTTCTCTTTGGTCTTGTTAGATGGTGGTTTGATTATTGCAGTGAGGGTCAGTGGAGGGGTTTTGGGGCATCTTTCTTCTTCTTCCATGTTGAATTGAACTCTTCCCATTATGCACAACGTGGTTATGGTTGAAGGGTGAGGATGAGACTTTTATCTGGGGTGATGCGATAGTAGTGAGGAATGGGACTTCCCTATGATCTTTCTCACGTTCATCGTGGCCCTTAGAATGGGATATAAAACCGCTACTTTCTTCCTGCTGTGCTTAGAATTAGCAGAGGCATCGGGGCTGGCGAGGAAATAGGGCAGATCTTGGCTTCCTTAGTCTGGCGATAGTATCAAAGGGGTTCTTCTTCGTTCCTTTCCATTCTCCTTTCCTAGAAGTGAGCAACTCCAGAATCTTCTGGTAGTTAGGGTCTTTTTTTAGCTTTTAAAATTTTGATCAATCTTTTAGATAGCTCAGCTTCATCAGTTTTTTTTATCTCATTCTTGTCGAATGAGATCAATTTTCCCTTGACATAGAAGGTCTTCTCCTTTCTCTCCACAATGTTTGAAAAAAACTCTCTCACCAGTGTGGCATATCCAGATGATTTGTGCTCACATAGTAAAATTTATCCTCTCTTCTCAATCACCTCCTTGAACGGTGAGATGAATTGCTTAAACCCTCTTTCTCCAATGAAATCTCTCTTCAACATTTTCTTTTCCATGACCTCATAAGCTCTGTCTTACACAAGCTCGTCCATCTCATCTTCCTTGTTTTGCTCTTTATCTCATTCTTCGTTCATTTTTGTTTTTCTCCCTTCTTCAGCCTGTGCCTTTGCTTCAGTTCTCTCTTCTGGCACTTCCTATTCATTCACTGTAGTTTGAAGTTCCAGAGTTGTTTCTTCTTCGAGTTTGACAAACTCTTCAGTTTTCGGTTTGGGATGATATAAACACTTGGAATGTAATAATTAGTGGATATGATTGGGTTTTGGAAGAGGAGGAAATGCCAGATAAGGTTTAAGAGAAGAAAATATTTTAAAATTTTGAATTCATAACGTTTGAGACTCTCTTTTTATAGGCCTAGGGATATGTTGCGACAAATCAATTGTCACGACAACAAATTTATTTGTTGAGACAAACAAATGGCTTTGAAGTCTAAAATTATGTTGTGACACAAAGTTTTGATGTTGTGACACAAAATTGTGAGTCGTAAAACAGAATTGTAGCGAAAAAATTTCAATGTCGTGACAAATAAATGACTTTGAAAGCTAAAATAATGTCGCGACAATGGATTTTTAAGCAAACAAATGTCGCGACAATAAATTGTTGCGACAATAAATTAAAATGTCAAGACAAAATATTAGACCTCAATTAGTGAACTTTTGTAGCGACAAAGGTTTCAAATGTCACGACATACAAATGTCGCACCAAAAATACAAATGTCATGACAAACTTGCCTTATACTGAGAAAGGCCATACTGGTATTTGTCGCGAAAGATGGAGATTAAGTCGTGACAAAATATGCATTTTCATCCCATTCTCCATTTTATAAAATTTTTTTGAGCCATTTTAATCAGTTTAACAAACAAGACAACATGCAATTCAATTAAATCACTCAAATCATGTTTGTGAATACAAATTTAGCATGATTCAATAGTGCAATTCAAGCAAAGACAATAAAGCTCAATTTCTCATTTCAACAACACATGCAATTGTAAAAAATAACTACTAAGAAAGCTGATTGGAAACTTCTTACATAATTGTAGAGCATGCTTTTTCTCTTCAATTAGTTGAATTTCACTCATTGGTCAAAACTGTTCATTTACAATAACTCCAACTTAATATTCACCTTTCTTGTCCTGAAAAACAATAAAAATCAACTAGCATTAAAAATCAAAATTGAAATAAAAACCTCAAACACACTAAATTAATTAAAATCAAACTATAAATGAAAAATAAAAATTTCTTGGGTTGCCTCCCAACAAGCTGCTCAGTTTTATGTCTTTTTCTAGACATTGATGTAATATGCACATTTTTCAGCAAATGTCTTAAAAAATTTCAAATCTCAGGTAGTTCCTCATTCATACTTCCTCCAATATGGTGTTTTAGTCTTTAACCATTCACTTTAAACTCATTTCCAGACTCTGTTCTCAAAGTAACTACTCCAAATGGTGTAACTGTAGTGACTGTGAAAGGACCACTCCATCTTGATTTAAGCTTCCCTGGAAAAAGTTCGAGCCTTGAGTTGTACAATAGGACTAGTTCTCCCACCTTGAACTATTTTCTCAGAATTCTCTGATCATGCCATCTCTTAGTCTTATCCTTGTAAATTTTGGCATTGTCATAGGCTTCATTTCCCAGTTCTTCCAATTTATTCAACTGTAGTAATCTCTTCTCCTTAGCAGTTTGGCAATCAAAATTCAACTTCTTAATTGCTCACATAACCTTATATTCCAGTTCAAGAGGGAGATGGCAAGGCTTTCCAAACACAATTATGTATGGGGACATCCTAATAGAAGACTTGTAAGTAGTTCTGGAAGCCTACAATGCATTATCTAGCTTTATTGACTAGTCTTTTCTGCTTGTGTTCACTGGCTTCTCAAGTATATTCTTTATTTCCCTATTGGATATCTTAGATTGCCCATTTGACTGAGGGTGGTAAGTCAAACCCATATCATGTCTTAATCCATATAAGCTCAAGAATTTTGCAAATAGTTTGTTAGCAAAATGGCTTCCCTCATCAGTGATGATAGTCCTTGGGGCTATACATCTATTTAGCATGTTCCTTTGAATAAACCCCACAACTGTATTGACATCATTTCTGAGACAAGCAATGACTTCAACCCATTTGGATACATAATCCACAGTAAGGAGAATGTATAAATTTCCAAATGATGACGTGGAGGTCCACGTAGTTCTATGCCCCATACATAAAAATTGCACTACTGTGGATTCTTTGCGCAGGATTCATTTCTTCTATTTATGTTGCCCATTCTCCGATATCTATTACGTTAAGTTTGACCCATTCAAAACTCCGTCTTTGAATAATGCTGGCTAGTAGAATCCTGACAAGAATCTTCTAGGTTGCTCCATCTCCTGTAAAGTGACCTCCTATACGCGGTGCACATTTGTCTAAGATTTCAAATTTCGCCACCCTCGTGCACACACTCCCGATAACTGGATCCGTCCTTTTCTAAACAACAACGGGTCATCCCATATATAGAACCTGGCATCCGTTCTCAATTTTTTTTTTTCTGTTGAAAAGTGAATTTTAGTGGCATAATATCACAAGACAGGTAGTTCTCTAGATCAGCATACCAAGGTACTTGAACTGTCACCTGAAATAGTTGCTAATCTGGAAAGTTCTCCTCAATTTCAGCCCCCCTTTATCTTAATTAGGCTTCTCTATCCTTGATAAGTGATTAACTATCACATTATCACTGCCATTCTTGTCCTTGATTTCTAAGTCAAATTCTTGCAGCAATAAGACCCATCTAATTAATCTTGGTTTGGCATCTTTCTTTTCCATCAAGTACTTGATTGCTATATGATCTGTGTGCACTATTACATGAGATCCAAGTATATATGGTATGAACTTCTCACAGAAAGACCAAGTAGTATTTCCCTCTCTTTCATATTGAGTAATTTTCGAGCCTCATTGAAGGTTTCACAAATGATAATATATAGCTCTAAAGATCTTCTCTATTCTATGCCCTAAGACTGCTTCCATTGCATAGTCACTGGGCACCACACATAACTCTAAAGTTCTCGGGTTTAGTCCGTAAGGCTACAATGGGAGCTTATGATCAATTTAGCTTTGATTTCTTCAAATGCAAACATCCATGCTTCATCAAATTCAAACTTTGCATCTTTCTGGCATCCATAATAGTGTCTACTGCTTTGGAGAAATCTTGATAAACCTCATGTAGAACTCGCATGTCCTTAAAACTTCTTTGACTCCTTTACCGTAGAAGGTGGCATCAGAGTTCCACTGCGTAAACTTTAGCTTGGTTTACTTCTAATCCTACTGCAGAAATTTTATGCCCTAATACGATTCCTTCAGTTACCATAAAATGAGATTTCTCCCAGTTAAGGGCCAGGTTCTTGTTCTTGCACCTTTGAAGCACAATTGTTAAATTCTCCAGGCAGCTCTCAAGACTAGACCCATACATAGAGAAATCATCCATAAATATTTCCATAACTTCTTCCACCAAATTTGAGAATATTGACATCATACATCTTTGAAAAGCTACAGGAGACAAGATACCCAAATGGCATCCTTCTAAAAGAAAAGCTAAGGGCATGTGAAATGTACTTATCGGGTCCTGGTGGGCTATGGTCGTAACACTCGAATTAGTTTTATTATAGTTCTTTAATATAAGAAAAGTAAAATTTGCATTTTTCGAAAATTTAAGTACTAAGGGAAATTGGTAATTTGACATTAAGGACCCGAAGGACATAAGTTAAGAAGATTGTATGTTAAAGTAGGATTTTGATAAGTTGATGTGCAAAGAGAATGAAGAAGAAGGACTTAATAGCAAAAAGAAGAACATTAAGCCAAAAATAGGATAAGACCAAACATGGTCTTAGGAGAAGATATTTTCTAATTTTTGATTTGGGAAGACCTAGGGTTTAAGGTTGAGAGAGAGAAGAGCCAAGTTGGTTTGCTTGTTCACCATGTGTTCAAGATCAAGGTATGGAAACTATATGTGTATGGATTACTAGTATGGAACCTATATGTATGGAAATTTCTCATTTGATGTTAGGAAATTAACCTAACTCCTTCTTTGTCTATGTTTGGGTTAGGAAAACCCCAACTCTTCAATACATGTGTATTTTGGTTGGTTTAAGCCGCTTTTGTGGTCAGGGTTTCGAGTTAGCTTGTTTCCTTGTTGAAAGATTTTAGTGAAAAATACAACCGGGTCCATTTCTGGGTTCCAAGATTTGACACCCTCTCTACGCCTAGGCGTAGGAGTGCAAACCTAGGCGTAAAGCTCCGCTTAAGTGGAGGTCCTTAAGCCTAGGTGGACCCGAGACCCTTCGAAGCTTTCGCGCCAGGGCCAAGCCACACCTAGCTTTGTTTTCTCTCATAATTCTAGAACCGCATTTTGTTCGACTTTTAATGGAAGATAATTAGCATAAAATCGGGATTAATTGAGGATCCTAACAAGTGAATGAAAGGGTCCGTACAAGTATAAAAGTTATGATGAAAATGTTCAAATCTTATTGCCGAGGCGGTTTAACGTTGGGCAAACATTGTTTCTACTCTTATTCGCTTAACAATGTGATTAAGAACAATATAACAAGCTCAAGAATATATATAATTGTATTCGTTGAGACCTGGATAGTGAATGAATAGGCACAGCTTGTTCGCATGAATACATTCCTCGCATCAGGCTACTCGCACTGCTATAATGGGCAGGCACGCCTCCGTCTCCGTGTGACGACACTCCCGCTAGTGCTACTTTTGACACTCGCTACGTGGGCAAAGACGCCGCTTTAGTGTGACAACACTCTTGTATTATGCTACGACACCTTTGTTACGTGGGCAGACACGTCTCTGTTCAGTATTGTACTATACCTGCGGGTACCTATTGTGCTACGTCCCTCTCATTCATCATATTGGTTTATACTGCATAAAACATACGACCACATCAACAATAAGAAAACATAAGAAATCACTTTGCTCGTATCACCTACGGCATTCCTCTCGCACAAAGACTCGTTCCGAACTCTATCGTGATATGAAAATTCCGTTATAAGAATTATTTCAGATGTAACTCGATATAGAATTTCATAATGAAACTCCGACATATGCATCATTTTATATTTATCCTGTAATCAGGACCACTTCACGTGGCCTATGTTATATAAGCCTACTAAGCTATGTTAAGACGAGTTAAGTTTATCCGTAGCACAAGAGATACCCGAGGTACTCCGCATATGTCGTGGCCAACATAAAGAATAGTATCCAACTATATGTAGGTTTTTGATTATGTTTTGTGAGCGGGGTGAAATGTTTCGAGATAGCATGATTTCTGTGGTACAAGGATTTAAAATATATGTATTACGACATTTAAACACCACTACCAAGGGTAGTAATTGTAAGTTTATTTTTATGGATTTAAGTTAGGTCAATAAGGATAATATGATTTAAGTTTTAAATGGACCCAAGAATGTTTAAAGTCAGTAAGGGTCCACCCTGTGTCACACTCTTCTCTTCGCCAGCAGGGCAAATGTTGACAATGGCTATCCTGGACAGATCCTCGAATAGCCATCCGGCAAACAGGCAGACTGTTCTTAATTATCATCCAACATTTAATATTGAATGGTAAGGATAATGATCCTTCCAGGGGATTCAGCCTATAATTGCGCACTTCCATCCCACATTGTTTTGGTGGTCAACCTATTTTCATTTCGATCACTTGTGAGTCCAATCTCTTCTTTGGGAACCACATGAACCGGGCTCACCCAAGGGTCAGTCTGGGATATTGCATATATGAATCCAAAGATTCAACCATTCGAGGACCTCCTTCTTCACTCACTCTTCATCATTGGATTAGCCTTTCTATGTTCAATCTTAAGTCCTTATCTTCTCCATGAGGATTTGCTATGTACATATAGACAGTCAGATCCCTTTAGATTCCTATCTAATTGCCAATAGCCTTTGTGCTTTAACAATCTCCACCACTTTCGCTCTTAGTAGATTAATCTGCCATATTATCACCTGGTTTTAATTTTCTTCACCCGTAATATATCAAATGTTAAATTCCTTAAGAAGCAAATTCCAGACCTTTTTCACATCTTGTTCTACTTCTTAATGTTGTTTGAACTTTAAGACATTTCTTTCATTTAGCTTGGAAAACAGTCTCAGCCATCTGTTTCCAAACTTTTCAGCCTCCTTCCATTTCATTATATAGTGAGCTTGCCATGCTCTTCTAAGGATCTTCATTATGCCTCTTTTACTTCACAAGAACTGATATCAAACCCTCACACTAAGTTTTCAACACTCATGTTGCTTCTCAAACTCTATTTAGGTTGAAGTGACTTCATGCGTTAAACTCTGTAAAGTAAAGCCTCCTTCAATGACTGACAATGTCATTCTATTGGGGGATGGTTTGCTGCCAAAGTGAATCATTGATAATATGTTTACTTACTCACCATCCAATTCCTCTTCATAGACTATCTTCATAGAATTTTGAATAATGTAATTCAGTTAATGGTTTATAAATAATGGTTGATTCACTTTTAAAAAAATATTATTCATGAACTTTCGCATATTGGATTGTCCAAATTTTGACCAAGCCTTTAGCCTTTAAGAGAATGGAATCGGGAGGCTGATAAGCCTTGCCTCTCATTTTCTTTACACCGCCTATGTCCTGTCCTATATGTTTACTTCATCCTATTGCCCATTTTATTACTTTTTCTCATCGGGTCGTTTACTTGATCATTTTCTAATTTCTGCAAAGACTAATCTTTCTTCTCCACTTCCTTCTTCAGCTCTTTCGCAACTCCTCAACGGATTTACATGTTTTTGATCTTCTTAGATATTATGAAAGAATCAATACACTATTTCAAGACAGGCCACTTCACTGAGTTTCTAAGTTTTTCATGAGGTATTTAATTGAACATAATGCTTCGCTTGAAAAACCGCAGTTTGAAGGAAATTTATACTTTACGTAGGGTATTCTTTATTCTCAAATCATATAATTCAAAGATTTGATCTTCAAAGGACTCTGAGATCCTCATCCAGGTCTGCATCACTGTTTTCTGCTAATTTCCTGAGTTCTTACCCTAACCAGCTGAGCATAATTATGATAATTTCAGCCGGTTTGACCTCAATATCTCCACCCTTCTATGATGTTTTCAGGCTTCCCGGCGTCGGTATGTAGTAGTCAGGTCAGTTGAGGTAACCCTATTTCCACTAATATACTAAGATGCCTCAATCTGGTATGCTGGACCAAGAGCATCTCCCACAACAATATTTTTCGCTTAGCACCTTCCATACCTGACTTATCTGAATAAACACTTCTCTTTCAGTTGTCATCTGGCTCACGATAGCATCTGGGCCTTTACCTTCAATGGTCGAAGATATTTTTGTTTAAATAATCACACCTCCACTAAGTCATGATTCCTTAAAGCTTCGACGGAGCTCAGAGTCGCTTCTAGCTAGTCAATCATTCGAAGCCAGCTTTTCAACACTCTTTCTTCTCGACACTCACAGATACATCCACTGCCTCTTCAAGCAGCCTACGGCATGACGTAAGATTTATATGAGTCATTCACACCATGCATGGACATCTCCTCAAAGAATCACATTTTCTGTGCATTGTATAGAGACTCATCTCCTTTGTTGTAGCAGAATGACTTCTGGTCCATCTCAAAGTAAAGATATTATAAAAATCTACTTCCGTACAGCTCTCCACAGCTTTTTCCGCTGCCACTGAACTGGTGCCATATAATGACTCAAACCAACTGGTTGTAATATCTCTTAAGGAGAATGAAACAATCTGTAGCTTTGATTTCATCAGTTCATAACTTATTCACTTTATAATGTTGACCATTCTAAGAAATCGCCAAATGTTTAATAAAGATTCAATTAGAAAGGTCAAAGAACTTGTTTTTCACAAGAGACTATAGTGATTATGGGGTTTCGGGCTCAAAATTGTTAGTTTCACTGTATTTGATTCACTGTCGAGTATTTTCCCTTTATAACCAATCTCCAATCCTCCATGGTTCTTTTTGCTCTGTCGAGGTCTATCAAATAAGCACACATGAATATTTTGATTACTTTCTCTATGCTCAACCATGGCTGATTCTTCACCAAGCTTCACCCTTCAAATTTCCTAGCCCTTTTCTAATTTAGGTGTTATGGTGTGACTCAAATTTTTAATCTTATATAATAATTCAAGATATAAATATATCAATCAAAGTGAGATCAGTTGTGGATAAATTTGATTAGTAATAATAGAAAGATATAAACCAATTCACTACTTTCAAGAAACCTTTTTTTTCAAAACAGGTAAAAAAGAGTAAAATGTTCAAATTAGCAATCTCCTCAGTTGAATATCGGGATCATGTACTTGCTAATCCTCACATCACTACCAAAAACTTGTTGATAGCCAATCTCCTAACACTGCTACAAGAAACTATAATTAAGTAATAAAACCATCGAATCGATTTTGCATTCACAACGATAAGTGGTGAATAATACTTTGCCTCAGGACCAATTAAAATCCGCATGTACCAAAAAATCTTTGTTATATAACCAAATCAGTTTGCTCAAATCGAGTTTTTATTTTTTTATATCTTAATCATTTTGATACATTCTATTTGGTCTATATCACTACAAGTGCAATGTCAACAGTTAATAAAGTGATTATAAATCAGATGATCACATTCATAGGAGTGATGGTAAAATTTAAAGATTGGGCACCCATACTAATCAAGATCATCATTATTTGAAACTTAATTTAATGCGGGCATGATTAATCTAAACAAAAGTAAGTGGTCAATTTTTTTTAATGGAAAAGATATTTAAATAAAAAGGAATCAAAGATTTCACTGAGAATTAATAAACATTGGGAAAGGGATCAGTGTTATGATCATCAATTTTCATATTGTTAAAAACAAAGAGGCGGAGAGTTGAATTTGAATTCATTCATGGGCATAATAGTATAGTCTTGAAATTCCTTCCTTAAACACTGATAGATTTGCACTACTTAGAATCAACTACATTCTATACTGTGTCAATGTGCTCCAAATAATTACTTTAGTATAGATTTCTTTAGAATCAATGCCTTCCTAAACCAAGACTCACTCAACCATTTAAACAGACTAAAGTCAACTTCATTTCTATACAGTGGATAACACAAGCCTCTTTCAATGTAGTTGGTACCTCAATTTACCATTTGACTAGAATAATCACTTCCAACATTAGAAGCACAAACATTCTTTCAAATAGAGATGAAACCTCTCGCATTAAACCGGCCAAATCACCGTGATGGTCCTTATTCTTGGGAATACACTCGCTTGCCACCATAAGGGAATTCAAGTCAAATGTTAACTGACGATTAAAGTGATACTCATAGTATATTAGTTCTAATGGTATCAATCTAACATACCTCCAAGGCTACTACTTTTCGCCTATCCACACTGCATGAGGTCCGAACAGCATAACGCTTACTCGATGCTCTAGAACGCTGACAGAATACACATCGATCAACTATCATTCAAACGACAACATTCATTTAAATACTTCACAAAAATAGATAAACTTCAAACACCAATCCTTTCCTTCCTAGAGGTAAAGTTGCTTTCCATAACCTGATTACAAAGAACAACGACTACTGATCAAACAAATTCATCGAAACTCGTAATCAAACCTGAAGTTAAAAACGGTTTCCAAAATATTTCCACTTCCACCTAAGCGACAGAATGAAGCTTGATATACAAAGATCCCAACTCAATATTGCAGCTCAGATCAACTACTCTAATCCTCAAAATGAGAATGAAAAATAAAAGAAAATAATTGAAAAATAAAAGAAAATAAATGCAAAATAAAAGAAAAAAATAAAAATATGTACAAAAGCTCCAGCTTTCATTTCTTCATTCTGGCGATCTGTGATATGTGATGATCGATATTCTTTTGCGGCTCTATCTCTTTCTATTTATGCTCAATAAATTATAGGTTGAAATTTGTGTTGATTTTCAGGGACTCCAATGAAGGCAATAATCGTACATTGTCGCTTAATAGTAGCAACTTCGCCAGATATCAGAAGCATTTGTCTTTTCTTCGTGCTTGAGCGCAGTATTGTCAAGACATTTGCCGTTGCCGCTTCCATCGCCCTTAAAGTGTTTTTGTTGTAACAAAGTTCATCACGTCACCCACAAAGTTGCAATGTCATGTCTTCTATGTTTTTTGTGAGATTTGTTATTTCCACACCGAGCTCGACACTCATCTTAGATAATCGTCGCGACAAAAGCTTACCACACGGAAAATTTCAAGATTCATCAAGATCATTATCATGACAAACTTTCAATAGATTTCAACGATCCTCTCATCTCATTCGCGACCTAAGTTTGAGGTCGTCAAGGATAAACTATCTAAATTTCTTCCGCTCTTTGTATTGTGTCGCGATAAACTTTTAGTTGCCTTCTCAAGGATTCTTCTCAATATTTGTTGTGACATATTTGGTGAATGTCACGAAAAAGTTCACTTGACTCCATTTTCATAATTGTCGCGACATAGGTTTCAAATGTCACGACATTCCTCTTGCGTTACACTATTGATCTCTAGAGGGTTTGTCACGACATAAGAAACCTTGTCGCGACAAACTTTTGATTCTTGCATTGAACTCTTGCTAGCTTTTGTCGCGATAGAAGGTTTGGATGTCACGACATTCTTTCTTTCTTCTGCCCTTTGTTTTGTCACGACAATCATTGCTATGTCGCGACATATTTTAAGTGTTTCTTCACGAGTTATTCTCAACTTTTGTCATGACATAGTTTTGATTGTTGCGACATTTCTTTTGCTATTTTCCTTGAGTTTTGTCGCGACAATATTGAGTTTTTCATGACAATATCGAGTTTGTCACGACAATCAATGCATCATATTCTCGCCAAATTAGTCAAGCTTTTTCTTAGGGTCATTTGAAATACGACAGACGACACCAATAGCTACTTAGACTGACCACAAACTCACAGTGAGTGTAACGCCCTGAAAATATCCTAACAATCTTATAACATGTTCAGAGTGTAAAATAAATTAAATTATATTTTTTTTCTACTGCTTAAATGGCTAAATACAAAATGATAAACCTTGAATTCATAGAGCCAAATAAATTTAGTAAAATGTCAATGAGAACTATGGTCATGATGAGTAATGTAAGCAGCTAAAGTATAAATGAAATGAAATGAAGTGGAAATGAAAGTAAATGAGGCTTTAAATGAGAAAATGAGAAAATTCAATTAATGTGCAAGCCAAACATGGCATTACACATGACATGAGAATAAAGACCAAAGAGGTCTATGGAATGCCCATTCGGGGCATTCACATTTTTGAGAGGAGCAAGGGGAGAAGGAGCTAGAGCTTGGGAGAATAAGGTATTTTTGGTGTGTTTCTCTCCATTCTTGGTCTATCTTTGTTAAAGCAAGAAGGAAGAGAAGATTTGAAGAGAGCTAAGTTAAGAAAACTAACCCTAACTCCCTCTTTGATGATTTTGGATTTGGGGAAAACCCCTAACCTTATGTAAAGGTGATTTTGATTGGTTGTAGATCAATTTTGGAGTTGTTTTGGGCTAAGTTTCAAAGTGCTCTTGGGTTAGGATTGGTTTTGAGGAATTTTGTATAAAGGAAACAGATAGTTTCAAAGTGGGGTCGTCATTAAATTTTTTCAAAACCTCGGTTTTTTTTTTTTGCTATAAGTTAAGTTATAATCATCCAAATTGAGTGATTCCAATTGCTAACGAACCATAAGATCTAGAGCTACAAATTTATAGAAGGGACCAAGAGAAAATTGTAGTTCTGGCGCTCTTTACACATGGGCTTAGCGTGAAGAATTTTTTAGCCGATCAGATGCCTGCTTTGGGTGTATTGGTGGTGTTTTGTCAGAAGTTGAAAGCCAATATCCAAATTGAGATTAAAAATTATGGGTAAACAAGACTCTAGGGGAATAATTTACTAAGGAAGTGCATAATTAGAACTCAGTGCTCCGTGAACCGTCAAAGTAGTAGCTATGTAAGAACACCGATTCTTCTTGCAAAATTATAGTTTGATAAAATGTAATTACTTGAGTTTGGCAATCCAAATTGATATTCTAATTAAGAAGAAACTTAGGAACCATAGTTTAATGAGTAGAAGGGAACCATTACCAACTTATGGAGTTAAGACCGAAATCAAGAATAATAGTGAATCGAAAGTGAGTTTGGCATATCGACCGCCTTTGCATTAAAATGCCGTAATTTGAGCTCAAAATCCAAATGAGATGATTCAAATTCCTACTTAAAATAGACTTATAATGATATCATTTTATTGAAGAAATCATGAGAAAAATATGGCTCATGTGTCCCTAGAAAATTTTTCAAGTGAAGGTGTATTGCAGACATCTTGTAACCGCAACCAAAAATCCTTAATGCACAACCGATTTTTCTGGTCAGTTTTTCGACAAGGACATATTTTGGCACGATTAGGTTGCGATGAGGAAGCTCACCCAAGAACTGGGATTCGAATAGGAATCGAAGAGCCACAACCTTTTGGGTTTGTTCTTTCACACTTCCTTCCTTGTTTTGGTTTTGTGTTTTGTTTGACAAAAGAATTCCAAAAGGTTATATATGAATTATGCATATGTGTGTCTATGGAGCCTATAAATGACTGGTTTGTTCTCCATTTCTCTCTATTTCTAAATCTGAATATTTTAGCTTATGGATTTATTGAAATGAATTGTATAAATTGCATATTGATTTGTTTTAAATTGATTTGATACAATTGATTTGTGAAATGAATTGCACATGAAAATCGCATGAGTATTTGGAAATCAAGTATTTGGATATAAAATGTACATACACTATCAGAAATTGGATTTGAATGACTGAGCGTTTTAATAGAATGTTAACCGCTAAATTCGAGTTAAGGATAGATTGATATACCAATAAGGGTCAAATGAGAAGCATCATAATTAACGAATGATGTGTCACCTGATCCGTAGCTCAACAGACAGCATTTAAATGCTCACGAACGATTTTTTAATAACCGCCAAGAGGCCCATGACCATACTATGTTATAAAACCTTTTATACCGGATCGCATTCAAATGGACCGTGTCTCGTGATTTGTTATCCTGCACCAAAGATATGCACTCATGCATAAAATGAAAGAATGTGAAGAAATATCGGTGTTTGATTGATTATTATGTTATGAAACTACATTGAAATGATCAATGAATTGTAATTTGAATATACGAATGAAAATATACATATATGTATTGTACCCATTAGTCATTGAAAAATTAAACAAAGGCACGATTTAGAAATGTATGATTTACTTAAACCGAAATGAAGAGATAATTGTTTAGAACCAACGAGAGTTAAACAAATGGCACAGTTTGCTTATCATCGTAGTACCGGAGCGAATCGCGTATGATGAGAACCGCTGTGATTTAGAGTCAACGCCAAGGCTTCACAGAGTTGAAGTAAACTCCGACCGCATTCGCGAAATATTTCATTACTTTCAGACAAACTTTCGATTTTGTTTTCAGAACAGCAGACAAAACGCCTTATAACGCCGTACCGAGAAAGGCAGAATGGACCAAATGTTACGTAATGCCATATTTAATGAAAAATGTGTATTGAAAACAAATGATGAGCCCTTTAAGTTGAATTAGTATATACAAATATATTTTTCATAAAATAATATCTACAAATAAGACAGAAGATACACCTGACAAAAGAAAAAAGGAATTAGATTTGAAAGAGAATCATTCCTGATCTCGTCTGCCTCCCGTCAGCCTGGGTCGTGGCGTAGGGTCAGTACAAAAGTGGCGCTGATCCATCGAGTGAAGCGCGACTCGCTCTCAGCCACCCAAAACGCATCGAGTCGAGTCGAGTCGTCGAACAACTCAGAACTCCGACTCGAAGCTCACGGTAAACTCAAATTTTTCAGATATGTGGCTCTTAAATTTTTTAAAAAAAAATTTATATTCTAGTTTTAGGAGGATGTATATAAATAATATATCTATATATATTTTTATTCTTAAAAATCATAATTTTTTATTATTTATTTAGTTATAAATATATTTTATTTTAAAATAATTAATTTTCTTTAAAAAAATTGGACATGGCATGAAATGTTAATGAGGAATCCTATAAAAATTATAATTGAACTATCATATATTTATTTTTAACTTTTCAGGAATTTGAAGTGAAGTGAAGGATTATACCCATCCCTTGGCTTCCCAACCTTTGTTTTTCAAATTTAGGATGAAGAAGAATAAAATTTTAAATTATGGAGCATGATTTAAATAAGTAAATAAGTAAATAAGTAAATAAGCAACATAAGTAAATAAATAAATAAGTAACAAGCAAATAAATAAGTAACAAGTAACAAGTAAATAAATAAATAAATAAGTAAGTAAATAAGTAAATAAATAAGTAAATAAATAAATAAATAAATAAATAAGTAACAAGTAAATAAGTAACAACAACAACAACAAGCAAATAAATAAATAAATAAATAAATAAATAAATAAATAAATAAGTAAATAAGCAAATAAATAAATAAATAAATAAGTAAATAAGTAAATAAGCAACAAGCAAATACAAATAAGTAAATAAGCAACAAGTAAATAAATAAATAAGCAACAAGCAACAACAAGCAAATAAGCAAATAAGTAAATAAACAAAATAAATAAATAAATAAGTAAATAAGCAAATAAATAAGTAAATAAATAAATAAATAAATAAGTAAATAAATAAATAAGTAAATAAGTAAATAAGTAAATAAATAAATAAATAAGTAAATAAGTAAATAAATAAATAAGTAAATAAGTAAATAAATAAATAAGTAAATAAATAAATAAATAAATAAATAAATAAATAAATAAATAAATAAATAAATAAATAAATAAATTTAACATAAATTATTAACCTAAATAAATAACATAAATTATTAATATAAATTATTAACATAAATAAATAAATAAATAAATAACATAACATAAATTATTAACATAAATTATTAACATAAATAAATAACATAAATTATTAACATAAATTATTAACATTATCTAACCGACCAATATGTTAGATATTTCTCTTTGTTGAGGGTATACGAAAATATTTTCTCTCATTTTTATAAACGCTGAATTGGTTTGCGCTGGGCCAGACAGATTTCGACTAATCATACGTAGACTAAGTGTTAACGGCCGCAACAAAAACCTCGAATCATTTCTGGCGGATTCGACCGCGACTATCGCGGGTGTTGAAACCCAAAGCGCCTCCAAAAGAGCTGACATATTGGGAAGCCTGCTCTCCATATACGCTAACCTTTACCTTTCACTCATTCCCACACGTGTGATGCTACACAAACGCTTTAACAAACCACTACAAGAGAAAAGGTTATTCTTGACATATATTATTTTGACTCAAAGATAATTTATGTCAATGTTGCCCATTTATTTGAATGATTATAACATATATAATTTTTTTAAACCAAATATGACATATATAAAATTTCTTGAATCAATCCTTGACTTATATAATGAAATCTTGACAAATAATTTATAAGTCAATAAGTAGTTTATATGTTCATATGCCAAGGTTACTGATTTTCATGTATTATCCGTTAATGATTTTTTTTTAATTAGTATTAATATAATATGTATTTTTTCAGAAATTAATTTCAATTATTTTTCAAATAGAAATTCACATGTATTTTATTTAAAAATTATTAATTATTTTGTGCAAACTTAAAAATTAAGTTTTGATTTATAAATTGACAACATAATATTATATTTCAAATTTTTACTTTTAAGTTATCTTATGTTATGTTCATGTGCCGTTGGTTAAATCTTTCAACGTTTAATGGCAAGGATATGAGAAGGGGAAGGGTTCGAGTATAATTTTATTCTACAAATTAACTATAATTAATTTATATTGTCAAGTGATAAATATAATTTCCATAAAATAGACTATTAGAGAATCAAAATTAAAATTTTGGTGAGATGCGATATGATCAATGAAATCCGGACCATTCATGTTCTGATCTTATCTCCCCCATTAAAAAAAAACCCTAAAGACCATATTACTCTCTCCCATTCTCTGCCGTCGCACACTCCCATTTTCTTTTCTTCCATTGTTCTTTCTCTATGGCCATCATCTTTACCATTTGCAGCAGCGGTCTTGTTCTTTGCGTCTTGGTCTTTACGGTGGGAAATTTAAAATATTGTCGGAAACGGCGTTGCTCCATCTCTCACTAACTTCGGCAACTCGAAGCATTGGGCGCAAGGCTAGTTACTTGCATCACTTTGCCAAAAAGTACCAAAATGGAATCTTGTTTGATACAAGAAGTATTACGATGAATGATAAATCCCTTTTCAAGATGTTCAAAATGGTTAATGGAGTTGGATCTTAGTTTGTTCATATATTGCAATGTTTGGATTTTTTTTCCAGCAGTGGTGGGTTATTTTGATGTTGAGAAACCAAGGCCAATGCATCAACTTAGATTCAAATTAATAGGTCGAACCTTAGACTGCCGATCTTTGCATCACGGAGGGGAAAACTCATCTCTACAAGCTACAATTCTCTCTGTTCTTTTACCTCTGTCTCCTTCAACCCTTGCTCAAGGTATCACCTTCTTTACCTTCTCTAGTACCTGTCATTTTATTACCTCTTTAATTAGCGTGAAATTAGAGAGCCCATTGATGAGTGTCCAAAAACACTCATTACATACCCGAGATTTAGTGTGTTTGTGTTCAATTTTGCATTTAAAGAACCGCTATTTTGTTATTTCGCTAATATTTAGTTTAATTATGATCTTATAGGTAAATTGGTGTAATTAGAGTCTAATTGGAGACTTAAAGAAGGAGATTTCACAACCCTGCTCTAACGTCGTGACGTTGACGTTGAGGTCAAGGACACTGGATTGGTCTTCACTGCCCAACATCGCAACGTTACAACGTCATGACGCCGCGATTGCCGCTGATTAATTTATACGCCAAATATACTGCAAGAGTGACGATTTAATCAAAGGTGTCGCATGCGGACAACTTTAAGTAGCCACCTGGCCATCTGCACATTTTGCGAGATTTGAAGGCTTTTAATGGTAAAACGCAAGATCTTCAAGATTCATCATTCGCCGATTATTGTGAGCTTTTCCCCTTCTCTTTACTTCACGCTTACTGTTAACATCAGAATGAATCGACTTACATTATGTTCTAAATTCATGATCTAGGGTGTTGGTTGTACCTTGGACATGAATATTATGTTTAGTTGCTAAAGTTCATATTTCTATTATCTTTTAATGATTGTTCTTCCATTAACTCATGCTTGTGTGAATTTGACATATTAATTTATGATCAATCTTAATACATGAATGATTCTTGCAGATACGAGAATAATGAAGAATTAAACATAGATGAGTTAACCTAATTAATTGAATAATATAGAACTTATCAATAATTCGGAGGCTTAGAGATTCTTTGATTCTAATGCATTTTTAACACTTGGGGCTGAGCCAAGGAGCAACAAACCTATGGTAGGTTATTTGACCTTGAGAAAGACTTTAATTACCTTAGATAAGAACCGTCTTGGAAGACAATTTCATAAGATAATAGAATGGAATTTTAGCACTACATAGTAGGATTGTCCAATAAGACTAACACCCTAGGCTTTGACACCCATTTGATAACTCCTAGTTGCGAAACTTAAAGGTTACGTAGAAAGTTGCTTTAATTCCTGTGAAACATCCTAAACATTAGTCTGAATATTGAAGAAATATTATAATTTTGGAACTTAGCATCCCCCGTCTTCCCTGTGGATCGATATCCGTACATTAAGTACAATTATATTACTGACCAAGATATACTTGCGTGGTTAAAGTAATTTTTGAGACACTTTAGCGCACACTTTAAACGCAAACACGCAAAACGCTTATAAAGTTTTTGGTGCCGTTACTGGGGAAGGTGTGGTGTTTTATGATAATATCCATACCAAGTGTTTATTTGGTACTTCAAACATTTTATTTATTTATTTTATTTTATTAAGTTTTGATGTTTTTATTTTCTTTTGTAGAACACTTTCGTGCACAATAGGTTGTATGAAGATCGGGGTACTCAATATCTTATACCTTGGATCTAGAGATGTAGAAGACTTTTGAAAAAATTCGACAGGTAAAAGAGAAGCTACTCGATGGAACGTTAAACTCTGGAACACTCGAAGGATTCAAAGAAGAAGTTGGATCTAGGAGAGGAGGTAGTGTGCACCCTGATGGTGAAACTATGGACACCTATTTGAGACCTATCAGGGATTATGCTCTTCCACCATCGGTTACTCCACTTGTGATCATGAGACCGACGATAAAAGCAAATAACTTCGAGCTCTAGTCCATCACTCTCCAATTGTTGCAAGCCATTCCATTCCATGGTCTTGCACATGAGGATCTGAATGCTCATAACTCGGCTTCTGTAGGTGTGTGATACAAGAAAGTATGATGGTTTAAGAGATTTAGTTTATCTCGCCTCTGGGCTGTTCCCATTTTCATTGAAAGAAAAGGCTAAGCATTGACTTATTTCAGAACCTCCGAATTCCATAACATCATGGGATGAATTGATGAACAATTTTCTGGTTTGATTCTTCCCACCAGCAAAAGCAATAAAGTTGAGAATTGACATCAGCAATTTTTTTTCAATATAAAGGAGAAACTTTGTATGAAGCATGGGAAAGATTCAATGACTTGTTGAGAAAATGTCCTCATCATAGTTTCACTAAATGGATGCACGTCCATAATTTCTACAATGGTTTGAGTGCACCTACGAGGACTCTTATTGATGCTTCAGCTAGAAGAGCAATTATGGGAAGGAACGAGGTGGAGGCATATCAAATTCTTGAGAACATAGCTTTGAACAATTGTTAGTGGCCAGTTGAAAGAGTAGCCCCGAAGAAACAAACTGGGGCGTATGATTCAGATGTGTTTACAAAATTTTATGCTCAAGTCTCTACACTCACTAAGCAGTGCAAGTTGTACAACAAAAAGGGCCTCAAGTATTTGCACATATGGTTGAAGAAAGTCCACTTGCATGTGATCTGTCATGGAGCTCTCCCACCTCTCAATGTTAAATGATGAATTCCATTGAGAATTGACAATCGAGTTAAGCTTCACATTTGTCAAGTTTCCTAATGTTAACTTCAACCCGTATGCTCAAAGTTACAACCCAAGATGGAAGAACCATCATAACTTTTCAAGGAAGAATCAGAATGTGGTCAATCCGATGGAGAAAGTGAAACCTACCCCACCACCTCAAGAGAAGAAGTCTAGTTTAGATCTGAAACTGGAATAACTAGCTGATATACAGATCAATATGCTCCAATCTCAAAATAAGTTTGGAAAATAAGACTTAACTTTTCAATAATCATGAAATTTCAATCCTTTAAATTTAGAAGTGCAAATGGGATGTGACATGGCTGTTACTATTCTGAGAGGTGATTAAATACCAAAAAATGCTTATTAACCCTATTTATTATAAAGTTTTGAGGCTTTTGTGTGTACTAATCATGCTAATTAACCCGATTTGGTACATTAAGGTCCCTACTATTTTAACGATCGCATTTTTGTGGCAATTTTTTCGCTTAAGTAGCTAATTATGCCAAAATTGTCGAGCCGATCCAAAGACGCAAGTTAATCTGGGTCAAACTCAACATCAAGTAGATCAAAGATCGAAGGAAAGAAGAGCAAATGTTAAGAAACACCACCGCAGAAAGCCCCATTTAATCGCTCCTAACTCCAAAGACTGCTCTTGTCGCCTCGTTCGCTTTTCACGCTACACCCCGGCTTGCTTTCGTTTTGTTTTTTTCCATTTTACCCCCTCACAACCTTCCGATTTTGGTTTTTGTACTTCCCTTACACTGAAAGCATCTATATAAGTCTCAGCTTTGTACAAATCAACAGACTTTGAATTTCTGATATACAAGAAGTTTTATGCGCTCCAAATTTCTTTCCTCCCTTTCTTTCCTTTCTTTTTCCATTTTTCTACGCTGAAACACTCCTCCGAGATGACAACCTCGTAGGATGTTCCTGGCCAGACCTCTTCCTCGAAGAGGACGGTCATCGCTGTGGTGGAGGTAACTCACTCGCTCCTGCTTTTAACGTACGTATTTATAGTTGTCAGGTTCCCGCTTCACTTAGGTTAAAATCTCTTAAGCATGCTCTCTTTAATGTGTATTCAAGTAAGCTTTTCGGGGTTCAATGGATACTTTCACTAGATCCCATCAGAGGCTCATTAGTTTGCTCTCTCGCTAGTTATCGTGGAGTGTGGTTTTGCAGATGTGTTTTCACCAAGCATGACATTTATGCCCATTAAATGCTATGTTTCAAAAAGTGGAAAACTGCATTTAGTTTTTAAAGCCTAAATGAAGATCCGTCTGGGAAATGACTATATGTCATCCCCTCCCAACTCGAGGAAAAAATAATTCTGGGACATGTGGTTACCTTAAACCCTAACCCAAAGGGCCCGAGACTTCAAGGAGTTCTTTCTTATTTTTCTTCATTTTATTTTCGCCAGAACCCACCAACCCATCGTTTTTAATCAAACCAAACTAAATTAATCTACCATTTTTTGGGCCTTCACCGAAGTCATTTGCACGGGGCAAAACCCATCCCCGTGTTCGACCCTCAGACCCATATCGCAAAGAAACGACTACCGACATTAGAGGAACTTAGATACAAATTTTGTTGATCTCGATCACCCTACTCGTGGCACGAATCAAATGACGCCTGTCGATGGTGCCTTAGTGCAAGTGACGAGCTGTGGAACACTCAGGATCCATCACAAGTCTCCGTGAATCTCCTTTACGCCTTACGCTCATATTTTCTTAGTTTCCATTTCACCTGCTAAAAAAAAAAAAAAATTTCCTACAGACTGTTTTCGTGTTGCTCTATTTCTACTCACTGAATTTTCAAATGAATTGTGGCTAATGGAAGAGGGAAGGCAATACAAAGAGATTCAGGAGTAACCCTGGGGTGGCATATATGACAATGAGGGACTATAGAAACCTCGCATGGCAAAGTCAAGAACCCGTGGAGAGGAACCTGCGAATATAGGTCCATGAGGACTACAGAGACCACGGATGAGTTCACCATATGGTAAGACTTACAAACCATAGTCGGGGGAATCACACAAATTCCCTGCTGGAACCAAAACCTCCACAATATGCACCTCCTCGAACCCTTTATTATGCCCCCATTTCTCGCCAAAGAAGAACTGACTCAACCCCATCCCCCGTTGAACAAGCCATCCCGAACTCGAGCAAACAAGTGGATACCATAGAGGAGCAAAGGGCGTTGGATCGTCTGTGCTAATCAGAAACTGACACGTGTGGAGAGCTCCCGAACAAGAGGATTCGATGGACTTCAAGTGAAATGGAGCTTAAATCGACAACTCACAGCAGTTCAATTTTAAAGCTTCGCCCAACAACCTTGATCAGTTGGCGCAGAGGAAGAGAGTCAAGAGGATTATGCTTGACTCGGGAAGCACTAGTGAGCAAAGTTCTGATCCTCAAACTGTGGAGGAATTGAAAGTAGAACCAATGTAAGATCCTTGAGACCAGGATGCCCCACAATTGAGTAAAATATATGGGCCATGGAAAAAGAAGAAGAAATCCTTCCTTTGTCGAAAGTGAGGAAAGAGCCTAAAGGAATCCGTGAGTTGAGCCCCAAAAGTCCACTGACCAACCCCAAAACAACCCACCGCCAAAGAAATTTCTTCAGATGAATCTTCAAGTGTACATACTCGCCCACACCCGCAAGAAAATCAAACCAAAGATCTCGCTTCCCAAGCAAGCCCAACCCCATCACCGCATGTCATGCGTAACTTCAAAGAGCTAGTGCCATTGCACCGATTTTTGCCAATTACATCAAAGAAAAGAGCAAATTGCCACATTGTATGACATGCTGGTCGTTCTAAAAGCCTGCCGGATTGGAGCATCCGAACTCCCATTTCTAAGCTCCCCCACTTTTGTTTTAATTTTTCTTGCTTGTTTATTTTATCGTATTTTATTTTGATTTCTAATTTTTCTTCTTAGGTTTTATCTCTAATTTTTAGTTAATTTATGTTTTAAATTAAATTTTGCTTTTTGCAATTTTTCCTAATTCTTTCATGCACTTTTGCGCTTATGCAAATTTTGAAGCCCTGGATCAAAAAATCACAAAGGTGCCAGGAAGGCAGAATTTTTTCGCACGATAGCGAAATTCTCGCAATTTGTTTTTAAATGCGAAATTTCGCCATATAATTTTCGCTACTTACCGAAATTCGCTACTTAGCTTAAATCTCAGGAGACAAATAAATCGCTAATTTCACTAGAATGCTGAGTTCGCTAAATCTAAATGTAAATTCCACTTAAATCACTACAAGACAAAAAGCTTACATAAAGGCTACTTGTTTTTTTATTTTATTTTATTTTTGTTTTTGTTTTTTTGTTTTATTATTTTATATATATTAAAAAAAAAAAAAACCGTTTATTTTTCTTTTATATACATTCATTTCTAAATTTTTTTTATTTTTAATTTTTTTATTTTTTAATTTTTTAATTTTTTTATTATAAAAAATCGTTTTTTTAATATATATATATATATATATAGTATATATATATATATATATATATATATATATATATATATATATATATATATATATATATATATATATATATATATATATATATATATATATATATATATATATATATATATATATATAATAAAAAATAAAATGAAAAACGTTTTTTTAATATAAAAGCAGAAAAAAAAAAATATATATATATATATATATATATATATATATATATATATATATATATATATATATATATATATATATATATTTTTTTTTTTATTTTAATTATTAATACTTATTTGAAAATTTAAAAATAAAAATAAAAATAAAAAATTTCGCTTATTGCATAATAAATTTTCGCAAACATACGAAACGCTTAATTCGGGCTAGCTACGAAATCTCACAATTTTTAAATAAAATTTTTCGCTACGTCTCACGCTAATTCCAATTTTGTTTCAATATAACTTTTTCATCCGAACTCCGTTTTAGGCTTTCTTGGTACCGTTGGAAAGCTTGAGAGCCAGAACTAAATATGACCAGAGCACATTTTGACACTTTGGCGGCGTAATTTTTAAAATGGTCCAACTCGGTCATCTTTTCTTTCTTCCTAACTCTCGTTTATTCTAATCCCAAACTGAGCGGTCATTGTCGACTTCGAAGTTTTTGGAGGTCTCCTATCCAGCAAATGATCATATCTCATCAAGGAGGTAACACTTCCTTCTTTAATTTTCCAACTCAACCCCATTTCGACCGAGATGTTTGGGTCAGAGAGTTAGCAAAGGAAGTGGATTTTGTATTTATGTTTTGTTATTATTTCAGGTGCTTCTCCATTTTGTGATGTTCAAGTGGGTTTACCGGGTCCTCTATAAAGCCGTTATACTTTATAGCTTACTTTTCAAAATTCGCCCGTTTTTTGCAACAAAATTTTTTGTGGTTTCGCTTAACCTGTGGGTTTGAAAATTGAAGCTTTGTCTAATTCTATTGATGTTAGATCGTCTCCATGCTTTGAAGTTGAGTGAATGGATTAGTTGAATTCTTTTGATTTCGACCTTTTCTTCCACCTTAGCTAACCACACACGTAGCACATTAGGAGCCAATGATAGGTCAAAAACTCCGTAACCTCCTTTACTTTGCATAACCTACCCTAGTTTCATTGACCGCCTTTAATAGGTTAAGGACCCCTGTGGAAAAAGAAAAAGAAGAAAAAGAAATGAAAAAGAAAAAGAAAAAGAAAAGAAAAAGAATAAAAATTGCAACGCTTTGCCTTGAAACCTGAGCACGGTCCGAGGCAGTGGCGAAAGCCTTAAAGCCCTAAGTGTCTCTAAACTCTCACCGGCCGGGAGCCACCGACTTAGTGTTCAAGCATGGGTGGATGGGTGGAGTTTCTAGCAAGTTGTAGGTGCTGGAGTCTCGAAATCATTCAAGTCCTGGGTGAAACCCGAGTTTGTGGCTCAAAGATCCTTGCGGCTTGATGCCCTAAACCTAATCGTTAGGAGTCACCTGGTGAGATCCCTCAAGCATGGGCTTTGGTGAGGTCGATTCCTCAAAGATTGCACCCTACAAATCACAAAAAAGAATTGTGGAATAAGAGGTGGGTCCTAATCTATTTAGGCTGGTTAGCATGCTAGGTCGTAGTATCTAGGGTCGGGGGAGAGTGCGCTGGACAATTTTTATTATCGAGTCGATAAACAAAACACTTAGATTTCGTGAAGTTTCGTTGATTCACCAAGAAGGGGAGGCTCTTTAATACTCAATTTTGTATGGCCTTCATTATCTCATGATAGTTATCGACACATTGATTATTCTTACTTAGGTTAGGCATTACTCATTCACAACCTTTTTGAACCGCAAACTTTTTGTAATCGCACTTTGTTATCGTTTTGTATGCTCTTTCTTTCTTTTCTGGCCTAAGGGACTAGCAATGTGTAGGTTGGGGGTGTGATTAGTGCCCAAAAAGTGCTATTTTGAACCTATTTATTATAGGTTTTGAGTGTTTTTTGTGTACTAATCATTCCAATTAACCCGATTTGCAAATTAAGGTCCCTACTATTCTACTGATCGCATTTTGTGGCAAATTTTGCAGCTTTTGCGAGCTAATTATGCCAAAATTGTTGAGTCGATCCAAGCACGAAGAACTGGTCAAACCAACATTGCATCAAAGATCGAAGGAAAGAAGAGCAAAATGTTAAGAAACACCACCGCAGAAAGCTTCTCCCGCGAGCACTGCCCCAACTCCACAAGACTGCCTCTCCCGCCGCCTGCTCGCCACGCTACACCCCGCTTTTGCTTTTGGCTTTTGGTTTTTTCCATTTACCCTCGTAATAACCTTCCGATTTTGGTTTTTTCAGAATCTCCCTTACACTCAGCACTATATAAGCCCCGCCATAAATCACCGCACTTGAATTTCGATATACAAGAAGCGGGAGGCAGTCAGCAGCCTTCCTTTTTCCCTTTTCTTTCCTTTTCTTTCCGTTTTCTGTCAGCAAACACCTCCGAGGATGACAACCGAGGATGTTCGACTAGACCCTCCTCCTTGAAGAGGACGGTCGCTGGCTAGGTGTGGAGGTAACTCACTTGCCCCCTGCTTTTAACGCACGATTATGGTTGTTTGTGTTCCTCGCTTCTCACTTAGTTAAAATCTCTTAAGTATGCTCTCTTTAATGTATTCAGTAAGCTTTTGGGTTCAATGGATATCACTCTAGATCCATTGAGGCTCGCTAGTTGTCTCCCGTCAGCACGTGGGAGTAGGGTTTTAGAGATGTGTTTTCACCAAGTATGACATTTATGCCCATTTAAATGCTATGTTTCAAAAGGAAAAATCATAGTGGTTTAGTTTTTAAAGCTAATGAAGATCCTGGGCTTGGGAAATGACTATATGTCATCCTCCCCAACCTCGAGGAAAAATACCCGGACATGTGGTTACCTTTAAAACCCTAACCCAAAGGGCTCTAGGACTCAAGGAGTTCTTTTCTTATTTTTCTTCATTTTATTTCGCTTGCAACCCACCAACCCACTCGTTTAATCAAACCAAAATCCAAATTTAATTCACCAATTTTTGCCTTCACTCAAGTCATTTGTACGAAGAAAACCCATCCCCGTGTTCAACTTAGACCGCTATATCACAAAGAGCTTGACTACCAAGAAGAGGGAAGAACTTAGGATATAAATTTTGTTGATTCCGACACCCTACTGGCATCGAATCAAGAGGCAACAATGTAATTTGCCTAGTACTGGGATATAATCCAAGATAGAGAAAGAGCACGCAAAGCTATAACTCTTAGAAGTGGGAAGACCTTAGAAAAATAAGTCGAGAACCATGAAGATGCTGAAAATTCTACGGGAGGTGAGAAAAACAATGTAGAAAATGTGGAAAAAGCTGAAAAGTTGTTGAAGAATTCAGCTCCAAGCACACCAAAGAAAGTGCAAGTGAAGGAATCTTCAGTTGAGGAGAAACCTATGGTACCGTATCCGCAAAGATTGAGGAAGAATAGGTTGGATAACCAATTCGGCACGTTTATGGATATCTTTAGAAAGATCCACATAAACATTCCATTTGCTCTGAGCACTCAACAAACAACAAGGGCAGAAATTATGAAGACATCCTTTCCAAGAAAAGGAAGTTGGTAGACTATGAAACAAAGGGCTCTTCAAGAATGCAAAGGTCATATCAAGGTAATAGTTGCCTCCTAAACTAAATGATCCAAATAGCTTCACTATTCCTTGTGTTATTGGAAATTCCGTGTTTGAAAAGTGATCGCGGATCTTGTTAGCATCAATCTCTACGCGGCCGATCTTCAAAAGTTAAAATTAAAGGCGACTCCACCTACTACAGCTTACCTTGCAATATGGATCGATCTCTCACTCGTCTGCGCGGTATCATAGAAGATGTTCTAGTGAAAGTGGACAAATTTATCTTCTCTGCCGATTTTATCATTCTAGATATGGAGGAAGATAAAGAGGTGCCCATTATCCTTGGAAGACCATTTTTAGCCACGTGAAGGGCGTTGATCGATGTGCAGAAAGGTGAACTTAGACTAAGGGTTCAAGAAAAGGAAGTGACATTTAGTGTTTCCAATGCCATAAAGCATCCGCATGATAATGACAGTTGCTTTAGAGTGGATGTAATAGAGGCTATAGTGTCTAACCAATTGGGTCCTTCAGAACCATTAGAGACTAACCTAACTCATGATGACCCTTCCTCTTATGAAGATGATCTGGTTCGGGAGTTTGTGCAATGGATGGATTCTTTTGGTCTTAACAGAAGAAAGTATTTTGAATCTCTGGGAGCTAGTCCAATTCGGTTGATTCCTTCTGTTGAGAAACCACCTATTCGTGAAGAGAAACAACTCCTTACTCATTTGAAATGTGCTTATCTAGGGGAGGCATCCGCACTACCTGTCATCATATCATCTTCTCTTTCTAACATGGAGGAAAAGAAATTGTTGAAGGTCCTTAAGAGGCATAAGGAAGTGATTGGATGGTCTCTATCCGATATCAAGGGAATCAGACCTTCAATGTGTATGCACCGAATACTATTGGAGGAAGATAACAAGCCTATAGTAGATGCTCAGAGTTGTCTCAATCCTTCAATGAAAGAGGTAGTGCAGAAAGAGGTGTTGAAATGGTTAGATGCTGGAGTTATATACCCCATCTCTGATAGCTCATGGGTGAGTCCTATCCAGGTAGTACCTAAGAAAGGAGGGATAACAGTGGTCAAGAGTGAAAAAAATGAATTGCTTCCCACAAGAACAGTCATAGGGTGGAGAATTTTTATTGACTACTGGAGACAGAACAAAGTGATGAAAAAAGATCATTTTCCACTCCCATTTATTGATCAAATGTTAGACAAACTTGCTGGTAATGAATATTTTTGCTTTCTGGATGGATACTTAGAGTACAATCAAATTGCCATTGCTCTAGAAGATCAAGAAAAAACCACCTTCACCTGCCCCTACGGTACCTTTGCTTTTAGGAGAATGATATTCAACATTTGTAATGCATCGGGAACCTTTCAAAGATGAATGATGGCTATATTCTCAGACATGGTCGAGAAATCTATTGAAATCTTTATGGATGATTTCTCCGTGATTGGTTCTACATTTGATGAATGTCTTGAGAATTTGAAAACGGTATTGAAGAGGTGCATGGAAACCCATTTAGTTCTAAATTGGGAAAAATGCCACTTTATGGTGAGAGAAGGCATAGTGGTGGGGCATCACATTTCAAGAAAAGGGATTGAGGTCGATCATGCTAAGGTTGAGGTCATAGAAAAACTACTACCTCCTACTTTAGTGAAGGGTGTGCGTAGTTTCCTTGGCCATGCTAGTTTCTATCAAAGGTTTATTAGGGACTTCTCAAAAATCTCCAAGCCTTTGTCTAACCTTCTCATGCAAGGTGTTCCCTTTGATTTTAATGATTCATGCATGAAGGCTTTTGAGACACTGAAAGAGAAGTTGATTTCATCCCTTGTAATTATTGCACCGGATCGATCTTCCATTCAGCCATGTGATGCGAATTATCTGCTGGCGCCCGTTGTGGTCAAAGAAAGGATAAGATCTTCTATGCCATCTACTATGCCAGCCGGACATTGAATGAAGCACAATTCAATTACGCCACAATAGAGAAAGAATGTTTGGCAATTGTGTTTGCTTTAGATAAATTCAGACCTTATCTTATAGAGAACAAGGTCATTGTCTTCAATGATCATTCCGCAATCAAGTATTTGATGACTAAAAAGGATGCTAAACCTAGACTCATTGGATGGGTGCTCCTACTGCAAGAATTTGATATGGAGATCCAAGATAAGAAGGGCTCTAAAAACATGGTGGCTGATCATCTATCAAGGTTGGAAATTCCAGAAAAGGTGTAGAAAAGTCAAGTTCAGATTGATGATACATTCCTGGATGAGCGAATCCTAGCCTTGTCGCATGCTTAAATTCCTCTGTTTGCCAACATAACTAATTTATCTTGCTACTGGTATTATTCCATATGAGCTCACATTTCAGCAAAAGAAGAGATTCTTTGTAAAAGTGAAACAATATTTCTGGGATGACCTAATTCTCTTTAAACAATGTGCTGATCAAATTATTCAAAGGTATGTACCGGAAAGTGAAATGGGTGAGATTCTGAAGCATTGCCACTCTTTAGAGTGTTGAGGCCATTTCAATGGGCAATGAACAACTTCTAAGGTGCTGTAATCGGGCTTCTATTGGCCCTTTCCCTTCAAGGATTCTCACTCTTTTGCGAAATCATGTGATTGGTGTCAAAAGACAGGTAACATCAGAAGTAGAAATGAGATTCCTTTGACCATTATCCTAGAGGTGGAGCTCTTTGATGTATGGGGGATCGATTTTATGGGTCATTTTCCATCCTCTTATGGGTACAGATACATACTATTAACTGTGGATTACGTGTCAAAGTGGGTGGAGGCTATTCAGCACTCTTACTTGTGATGCAGATAGTATTGAGTTTAAATTCGGCAGTAACATATTTTTCAGATTTGGGCTCAGGCTACGTTAGTGATGAAGGATCACATTTTTGCAACAAGTTTTTCACCTCCCTATTTTCTAAATATGGGGTGAAGCATTGTGTATCACTTGCATATCACTCTTTGTCTGATGAAATGGCCAGAAGTGTGGCCAGAATCAGAAGATATTGGAGAAGGCGGTGAATGTAACAAGGAAAGATTGGGCAAACAAAATTGATGACAGCTCATGGCATACTGGACAACATTCAAGACTCATTTGGGGATGTCCCCTTACAAAATTGTCTATGGGAAGGCATGTCATCTACTTGTGGAATTGGAGCACAAAGCTTATTAGGAAACTAGAATGCTGAACATGAATCTGGAAATAGCTGGGAAGAAAAGAATGCTCTAGTTGAATGAGTTGGAAGAGTTTCGTCATAATGCGTATGAGAGCTCAAGGATTTATAAAGAGAAAACCAAGGCTTTACATGGCAAAAATTTAGTGTAGACCGAGTTTAAATTGGGACAACACGCGTTACTTTTCAATTCTAGATTGAAGTTGTTCCCGGGAAAGCTCAAATCCAGATAGTCCGACCTTTTATGATCACTCAAGTCTTTATACGTAGCGTGTAAGAGTTGACTAGCCTTCCGGAAAGGGGACCTTTAAAGTGATAGACGTAGGTGAAGCCACATTTGAGGGTGACTTGAAGAGTACAAATCTACCCGCAAACCTTGAAGCAGCCTTAAGCATAGGTGGTTTCCTAGTCAATTCTCGTGTTTACCAAACCGTCATGGAGACACAGCTTGGTCGAGCTAACGGCATTAAACAAAGCACTACTTGGGAGGCAACTCAAGCATTTTGAAGTTTTTCCTTCGTTATCCTAGTCTTAAGTGTTTTTCGTCAATGCTTTTGTTTTGATTTTTTTTTTAAATTTCAGTTTTCTCGAAGTTTATAAACTCTAACCTAATTGCGTTTCTTGTCTTATGGTGTGTTTAAGCCCCGTGGTTGAAGCGACGATAGAGAGATAGCTTGGAAAGCCTATTGCAAGCTTGGGGAAGTGTGGAACTTCTTCTACACTTAGAATAATTTTTGCCAAAACATGGTTTGAGACTCTCGGGAATGTCGTGACGTTGGATCCCAGCATTGCGACGTCAAATACAAATGACAATAACACCTCTCGGGAACATCACGACGTTGGATCTCAACGTCGCGACGTTGGAAAATCAACTCTCGGGAACGTCGTGACGTTGGATAAAATGATTTTGAACACTCTCGGGAATGTTGCGACGTTGGCTCAAACGTCGTGACGTTGCCCTGTTTTAAGAACGTGAACGTTCATATTTTCGGGTACTAAAAATCACAAACCCTAACTCTCTCTAAGTGTTTTTGCAGATTCATCAATCAAACCTCTTCCAAAATCTTCCTAAGTTGATTTCAAGTACCAAGGAGATCTCCGAACAACCTTTAATAAAAAAAATCTAGGGTTTGTCCCTTCTCCATCGAAAATCTAGGTAAACGGCCATTTTTTCTGATTTTTGGTGATTCAAGGTAAATCATTGATTTATTTTGCTTCTTTTAGATTTCTTTAAGTTAAGAAGAAAGTGGGTGGTTGTTTAGAGGTTGTAGAAGCCTAGATTTTTAGCCTAGGGCAGTGTTTCATGTAGTGGACACCAAGTGTTTGATATTTTGCCTAAGTGAAATTTTTATGGTTCTTTGGCTATTCAAATAGGGTTCATTCACACTAGGTGTTTGGGTGTCACTTTCGTGTTGAATTGAAAGCTTAGGATCCTATCCCAACTCTACCCTACTAGGTTGCACCATGTCATCCAAAAAGAAAAAGCTTGGCTCAAAGAAGAGCCGAAAAATAGAAGAGTAATCTCATGATTGCGATCATTAGAAGTTTGTCAATGAGAGTGCTGTCGAGAAGTTCGGTCTCATCCATAAAAACAGGTCCTCCATTAAGGAAAAGGGGTTCCATCATCCGGAAGATTTTTCACCGACCATTGCGATAAGGGATGGAGTGCCTGGTACTTGACCTCGAGGCTTGTTCTGACTGATGGTTGTGAGTGGGTGTGACTGGTATGATGTCTTGAAAAGGTCGGGTTAGACTTCAATGCAAAGGCTATCAACGAGTATTATAACCTTGACTCAGTTTATTCTGAAGCATATGATAGGCTCCACGAAACCCTAAACTATCCCGAGGTTCTTAGGATGCTAGCAATAGTCGAGGGGAATGGAAACTTAATAATGAAGGGCACACATTGCACTTCAAGGCTAAACACTTAGCCTACATCCCTAAGGTATGGCACCCATTCATCACATCTCATCTCATCCCGACGACAAATGTGTGTAAAGTGATGGCCAAGGGCCTTATTTGGATGCATATAGTCGAGGATATCGTTCGATGTGGGATGAGGATTATAGAGGATGCTATCCTCTATGTGAGTGCAGATGAATCTTGGAGCACCTTCTCATTTTGAATTTGTAAGAAAGCCGGGGTGCCCTTAGAGGACAATGAGGCTTAGATACACCCTATTAAGGCAACAGAGGTTAAGAGGAACAAATCGGGTGTACCAAGGCTTGACAAGGTTTATGATTCAGGACATGAACTCTTTGATGAGGAAGAGCTTAAACCCTTGATTAGTGCCCAAAATGTGCTATTTTGAACTCTATTTTTAATAGGTTTTGAGCACATTTTGTGTACTAATTGTTATAATTAACCCAATTAACATGTTAGTCCTAATGTACTCTTGATCGCATTTTGTGGAAAATTTTGTAGTTTTTGCTAGCTAAATTATACTTAAATTGTTGAGTCGATCGAAACACGAAGAATTCAAGTCAAACTCGGCATTGCGAGATCAATGACCAGAAGGAAAGAAAGGCAAAAGTGAAGAAAAATGGGCATTGCGAGATTTGGTTCTGCGGCTTGTTCCCGACCCGCATCCTGCGAGCCTTTGTTCTATGACCCATTGTTCTCTTGCATTTCACGCATTGTTTTGCTACAATTTTGGTTTTTCTCCCTTTTCTACCCTTGTTTTAATCACTTATGTTTGGATTGTATGGTATTTCACTTGGTTTGTAGGCTACATAAGCCATTTATACCTTTGTTAGAGGCGATTTTCTTTGTAAATAAAAGTTAGGGTTCGATTCTCCGTTTTTCCATTTTCTCTCATTTTCTCTCCTTTCCATTTACCAAACACTCCTACGAGGATGACAACTCGAGAGGATGGTTAGCTAGGCCTCTTCCTCCTTGAAGAGGGACTCTTGGAGCAACGGTTTGGAGGTAACGCATGGTCTCTATTTTTTAACGCTTTACCATTTATGGTTGTTTAAGTTATACTTCTCACTTGGGTTAAAATCTCTTAAGCATACTCTCTTTAATGTGTGTTGGCAAGCTTTTGGGTTCAATGGATACTTTCATAGATCCATTGATGCTCAGTTAGTTGTCTCTACATTTATCGTGGATTAGGGTTTTTGAGATGTGTTTTTGTTTGTTAGAACGTTATCACGTTTAAATCTTTATGTTTGAGGGAAAATCATGGGGTTTCTAGTTTTAAAGCTAAATGAAGATCCGGTCCGGAAATGACTATATCATGTTCCCAGCAGCGAAGAAAAAGAACCAGGACATGTTAGATTTGCCTATAAACCACTAACCCGGTGGCTGAGACTTGAGGGGTTTCCTTGTTTTCTTCATTTTATTTTGGTTTTAAACCCCGAAACCTCCTTTGTTTTCCATTAAACCACCAAATCCAAATTAAATTCCACTTAATTTTAGCTTGCTCAAATCATTTGTCTGAAGAAAACCCGTACGTGTTCGACCACACAGACATTTATCTTTATACGGTAGCTTGACTCTGGCGGTAGGAGAACAGGAATATAAATTTTGTTGATTAGGATCACCTAAATGACCTGAATCCAACCACACCTGCACTTTGTTTGGCATAAGAGAGGGTGAAAACCGAGATGAAGGTCAGTCATCCACCCATCCTCTACCACCCCCATCACATGAGGAGGATGACTCCAGTCCTTCTCCATCCCTAGAGGACCACGTGCATGACCTCACCACGAGGTTTGATGCCTTATGGCATGAAACCTAGGAACGTAAGTAATCTTGGCAGGCGAGAAATGGATAATCTAAAGGCCCAGAAATGAACGCATTACTGAGCAGCAGAGGATAATCAAGTAGCGGCTCTTGATTCGCATATCACACGCCACTACCACCACCGTAGTGATCACTGTGATCACTAGGGGAGTTTTCTTGATCCTCATTTTCTATTTGATGACATTGAGGGCATTATCCATCTTTAGTTGGGGGGTGTGGGTTATTGGATTGGTGTCGTATGTAATGTCTTATGCTTTATGAATCATTTTGTTACTGCTATATTCATGCATAATGGTTTGGATTTATGGATGGTTCATGTGGGGAGGTTTGCACTTAAATTTGCTCATTTGGCCTAATATGAGGCTTTGACACTTGTCTAGGTAATTTAGTTAGTTTTTATGTGTTTAGGTTAGTATGCATGTTTATGTTTATGTTTATTACATATTTGTGTTTTTTTTTTAGGTTGCTTCTTTAGGTGTGTTTTAGGTATTTTGTGTGAGTTGGTGCAATGATTGCTAATTGGAAGTCATTTTGATCGCAAAGTTTTTTTTTTTTTCAAAAAGACCAAGTAGTGTGGAAGGATCCTTAGAACTGTTAGATGATATAGGTGTTTGATTTGAAAGGTAGAAATTTGACTTAGTTTAGTCACCCTCTTTGTGTTTCAAGAAACCATTTCTTAACACGCACATGTGCTCTCTAGGGTATACCTAGGCCTCGAACCTCGTTTACTTGATCTCTACGAGCCTTGAGGGTTTCTAAAAACCTAAGTAATGGGACACCTTTGAAAAAAAGGATTGCCATTGAGCCCTAAATAAAAAAATAAAATAAAATGCATAAGAAAAAGATAAAAAAGATGTGTGTGAATAGAATAAGTGGGATCATCCAATCGGAATCCTGGGCAGAGTCCAAGGGGCCTTTCAAAGCTTAATTCCTGAGCCAACTAGGCGGGAGCCATTGGCTTCACTGCCCGCTACATGGGACAGAGGATGGATCCATCCCACAATCTAGGGCCTTTAGGTTTAGTTGAGTGTTCGGGATGAAGTTTTAGGGGAACTAAATGCCCGGTGCCCTTAACCAACTGGTGGGGAGTCACCAATGAATCCCCGCTCTAGGGATACTCGACTGAAACTTATAGGCACTAGTTTTCTTTGATATTCGGTAGTTTTAAGTGAATAAAAAAGGGCGCGTTCTTATCATTTCTTAGTTAGATTCATCCAAATAGGTGAGTTGAAATTATTTTTGGGGGTGTTGGAACCGTGTTATATGTTGGAGATCATGAATAGATTGCACATAGATTTCTTGGGAAAGGTCATTGAAAACTTGGGGGGTCGATTTGCTTGGTCAACCATTCCTTGCTTAGCTAAGTTCCTTAGAAAGTTTAACAACCTTAAGGATCTTACAATTTTGGTTGAAAAAGCTAGCTCTGCAAGTTGTGTTCATTTTAATCCTTCTTCTTGGCATCATGTGCATCATACTCATGTCGTTTGTGTTCTTGCGTGTTATTTTAAAGTGTGTTTTGATTTGAGTCAATCTCTTGCTTAGGACAAGTAAGAAGCTAAGTTTGGGGGTGTGATGAGTGTCCAAAAACACTCATTACATACACGAGATTTAGCATGTTTGTGTTCAGTTTTGCATTTAAAGAACCGCTATTTTGTTTTTTCGCTAATATTTAGTTTTATTTATGATCTTGTAGGTAAAGTGGTGCAATTGGAGGCTTATTGGAGACTTGAAGAAGGAGGTTTCACAACCCTTCTCCAACGTCGTGACGTTGAGGTCAACGATGCTGGACTGGTCTTCACTGCCTAACGTCACGACATTGCGATGTCGTGACACTTATATGCTAAAGCTATAAAAGAAAGAGGATGAGGAATTGAAAGGGGGTCGTCTGAGACAACCGAGTTTCGGTCATCTTTTGCACATTTAGAGGAGTTTGAAGGCTTTGGGAAGGAGAAACTTGAAGATCAGATATTCATCATTAAACAGTTATTAGAGTTTTCCTTCTCTTTACTTTCATGTTTACTCTTAACATTGTAATGGATCAGACTTACATTATGTTCTAAATTCGTGATCTAGGGTGTTGGTTGTACGTTGGACATGAATATTATGTTTAATTGCTAAAGTTCGTATTTCTATTATCTTTTAATGATTGTTCTTCCATTAACTCATGCTTGTGTGAATTTGACATATTAATTTATGATCAATCTTAATATGGTGAGTGATTCTTAGTGAGATATGAGAAGTGAATGAAGAATAGACATAGATGAGTTAACCTAATTAATTGAATAATATAGTTCTTTGATTCTAATGCATCTCTAACACTTGGGGTTGAGCTAAGGAGCAAGAAACCTAGTGTTAAAGGTAGGTTATTTGACCTTGAGAAAGGCTTTAATTACCTTAGATAAGAATTGTCTTGGAAGAGAATTGCATAAGATAATAGAATGGAATTTTAGCTTTTCACATAATAAGTTATCAATGAACCTGACACCACAGGCTTTGACACCCATTTGATAACTCCTAGTTGCGAAACTTAAAGGTTACCTAGAAAATTGCTTTAATTTAGTTTTAATTCCGGTGAAACATCCTGAACATTAGTATGAATATTGAAGAAATATTATAATTTTGGAACTTAGCATCCCCCGTCTTCCTTGTGGATCAATATCCGTACATTAAGTACACTATATTACTTGACTAGTGTATACTTGTGTGGTTAGGCACTCTTTCCACAACGCACATGTTAAACACAAACACGCAAAACGCTTATCAAGTTTTTAGCGCTGTTGCCGGGGAAGGTGCGGTGTTTTATGCTAATATCAATACCAAGTGTTTCTTTGGTACTTAAGACATTTTATTTATTTATTTTATTTTATTAAGTTTTTTATAAGCTTTATTTTCTTTTGTAAAGACACTTTCAGTGATGGGTTGTATCGAAGGTGGGTCACGAGATCTATACCTTTGGATTGGGAGATAGAGAAGACTTTGAAAATAATTCGATAGGGTAAAAGAGAAGCTACTCAGATGGAACAAAAACCTCTGGAACACTAGGAAGGATTCGAGGAAGAAGAAGTTGGAACTTTATGGTATTGGTCAATGTTGCAATCCTATGACTAATTCAAAATGTAAAAAAAAATAGAGATGCTTTAACAAAGCAACTCAAAAAGTGCCCTTGAATTTCAATGATTAACAATTTTCATTTGTGCAGTTTTATCAATTCTAATTTAGTATCTCTTATGGATATACTTTCATAAGTAATTATAAGGGTGTGCTTTCTCAAATAAGGTTTCATTCACTGTTTGCAAATGATTTTCTCGCTCCATACACCATATGTTTTTTGAGATGCCATCAACCAACATTGTGTTACTCCATCTCTCACCTTACCTCTTTCCTTTTCTCTCTCTAACCATGAAAAATGTATTTAAAACTTTTTTTCATCAATTTGTTTCCTTTTTGTATTCTTTATAGAAAGCTAAAAGATATATACTTTTATAGTAATTTAGGTTCATAGCATAAATAAAAATGTTTTGTTCCTTGTGTATATTATGTTGTTATAATGACTAGTGGAGTTTATCATATGTATTTCAGAATGTCTGAGTCTTCTAGTGGACCACAAGCATCTTCAACACCCATGGGCACTTCAAGAGTAGAGGATTTTTATGTGAATTTTGAGGATGAGATTAAGGAATTAGATGAACTTAATGAAGGTGAAGATGTTAATTTGGAAACTAGCGAATCCACTCCTATCACTAGATTCACTACATCGAAAGAAGTTGAGGTTGAAAACCCTTTCCAAGATTTTAAGAGACTAAGAAGATCAAAAGTTTGGGATGATTTTCTTGAACCTAAAATGATAAAAGGGAAATGGAAAGTAAGGTGTAAATATTGTAAATCTCCTCTTTCTATCTTAGCATCTAAAAGCACTACTCATTTGGATCGACATTTGGACACTTGTTCAAAAAAGGCATTACACTTGAAGCAAAAAAAAAAAGAAGATTAATTTTGTACCATATGATTCAAGTATCGGTACAAACCAATCTGGATTTGTTAGTGCTTTGCATAATGGTAAATTTGACATGTTAAAGATGAGAGAGGGGATAGCACATTGGCTCACGATGCATGAGCATCCTTTTACTATGGTAGAAGATGAAGGATTTAACTTGATGATGAAGTGGGGAATACCTCATTGGACTAGTGTGTCTCGTCACACTATAAGAACAGACTCCTTCAAAGTCTACGATTTTGAGAAGAAGAAGCTAAAAGCATTGTTGAAAATGGTGGATCGAATTAGTTTGACTACAGATTTGTGGCGGTCTAGGCCACAAAGGATCAAATATATGGTTCTAACAACTCATTTTGTGGATCTTGATTGGAAGCTTTAGAAGCGAGTGGTTAACTTTGTCCACTTGCCTCCTCCACATAAAGGTGCTAACATAGCCGATTGCATCTTAACATGTTTAAAGGAGTGGGAAATAGAGAACAAAGTAAGTGTGCTTATAGTTTTTGCTATACTTTTATTAGTATTTTTTTTAGTTATGGTTTGTGAACTAATCAATCATTTCTTTTCATTCTCTCTTAGGTTTTCACAATTTTAGTGGACAATGCAAGTGCAAATAATTCTTGTATTCAGATTCTAAAGGAAAATTTTGCATCTAATGGAAGGCTTTTATGCAATGGAAGGTTATTTTATGTCCGTTGTTTTGCACATATCCTCAACATAATGGTTCAACATGGTCTTGAACAAGTGAAGAGCATCATTGCAAAGTCCGTGAAGCGAGTGGACTTCTTGAATTCAAGTGAGGCCACGACTCAAGCAGTTTGAGTGAACTTGTTAGTATACAACGTGTAAAATTAGTCCTTGAATGCAAGACTCGTTTAGATTCAGCTATGACATATTGGATTGTGCTATCAAGTTTAGAAAGGTATTCACAGATATGTTTTTACATGATCATAATTATGATTGTTGTCTAATGATGATGAGCGGGAAAAGATTGAGAAATTGCTTCAAGTCTTAAAGTGTTTAAAAACACTACTAACATTATATCAGGCTCTGAATATCCAACTTCTAACTTGTTTCTTAGTGGGGTGTATAGGATTAAAGTGTTATTGGATAAAAAATTCGAGTCTCCTGATGATTTTGTTAGAAGTATGGTTCAAAATATGAAACAAAGGTTTAACAAGTATTGGGGTGAATGCAATAAGCTAATGGAAATAGGAGCGGTGTTGGACCCTAGATTGAAAATGAGGGTTCTAGAGATTACATTCTCCAAAATGTTTTCTTCACATGTTGCTCAGGAGAACATTAGTAAAGTTAGAGATGTCATGTATCAACTTTATGATGAATATGTTAGAATGCATTCTTCTTTCATTGTTGAAGAAAGTGCAGAATGTGAATTTGTTTCAAATGCTCCCGAAGGAGGTATTACATCAAGTGGTTTGTCATAACTTTTGCAAGTGGTTAGAAGTGGGCAAGAAGCGGAACCTATGAAATTTGAACTTGATGTGTATCTTGATGAGGGGCTCTTCTTTTCTCAAGATTATTAATTTGATGCCTTGGCTTGGTGGAAGGAAAAATATGTGAAGTTTCGTATTTTGTCTAAGTTGGCAGCAAATGTTTTGGCTATTCCAATCATCACTGTGGCTTCTAAGGCAAATTTTAGTACCGGTGGTCGTGTAATAGATCCCTATAGGTCTTCACTTGCTCCAGAAACAGTGCAAATGTTGATATGCACAGGTGATTGGTGTAGATCCCTCCATGGAGTGAAAAGAAAGAACAAGATAAGGACTACTTAGTAATATTTTAGTTTCACTTCCTTTTTTTTTATGATATATATATTCACTTAGATTTTGATATTATTGCAGAACAAGATGAAGATCAACCTAAAAATTCTTATCCTAATACCTCCTAATTCAAATGATGGTGAGTCTGGACTCTTCCCGCAAATCTCATGATCTTCTCAAAAATCTTCAAAGCAACTCCAAACCTCCTCTTTGGTCCCAAAGTGCGGACAAAGTCCCTTTTCCGAGCCTAATACCTCCCCCTTCGTCTCTTTCGAGTTTGAGCTTTAAAACCCTCCATCATGGGCTCAAAATGGGCTAAAAATCCACCCAAAATCGACCCCGAACGTCGCGACGTCGTGCAGCAACGTCGCGACGTCGGAATCTCTGTTCTGCTGCGTCGCGACGTTGCTGCGATCCCACAATTTTGCTCCAACCATTAAGGCCATAACTGTCCTCTGAACTCCAATTTGGGTGTTCTTGAGTATTGAAATCTCTTGAAGTACTAAAAATCCATCCATATATGGCTTGATATAATATGGCTATATGATATCTGAAAACATCCAAAATACAGTAGCCTCCTGCTGGAAAGATTGCTGCAATGTTTTCTGATTTTCTTCAAATTTTAGACTTGCATAACTATTTTGTTATTGGGCAACTCCAGTTTTTTTTTTTTTTTTTTGTTGTTGGTATCCTGGAGCTCTTGAAATTTAAATTCATACATATAAAGCTTGCTAATTAGACTCATATGATATCTGAAAACGTCAAAATACAGTAGCTGTACATGTGATTTTTCCACCAATTTTGCACGATTCCACCAAATGGATGACCTGATCATAAATATGAACTTTTAGAGCATTAGGGCACTTATTTAACATAAAAACACTAGAAAAACTAACTAAAGCATAGAGATAAAATGAGTATTTGAGATACTCATCACACCCCCAAAGTTAAATTCTTGCTTGTCCCTAAGCAAGAGACCAACTCAAAACAAAACAAAAATTGAAAATGACATGAACTAAAAATAATGAGATAGTATGATAACATGATTCCAAATGGAAGAATCTATGAACACAATTTAGCAATATTAGCCTTTTCAGCAAAATTTAGGATCCTTAAACTTTTAAACTTTCTAAGGAACATGGTAATGACATGGTAAGCGGAAGCAAAATCGACCACGAAGTCATGATGACCTTTCCCAGGAAACTAAGTGTAGGTGATAGCATGATCTTCAGTGTATAGCAAGGTCCTAGCACCCCCAAACTTAAGCTCAACTCACCTATTTGGAAGAAGCTAACTAAGAAAGGATAAGAACACACCCTTTGTTCATACCAAAATGCACAAATTTTAAATACAAAAAATGAAAGAGAACTAGTGCCAAGAAGTTTTAGATGAGTGTTCCTATAGCGGGGATCCATTGGTGACTCCCCACCAGTTGGTTAAGGGCACTAGGCATTAAATTCCCTTCAAACTTCACCCCGAACACTCAACCAAATTCAAAGGCCCTAGGTTGTGGGAAAGATCCATCTTACGTCCCGTATGGCGGGCGGTGAAGTCAAATGACTCCGACCGAGTTGGCTTAGGGCATTAGGCTTTAGAAGGCCTTGGGCGTGCCCGGGATTCGATTGGGATGATCCACTTATTCTAATTCACAAGCCTATTTTTTGACTTTTTTTCTTTTTCTTCTTTCATTTTTCTATTGTTTTTTCATTTTTCTCTTTTTAGTTGGGGCTCGATGGAAATCCTCTTTTGACTGGGTTTCCCATCACATAGGTGGCTAGAATCCCCCAAGGTTAGTTGAATTCAAGGCAAAGAGTTCGGGACCAAGGTATACAAGGAGACCACAAGTGTGTGTGTGATAGATTCCTTGAGAAATAGCTTCTTGTAGCCTGATAGGTATTCAGCTAAGTCACACATGCAACAATCTAGGTCGAGATCATTTAAAAACCTAAGGGTCCTAGTCCTCTTGCCAGCATTTTTGAATAGTTGTGTTCAAAATGACCTTCTACCTTGACAAGGCATCAAACTCACTCATATGAGACACAAAATAAATAAAATAAGAATGAAAAGCACATGCAACTTCTTGACAAACAACAACTAAAAGCAGTGGGAGATACAAAAGTTGGATTTTACTGGAAATTTTTTCTTAATGATTTCTTGAATTACTTTTGGCTTGAAATGAGCGTTATTATCAAAGTGAAACAAAAGCAAGAATGGATAATGAGTACTCCCACACGGGTGATCGAGTCTACGGAAGTTGCTCAGTAGATATGGCACAAGCTTTGGACCTTAAGCGGTGTTAGAGGGTTAGACCTTAAGTCCCGAATGAGAGGAGGCTTGAAAATAGGAAGCATATATGGAATGATAAGGAGGATGTTGAAACTGATTCCTTGTTCAATTTTGTTCTTTGAACCTCTAAGATACCATAAACTTCCACTTTTCAAGATTCCCCACCTCCATGTGACTTGAGCTCAAAAAACACAGCTTGACACTAAGAAACACAAGATCAAACAAGAAAATTTATTCAAAAACAAACTCAAAAGTAAGTAAAAAAGAAAAAGGAAAAGGAAACTTATTAAACTTGGGTTGCCTCCCAAGAAGCCGCTCCGTTTTTCTAGAGTCCAACTTGACTCATAGAACTACGGAAACAATGATGATGCCCTCCTCAGTATTAATTCACAGAGCGGTAGTTGTTCTTAATTACCAACTTGAGCATAGTCTTCCAAAGATCTTTTTATTTTTTTTATATTTTCTATTTTTTTTTTTTTTCTTCACAAAGGTTCCTTTCATTTCGTTGTTCAATTGAATGATGTACTCATCTACCTCGGAAGTTGGGGTTATCTTCTCATTTTTCAATCCCTCATGCATCTCACCCCATAGAGTCATCTCCGACATAGTCTTTCCAACTTCATCATTTGTCTTTTTAATAATGATTCACGGAGAAGTTGGCTCTTTCCCCTCCTTTTCAGCAAGTCTTTCAAAGTTTTACGCATCATCATCATCCACCTTTTCAAGCTTCTCGAGTTCTTCATTACCTCTTGAAGTGATTTCTTCATTGTAGCTCCAGTTTTTCTTCTTACGTATTCACCCCGAGAGTAGACGAACTCATGTTGTCCTTCAAGGACATTGTAGCCCATATTCTCTTGTTCATTCATATATTTGGCTCGTTCTTCTATACTCATACTCTCCTCTTCTTTAGGTTGTTCTTTCTGAATGTAAGTTGAGTACCGAGTAGCCATTGGAGCCATCTCTTCTTTCAAGCTATCGGGTAATTGTATGCTGAATTTGAACATTAGCCTTGTCAATTCCATGAATTGAACTTGAGATTTGATCGGCATGAACTCTTTTCATTTCAATTAATGCTGCCTCTAACTTTGTCATTCTCTCATGTGGAGGTTGACTTATCTCATTTGGATTAAAAAAACGAGGCAACCCAACTTGAGAGTAGTCCATTTCATCCATTGATCTTGAAAATTCAGATTGTGCCATGGTAAATGCAGCTTGAGTTCTTCTTAATTCATCCATAGCAGCTTTCTAGGCGATCTTTGGACTTGTGGAAATTTAGAAGAGTATTATAGCTTGTATTCCATGAGGTGTTTGGGTGGTGGCTCCATCCAGTATGATTGCTCAAGTATGAGATTGCACTCCGTATTGAGCATAATCCACGTGATGCATATGGTTGCCACAATTGAGTTGTCACTCAACTTCTTTGATGCTCATCGGCCAATCGCCGCATTCTTGGTTCTTTTCGAAAGAGGTGAGCCCGATGCATTTGTCAACTCGATGATCGGATCCATTGTGATTTTAACCTAAAAATTTATGCAAAATGAAAACAAAAAGTATCAAAAACTAAAAAACCACACAAATATATACATAAAAAAAACGTTTGAAGTATCAAAGAAGCACTTAGTATTGATATTAGCATAAAACACCGATTTTCCCCGGCAATGGCGCCAAAAACTTGATAGGCGTTTTTTGTGATGTGTATATAAAATTATGCAGAAAAATATAAAAAGAGTGCCTATTCCGCGCAAGTATCGGCATCCAAGTAATAAAGTGTACCTAGAGTGGATATCCCGATCCCTGAGGAAAATGGGGATGCTAAGTGACAAAATTATAATACTTCTCTAATATCCAAACTAACAATTGTGATAGTAAAACAAAATTTAAACTAAACTAATGAAATTTCTAATCTAACTAATGAAGTTACTTAACTAAGGAAACCAAAGAGATTATAAATTCCTAGGGTACTTGGTGCGTCGGACAATCCTCTTAGATCTAAGTGAAATTCTACTCTATTGTTTCATGAAAATGCTTTCCAAGCGACTCTTGTCTAATTTAATTATAAGCCTCTACCGAGGTTGAATAACCCTAAACTAACACTAAGGTCTTTTGCTTCTAAACCAACCCCAAGCATTAGAGATGCTAAGATCAAGTCTCACACGCCTCCTAATTACCGATAATTTCTACACTACCAAGCTAATTAGGTTGATTCATCTATGTCTAGTTCTTTACTCCCTTCTCAGATCTTGCAAAGAACCACTCACCACATTGAGATTAGCCAGAAATCAATATGTAAATAGGACCAAGTATGAATCAATAGAGGTGCATTCACAAGAAACAATAGAAACGAGCGTTAGCAATAGATATAAAAACTGCGTATTTGTACGGCCAAAATAGTTCATAATTTAAAAGCGTTAATGTAGATGAGTTTTCAAAATACGAAGTAACATAAATGCAATAGCAACGCAACGCGTAACAAAACAACAATAATCGAGATTGCTCTGTTTTACAACGTCGTGGCGTTGGTTCTCAACTGTCGCGACGTTGCTGCAGTCCATGTTTTGGCTCCAACTTAGTAGGCCATAACTTTGTCATACAAACTCAATTTGGGTGTTCTTGATTACAGTGAGCTCTTGAAGTGTAGAATCCGCATCCATATGGATTGATATAATATGAGCTCATATGATATCTGAAAACATCAAAATACAGTAGCCTCTCCTGCTGAAGGTGCTGCAATGTTTTCTGATTTTCTTCAAGTTTTGGAACTTGAATAACTTCTTTATTCGAATTCCAATTTTGGTGTTCTTGGTATCCCTGGAAAGCTCTTGAAATTTAGAATTCATACATATAAAGCTTTGCTTCAATTGCGACTAATATGATATCTGAAAGCGTCAAAATCACAGTAATTTATACGTGTGATTTCCACCAATTTTGCGATTCCACCAAATGGATGACACGATCATAAATATAAACTTTTAGAGCATTAGGGCACTTATTTAACATAAAAACACTAGAAAAACTAACTAAAGCATAGAGATAAAATGAGTATTTGAGATACTCATCACCTCCCAAGGAATCGGTAAACTGACATTACTGGCTATTTTGATGGGCTTTTTGGTTAGATCGCTATTGAGTTTGACGGAGGTTATTGGGTAAGGTTATATAACATTTTCATGATCAGTTGTAGCCCTTGAAACCTAGCACCTATCATAGGCTACTGGAATTATTAGAAGTTGTCTACTAAGAATACGCTTTCAAGTGTATTTGTTTAATGATAATATGTGTAGATGACTTAAAACTAAAGTTCCATGATGTTGTAGTGACCGCTAATGCTGATTTTTGTGTTTATGGACTCACTGTAGTTTGTTTCCATGATTCATATTCCTCATTTTATATGATAACAACTAGGAGACTCGGTTTTGAAAATGACATGGTCCAATATTGAGTCGAGCTCAATTCGAGTTCGAGCTTAAGTCGAGTTCGAGCCGAGTATGAGTTCGAGCTCGAGTCAAGTTCGAGCTTGAGTGGAGTTCAAGCTCGAGCCGAGTTCGAGTTTTGCATTTTCGAGTTCTATTCGAGCTTTATTTTTCAAGCTCGTAAGTTTTCGAGCTTGAGTCGAGTTCGAGCTCGAGTTTTCGAGTTCGAGCTTGACTTTTTGAGTTCGAGCTCAAGTTTTCGAGTTAGAGTAGAGGTTGACTCGCATCATTAGCATGCCTAGCATTGATTATTTTGATACCTATGCGCCGATGGCAAGAATAACGTCGATTAGGATATTTTTTGCTTTGAAATCAATTCATAATCTATTTGTTCATCAAATGGATGTCAAAACGGCATTCTTGAATGGAGATCTCAACGAGGAGGTTTACTTGGAACAACCAGAAGGTTTTGTTATAAAGGGGAATGGGAACAAAGTGTGCAAACTTGTTAGATCATTATATGGTTTAAAACAAGTCCCCCATACAATGGCATGAAAAATTTGATCAAGCTATTCTTTCAAATGGATTTAGACACAACAATGTGGACAAATGCTTATATTCTAAGACTTGTGGAGAATATTTGTTTATAGTGTGTTTATATGTGGATGACATGTTAATCTTAAGTGATGACCTGAAAGGAATAATAGAAACAAAGAGGTTTCTATCTTCAACTTTCAAGATGAAAGATATTGGAGAAGTTGATACTATCTTGGGTATCAAAATAAAGAGAAATAGTGGGAGTTATGCTTTGAACTAAACTCACTATATTGAAAAAGTAGTTAGTAAATTTAGTCATCTCAAGATTAAAGATGCTAATACTCCATTTGATTCAAGTTTAAAGCTTGAAAAGAATAATGGTAGAGTAGTGGCTCAACTTGAGTATGCAAGTGCAATTGGAAGTCTTATGTATGTTGCACAATGTACAAAGGCTGACATTTCATTTGCAATTAGTAAAGAACTAAGCCTAGAAAGTTGTTGGTAGAGTTCTTGGTTATCTAAAAAATACTAAAGAACTAAGCCTTTAATACTCAAAGTTTACTGCTTTACTTGAAGGGTATTCATATGCAAGCTGGATATCAAGTATGAGAGATAATTTATCTACCGCAGGTTGGGTGTTTACACTTGGTGGTGGGGCTGTCTCTTGGGGATCTAAGAAACAAACTTGTATATCATACTCAACCATGGAGGAAGAGTTTATAGCCTTAGCTACAATAGGAAAAGAAGCCGAGTGACTTACAGATCTCATGATGGACGTGCCTTTTACTGCAAATAGTATGACAACAATATTGATACATTATGATAGTCAAGCCACTCTAGCTTGTGCGTATGGTGGAGTGTACAGTGGAAATTCTAGACTCATAAGTATCAGACATGAGTATGTTAGATAGTTGATTTCGGATGGAATCATCTTAATCTCATTTGTGAGATCAAGTGGAAACTTGGAGGATCCTTTTACTAAATGACACACCCCCACCCCCTTCCAGCGGCAGGTGTGCCGGCCACTCCAAAGAAATCCCTAGCAATTACCTCTAACGACTAGAAATCCTTGTGAAGCGAAGCCGTATTGCTTGCTTTTCCCTCGTATCAAAAATTTTCTTTTATTTATAACTTAGGATCTGGTAAAATCTTAGCGTGGAAAAACCCGTGACATAATTTGCATATAGGACAATTCAAATCCTGTATACATCAAATTACACTATATCGAAATATGGCAGCTTGGCATCGACACATTTTCTAATACTACAATACTACGTACATACATATGTTCCATTATACATATTCAAAGTCTTTTCCTTACATAATATTCTTAATAACAACACTTGTACAAAATGTCAGGAGAAATCCTATTGTGCTCCAGCGTCTTGCGTACCTGTACCTGGAAAATAGTTTTTAAAATAGAAAATAATGAGCTAAGCAAGCTCAGTGAGTGTATGCTTTTATAAAATGTTTTGCTTTACCGGAAAACATATCAAAAATGTAAAACTCTCTTTTACAAATATTTTCGGAAAGCTTTGCTAACTGCTTGATTTTCTTTACTTTTCTTTAAACATAAAACTCTTTATTGCTTGCTTGTAGAAGTTTTATAAAACTTCTCCAAAATTTATCTTGCTTGCTTTATCTTGCTTTAAAAGTTTCTTAAACAACTGCAAACCTTTTGCTTTAAAGTTTCTCAAAAGCGTTTTCCCTTAAAAGCAGGAGCTTGGGCTCAACCGCATGCTTTGAAAAATAAAACGGGAGCCTGGGCTCAACCCGTTTGCTTTAAATCTGGGGCTGCTTTCAGCCCGATCGTTTGAAATCTAAGCAGGCTTGGGCTCAACTTGCCTTTAAACTCACAGGCTTCGGTGATTCGTGCCACGGTAGGGTGGCGGAATCAACAATATTTGTTTCCTATGTTCCTCCTCTGCCGTGAATTGACCCTCTTTGCTTGGTATAGCCCCGGTCTAAGTCGGAACACGGGATGGGTTTCATCCACGAATGATTTACATCAGTGTTTGGAAAATGGTGAGGCTTTTTGTTTGGATTTATAGTTTTGTTAAAACGGTGGAGGTTGTTTTGTTCCATTATTGTAATGGTTTAAAATTGAAGTGTGAAATGGTAACCTTGAAGGCTTGGGTCACTAGCTTGATAACATGGGGCTATTAAAGTGTCCTCGGGTTATATCTCGCATTACAGGAGCAAATGACATATAGTCAAAGCCAAACCGGATCTTTGTTTAGATATAAAACCTTACCCACAGAAACCCTCCTATTTGGAGTCAGTAGTACTAAACATTCAAGTCCCATTCGAGTTTGAAACCTGGCATTTAACCTCATTCCCATGGCTCGTAAATGACATCTAAGAATGTCGAGTGCATCTACTATTAAGAATGCAGACCTAAAACATGGCAAGTATTGACGAGGAAAGACATTAAATGGCATAAACCTAATAGTTTGGAAAGAGTGGGAACCATAAATGCGTACTGTTACATTCAAAGCATAGGGGACAACTGTAGCCCCCAAACCAAGCTAACAACCCTCATAACTCTAGAGGTATGAGGCTTAGCGAAGCATCCCTTGAGTTGTCATCCTCGAGGGTGTTTGGCGTAGAGAAAATAAGGAAGAAAGAGGAGAGAAGGAAACAAAATGAGACCTAAAATGAAAGCTGCGGGAAAACTTTTATAAAATGAAAAGTTGCTTAGGGTTACAAGGGTTGTGGGGGTTATATAGTCAACCCCAAAGTGTGGCTCTAAAAAATGCCTAAAATATGAAATTACATAAGGGACAAAATGGTAATATATCAAAACATGGTCGTTTGGCATCAAGAATTCCAAAAAACACAAGGGCTGAGATTTCGCTATGCAGGAAATTTCGCTAGCATAGCGAAAATTTCGCTAGCCTAGCGAAATTCACAAGAGATAGCGAAATTGAGAAATTTCGCTAGAGCCCGATAATTTAAACTGGCCTAGCGAAATTTGTTTGAGATATAGCGAGTGGGTATTTTCGCTAGGAACTGAGTCAGATTTTCGCTAGATAACGAGGAATTTTGCTAGCCTAAAGCGAAATTTTCACATGTGAAAATTTATTGGGATTCCCTTTTCGCTATGATTGCGAAATTTTCGCAATCCCAGCGAAATTTTCGCAATCCTAGCGAAAATCCCCTGTTTTGCTACTGCATCCTGCAGCCTTCTTTCTTCACATCCACTTCACATTTCTTCATCTTTGATGGTTGAAAACACTGTGAATCCTCAGCATTCGGCAAATATCTTGACATCAAGCGAACTAATTCGACGACATAGCACAGTGAAATTACCAAAAACAAACTCGAAATAGGATTAGTGAAACTAAGTGGGCCTGCACACATCAATTGGCTTAATTGATATGATTAGTGCGCAAAACGCACTCAAAACCTATTGTGAATAGACTCGAAAATAGCGCTTTTGGGCACTAATCACTGACGACACGTTGCTAGTCCCTTAGTAATGCTAAAAATAATAATGTGCTGCATGCTGTGCTTTTACAAAAAGTGTATGTGGTTCAAAAAGCGTATGTATAGGTAAGCTTAACCTTTAGCATGAATAATTTTACACCACAATATAAGCGGTCATGAAAGAACAAAAACCCAAATAAGGAAACGAGTTTTAGGGCAACATCGGTTTCAAGGAAGTCTTTGAATTTCCACAAAATCTAATTATTCCCTAATGTAACTAGCTTGAGCTTGATAAAATCTGAAGAATTATTCCACCACACGACCTAGCTACTTTGCCATGGCCTTAAGCTGTGACCAACCTAAATAGAATTTAGTTACACTCTTTTTTTCTTCCTTGATTGCAATGTAGGGTGCGATGCTAAAGAAACCGACCTGCATGAAAGTCTAATAGCGAGGTCCACTTAGATGACTCCCAGCCAATTAAGGTTTAGGGCATCGACCAAAGGATCATGACCTAAACACTGCGAGCTTAACGGGACTCGAATGACTTCGAGAATTAGCACCTACAGCCACATTCAAACTCTACCTATCCACCGTGTAACTTGAACACAAAGTCGATGACTCGGCCCAGTGGAGTTTAGGGCATCGGGCTTTAAAGGCTTTAACCATATACCTCGATTTGTGTTAGGTTTCAAAAATAGCGTCGCGGCTTTATTTTCTTTTCTTCTGCTTTTTCTTTTGCTTTTTCTTTTCCTTTTTGGAAGACTATTGGTCTTCATACATGGGTAACTCTAAACTATTATAGATTAGTCAACAAATTTAAGGCGGCTTTGCAAAGTGGAAAGAGTGTATAGCTTCTCAACTATTGGTACAATGCGGTGTGCGGTGTGTGAATCAATTGGGGAAAGTTCGAGTTGAACATGCTGAAATTTCGATTGACCAACTAAATCATAATGGACTTGTTAACATTTAAAGGTAACATTCGACTTTAATTTTCCAATTAAGTAAGAGAAAATATACACAAAATGGAGACACAAAAATGATTTATGAGTGTAGTATGTGTAATAGTACTGTAAATCTTGATATAACCAAATATTTAATACATGCTTGATATGGCTAAACATAACAAAAGTGTCACTACTATTGGCTAATACATAGAATTCTATATACAAAATGAGTGGCGATTGATAAAGTGCGTACAAAAAAACATGATAGAAGAACACTCCCCAACTCTGACTTTTCCTCGCTGCCAAAGCATAGACATGTCATAAGGGTAGGAAAGTTAGAGGCAGGAGTGCGACCACCTCAATCTCGTGGTGGTGGTGGATCGTGCCCTTTCTTCTTTGTGACGGCACGTCTAAGGAGAAATTTCATTCTTGGATTCTTTGTGGGCTCGTCTCGATGGGCGGGGAACATCGCGGGAGACCGAGGTGACTCATGATCTGCGGGGCATGGTATGTGATGCTCTAAAGTGGTCTCGGCTCGAGTCAATCTCTGGTCCATCGATGCCTGTGTAGTGGCCAATGAACAGACAGCATCCATAATACCTGCTAGCTCCCTCGAAGTGACATGAACATGCTCTGGAGAATGCTGCGCTGAGTATGAAGGGCCCGGGAGTGTCGGTGAAGGTTGGGAACGTAGGAGGTGGAGGAGGAAATGGAGACATATGCGACCTTCCAGGCTCCTCTCCACCTCTACCTCGGGAGCAGGATCATCCCTCCTCTGGGAGTCCTCTGCCTCCTCATCCGTTTACCTCCTCACAGTCCTATTTCTTTGGAGGAGAAAATCGGCATCACCGTGGCTCGCTCCATGGTCGGGGACCGAGGACATCTGATCCTCCTCTCTATCTGAGGGCTCCTCACAGAATCATCTCCGAGGAGCGGCTCAATAGTGCGGCATCTACAGGTAGACTCGGCTCGAGCCCGGGTGCTGGTGGACCTTACCTTCCAGTACGTGAGGCGGTCATAACCCCTGACTGGAGGGGCTGAACCCGAGTCCCTCGGAGATCGGTCTGAGCCTCAGTATGGCTCCCTCACATTTGGACACTTCTAGTCTTTGTAGCGAGATAGGGTGGTCGGAGTGGGTGATCAGAAGCATGGCGGGCGCATCTGAAGAAATCTTGGTCGACCATAGTGTCTCGGCGAGGCGGCGGACCATCTCCTCAGTGTCGGCTGGGGCCAATCCCGATAGCCTCGGGTGGCTGCTGCGGTGGCGGGCCCTAAGAATGACCTGAAATGTCGCTCTTTCTCGGGTACTCTGGTCGATCATCAATAGAAAATCGGAGCTCTAGTGGACTCGGCGCTCCCTGGAAGTCATGGAGTGGTAGGACTGAAGTACCACCCGGGGATAGTAGAACTGCCGCGGCGTCATGAACGGCAAGAGGGAATACTGTGTAAGCAACCTCATGGAGTCTCTAAGCAGGAAATTCGGCGGTCAGTATTGTACGTCGTAATATGACTCCCGGCAGAAAATCTGCAGGTGGAGGCCTTACATTCCGGGATAGGGTCTGACGAATAATGGCGCTAATCCTCGAGGTCGGGGATAATCGGGGCGATGAGCTCTCCTCTGTTTGCTAGTGTGGAGGCGACGTTTCGGGCCTAGATGAAGACTCCGGACTGATGTACGGGCCGGCAGGCGGGCCCTACTTGGATCGTCTAAAGTGCGAGTGCGATACCTCTTGAACCCTGAGGTTCCTCGGAGCTGGTGAGACCCTTCTGTTCTTTCAATGAGTAGAAAGCGGAGAATGGGCACGGACAGCCTCGATGAGTGTCTGGACCCTCATCTCTGAGTCTTTGGTGACCACAGGCGAGGCGGGACCTTCACCCACACAGTACGTTCCATGTCTGAGCGTCGAAAGTGATCTGAGAGCGGGGGGCGGGGCTCAAAGTTTGGGAGAAGCTGATGCGAGGCTGGCCGGAAGCCTGGCGGCACGGGCGAGGGCACGTCTTGCGACGGTGGTGACCGTGACGGTGTACTGGGTGCGGCAGGACTCCGGGGCGACCAGGCCACGGCGGGGAGGTTTAGGGACGCGGACAGGTCCGGCAGTCTTGGAGGCCGAGGCGCGGGGCTACTTAGTGTAGAAGGCGACTGGACACTGGGCACGGTGCCGCGTGCGGCCCGGGGAGGCAGCGGGGCACTCATAGGGAGGGACATGGCTGCGCTCACGGGTGTCAGTGGCTCCGGGGGGAAGGGCGAGGCTTTGGGTGTGATGAAAATGGGACCCCACTCCCTTTAAACTAAGGCCTTGGGGAAGGCGAAGAGACTGGGCCGAGTTTATTTCTGATAGCGAAAATTTGAACTCCATCTACAACAGAAAAAAGTAAGCAAAATTTGGATTAGGCGAGATAAAAAAAGATAATAAAAAAAAAATACTAAATATTATTTTATCAAAACCTAAAAATAAAATTAATTTTAGGCTACTTAAAGGAAAATTACTAAAAGCAGGAAGTACTAAAAGGGAAAGTTACTAAAAATAGTAAGCTATCAGGTGACCAATTTAAAACAAAAGCAAAATTTTGAGGCTGCAATTTGGTTTCGCGGACCTGAACCAGCGAAAGTCTTTGATGTACTCATGGAGAGATTCGAGGAGGAGGAACTCCTTAACCGGCGATGGCTGTGCTAATCTTGGCAATGTTTGATTCTCATTGTTGTTTTCTTCTCAGCTGGGTGATTTTGGGGTGACAATTGCTCTGCGAGGGGCGGTGATGGCAACTCCCGAACAAGCTGTTTCATCGCCCAGTTGTAATTCTTGAATTTATGGATCTTTGGCTTTACGCATTATGACCAGTGGCGGAGACTTCATTGCTTCCTTCCTCATCACCCTCCACTGGTTTGTGCTTATGGCTCAAGTGAAAAATGTTGAGCTCGATGTCATGTTGCCAAATGTGATTTGCATGACTCCATTTCGGCAATTGATAAACCGTGTGATGTGAAAATGGTCTTCAGGATAATCGGCACATGATTGGGCCCTTGCAGGTGAACAGGTATCGAGCACTACAAAGTCTACTAGGTAGTAGGGTTTGTCTACCTTCACAAACACATCCTCGGCTATTCCCAAGGAATCTTCCCGCGATCTCGACCCGATGACAAAGTGATGTTGGTATTTGAGCTCCCACTAAGCCTAGCTGTATACCGGAGTATATGCGATGGGACCCTGTGGCCCCAAATCGGTAATGCCTGTGTCTATCTGAGTCCACTCGATGTTGGCCCGAAATTGTGGGGATCACAGATCCTTGTGTTTGTTGGGGTCTTGCTTTAGTTATGTTCTTGACTTGCTTTCATTAGGAAGGCTTTCTTCTCAATGCCCGATCCTTTTGATTGTCTGGAGATCTTTCAAAAAACTTTGCATAGGCGGGGACTTGATGATGTCAAAGGGTGTGTGACCTTCACATGGGACTTCAGGGATGCCACTCTTCGGGATGCCTTCTTCTTACTTCTTAGTGCTGGGAAATGGAGGTGGCATGCGGTGCTTCATTGAGTCCTCGCGATGATCACCCTCGGGTTCCGGCTTCCTTTCCTTGCATGTTTCTTGACCAGGGAGCGCTGGTTGCTCATTTCTCTTCCACTCCCTCGGAGTGATTATGGATTTCACTTCGTCCGTCCACTGAATTCTTTGGATAGAACCTACCTCGTACCCACTTTTGGATTTGGCAATGTTTGGGAAGGGAACCTTCCTCTCTCACAATACCTCGGAATATTGTTGATCTTTAGCTGTGATTGAATCTTTGCGGGTTGTCTATTTTACGATTAAGATTGCTCTCGAAGCCAATCTATTCTTTATTGATATGTACTTTCTACGATGTCAATCCTTTGTGCCAATTGTACATTGATCCCCTTTTGCTCCTCAGCAAAATTTCCTACCACCTTGCTCGAATTCAAGATGGCTTAGCATTCAAGCGGAGAAGAGGATGGTGGTGGTTGTGTCAGTTGAATGAGAACCAAAGCGTTTTTTGGCACCGGGGCACATAGGCGGAGGATTGGAGTTTCCGGAGAGGTTAGGGTGATTTTCCAATTAGATTGTAGGTATTACCATATGGGGCATTGGGTTGTGGCTTGTATTGACCTCGACATTTGCGCTCGACATCAAATCCTTCACTAAGGACGTCGGATGATGTTCTCTGATTCTTGATGGTTGACAAGCGACGTGGATAGGTTGGCTGTGCAGTGTTTTCGGTCGAGCTGCACGCACTTCATGGAGCCTCTTTCCTTCTAGCTCCTCCACCTTCCTAGAATCAGGAGTTGAGATTTTTTGCTTTCATTTCCATGTCCTCACGAAAGTCTGAATTCCTCCTCTTTAGTGTGTGAGGGGCCTCATTTCTCCCACCTCTCAGGGTTGTATGACCCTTGGAAGTTTCAGCCACATAACTCAAAAATCCATGGCTTTATGTCTGGTTTTATTTCCCGAAAATCACCTCCACACATGGTTTCTTAATTGCTTCATAGCGGGGGACATATCATTATGAAATGATTCACTAACATCCAGTCTCCGAAACCATGATGTGGACAAGCTCTGATGGTCTCCATGAATCTCTCCGAGCATTGGTAGAATTTCTCGTTGTCATAGGCGAGTAAGGGTAGATCTGCCTCTTAGCTGATGCCCCAGTTGCCTTGAAGAATTTCTTTAAAAAATTCAGCTTGAAAGATCGGCCCGATTGTCGTTCTCGACCTCGGTGAATTGGCCATATTTTGGCCTTATCTTTGAGGTCAACGGGAATTCCTTGACTTGAACGGCACCATGTCGGTTACCCTCCTTAAAAGTTATGCATACTTCCTCAAAATCCGGTAATATTGTGAATATGGATTTTCATTCTCCATGCAATGAAATGTGGGAAGCGAGGCGGCCCAGGTAGGGTCTCAACTGCTACGCTCCCCTCAGCGGGAGGTATGTCACGAGGGAAGGAGCACTCACTCTAGGAGGTGTATGTGTTCCCTCATGTTTGTATCTTTGTTGGATTCATAGGGGGTGCTGTTGACTTTTCTTTGTTCCTCGGAGTAGAGGATCATTTGGTCCTTGTGCACCGCGATTTCACAGCTTTGTTCGATTGGTGCACTCGCTCTTTGCGATACACCTGATGTCATACGTCGATCTTTCAAACACATTAAAACAAAATGAAACGAGACAAATAACACAACAAAGCTTGCCAAAGAAATTGAGTGTTAGTTAAAACAAAAGCGAAGAATCACGAAACAAAAGCAGTCGCGTGCTTGCTAAGTGAAGAAAACTCAGTTCCTAAATAAATTCAAAAGAGCTGAAGGTCACGACACTTGTAATTTGGATTACAAGTACCTTGACTCATCATACGTAATTTGACACCATCCTCGACAGCGGCATCATTTGATTCGTGCCACGGTAGGGTGAGAGCGGAATCCAACAATATTTGTTTCCTATGTTCCTCCTCTTTGCCGTAGTCGAAATTTGGTGCGAGTATAGCGGTCTAAAAAAGATTAGAACACGGGATGGGTTTCATCCCACGAATGATTTACATCAGTGTTTGGAAAATGGTGAGGCTTTGTTTGGATTTGTGGATTTTGTTAAACGATTGGAGTTGTTCAGCGACTAGCGCCAATGGTTTAAGTGAAGTGTGAAATGGTAACCTTGAAGCTTGGGTCACTAGCTTGATAACATGGGTGCATTAAAGTGTCCTCGGGTTATATCCTCGCATTAGGGCAAATGACATATAGTCAAAGCTAAAACCGGATCTTTGTTTAGCTACTCTTAAAACCTTACCACAAAAGCCACTCTGTTGTGAGTCAACCCCAGTGCTAAACATTCCAAGTCCCCATTCGATTTGAAACCTAGCATTTAACCTCATTCCGTGATATTAAATGACATACAGAATGTCGGTGCATCTCGCAGTAGAATGCACTGAACCACTAAAGCATGCAGTATTGACGAAGAAAAGACATTAAATGGCATTAAACCCTAGTTTGGAAAGGTAGGGAACCATAAATACGATGCACATTACATTCAAAGCATGAGAATGACTGTAGCAGCCCAAAACCAAGCTAGCAACCCTCCTCTTCAAAGTACATGAGGCTTGCGACATCCCATGATTGTCATCCTCAGGGAATTGTGTTTGCTTGTGAAAATGAAGAAAGAAGGGAGAGAGAAAGGCATATGAGACCTAAAATGAAAATTTGGAAAACTTTATAAAATGAAAAGTTACTTAGGGTCACAAAGTTGTGGGGGCTTATATAGTCAGCCCCAAAGTGTGAAAATACAAAATGCCTAAAATATGAAATTACATAAGGGACAAAATGGTAATATATCAAAACGTGGTCGTTTGGCATCAAGAATTCAAAAACACGGGGGTGAGATTTGGCTATGCGCGGGAGATTTCGCTAGCATGTGAATTGGCTATGCTAAGCGAAATTTCGCTAGCCTCGCGAGGGTCACAGAGATAAGCGAGGTGAAATTCGCTAGGAAAGTGGATTTCGCTGCCTAGCGAGGGGAAATTTATTGGCCAGCGAATTTGGACATGAGGAGATTGAATTTCGTAGAGACGTTGATTTATTCAGATAGTGAGTTTATTAGCCTAATGAGTGCTCACATAGTGAAAGTTTAAACAGGATTAGCGGAGTTTTATTTATGGAGTTCTGGAAACCCCATGATCAGCCCAGTACCGCAATCTGGCGAAAAATCCTGTTTTATCTTTGCATCCTCTGACCTTCTTTCTTCACATCCACTTCACATTTCTTCATCTTTGATGGACGGAACCTTTGTGAATCCTCGGCGTCGGCAAATATCTTGACATCAAACTTGAACTAATTGGATGAGGCACGCAAAAGCCTGTGAAATTACCAAAAACAAACTCGAAATGGGATTAGTGAAACTAAGTGGACCTGCACACATCAATTGGCTTAATTGATATAATTAATTAAAAGCATTCAAAACTGTGTGAATAGGGCTCAAAATAAGCTTTTGGGCACTAATCACTGAAGCTGACAGTGAACCAATGGTTGATTTCAAAACTATATTTCATGCTTATAACATCAACCATTGGGAGGCCTATAGTTGCTTCTTTGTACCTAGTGAACAGGGCACGTGCATCGACCGTCTTGATGGAAGGACACATGTCAGCATCACCTTTCAGAGTAAATATGGTGGAATTGACCTTGTGTCGCCATCACCCATGGAGTTTAGTTAGGGCTCATAACCTTATATATACTCTATCGTCTGCGGTTTCCTTTAAATGCGTGATGTATGACTAAGTTTTGCCGACCGGGCAAAACTAAAATGCATGTATGAGATCCCAACTCCGCGAGTGCACGTACAAATACCTCGGCCAAGTTTGCTTGCTTAGAAGCCCAAGGCACCTTCCCTTAATTTTCTTTTTGCTTGCTTGCTCTTTGAAAAAGTTTTACAATTCAAAATAATTGCCAGCGCTTGAAAAATGGTTTAATTATTCAAAATCATTTCTTACTTGCCCTTGCTTGAAAAATGGTTTAATTATTCAAAACCAATGCTTTTCAAAAATGGTTTAACTCAAAACCATTTGCTTGCTCCCTAATTCATTGCTTGCTTCTTGAAAATGGTTTTGCAATCAAAACCAATGAAATACCGAGTGTAAAACGATTTATAATAATAATACTAGTATTTGGAAAATGAGTTTAGAACACTCACCTCTTTGTTTGCTAAGCAGGCACGGTTCCACACTTTTCCAGCCTTTGCTTTTAGCCTACACACTCAATCCCGAATCACGACGACAAGTGTCGCCTCATTATAGCATTATAATTTTAACGTGCTTCTAGACTTGAAGGTCACACTCAGTGCTCGCCCGAGGAGGCGAGGTACGCTACGTTTTTGTCGAGTTCTAATCTTATTTGAACCTCTCTTAATCATTTACTAAGGTTCCCAACTATCGGTCTGGTCGGGCTTAATTACACAAAAACACGACGTACGGGCATTTTGAGCTCATGTACCGGTACACCTGGACATGCAGTACATGTTGCGTGTTGGCATGTGCGGTACATGTTTGACTGTGCAGTACATGTTGGCCTGACTATGCAGGTACTTGAAAATTTGCCAGTTGCTTCTTTGCCACTTATGATGCAATTAACTTCATCTGACTTCTATAATTCATAACACCTCAAGAATCATCATAAATCATCCAAAAACAACTCCAAATACTTGTATTGGTGGTTTTGTAACTCATACCACAAAACCCCAGATGAAAATCTTATGAATTCACCCCAAGGTCCTGATTCTTCTAAACATCATATAATTTGATGATTCCATGTTTATTTTCCACCAATTAGCGTTTTACTCACATAACCTCAAAGAAATTCAAGGTTTATGTGATCTTTGCCTAAACCTAGACCAAAGAGAACGCTAATCTCCATAACAAGCTTAAGAATCCAAAATACACTTGATTCTAAGACAAACATACCTTGATCTTCTTCTTCTCCTCCTCCTTCTTCTTCCTTCTTTTCCTCTTCTTTTTCTCCTTTCTTCTCCTCAAAACCGTGAAGCCCTAGCAAAATAATGAGACCAAAAATAAAATGTTTGTCTCATGGCCTATTTATAGTCCCATACTTACCTTAATTGCAACTAAGTTCTCATCTCTTTAATATTGCAATTCAATTCTTGTTATTTCTATTATGGCCCATCTCTACTTTAATTATACCTTACATATCCCATTTGTTTAATGACAATTGTACCCTTATTTTATTACCACATTCCGAGTTTACTAAATTATCATTTCATCATTTCATCTCCAAAATATTACAATGTGACACTTAGTGCTCTTATACGCCCCTACAGTTACTTGTACTGTACACTCTCTCAGGACGGGGCGTTACACTAAACCTCTTTACAAGAAATTTAGTAAGGACAATATCTAGAGGGATGAGACTAAAACTCCTTAAATAAAATTCACCAATGGTAGTAATCCATCTTAATACTAGAAAATGACTAGTCTTAAGTTCAATGGGTAAAAACAAGTTATTGATAAGTGAATTGTGACAACATTAGAATCCTTAAGTTCCATTTGTGATGAATAATGCTGGTTGTTAACGTCGGAGGGTTAAAATTAAAGTTTCTAATGAAATTCAGTCTATGTGTGACAAACATCTTAAAGCTAACGAGGATGCTGTTTGCCTTTTTATATATAGACTAAAACCCCCTCAAATTCACATAGTTACAAGAGCCTTACACTTCTCTTGCAGCCATGCCACTTTGGATAAACTTGCTTGATTAAATAAACATTTCTTGGTGTTCAGGATTTTAAAAATGGGTCTAGTCTGACACGCAATTGCAGGTCATACAAGTAGTAAAATACGAATGTAAGTCGGGTATCATTCCCACAGAGATTGATAAGAATTTGAAATAAACTACCCCAAACTACGAAGTTCTATCTTTATTTAATTTAAAACTTGATGGTGAGTTTATCTAGAAAATAAAGATCCTAAACTATTAACTAAAAATATAAACTGAAATAACATAAAAACAAACAATAACATAAAGAACAAAATACTAGACCGAATCTGTTCCCTGTGAGAAACGAAAACTATCAACGAATTACAATGAAACAGTCAATTTCTACATGAAAATACATTGCTCTGTTTTATTAATGGATATGGATTTGTCCAAGATTGCCTAAATGTTGCATTTGGATTTCTCCAAATTCATTGGTTAGACCCTTGCTTCTCGACCAAGATCGAGTAGTTACTTGTATTTACGATCTTTTGCAAGATCTGGGTATTTTTTCTTTCTCAATACTTCACACCCCATTTCTTGATGACTGCGAGATCTTTTCTTTCCTTATCGGGATTTTTGCAAAAGTTCTACCATAATTGGTGGCTCTGACCTTGAATCATGTGGTTCTTCCCTTCCCTTGATTAGATCTCGGCTAACGAGTCGGGAGCTTCCGCTAGATTGAGGAGGTGAAGTCTACGATTATTTATATTATTCAAATACTCCCTCAGCTTCAATTATGAGCGAATGGGGATTTATCAAAATGAACTTCGGAGCTCGGTAGTTCATCAATATTAGTCTAACATACCCATAAGTGAATGCTCGGCTCTCGGGAATCTCCATCTACGTGTCACGCGGAGGGCATCTTAAAATCGAGCAAGATACACACTCCTTAAAGCGTGTCGGTACTACCATTGGGAACTTATAGATTCGAAAACAACACCAAGTAAATAAATCGCAACCCAAATAATTTCTCTCAGTTTTTGCGAGAAAAAATTTGTAACTAACGATGCATCGAATCAATTTGAGATTTGCAGCTCTAGTGCGCATCATAATTAACAGACATCGATCAAGTACATCCACTTTATAGTCCTTGATTAAACTAGAAAAATGAATTCGAAATTTGTCTAAGATTTCACAATTTCAAGCGATAATTTTAAGAAGAAAATAACGAGAAATAAAATCTAGTGTCAATCGTTTAGACGCTTCTTGCCGATCTGCATCCAAAAGAAAAGAAAATAAAGAAAAGAAAAAAAATAAAGAAAAGAAAAGAAAATCTATTCTAAACTATACAATGAACCCTTCTTCTCTCCCAGTTCTCGGTGTCGAGAGTGAAAAAGTAGAGGTTACTTTACTATTCTAACACTGTCTATTTATATAATTCAAAAGAAAATGGGCTGAATGCACAAAGATCCGTAGAAACCTGTAAGAAAAAGCCCAGATATCAGTTCTCGTCACGAATTCGGTTATCGTCGCGACCCGATTCCCTTTATTGCTCCAGCTCACATGACTATGTTTCAGCTTCGTTGATTAGTGGTCGCGACCTCAATTGTGGTCACGACCTCTTTGGCTCAGTTGTTCTCAAGAATTGATGTTGCGACCTTAGTCTCACATTGCAACCTCATTGTCGTTCCCTTCTGCTGCATTTCTGAGTCAGGACTTCCTTTCCTTGTTGCACTGCACGTCGTGACCTCAATTTTAGGTTGTGACTACATTTCTATTTCTACTGCCTCTCCTCAAGTCATGACATTCTTTTTCAGGTCACGACCTCCTTTTTGGTCTTCTACCTTGATATGTTCGGGAATTTAGGGTCATGACCAATAATTGGTCAGCGACGCTTGATAGCCCCTGCCTTTAAAACCCTGTCTGTGACCTCAATATGACGTCACGACCTCACGCATCCCTTTCGGTTACAAAGTCCCGCTTCTTCTTCTTCTTCTCTCTCTTCTCTTCTTCTGCTCTAAACATAGTTGCAACCTCGATGTTGATGTCGTTAGTGTATTCGTGCTCACCGGGTGATTGGTCACGACCTCCCTTTGTGGTCCTTGGAATGACAAATTGTCAGAACCCCAAATCTCCCACAGACTCCTGGATCTCGGGGCCCATGTCAAAATCTCGAAGACGATGTCACATCTCAAATTTAGTTCTTCATTTAAGAACCGGGTCAGAACTTCAAATCTCAGAGGAGACCTCATTTGTGGCTTCATCAACTAGCTCAACGTCAGCACCGCATCGAGCTATGAATTCGGGCCGCCTTGAATAATTTCTTCGTCTCAACCACATTTTCTGGTCGCAACCTCATTAATCGGGTCTCTGCATGTCAGACCGAAATAACCGAACAAACGAGCTCCTTGTCGCTACTTTCATTTTCTAGTTGCAACCCCTTCTGCTCAAATAATTTTATTCCGCCATTGATTTTCGCTTCTGTATTTTTCTCAAAATTAAATTTGAAAGAATTACCCAAGTTTCAGATATGAATTAACAATTATCTTGTAATAAAATCAGAAAAATGGATTAAAAATCTAATGAGTTTTTAGACTCATCAAATTCCAACAAACTTAAAATTTTTCTTGTCCCCAAGCAAAAGAAAAGAAAGAATTGTTTGTGCTCAAGCAATTAAACTTAAATTTTAAGGATATTTTTCTGATTCACACCACATTTTTCGTTCCAATTTTCTAACTTAAATAGAGATAGCAACATCATTTTAAATTTCAGTTTTGATTTTAAGAAAAGGAATGGTTTTTACTTATCACAAATTCCTTGATGAAACTATGTATTTAAATGCTTATTCAACAAGTCTTGTTCTGTGTAAAAGTGTGTCTTCTCAATCCTTTTCATCTTCATGTCGAATTTAGTTAATCTTCTAAGAGTCTCCTTAGAAAACTGTCAAGGTCCCATATAGGCTTGTTTTTCATATTGACTTCACTAATAAGTAAATTCAACCTCTTCAAGATCAAAGAGGCTCCTTCGTAAGCCAGAGTGTCAGGGCTTAGGTATCAGTAGATAACGGAAAATTTAAGCTGTGCAAATTACCCGCCCACTCTTTCTTCTACCTGATTGCCTTCAACTTTCATCCTTTTTCTTCTTTGTATTGTAGATTCTTCTTAATCTTGGCATGGTGCATCTTTTTGAAATCTTTTTATGGCATTTTGATTGCCACTTGCACCTTATCAGGCCAGTTCCCTTGTTCTAGAACTCTTTTGCTTCTGTTTTTCGACGTATGGGAATAATGCAATGTTTTCTTAGGCTTTCTACCACCCTTAGAAAACTTTAGGAAGGCGAACCCTGATGCTGGCCAAGTATTAGGTACTGAGTGTTAAAACACCCCTACGAGCTTAATTGTTCAAAGGAGATAGGCCACAAGACAAAACTTATTCCCCTTTTTCTCAATTTTTGCTTCTTTTTCCTTAATCTTTCAAGTTATTTCTTCTCCTCCTAGTTTGTAATATATGGAAATATTTTTCCCCCAAACTTGTTTCTTCCTATACAGTAGACCTTTCTGTGCTGAAAACTGATAATTTAGGTTCTTTGCTGCAGGATTATTGCAAGGGAGAGGATTCAGGTTTTCAGTTGCTGTCATTTGAAGAATTAAGCTTGTTTGGCTCAAAGCATGGAACTAGAGGGTATGCCCTAGCATATATTGAGGATAGGCTTGGAAAAGCTCAAACTTCCAAGGATGGCCTCTATCACTTCTTGTTGGCTGTTTTTACCTAAGATTTCGCCTCAATCAATAATCTAACAAGTTCTGGGGACCATGAACTTAATCATGAATTTTTAAGATGTTCCTAATTCTTCTCAAAGTTTCATGAGTTTTGTTGACCAAGTGTATTGTTTCTTCAAGACTTGTACTGATTTACTGTTTATATACACACTTTCAGTCATTTTATTTGTTGTTTCAGCATTAACCCTTTGTTTAATTCTGCAATCTAAACTGTATTTCAAATAAGGCTGCTACTCTTGATATCAATTTACTAGTCTATGCCCTTATTTTTCCTGCATTTTTGTTCTTGGGAAATTTTTTTTCATTTGTTCATTATTCAGACAAGGTTCTAATAATTGGCACATTGACAGGAAATGACACAAACACACAATTTCTCCAGTCATGTTCATCCATTAAACAACACATAATTATTCACAATCAAATTTTCATTCAACAATGCAAACACAATCCAACAAGCAAAGAAGGTAACTATCAAATGAAAATGCAATAAAACCAGGACAATTTGGATGAACACAAAATGTATAGATTGGGAACATGCTAGGAAAAATTTTCAAAGTTCCTTCTTCTTTTTAGACTTTGAGGTGTATAATGTTAGAGGGTCTACATCAAACCCGTCAATGGATCAAACTTAGGAAATTCTTATCTCGGGATTTTTGTCTCCTCGAATGCGGTGGGGAATTTTGCTCAGATATATCTCATTCACGCGCTTAGCCGCACCGCACCGATGAGTGTGTCTCGCTTTCCCCACTGATTCAATGTCCTCTAACTCGAAATACATTCAGTAGTTTGGACAAATCCTCGATTGATCAATTCCAAGCTTCCAACTAGATTTTTCTATACACATCATTGTCCTCCAAATTCGATCTCTATCCTTCATTAATTTCAAATTCTTTGAATCGTTTCTATGTAGAGATATTCAAGCCTTCAATCTTCCCGAGCATGTTACTTTATTTTCTCGCTTCCTTCTTTTTTCAAGAGATGTTGAGTAGATCTGCATCTCTCTTGAATTGGTTATTGTAAAATGCCTCCATTTTTGCATTCATTTTTCCAAGTATTTTTTCTTCTCTTCTCTGCTGTTCCTCTTTCCATTCTTCTTCTCTGAGCTTCCAATTTTGCTCCCAAGATCTGCCTTCCTTCTTTCTCTAGTCGCTAAATTTTCTAAAAATTTCTCCGATTCCGCCGTCTTCCCATTTCTGCTCTCTCTCTTCCATCTCCCTCTTCATTGATCGGAGCATTTCCATAATTTCTATGTTATCTTCTCTGCTCCTTGATCCTTCTGCTTACGAAGGCAAGTGCTCTTGTACTTCAGGATAAGAATGCATAATTGGGCTTACCCTTGCAGGTTCTTCTTCTGTCATTTCTAGAATGGTCATATCTAGCAATACTTCTATTTCTCTTCCATTATTCTTTTCATTAACCTCCTGCTATGCTTATGTATCATCTGCCACAACTTCCTTTTGTTTCTTTCCTTTGGGTCCCCTGGTCATCCCAGTTAGGGTGAGAGGAGATACCCTTGGACACTTTTCTTCTTCTTCCCATACCCCCTTCACCCTCTCGCAAGATGTGTAGTCCCGTGGATGGTATCGGGGTGAGGATCAACCCTCTTTGTTGTCGGTGTGATACCCTTTGATGGACTCTCGATCAAGCTCCAATGTTTATCTTGTAGCCTTTTAGCGTAAGTGGTATATTACAAGATCATTGCCTCTTGCTCCTTTATCAACTAAGGTGCTTCGTCAGACTATTATGGTATTTAGGAAGTAAACCAAACTTTTTCCCTCTTTCCTGTCGTGGATCCTCACCGATAGAGTGGCGGGTCCTTTTGGTGGCCTCCCATTTCCCTCTCTTCCCAAATGCAGGTGTAGTATCTTTCCATGGTTTGGCTTTTCCATCATCTTCTTGAATTTTGATCCATGTTTGAGGTCCTTTAGCTTGAAGACCTCGTTTATCTTTTGCGCACCGAAAGACACCCATACTCCCCTCACAAGTACTGTGTTGTCCTCTCTCATTCCCACCAGATTAGCATAAAATTCTCTTGACACCGTTGAAGAAAGCCCTGGGTGCTTTGTGCTCGCACAAGCCCCAAATTTCTTTCTCTCAGTAGCCTCCCGAAAAGGGAAATCAGCTTCCCCAAATCCTCTTCTCCCACGGTTCTCATTGCAAATATACTTTCTTCCATAGCCCATGGGCTTCGTCTGAGATGAAGACTTGGTCATCCTCTGTCGGTTCAATTATTCTTTGCCTCTTCTCAGCCCTTTGCTCAATATTTTGTTCTTTCCTCCGTTTCCATTTTCCCCGTTCCATATTACTTCGCCGATTGGAGGTTTCGACCGAATCCTCTTCCACGCTCGACACTTTCGTACATAATTTCACAACTGGGCCATTAAGATCATACGTCGCCTTTGATTTGCTGCCATGAGTGACGATTTGTGAGGGTACTGGTTCGCTCTCTAGTTTTAGGGTTTTAAGACTCAAAACGATGGATGCAGAAGTGGAAGAGTTGGAATGATTTGAAGATGAATGGAAATTTGTCTCAATGTCATGATTGCGACATGGGGGTTAGCGACATTAAATTTCGAACCTCTTAATTAATGATTTTCAATAAATGCTGTCTTTAATGTTGCGACGCCCAAATTAAAGGTTTAAAACCTAATTTTATTAAGATTTGGACAATTCTAGTCCCAACCTATAAATTTTGTCGCGACCTGTGATGTGGTCACAACCTCAATCTCACTGTTGCGACCTGTTCCTCTAACTTTATCGCTTCTTTCCAAATGCCTTCTCGTCGCGACTCCACGAATTCTGATGTTGCGATCAAGAAAAATTTCCGGTGTCTTTGAACAATTAATTTCACAGCAATTTCAATTTACCAAATCTAATCAAAACAAACACGATTCAATTCATCTTCATCATTCAAATATTCAACTAATCCATTCACTATGCATCAGATTCAAAATTTAGGCACAAAAAAAAAAAAAAAAAAATTTCCAAACTTTCAATCATGCTATATCGAAGACAAAGCTTAAATAAATTCAAGAAGAGTATATTGCCCTTTTTTTTTTCTCTTTTGTAGATTGGAAGTTTGATTGTAGATGTTCCTCCTTTGCACATTTTTATTGCCTTGCAAAACTAAAAAAAAAAAAAAAAATTTACTTACTCTTCAAGCAGTAATGAATAAATTATACAAAGCTATTAAAAACTTTCACACAAAAAGAATAAGGGGAAAACTTAAAACAAACTGATGTGGATTGCCTTCCACAAAGCTGCTCAATTTTTAGTCTTTAGCTGGACTTGCTGCAACTATATTTATGTTTCTTCAAATTTTATCTTTTAGAACTAGGAGTCATTCTTCCATTTGTATTCCTCCAAGGTAGTGCTTTAATCTCTGACCATTAACTTTGAATTCCTCATGATTGCTGGTTCTAAGTGTTTGTCTCGCCCCAAAAGGTTGTACTTGATACTATCAGATATGGTCCACTCCATTTTGATTTAAGCTTTTAGAAAGAGTCTGTAGTATGGAGTTGAATAAATGTGATTCGATCTCCCGCTGAATTCTCTCCTCAAAATCCTTTGATCATGTCATTTCTTCGTTTTATCCTTGTAGATTCTGGCACTATCATAGGCTTCATTCCTCAACTCTTTCAATTCATTTAGCTGGAGTAGCCTCTCTTCTTTAGTAGCTTTGAAATCAAAATTTAGCTTCTTGATGGCCCACATAGCCTTATATTCTAGCTCAAGAGGAAGGTGGCAAGGTTTTCCAAAAACAAGCCTGTATGGGGACATTCCAAATGGAGCTCTTAAAAGGAAATCTGCATGCCTAGAGAGTGCACTCATCAAGTTTTTTAGAGAGACCAATCTTCTTTGCTAGAGCTACAGTCTTTTCAAGAATTCTCTTATCTCCTGCTGAAATTTCACCGTCTATTTGTTCGAGTGTGATGATAAGCCAAACTCATAATGTGTTTGATACTCATATCTTCATGAGTTTTTCAAATACCTTATTTGCAAAGGGCTTCCATCACTCGATTATAGTTCGGGTGTCCTCAACTATGGAGAATATTTCTTTGTGTAACCCCACAACCCAGTTAGCATCATTGGGACAAGATGTTGCCTCAACCCATTCGATATTATAATCTATGTTTCAGGGAGTATATATATTTCCAAATGAAGTCGAAAAGGCCCCATAAAATATATTCCCATACATCAAATAGTTGTAATTCACCAGATATCTGTAGGGGCATTTATGCCTGGCTGATATTTCCCATTCTTCATTGATTACACAGCCTTCACCCATTCAAAATGTCAGCCTGAAAATAATAAATAATAAAATCCAAACTGGAAAATTTTGTGAGCTATTTTGTCTCCTGCAAAATGTCCTCCATTTAGTGATGCATGACATTCCTGTAAAATCTTGCTTTGCTCACCTTCTGGTACACATATTTTGATGATCGATTATCTAATTTCAAATAGAAGGGTCATCCCGTATGTAGTACTTGCTGTCGGCCCTAGCTTTTTCTCCGCTGGTAGCTTCACTCGTGGCATAATTCCACATGCTAAGAAGTTTACAATATCAACATACCAAGGTGATTTGAGGATGTACCTGGAATAACTCGCTTCATCTCGAAAATTTTCGCTATTTCCTTTCTTCTCAGACAACAAGTTTTTCCACTCTCGACAAGTGATCGCCTATCACATCACACTACCTTCTTGTCTTTTTTATTTCTAGATCAAATTCTGTAATAACAAATACCCACTGATCGCCTGCTTTGCTTTTCTTTTTCCATTAGATATTTAATTTTTGCATGATCTGTGTGTGTAATAACATAGGACCCCAAAATGTATGACCTAAATTTTTCACATGCAAATACTATTGCCAACATCTCCTTTTCAGTATTAGAGTAATTTTTCTGAGCTTCATTGAAGGTTTTGCTGGCATAGTATATGGACTTGAACACCTTTTCAGCTTTTTGCCCCAATACAACTCCCATTGCAAAATCACTGGCATCACACATGATTTCAAATTCTCTGTTCCAATATGGTTTTTCCATGATGGGAGCTTCAACTAATCTGGATTTGATCTCTTTAAAAGAATTATGGCAGGATTTATCAAAATTGAATTTAGTATCTTTTTCCAGCAATCTGCATAGTGGTCTAGCAAATTTTGAGAAATTTCTGATAAATCTTCTGTAAAATCCAACATGTCCTAAGAAACTTTAATTCCCTTGACTGTTGTAGGTTGCATCATATTTATTATAATTGAAACTTTTGCTTGGTCCACTTCCAGCCCTGCTGCAGAAATCATATGCCCTAAGACAATCCCTTATGTTACCATAAATTGGCATTTTTCACAATTCAGAGCTAGATTTTTGTCTTGGCACATTTGAAGTATCGTCTCCTGGGTTATGCAGCGCCAAAAGCCGGATCCATACACCGTGAAATCATCCATGAAGATTTGCTAACTCTCTTCTCGCCAAATCGAAAATATAGACATCATGCACCATTGGAATGTACCAGAGCATTACACAAACCTAAATGGCATTCTTTTTGGGGGTGCCAAAAGTACCAAATGGGCATGTGAAAGTGGTTTTCTCCTGGTCCTCAGGTGCAATGGCAATTTGATTATATCCAGAGTATCCATCAAGAAAACATAAGTGAGGGTGTCCTGCCAACCTATCCAACATCTAATCAATGAAAGGCAGGGGAAAATGATCCCTCTGTCAAGTAAAGGTTTAGTTTTTCGTAGTCAATACACACCCTCCATCTTGTCACGCTTCAGAGAGGAATCAGTTCATTCTTTTCATTTCTGATCACAAGTGAATCCACCTTTTTTGGGAACCACATGTACTGGGCTCACCTAAGAACTATCTGATATAGCATATATAAAACCTGCATTCAACCATTTCAGAACTTCTTTTCTAACAACTTCTTTCATCACAGGGTTCAACCTCCTTTGATGCTCAATAGAAGTTTTTGCATTATCATTTAGCAATATTTTGTGCATGCAAATGGAGGGACTGATACCCTTCAAATCCTCTATTGACCAAGCAATAGCTTCCTTGTACTTTCTCTTTTCTGATATCAATGCAACTGATATGATAACTGGTTTTCTCTTTTCTGGTTCTAAGAAAGCATATTTCAAATGACCAAGTACCCCTTCCAATATTAACCCTTCGCACTAGTTTCCCGCCGCAGAGCTTTCTCTGCCTCTCGGGCTGCATACATCATCTTGACTATTTCACCATGCTTGAGACTGTTTTCTTGTTATACAAACTCGGAAGGTAACATTTCACAATCAATACTCTCAACAGATACTGAAAATTCATCTCAATTTCATTGATAGAATGTTGAAGAGTACAATCAGAATTTAATTCAACACTGAGAAGACTATTGTTTCCTTCAGCCATACAACTTTCTGCATCTACATCAGGGTGTTCCAAACTCCTATTAAGATTAAAGTGCATTGTTTCATTCCCCACCCTTAGAGTCGGCCACCTTTCGTACATCTATCAAGGGAGTTCCAAACTACTAAGAAAGGTCTTCCTAGCAACAAAGGAACTTAGGTGTCTTCCTCCATCTTCATAATCACAAAATCCACAGGGAAGATGAATTTACCCACCTTGACAAGCACATCTTCAAGAACACCTTCTAGTTGTGCCATTGATCTGTCAGCCATCTGCAATGTAATTGCTGTTGGGGTAAGTTTTCCAAACTCGCCTCAGACCATCGATAGAGGCATCAAATTTATACTGCACTTAATCACACAAGGCCTTCTCTTTGAATTCATATTTCCTATGGAGCAGGGAATGGTGAAATCGCTTGGTCCATTTTGGCTTAGAGCTTTTGCTGAATAATCATGATCGCAGTAGCAACAGTTCACTATTCCTTCCTCAACTCTTTTCCTTTATTGTTTAGGTATCTCCTTCTTTAAATTTTTCATGGCTTAGGCATTTGGTCGATTATCTTTACAAATGGGATATTGATTTATATCTTTTTGAAGATGTCTGGCGAATTTAGAAATCGCTTTTCCTCTTTTAATTGTTTCTTAAGCTTCTCGTGGAATGGAATCGTAGGTGTAAGCTGGTACCTTCTCCTTCTGTTTCTGCTCACTACTTCCTTCAGGTTGTTCCGTCTTTATCTTCTTCTTTTCTTCTGTAGTCTTTTTGAGCATGCTCTTCTCTTCTTCCTTTCCCGTTTCTTCCTGTTCTGCATCAGTCTCTTCTTTCCTCTTTTTCTTGCTGTTGTTGCCCACTTCTTTACCACTTCTTAATTGAATTGCCATGCAAATTTTCAATTTTTCCGGGTGTCACTAGGAATGTACCTTTGCTCGATTTTGGCATACTAAGGGCCAATTTTCCTACTGTGGTTCCAAGTTCTTCAACCGAGGCACTTGGTGGGCCTTCCCAAACACTCGAAAGTATCAGGACTTGAAAGCTTCTAAGTCGATAATTTCATTCATGGCGTAGCGTACCTCTTGTTATCCCCTCATGAACTCCAGCATTTGTTCTTCAAATGGTTGGTCCTCCTCCTCGACCCCGATGATTATTCCCGCTTCACCCTTTGATGCCGCGGCCGGAACCTCGGGTGGTTGCTGATATCCCTGTTGAGGATTATGTCCATGCCTTGGGCCTTGTGCTGCCCCTCCACCATATGAGAAATTCTCATGGTTCCTTAGTGCTGGACTACAATGTGTGGGCAAGTTGGGGTTTGGCTTGAAATTATAACTCCTTGGCTCATTCATGTATTTAGCCTCCTCAACCCCATAAGAGTCCTCTTCTGTTGGTACTTTTTAGCACTTTTCCTCATTGAGCCTTCTTTCCACTCCGCCTCCTATCTCATGAGCAAGCAGTGCATTTTCTTTCCGTTTGTCCATCCCGTGCATGATGGAATCTTAACTTTGCTCTCATACTGTCATTTTACTCACCCATGACCCTTTTCCTCTCATTGTTACCCTGGAAAACTCGATGAGATTCCTACATTGCACTTGGCCAGGCCTCTATAAGATCCCTAGCCTCTTTCAAGACTTTTTTTCTTTTGAATGCTCCACAACATGAAGTATCAATGATGCCCCCTTAGATGTACTCATTAAGGCATGATACACTATATCCATTTGAGTTTTTAAATCAATTCCATGCATCGGGCACCTCTTCAGCAGCCTCTTGAATCTCTCCCAGGCTATGTATAGGCTCTCATCTTCCCCTTGTTGGAACACTATGATCTCTCTTCTTCTCTCAAAGGTGAGAGATGGGGAAAAGGACTTGCCCAAGTATGCTTCCACTAGCTTTTCCCAGGTATCAACTGAACCATATGGTAACGACTCATACCATGTGGCTGCTATGTCTCTTAAGGAAAATGGGAAGAGATAAAATTTATCACTTCGCCTCACTCCATTCAAATTTTCACCGTATTTGCCATCCCGAGAAATCTACCTGTGCTCGTTGGGGTCTTCAAGGTGGGCGTGAACTCGATGTCGCTACACCATTGTTATCAAAGCCGGGCTTCGCTGAAGTTGCTCAGATCCACGTATCGTCTGATTGCAAAATACCCTTCTTGAATGATGTTCCGTAAATCCCCTCCATCAGGTCGTACCATAGGAGGCCTCCTCGCCGCCCTTTGCTTCTCTGTCTGGTCATGTCTTTCATCTGCCATGGCTGTGTTCTCTGCTCTTTTAGTCTTTCTTAAGCTTCTGAGTGTTCATTCCAATTCAGTGTTTGCTGGCAACAGATCTGAATCTTGCTTCTTGTGCATTAAAGGATCTCTTGAAATTGAAACACACTCAGATTTATAGGATTAGTTGGACTAAAAAAATTAATTTTCAACATGGCTTGTTAAAGATCATTGGCTTGTACAGCCACTGCTTGTAAAGCTGTTTTTGGTCTTTTCTTTTATAAAAGTAAAAAAAAATGTCCAAATTAGCATTTCCCTCTTTTGTTAGAATATTGATCTATTCAACTTTCAATCACTTCAACGGCGCCATAAAACTTGTTTGCCTTTTTCTATATAGACTAAAAACCCCTCAAATTCACATAGTTACAAGAGCCTTACACTTCTCTTGCAACCATGTCACTTTGGATAAACTTGCTTGATTAAATAAACATTTCTTGGTGTTCAGGATTTTAAAAATGGGTCTAGTCTATGACACTGCAATTGCACAGGTCATACAAGTAGTAAAATCTGAATGTAAGTCCAGGTATCATTCCCACATAGATTGACAAGAATTTGAAATCAACTACCCTGTAACTAATGAAATTTATGCTATTCGACTAAAACTCCGATAGTGAATGTTTTATCTAGAAAAATAAAGATCCTAAACTATTAACTAAAAATATAAACTAAAATAACATAAAAACAACTAATAACATAAAGAACAAAATATACTGATCGAACTGCTCTCGCGGAGAAACAAACTATCAACGACCATAATGAAACAGTTAATTTCTACACGAAAATACATTGCTATGTTTTATTAATGGATCTGGATTTGTCCAAGATTGCCTAAATGTTGCATTTGGATTTCTCCATATTCACTGGTTAGAAGCCCTTGCTTCTCTCGAAGCCAAGATCGAACCAGTTACTTGTATTTATGATCTTCTTGCAAGATCTGGGTATTATTCTTTCTCAATACTTCACACCCATTTCTTGATGACTGCAGATCTTTTTCTTTCCTTTTGTTTGCCTTTTTCTATGTAGACTAAAAACCCTCAAATGTACATAATTACAAGAACCTTACACTTCTCTTGCACCCATGTCACTTATTAAATGTTTTAATTAAATAAATCATTTCTGATGTTTAGGATTTTAAAATTCGGTTTAGTCTAATGACACTGCAAGTGCACAGGTCATACAAGTAGTAAAATCTGAATGTAAGTCCAGGTATCATTCCCACAGAGATTGACATGAATTAGAGATCAAGTACCCCAACTACTAAAGTTCTATGCTATTTGGACTAAAAGAATTTGATAATGAAAGTCTATCTACTAGATAATAAATCCTAGATTGTTAACTAAAACTAGAAATTGACATAATATGAAATAAAATACAAAAATTAAGAACTAAATATTGGATCTAATATGTTCCATGTTAGAAACGAAAACTATCAGTGAATTATAATGAAACAGTCAATTCCTGCATGAAAGTACATTGCTCTATTGTATTGATGGATCTTATTTGTCCAAGATTGCCTAAATGTTGCATTTGGATTTATCCACATTCACTGGTTAGAAACTCTTGCTTCTCTCGAAATCAAGTTCTACCCAGTTACTTGTATTTATGCTTTTCTTGCAATATCTAAGTATTTTTCTTTCTCAATACTTCACACCCATTTCTTGATGACAACAGATCTTTTGCTTTCCTTCTCAGGATTTTAGCAAAAGTTCTACAACTTAATTGGTGGCTCATCCTTCAGATCTATTGGTTCGTCCTTTCCCTTTGATTAGATCTAAGCCAACATCGGGCTGGGAACTTCCTTGTGATTAAGGTGAACTCTTTGATTATTTATATTGTTAAATACTCCCCTCCAACTTCAATTATGAATGAATGAGGGATTTATCAAAATTAACTTTCAGAGCTCACCAGTTCATCAATGGTAGTCTAACATACCCATAAAAGAATACTCTCAGCTCTCAGGAATCTTCATCCCTGTGTCATGCAGAGGGCATCCTGGAAATCAGAGTAAGATACATTCCCTCAAAATGGTATTCGGTACTACCATTGGGAACTTATCGAGTTAAAAACAACACCAAGCAAGTAAATCACTACCCAAAAACGCTCTCCGATTTTGCGTAAAAGATCGTAACTAACTATAAATCAACAACCGTAATTGTATTCCAATTACTGCGATTGCTATTAAAGAAATGTGGAGCACCGATCACGCATAAATCCACTATAATCATAACAATGAACCGAGAAAAAATGAACTTCGAATTTGTCTAGATTTCATAAATTTTCAGCAAAGCAATTTTAAGAAGAAAATAATAAATAAAATTTCAGCTCTAATCGCTTTTGGTACAATAGCGTATGAGATCAAGAAAAGAATTAAAATAAAATGAAAAATAAAGAAAAGAATAAAATTATCGCTCTAGGTCGCGACTCTGCTTCTGCATTTCACTGATTTTCCTTTAATTACCTTGTCACTTGCGACCTTGTTACTTTTGTTGCGACCAGGTTCTTGCAAGCTGCATTGGATTAGTAGTCGCGACATCGTTTATGGTCGCGACCTTGTTGGCTCCAAGTTTCAAGATTGATGTCGCGACCACTCGCTTCACGTCGCGACTCTCTTTGCTTTTTCGTCTTTCTTTCTTCCCGCATTCGAGTCACGACTCCCGCCCGAGTCGACTCTTTCCCATTACGCCGCACAGCGACTCCTGGCTTTTTAAGTCACGACCACATTTCCTGCTCCACTGCATTACTCGTAGTCGTGACTTTTTTTTTTGGTCGCGACCTTGCTCAGGTCTTCCGCCTTCACTGTGTTTCGATTTAGGTCGCGACCTCAAGGTGATGTCACACCTCTTTCATGTTCATTTCCTTCTTTGGTCGCTACCAATTCTTTGTTGCAACCGCTCTCCTTCCAACCTCTATTCCGACGCAACTCAAGGTGATGTCGACTTCATGTTGCTCTTTTCCATTGCAGACGTAAATCCCACCGTCTCAAGAGTAGTCATGACCGGATTTCTTTCCTCGCTAAATTATCTCTTCAAGTCGTGACTCGAATGAGTGGTCGGCATCGCTTGTGGTCTTTGATTAATAAATGGTCGTGAACTTCAGCCGCAAGTGACTTCGCTTGGCTTCGTCTGTGTCAGCGACCTCCCTTTGCTCTTCTTCAACCTTAATTTGTCAAGAATCGAATCTTCGTTGGAGACTCCGCCTAGTTTTCATGTCACGACCTCAACGGCACGTCGTGACCTCAAATGGAGCCCTTCATTTAAAAACTAGTTGCAACTTCGTTTTCTTGCAGAGACTTCCCCTTGTGGTTGCTGGACTGATCCATCGCCATGACTTCAGATTGATGTCGCAACCTGAGTTATATTCAATTGGCGTCGGGACATCAGAGTGGTGTCGCGACTGAAGATTCTACTTTGAATATTTCCTTTAGTCTTAACCACAATTCCTTTGTCGCAACCTCTTTCATTTGTTGCTTTGGTAATTCTGGTCGCAATCCTAACTTCAAGTCACGACTTCGTTTGAATAAGCCTTCTATTTCTTCCTCATCGGGTCCCTAATGTCGTGAATCCTGAATTAACTGAACAAACAACTTCTTTGTTGCGACTCGACTTTCGCAACCCGCGACCTTACTTCGCTTTATGTTGATCTCTTTCCTCGGGTTTTTTGTCGATTTTCGTCACGTATTTTCTCAGCAAAATTGAATTTGAGTAAAATATCCACATTTTTGCATACGAATCAACATTTATCTTGTAATATGCTCAGAAAAATGGATTAAAAATCAAATGAGTTTTTGGACTCATTAAATTCCCCAAAACTTAAAATTTTGCTTGTCCCCAAACAAAGAAAAAAAAGAATTGTGTGTCCTCAAACAATTAAGTTTAAATTTTTAAGGACATTTTTCTGATTCACACCAGTCTTTCCTATTCTACCTTCTAACTTGAAATAGGAGATAGCAACATCATTTTATATTTCAGTTTCGATTCCAGAAAAAAGGCATGGTCTCTACTTCTATCACAAATTTCTTGATGAAAATAATGTATTTAAATAAATTTTTATTCAACAAGTCTCGTTCTCTGTAAAAAGTGTGTCTTCAATCCTTTTCATCTTCATGTTGAAATTAGTTAATCTTCTGGGAGTTTCCTTGGACCGTTGGTCAAAGTCCCATAGGCTTGTTTTTCATATTGATCTCCACTAATGTAGGTAAATTCAATCTTCAAGATCAATGAGGCTCCTTTCAAGCTTGAATGTCGGGCTTAGGTACTGCAGATAATGGAAAATTTAAGTGCAAATCACCAAGCCTAATCTTTCTTTGTACTTATTGCCTTCATTTTTCACCATTTTTCTCTGGTAATTTGTTGATTCTCCTCAATCTTGGCCTGATTCATCTTTGAATTCTTTTATGGAATTTTGATTTCCACTTTACACTTTATTCGTGCCGCCCCTGCTCTAACTCGCTTCTGCTTTTCTACAAGCAATATAATGTTTGGTCTTCTAGGCTTTCTATCACCCCTTAGAGAACTTTGGGCTAGCAACTCCCATACCAACTATGAGATAAGTACTAGGGTGTTAAAACACCCCTACGAGCTAATTGTTCAAAGGAAATAGGTCACAAGACAAAAACTTATTCCTTTTTCATTAATTTATGCTTTACCCCCTCCTACCTTGTAATATTTGGATTTTTCTCCCAAACTGCTTCTTCCCTTTATGAGACTCTTTCTCAGCACGGAAACCTGGATGGGCTCTCGTTGTAGGATTATTGCAAGGGAAGGGAATTCTAGGTTTTCGCTGTCGTTTATTGAAGAAATAAGGCCTGCTTCGCTCAAATTATGAATCCAAAGGGTATGCTTAGCATATATTGGTTGTGAGGCTTGAAACCTCAACCGCCAAGGATGGCCTCTATCACTCTTGTTACCGCTTTTTACCTAGATTTGCCTCAATCAATAATCTAACAAGTTCTAGGACCATGGACTATTAATCATGAATTTCCCAGTAAGATGTTCCTAATTCTCTCAATGTTTCACATGAGAGTTTGCTTACCATGTATTATTCTTCAAGACTTGTACTTATTCACTGTTTATTTACACTATTTCAACCAAGTTATTTGTTCCTTCAGCAATATCCATTTTTCCAATTTTTTCAATCTAAACTGGATTTAAACATCCAGGCTGCAACTCCTAGTTCCAGTTTATTAGCCTATGCTATTATTTTTTCTGCATTTTTGTTCTTGGGAGAGAACAGAGTTGGTCATGAGATTCTTATATAGAAAAGGCACTCACAATCGGCATATTAACAAGAAATGACATAAACATACAATTTCTCAAGTCATGCTCATCCATTAAACAACGCCCAATTTTTCACAATCACAGTTTCATTCAACAATGCAAACACAAATAGGGCAAAGAAATCAATTATCTAATCATAATGCTAACACACAGGACAAGCCAAATGAGACACAATGGATTTCACTTTATAAATTTTTGGGAATGTACAGATTTAGAACATGCGAGGAATTTTATTTTTGTTCATTTTCTTTTGTAGCTGAGAGGTACAATGTTGGGGAGGATCTACTTCAAAACGATCAAACTTAGAAAATTACCCGCATTTTTGTCTCTCGAATGTAGGGGAATTCTTTACTTTTGCATATATTTCACTGCTTAGTACACCTGCAGATCGATAAGTGTCTTCGCTTCTCTTCCCACCCGGTTCACTGTTCCTTCTAACTCGGAAATACACTCTAGTAGTTTGGACAAATTCTGATTGATCAAGTCCAAGCTCTCCAACTAGATTTTTCTTCTATACTCATCATTGTCCTCCAACTGCTGATCTTTATCCTTCATTAATTTCTCAAATTCTTTGAATTGTTCTCTATAGAGATATTTGAAACCTTCAATCTTCTGAGCATGTTAGCCTCATTTTCTGCTTCCTTCTTTCGCATAAGCCGAGAAGATCTGCATCTCTCCTGAATTAATTGTTGTAAAATGCTTCCATCTTTGCATTCATCTTTCCAAGCATTTTTTCTTCTCTTCTCTGCAGCTCCTCTTTCCACTCTTCTTCTATGAGCTTCCAATTTTGCTCCCACATCTACTCCTTTCTAACTGCAGCTTCTAAAAAATCTTCTCTGATTTGCTGCTGTCTTTCCCATTTCTTCTCTCTCTCTTCCATCTCCCTCTTCATTGATTGAAGCATTTCCATAATTTCTATGTTATCTTCTATGTTCCTTGATCCTTCTGCTTGCAAGGGTAGTTGCTCTTGTACCTCAGGATAGGAATGGCTAACAGGGCTCATCCTGAAATGTGCTTCCTCTGCTACTGCTGGATGGATATCTTCTGGTACTTCCTCTATCTCTCTTGCCTCATTTTCCTCAACTGGCACTGTTTCTGCTTCAGCATCTACCTCCATTATTTTCTTCTGTCTTTTTCCTTTGGGTCCTCTTGTTACTCCAGTTAGGGACAGAGGGGAGACCCGAGGGCATTTCTCTTCTTCTTCCCACATTCCTCTCACTCCTCGCCTGCAGACAAAGTCCGGTGACAAGGGGTAAGCGAGGGATCAACCCTCTCTTGTTACTGTGGTGATAGCCTCTGATGGACTCTTCTATCAGGATGCCTATGTTCATTTTATATCCTTTCAAAAAGGCATATAAAATGATGGCTTCCTCGTTCCCTCGAATCGAGCAAAGATGTTTTGTAGAACTATCACGTAACATATGAAGTAAACCAAACCTTATGGTTTCTTCATGAGGGCCTCTTTTGATGACGTGGTTGATTGTTACGCTAGGTGATCCGAAATCAACAAAATTTGTATCCTAAATTCCTCCTACCGTCGTACCAAAGCTACTGCAGTATAGTGGCTCTAAGGTCGAACACAGAGATGAGTTTTCTTCGTACAAATGATTTACAGTGAGGTTAAAAAATGGTGAATTCAATTTGGATTTTGGGGTTTTGGTAAAAACAGTGAGAATTGGTGGTTTGCAAGCTGAAAATAAAATAAATGAAGAAAACTTAAAAAGCAGCCCCAGCTATCACTCTGTTTGGATGTCCAGTTTAAACGAGAGGTCCTCGTCTTTCTCGCTACAGGAGGATGACCTATAGTCATTTCCCGAACCGGATCTTTGTTTAGCTATAAAAACCGAACCCTAATAATTTTTCCTTTTGAAAGATGGCATTTAACGAACATTCATGGTCCTAGACAAGAAGAAAACTCACCTCCTGCACTCCATCTTACAGTAACAAATAGAAGGCAACTAATGAATATCACTGGATCTAGTAATAAGCATCAAATGAACCCTAAAAGATTGCCAAATACTGGTTAATCAAGATGCATCTAAGAGATTTAAACCTAGATTGAAGGATAGGAACATAAATTAAAATAAATGTGTGTGTACTAAAAAACAGGACCGTTAGCTTACTCCTTAAACTAAAGCTCAAAGATCTCCTCTTCACGACGAGGTTTAGCCAACCATCCTCAGCCACATCCCCAAGGGTCAAGCCGCGCCTGGCAGCGAGAGAAAGTGAGAGAAAGTGGACAAAAAAAAGAAAAGAGCGGGAAACAGGAGAACTGAAAGCTTCTCCCAAAATTTATCGATTAAGTGATTTCTACAAAGGCTTCGGTTTCGGGGATTTTTTGTAGAGTCAAAGCCCTCATACAAAAATACTAAAAACCAAAAGCAATTACTATTACAATGAGGGCAATTTAGGAAGAAAGACAAACGGGTGACAAAAAGCAAAACAAATCTGGCAAGAGAATTGCAGGATGAATAAGCAAAAGCCTGGAATAGTGTCCGAACATGAATAAAAGGATAGAATCTCCTATTGTACCCAAATTTTCTGCATTTTCTTCTCTTTCCTTTCCGGTCTCTCGATTCAAGCAGGCCGAGTTTGACTCAATTCTTCGTGCTTGAATCGACTCAACAATTTTGCAATGATTGGGCTTGGAAAACCGCAAAAATTTTGCCAAAATGCGATCAAGAGAATACAGACCTTAATGTGAGTGTAATCTAAGACTAGGAATGATTAGCACACAAAAACTCAAAACCTAAAATAAATAGGGTCTAAAATAGTACCTCGGGCACTAATCGTTGGTGGGGTTCTTCTTCTGACCTCCCATTTTCCTTCTCTCCTCCACTAACCGATTCAAAGATCTTCATAGCTCGATTTTCTACTCAATCCTCGATACTTCGACCCGTGCTTAAATCTCTCAATTCAAAAGATTTTCTCACTCATCCTTTAACTCAAAAGCACCCAAACTTCATTATAACCTAATCCTCCCTTCCACATCCCAATTACATCTGTTAAACTGTCAAGGCCCAAAACCCCAGCTAACTGCAAGAACCCCCAACCTCTTTTTCTATTATCCTCGAAATGTGGCACTCGCTTCCTAAAACTTTCTGTATACTTAACTCCCTTGTCAAATAAGATCTTGTTCCATAACTCTTAGCCTCTTTTGAAATGCGCATTTTTTGTCTTTCATGGTTTTCTTTTCGGGTCGCTCATCTTCTTTCTCGGGGCCGGGCCATTTGTTCGATACTGATTTCTTCCTGTGTTGAGGTTCCCCAACTTGAATCTCTTCCATCGCTTCTCGACATTTTCATATGATTTCACACCGCTTTGTTAAGATTTGCGATGCCATCTTGATTTGCTTTCGCAATGAGTGAAGATTTGTGATTTCGCTTGCTCCGCTTCTCCTGGTTTTGTGGTTTTAAGACTCAAAATCCATGGATGCAGGCGGGAAAGGTCAGATGAATTAAAGTTGAATGGAAATTTGAATGGAAGTTAGGCTCAAATTATGATTGGGATATGGGGGCACGACATTAAATTTTGAGCCTCTTAATTAATGATTTGCAATGAATTTTATTATTAATGCTGGAGTATCAAAATGAGAGGTTTGAAAACCTATTTTTATTTGAGAATCGATAGAATTCGCCGCAACCTAAGGATTTTTTATTTTCAAGGACCCGAAATGTGGTCACGATAAGGGGATTGATGTCACGACCTGCTCTTTTCTTTCTTAGCTTATTTCAAATGCCACCTCAATTTGATCATATGATTTCTTTCTACTTTATTGTTTCCACATCTAGCATTCTCAAGTTGCAACTTATGGATTGTCAATTACAAGATTTTCTGTGTCTCCCGAACAATCAATTTCAAGCAAAGAATTTCCACTTATTCAAATCCAATCAAACAAATACAATTCAATTCACCTCTCATCATTCAAATATTCAACAAATCCATCCACTATGCATCGATTCAAAATTTAAGCACAAAAATAAACTAGCCCCCAAACTTTCAATCATGCCATCGTAGACAAAATTAAAATAAACAAGAAAATTATATCGCCTCTTTTGTCTCTACAGATTGGTTTGATCAGAATGCTCCCCCTTTTGCACATTTTTATTGTCCTGCAAAACTAAAAAGAAAAAATATTTACCTACTCTTCAATCAATAATGAATAAAATTACACATAGCTATTAGAAATTTAAACACAAAATATATAACAGAAAACTTAAACAAACCGATGTGGATCGCTCCACAAAGCTACTCAATCTTTAGTTCCTTAGTCGACTTGCTAACGTCAGATTCGCTTTCTTCAAAGTTTCTCATTCGAACTAAGAGTCACTCTTCCACTTGCATTATCCCAAGGTAAAGGCTTTTAACTTCCGACCATTAACCTTGAATTCTGCATCACGTTCTAAGTGTCACTCGCCTAAAATGTGTGCTTGATACTATCGTATATGGTCCACTCCATTTTGATTTGCTTCTTGAAAGAGTCTTAGTCTGTAGTTGAATAACAGGACCCGATCTCGCTTTGAATTCCTCTCAAAATTTTCTTTTTTATCATGCCATTTTTTGTTTTATCTCGTAGATCTCCGTACTATCATAGGCTTCTCATTCCTCAACTCTTCCAATTATTTAGTCGAATAGCTTCCTCTCTTCTTTAGCGTACTTAGAAATCAAAATTTAGCTTCGTGGCCCACATAGCTTTATCTCAGCTCAAGAGGTAGGTGGCAAGGTTTTCCAAATACCACCGCATAGACATTCCAATGGGGAGTTTTAAAAGGCTCCGTATGCCCAGAGTGCATCATCAAGCTTCAGAGACCAATCTCTTCTGCTGGAGCTTACAATCTTTTCAAGGATTTTCTTTATCTCCCTGGAAATTTCAAATACTTCCATTTTGTTTGAGAATGATAAGCCAAGCTCATAATGTGTTTGATACCATATCTGCCCATGAGTTTTTCAAACACCTTATTTGCAAAGTGGCTTCCTCTATCACTGATTATTAGGGCTGGTAACGAGCCGAGCCGAGCCGAGCTTTGAACATTTCGAGCTAGGCTTGTTAATTTATGAGGGAGCTCGAGCCCGAGCCGAGCTTTGAACGAAATTAAAATCAGTCAAGCTTGGCTTCGATTTAAAAAAGCTCGCTTGAGCTTATTAGGCCTCGTTTTCCATATAAACGAGCTCGAGCTTAACTCGAGCTCAAGCCTAACCCGAGCCTAAATGGCGACCAAAAGAAGATAATGATACGGATGTTTTAAAAAATAACATCCATATCATCAAGTAAATAGGTATTAAGGTTAGAAGATAAAATTTGATGATAATTTAAAAAAAGATTTATCTCATAAATAAAATAATAAAGAATGAAAGATAACACGATAAAAATCGTATTAATAATTGCTAAATACTAACAATGTCGATGCTAATCAAATTACTCAGTTAAAATGGGGGTACAAGGTTATACTGAAAAGAAGGGGGGAAAAGGTTCTCTCTCGTTGCCCAATGAATACATTTATCATGATTTATGATTTTACTCTTTTATTTTTCATTTGGTCATTGTAGGGTCAACAAACAAAGTGGTGTATGGGTGATTAGCAAAAGAGTTTCCAATGTCAAGCATGCTCAACGGTTTTACTCCTTACAAAGGACAAGCAAATAAGGTTCTGAGAATTGGTAATGATTTCATAATTTTATGTGTTCAAACAACTTCAGTATAAATAAGAGCTGATGTCAAAAGTAATAGAAACTATATTGTACATAAGTAATGGAAAGGAAACAAATATAGAACTAGGTGTTGATGACAAACAAAGTCAAAGGGACTCACATACCCGTGAAAGATGACCTTCTCTCCATTTAAAGGAAAGCTTCGTTGTTGGTTTTCCTCGTTGGATTGCTTGACTCGTTGGTCTTCGTTTGTCAACCACGAAGACAGCCTACGCAAGATAAGGCAAACAGGCATTTGGAAGAAGACCACAATTGTCTAACACCCCTGTTTCATTTCCTTTGCCACTTTCATCCACACAGACTATAGATATTTCATCTACAAAGACTGGCTTCTTCACCTCAATCCGAGGATCATCATATTTTAAATGTGAATCCCCTTCTTTTGATGCCAAAAATAGAGTGCCTCCATTCTTGGAAACCTCTCCAACAACATACTCCTCCTCGAACTTTCAACTAATAGTTCCTTTCTTTCAATTGTCAGGCTCAAGATAGACAGGGAACTAAGGCATTATGGTTTTTGGTACAAGATCTTGGGGATGAAATACTTGAAATAGATGCCCGAGCAGAACTATTAGTTGTATGATGCAAATAATACAAATCATGTATTATTATGGAGAGAAGACATCTGCCCATAATACAAATCATGTATGATGCAAGTCAGTAAACCCCATTACCGATGCACATAAAATTAAGCTCCATTTTCAATTGATTGCAAATACACTGTACAACTTACCCTCCTGAATGCTTTGAAAATCATCATCCATGTCGTACCAAAACTATGACCGGATTGAACCACACCTCCGCACATACCGCCACACCAACAAATCCATATCAAATTATTAAACAGACAACAAAACTTCAGCCAACAAAATGAATTAAACTAGAAAAGATCGCACTACATTACACTAAAAACCCCAAAATAGAACCATAATGAATTGAAATGTGCTAACAAATAATACCAATAAATAAAACCTAAAAGCTAAAACACCGTCGGAGGAAAACTGGAACGAAAAATCTCTCATACAAATCCCATGTTAACAATGCAGAGCGTTCCACCTAGAAAATTCACTCACCCCACTATCAATCATCACAAATCACAGAACCTGATCGTCAATTCAAAAATCTAACTTAACCAACAACAAAGAAATAAAAATAAAATCAACAATCAATACCTGAAAAGCCTGGATTGGCGGATACACACCCAGGCACGAGAGGATCACCGACCCTTGTCGAGCTCGAGCAAAGAAACCGCCCTGATTACCCCGATTCGCTTCCACCCTTCTTCGACGTACCGCAATCTACCACCTCTCCACTCCTCTCTCATCTAGAAGCAACTACCCATGTATGCGGCGCCTCTCCTTCTCTCGTAGGATCGAAGGTTCGTGAATTCAGAGAGGTCACTTCTTCTTTCTTTCTTCTTTCTTTCTTTTCTTTCTTTTCTTCTCTATAACTTAATTCCCACCCACTTTCTATCATCCATCCGATAAAAACTATTAAAAATTACATATAAGTTATACTCTCATTATATCAGATCTCCCTCGGCTTCGAAATTAATCTATACCCCAGATGACAATATTGCCAAGAAATTAATATGAAACAAGGAATGAGCATTCGTCTGTTTCCTAGACCAATTCCCAAATTTTTTATACAACCTAAAATATAGGTAAAGCTAAGTTTTGGCTGCTATCTTTGTATACAGTTTTGATGAGGCATGAGCCAAATAAATAAATTCTAACACAGGGCAAATCCTGTTCATAACAACATAAACTATTTGGCAATATACTGCCGCAACAACATAACATAATGCAATTATTAACATCTGCAATAAACTGCTACAACAATGCTTTATCAATAAACATACTAAAAATTATAACACCAACAAGCTTAATACAATCGCGCAACAACAACTGTGAGAATCCAAATTATGTAAATAGATCATAATCTTCTCGGCGCTTTATCAATAAAGCTTAATCTTCAAAAATAAATGTGTACGCATCATAATTTCAATATTATGATTAGATTCACACAATCCCAAAAGAAAATTAAAAATCCAAAAGAAATAATACTAAAGATTAATATAACATTCAAATTCTCAAGTCAAATGAAAAGTTTAAACACATTTCAAGATTAATGACTTCAAGTCAAGGTGACTCGTCCTCAACCTGCAAATTAAATAATAATTTAATTAGGATCTATTATAACTTTCTAATTATATATATATATATATATATATATATATATATATATATATATATATATATATATATATATATATATTACCGATTATAAAAAAATACTTACAAATGGTGAAAGCTCCACTTAAATCATGACGTAACCAATCCCCTCAAACAAATCAAAGCTTGAACGCCCGGCTTCAATGAACTCGATATTGATCAAGTACTCTTCCTCCAAGACTAATGCGGTCTGGCTAAACTGTGAGTTATCGAATGGATAAGATATCTCGAGCCATTTTAGATAAGCATCGAAATTTCATAGCATTGACTTTCCACCAATTCAGCATCAAATTCATCATAATTTTCTGGCCACTAGGCTTGCAAATTCCTTCTTAAGATAAATGTCCGCTTTATTTTCAGAATGACATCGAATGATTTTCACTCCCACGCATCAAAGGCATCCCTTTTTCGTTTTCCTTTAGAAACATCAATATCACTATTGACATTGCTAGTGTTAGCACTTGTCTGCCCTTCTATAGATGCATAAACCGAGTAAAGTGCATGCAAGGATTCACTAACCTCATTAATATGACTATCACACTTTCAATATATCAAATATGTGGAAAACAAAATTTTATGAGTCGCATTTTCACCGAGGATCCAACACCGCTTCCGCTTGCCATCAATAAATTACACTCTCAATACTTTGCAAGCTTTTCATTCATCTTTGTAGTCATTTTTTTCACATGAAATCTCTAAAGGTTCGAGGAATTTTATTCATCTTCATCTTTACTTTCCAAATTTGGATCTAAGGAACAAACTCTCAGGGTCTTTATTACTTACTCCGAGAAAGCTTCAGAGTTTCTTAAACACTTCTAAAAATTTAGAAACCTCAGCAGCTCGTGTCCAATCCTCCTCAGTTGACAACCATTTATAATTAAAGTCCCTTTCCTTGACCTTGGAAACACTGCTTTAAACTGAAGTGCCAACTCAAGCATTGCATGTGTTGAATTCCACCTAGTAGGAACATCAAGTATTAGATGTTTAGAGGTTGACAACTTTAATTGCTTGACAATTTCATTAAATTTATCAAGCCTTTGAAGGAGACATCTTCACATTTCACACTTTCCCGATATTCTCAATCACATCACGACCGATAGTCCATCTTGCACTACGAGATTTAAAACATGTGCACAACATCGAACATGAAATATCTTATCGTTAAAGTAAAAGGTTTCCTTTCTTCAGAAATGATCCTTCAAGATTCTTACTCGGGCGAATCATTCAAGATGCATTATCCAATGTAATAGTGGAAACTTTATCTTCAATATCCCAATCGATAAACATCAAGAATACACCCAAGCAATTGCAATCCCAAAGGTGAGGAGGAGGCAAGCAACAAAAATTAAGTATTCTCAGAATTCCACTCAAGATCTAAGTAATGACAAAGCTGTATTACTACTGCATTCCCAAAGGTTTGATTCGACGTCCATAAATCACTAGTTGCTTCGATCATTAACACTGCTAACACCCCCTTTCAATTTTTCCTTCTCAACTACAAAAAGTTTTATGCAATCAGCCAAAGTGGCGCTTGATCGACCGGGACATCTCTGGTTGAGATTTTGAAAAATAACACAAATAACCGATGCTCCACCATCCCTGGAAAGGGTACTCGTGCACAATAAACATCTTAGCAAGAAGCTCTAACTTTGTCTTGTCATATTGATAGGTTGATAACAAAGTTTCGCTCTTGATCTTCCCGTAATCCCTCAAAATGACAACAAAGCTTGCTAGTGGACCTTTTTATTTCCGCATCTCAGCCAGAACCTCGACGAGCACACCGATGAGCTTAAAGTCATCTATTTTTAATCCATTTTTCTCGTTTGATTTTCATCCGAAAGAATAATTAATAATATGTAATTATGAAGAAACTCACCAATGTGTTATTAGCAGGAGTGTGAAAGAAAGAAGAAAACAAAGAGAAAATGCAACTCTGGAGTAAAAATACGTAAAATGGCGGCGTAAATGGCATTGGTAACTAATGTTGCAGTTTTTTGGGTTTAAATACCCGCTTATGCAAGTCGCGACATCGTGAAAATTCAAGGAAAATTGATGTGTCACATGTGCATTACAATGTAGGCAACTGAAGACTAACCAGAGACTTAAGAAATGATGTCGCGACAACACCGTGATGTCGCGACGAAGATCGATGTCGCGACAAGGGATGGAGGTTGTGACAAGAGAAGCACCTTGATGCTATGACAGGTTTGAAAAGATGAAACTGATGTGATTTAAACTCAGAAGTCGCTGGCTGCAGGACCGACGCCGCTGACACCAAAAGCAACCAGCTGCCGCAGCGATAATCCGATGTCGCACAAGATCGAGACGCGACATGAGACTTGCTTAGCTGAAAGTCGCACTTATAAAGTGCGATGTCAGCGACAAGGGATTGATGTCGTGACATCGAAACCATCTGGGGCGTCGCAGACGGCCGGCGTCGCGACAAGAGATCGATGTCGCGACATAAGAAGATACCAGTTCACAGTTACAGTTCCTAAAGTTGATGTCGCGATAAGAGATCGATGTCGCGACATAAGAAGACACAAGTTCAAGGCTGTAGAGACTCAAGCTGATGTCTCGACAAGAGATCGATGTCGCGACACTAGGAACGACCAAATCAAAGCCAGCAGAGCCATAGCGACGTCAGCGACACATCGATGTCACATCGGAAATCATCGCTGAAGGATCGCAAGATATGAGTCGATGTCACGACAAGAGATCGATGTCGCGACATCGTGAACTAACAGCTTAAAACCCGTGGAGCCATGTAGTGATGTCTCGACAAAGATTGATGTCGCTACATCGTAAAACCATCATTTAAAGGTCAAGTAGCGAGAATAAGGTCGATGTCGCGACATTGGATTGTCGCTACACAAGGTGCTTGCAAGAAAACAAAGGAATATTATGACTTCATCGATAAACGCCAAGAACAAGTGCCAAACTAACTCCGATGTCGCGACAAGGGCTTGAGGTCGCACCGAACAAGAATACGGGCCACCCATCGGGAAATCCACAAAGACTCCGTGACGAATTAGGCCCAACTTTTAACCCTATAAATACGGCTACTAACAACGTAGCTGCGCCTCACACTGAAAGAGAGATCTAGAGGCCGGCTGGGCCTCGTGATTTTTTTTTCTTTTCTTTTCTTTTCTTACTTTTGTTTTCGTTTTCTTTCCATTTTATTTTAGATTAGATTAGTGTGTATTTCGTTCTAATTTGGATTTGAACGTTAGTCGTAGCGATTGAGTCGAATTGCATGTTTATTTCTTAAAATTACTGTCTGTCATTTGAATTCATACCTTGGGATTTTCAACACCTAGTTTCCGCTTATTAAAGGGTTTTCTTGATCACAGTTTCATTGCATGGTATAATCGCAATTTAGAACACAACTATCGAATTGACGTTATTGTCGAAATAATCTTTCCGCAAATGATTTCATTCATAATAAATAACTTCGTATGTTAAATCGACTCACGGGTTTTGCGGTTCTTGAATTGATCCCACTTCGGGCCTCTGCACCCATAACGAGGTTGTTTCAAATTTCTCCGATTTCCAAGAGGCCCTCCGTGACACAAGAGAAGGCATTCCTAGAGTAAGAAACAATTTCGGAAGGTATTCAACCCGATATCGCCGACCACGCCTCGTATATTTAAATCACTACATCCTCTCTCGCTTGTAACCGAGAAATGAGTCGAGTGGGTTATAAATCTAAGTAGACAGAGTGTTCACCTCAATTCGACAGTGAATCTCGATCCCGTGTTAGTATGATCTAATCAAGGAAAGAGTGTTTATTCTAATTTTGAGGGGCGAACCGCATAGTGCAATCTCAAAGAATGACTCACTATGAGCTCGGGCCCGCAAATTCATGTTGTGGGTATGAAGTATTGAGAAAGAAAATACCTGCAACAAGGCAACTAGTTTTAAAAGTAGTTATTTCACCCTCGTGTTCGAGAAATAGCTAAGGTGAGATGATTTAACCTGTGGTACGGGAGAGATCCAAATACACCTCCTTATTAATCCGACTAGTTTTAAAGATCTCGTAGTTCGTAAACCAAAGATACAAGACAGATCGTGGAATTGATTCTTCACGATAGCTGATTATTCAATGTGTTCTTTAGAGATAATCAAGTAAATCTAAATTTGTTATTTTGATATTTCAATATTCAATTCATTTATTTGCTCATTCATTTTTCTTTTACATTATTCATTCCAAGCTTTCAAAAGCAAAAATCTCATTATCGTATTATCGCCCAAATAGTATGGAGTTTAAGTAGTTGGGGTAGTTGATTGAAAATTCCTCGAGATCTCCGTGGATCGATATCCGACTTAAATCCATTTTATTACTGTCGACTGCACTTGCAAGATATCGATCAAAACCACACGAAAATGGTTTACTCTTAAAAAAAAATATCTTTTAATCAAGAAATACTTAAGGAAACTCACACTCAAATTTAATGGTTTATTTACTGAGGATTAGACAATAGTCCTTGGGTAATAAGTCTCAAATTTGAATAGATGTTTTGATCCATAACAATTCTATCGATGTAGTCTTAATCTAGTTCCATGCAAGTATTGTTGCCGTGATTAGATAATAGTCCTTAAAGATAACGCCATAAATTTGTACATCAAATATCCAAATGTCAAGTTTTATAAAGGTTTGCTTGGGATTAGATAATAATCTTTTTGGTAATTGTGTTATACACTGCGGTATTATACTCCGATCCACAACAAGTTTTATGGCACCGCTTGTTCGGGATTAGATAACAATCTTTGGTAATTGTGTTATACACTTGTGTACATACTCTGATCCAGTCAACAAGTTTTATGGCGCCGTTGTCGGGGATTAGATAATAATCTTTTGGTAATTGTGTTATACACTTGTGTACATACTCTGATCCAGTCAACACACACAAACTTTCAAATGCCTCTTTAGATGACTAGTGGCACCTCCCCTCTTATAAGTTAAAATATTCTCGCAGTGACTGCATTTTGCCCCTATCACCCCTATCTTGTCACTCCCAGTTACAACATCAAATTCATCCCAAACAACTGATTTTTTTCTTTGGTTTGGCTTGGTCCGCTTGGACATTGATGAAGATGATTCAATCCTCATTTCTTCTAATTCATCCATATCATCCGGATTTGACATTTCATCCGTATTTGACATTTTTGGTATCTAAGGCACCAACAACAAAAAGTTAATTCCAATCAAATTAATAATTAAAAAAACAAAGTGGTAAAAACAAGAAATTACACACACATGCACGAACACATCCTCCTTTGAAAATTAAGAGAGAGGATCATTGAAAAGGTGAGGAGATTATTTATGAACTAAAAATTATTTCATCAAAAAGCTACCAGAACTAATATAATAAATCGGGCTGAGTTTTTCATCGTTTCACCAAGAAAATTATAAGAAAAATAAAAAATAAAACCAACATCAAACTGAAATCTATTACAAAAATCTCAACAATTTAAGAGTACCAACAAACCAAGAACACAGAAATTACTTTTAAATTAAAAAGGATTTATCAAGAAAAAAGTATGAGATTACAATGATCAACCAATAATATCTAAAATTCTGATATCATTTAATATCTGATAGTTTGCTTCACATATTAATGTTTGCTATGGAAAAGGAAGCAAATATTTAAGAGCAATGAAAAATTGAGAAACCTACCAATATATTGTACTTCTTCTTATTTGGGTGGCAATTGGCAAGAGTTTCGTAATTCTTCGCAAACACAAGTGAAATTGACACTTACAAAGATGAGAAATAACAAAAGGGTATCATTCATCAAATAACTTCCCATAAGAGCCTCAAATTTTTACAAACATTTCTCATCGTTTAATATAATGACCAAGACTCCAACAAATCAATATGAGGAAAATCTTATTGATAAAAAAAGGAAAAGAAAATCACGTACAAGGAATAATGAAATGTCCTTCAGGTGAACCAAAAGAAGAAAAAGAGAGCTTAAAATATAGCTGCCGGTGCAATAAAACAATACTCAACAAACAAAACCCAACCAGAAAAGACATCTCAGTAATCTTGCAGAAAATTACTATTACTAACTCCAAAAGGCACCAAGGAAAAAATAATAGTCAAGTGCCGCCCACCGGAAGGTTGCTAAATCCCACGGAGGACACTGCTAGTATGCTACCAAACATTCCAGAAAAAAGTTAGGACTCCACCTGACTCAATCCACATTAATTTTTTCATAAAGCCAACCCATTATTTCCTCTGTTTTCCAAGTCTAGTCAACTTAAGAATTTCAATTTTCAACCCATTTTTATTGACACGTTCATTTCAAGTAGCTGATGGTATTACTGAAAAAATTGAAAAAGGAAAATGTTCACAAAAATCATTTTTGTACGTTTGATTTTACTATATAAGACATAAAAAATATAATATGATTAAAATCATATAAAAACTGATACGTTTTAAGATTATTTTAAAAATTAGAACTAGAACGAGATAATAGATAGTGTAATTTATTGACTTTTTATTCTTTTTTTCCCTTTTATTTTTTATTGAATTTTATGGAATAAGGCATAGCCTTAGTTGTGGCTTTAAGTTGATTTTTAACATGAAATAGGAAATGAACATGTAAATATTAAATGATTCTTAAAAATATTTTATTAAAATCAAATGCACAGCTTCTACTTTGAAGAAAACAGAGTATCCATGTACTGCCGTACTGGACCAGGTGATTGAGGAAAAAGGACGAAAGCAAATGGGTGCCAACTCATAGTCTCCTCAATGACCAAAAGAAAGAAAAAAACAAATAATAAAAAAGGAATTAAGGAAATGAGGAGGATTTCACTAGTATCTCTGAACTATCAAACAATCCCCATCTACCCAAGGTTACCCAAGAACAACACCCGACATTTCCCGACTAAGCTCGGGGCTTTCCACAGTGAAAGGATCTACTTTTCTAATAACAGATTTCCTCCCAACTGAAATCCGCCACTTCCAGCGTGATCGATCTCGAAGAATGCCGGCTGATCACCCTAAAGCAGATAAATAAAAAAATACTTTGACAGACGTCAATGGATCTCTTCCTATGAAGCACCTGTGTCGACGAAGAAGGAAGCCGCCTGCTAGGGCTGGTGCGGTGGGTGGTGCCGTCTGCCGTGGTGCCTTCAAAGTTCAAAGTATAGGAAGAATTTGGGAATAGGGTTTTTGATTTTCAAACGGGCTTAAAATGGCGCGAGGGAGAGAGGAGAGAGGGTAGAGGGAGGCGTCGAGTGTTGAGAGAGAGGATTGAGACTTGAGAGAGGGTTGAGGGTTTTTTATTTTTATTTTGGGTTAAGGCAAATAATAAAAATCATTTTTTAAATTTTTAATGTACATTCCTGGGTCTTGCTCGTCTCTGCCTCTGCCTCGAAATTTATCAAGCCTTAAATTAAGGCCTGGCTCTGGCCGCTTAGCCTAACTAGCCGAGAGCCCTATCGAGCTCGAGTAGCTTCGCTCATTACCAGCCCTATCGATTATAGTTCTGGGTGTCCCAACCGCCGAGAATATTTCTTTGTAAAAATCCCAATAACCGTGTTAGCATCATTTTTTGGGACAAGCCGCCGTTTCAACCCATTTTGATACATAATCCACGCCTAAGAGTATGTATATATTTCCAAATGAAGCCGAAAGGCCCCATAAAATCCATTCCCCACACATCAAATAATTGCACCACTGTGATAGGCCTTTGCAGTGGGCATTTCATGCCTTATGGCCGATATTTCCCATCTTCTTTGGCATTGATCACATAGCTTCACCCATTCAAATTAGCTCTTAAAAATAGTAGGCCAATAAAACTGACCGGAGAATTTTCAGGGGTCGTTTTGTCTCCTACAAAATGTCCTCCATATGGTGATATGACATTCTTGTAAAATCTTGCTTTGCTCCTCTTCCGTACACATCTTCTATGATCGCACTCACCTCCTTCTTTTAAATAGTATTAGGTCATCCTGCATGTATTACCCGCCGTCACCCTAGCTTTTTCTCTCATTGCAGTCGACTCGTGGCATAATCACACCCAAAGAAGTTCAATATCAAAGATACCAAGGTGTTTGGAGGACAAATCGGAATAACCGCTCATCTGATTTTTTTTTTGCTATTTCTTTCTTTCTTCTTGTACAACTGGTTTTCCACTCTCGACAAGCGATCGCCTATCACATCAAGCCACAACCCTTTTCACTTTTTATTTCTAAATCAAACTCACAATAATACCCACTGATCAATCTTGGCTTTGTTTTTTCTTTGCCATTAGATATTGATCAGCTTAAGATCAAGGTGAGATAACATAAATCCCAAAATGCGCCTAAATTTTTCATGCAAATACTATTGTCGCATCTCTTTTTCAAAGAGTAGAGCACTTTCCCGAGCTTCATCAAGGTTTTGCCGACATAGCAGACCTTGAATACTTTTTCAAGTCATCTCCAATACCCATTGCAAAACGGTCATACATGATTTCAAATTCTCTCGTTCCTAACTGTTTGGCAAGGATGGGGAGCTTCAACTAGTCCGATTTTATTTCTTCAAAGAATTCGGCAGATTCATCAAAATCGAACTTAGTATCTTTTTCCAAAGATCTCGCATAGTGGTCTAGCAATTTTTGAAAAATCTCTCGATAAATCTTCTCAGAAAATCCATGTCCTAAGAAACTTCTAATTTCTTGATCACAGCTGGTGGTATCGATTTAATAATTGAACTTTTGCTCGGTCTACATTTCTAAATTTCTCGTCAAATCATGTGCCCTAAGACAATTCCTTTGTAACCATAAAGGGCATTTTCCCAATCTCGTAGCTAGATTCTTGTCCTTACCTTGAAGTAATCGTCCCCAAGTTATGCGTGCACTGCTCAAACTCGGATCCATACAACGTGGAAATCATCCACAAAGATCTCCATAACTTCTTCTCGCTTAAATTAGAAAATAATATACATCATGCATCTTCTTCGAAGGTACTGTGAGCATTACACAAACCAAATGACATTCTTCTAAAATCAAAAATACCAAATGGGCATGTAAAAGTGGTTTTCTCCTGATCCTCAGGTGCAATGGCAATTTGATTATATCCAGAGTATCCATCAAGAAAACAAAAGTGAGGGTGTCCTACCAACCTATCCAAAGATCCGATCAATGAAAGGCAAGGAAATGATCCTTTTCATGCAAAGGTTTAGTTTTCGTAGTCAATACACACACCTCCATCCCATCACAGCCTTCAGGAATCGCTCATTCTTTTATTTCTAATCACAAAGGAATCCTTCTTTCTAGAACCACATGTACCGGGCTCACCCAAGAACTATCTAATATAGCATATATAAACCCCGTGATTCAAACCATTCGTAATCCTTTTCCTCGACAACTTCTTCATCACAGGTTCAAACCCTCCTTTGATGCTCAATAGAAGTTTTTGCATTATCATTCAAGAATATTTTGCGGCATACAAATCGAGGGATCCGATACCTTTCGATCCTCAATTGACCAAGCAATAGCTTCCTTTGTACTTCGTAATTTCCAAGCAGCCTTCTTCTTTAGATTCGCCACGTACCGATATGATGACTGCTTTCTTTCTTTCCGGTTCTAAGAACTTATATTTCAAATGACTGGCAATTCTTTCCAATATTAACCCTTCCTGCACTAGTTTCCCGCTTCAATAGTTTTGCTCCTCGGCCGCATACATCACCCGATCGCTTTCATTTATACTAGGACTGCTTTCTTTGTTATATTAAATTTGAAGGCAACATTTCACAATCAATACTCTCAAGATATCGAAAAATTCATCTCAATTTCCTCATTTATAGAATGTTGAAGAGTACAAATGTGAATTCAACTCAACACCGAGAAGACTATTATTTTCATACAGCCATACAACTTTCTGCATCTACATCAGGGTGTTCCAAACTCCTATTAAGATTAAAGTGCACTGCTTCATTCCCCACCCTTAGAGTCAGTTCACCTTTCTGCACATCTATCAAGGTTGCTCCAATTGCTAAGAAAGGTCTTCCTAGCAGCAAAGGAATTTGGGTGTCTTCCTCCATCTTCATAATAACAAAATCCACAGGGAAGATGAATTTTCCCACCTTGACAAGCACATCTTCAAGAACACCTTCGGGTCGCTATCGATCCGCCGCCCATTTCGCAATGTAATTGTTGTCGGGTAAGTTCCACCAAACTCAATCTGCACCACCGATAGAGGCATCAAATTCATACTAGCACCAGAATCACATAAAGCCTTCTTCAATTCATATTTCCCTACGCGGAGCAAGTGGATGGTGAAATCGCTCGGTCCTTCACTTCATTGAGCTTTGTCGAATAATCGTGACCGCATGCTGTAGCGCTCAAGTTCACTATTCCTTCCTTAGCTATTTTCCTTTTCTTTGCTCAAGATTTCCTTTAGAAATTTTCAGATAAGTAGCATTTAGTCGATTACCTCTACACTGGATATTGATTTCTATTTTCTTGAAAATGTCCAAGAATCTAGAAAACTGCTTCTTCCTTTTTTCCTCCTTCCTCAAGTCTCGTGAAATGGCAATCGTAGGTGTATATAAGCCGGTACTCTCCTTCCTCGTTTCGCTCACTACTCCTTCAGATGTTTAGTCCGTATGCTCTTCCTCTCCTTCCTTTCCAGCTTCTTGTTTTAATCTCACCTCTTCTTTTCTTTCTTTCACATTGCTGCCCACTTTCAACCGAATCGCCATGCAAATTCTGATTCTTTTTGAGTGTCACTAGGAATGTACCCTTCTTACTTTGATTCGCATATTAAGGTCCGCTTGCCCTACTTACGCTCCAAGTTTTCAATAAGGCACTTCAGATTCTTCCCCTAAATACTTCGAGTATTAGACTCTCGAAAGCTTCCAAGTCGATGCTTTCTATTCATGGAAGTGTATAAGTCTCTTTGTCAGTTCCCATGAACTGCAAAGATTCGCTCTTCAAATGGTTGAGTCCTCCAATGACCCCTCGATAGTCATTTCCGCCTTCACCTCCTCTCGATGCCGCCGGGAACCATGGTCGCTTATCATCCCCGTCGAGAATTATATCCATGCCTCGGGCCTTGTAACGCCTCTCCACCATATGAGAAATTCTCATGGTTCCTTGTCGGATCGTAATGTGGGCGTGTTAGGATTCGTCTTGAAATGGTAGTTTCTCGTTCATTCACATACTTTGCCTCCTCAACCTCATAAGCTGTCCTCTCTGCTTTGGTATTTTTGAAGATTCTTCTCATCGCTTTCCACTCCGCTTCCTATTTCCATGAGCAGCCACAGATTTTTCTTTCATGTTTGTCCATCCCAGGCATGATGACATCTAAATTTGCCTTCGTGGCGCCAGTATTTTACTCACTCTCCATGACCTTTTCCTCTCGCTTATTACCCCTTGAAACTCGTGATGGAGCTTTCATATCGCACTTGGACAGTCTTCTATCGATCCCCACTCTTCTTTCAACACTTTTTCTTTTGAATGCTCCACAGCATGAAGCATCAATAATGCCTTTAGATGTATCATTTAAGGCATGATACACTATATCCATCTGGGTTTTTAAATCAATTCCATGCATAGGGCACCTCTTCAACAACCTCTTGAATCTCTCCTAGGCTATATATAGGCTCTCATCTTCCCCTTGTTGGAACACTATTATCTCTCTACTTCTCTCCGAGGTGAGAGATGGGGGAAAGAACCTACCCAAGTATGCTTCCACCAGCTCTTCCTAGGTATCAACTGAACCATATGGTAATGACTCATACCATGTGGCTGCTATATCTCTTAAGGAAAATGGGAACAGATGAAACTTTATCACCTTTGGCCTCACACCATTCAGCTTCATTGTATTTGCCATCCTGAGAAATCTACCCAAGTGCTCAAGTTAGGTCTTCTATGGTGGCTGAACTCCATGCTCGCCGCACCATTGTTATTAAAGCCGGCTTTAGTTCAAGTTATTTGCATCCACAGTAGGCTGTCCGAACAAGCAGAATACGCCTTCCCGAATGATAGCCTGCAATCTTCCATTGTGTCGGCACAGAGGCCTCTCCGGGTCATTGGTCCCTCCTTCCTCCGTTTGGTCATGTCTCATCCGCCACTATAGTCACAAGGCTCTCCGCTCTTTAGTCTTCTTCTTAAACTTCATGCCCTTCCACCCAAAGAATCGCCGGGCAATTGGTCCGAACTCGCTTCCTATGCATTAAAGGATTTCCCGAAATTGAAACACACTCAGACAATAGATTAGTCAAACAAAAAATATTTTCAACATGGCTTGGTTAAAGATCGCTATTGGTATAGCCACTACTTGTAAAGCTGTTTTTGTTCTTTTCTTTTATAAAATGTCCAAATCATCATTTCCCTCTTTTGTTAGAATATTGATCTATTTAATCCTTTTAATCCCTGACAACGGCGCCATAAAACTTGTTAGCCTTTTTCTATATAGACTAAAAACCCTCAAATGTACATAGTTACAAGAACCTTACACTTCTCATCCATGTCACTGGGATAAATCTTACTTAATTAAATAAATCCTGCCTTGATGCTTCTATGATTTTAAAATTTGCTTAGTCTAATGACACTGCAAGTGCACAGTCATACAAGTAGAGTAAAATCAATGTAAGTCCGTATCATTCCCATAGAGATTGAAATGAATTAGAGATTCAAGTACCCAACTATAAAGTTCTATGCTATTCGACTAAAAAGAATTTGATAATGAAAGTCTATCTACTAGACAATAAATCCTAGGCTGTTTACTAAAACTAGAAATTGACAGAATATGAAATAAACTACAAAAATTAAGAACTAACATCGATCTAATATAACTGATGTTATAAAAACTTAAAACTATTAGTGAATTATAATGAAACAAATAATTCCCCGCATGAAAGTACATCGCTTCATTGTCATGGATCTTATTTGTCCAAGATTGCCTAACAAGTCAGCTTGGATTTCTCCCACATTCACCGGGTTAGAAACTCTCTTGCTCTCTCCTCGAAATCAAGTTCTACCCAGCCATTTCGTGATTTATGTTTTCTTGCAAGATCTGGGTATTTTTATTTCTCAATACTTCACACCCATTTCTTGATGACTACATATCTTTTGCTTTCCTTCTCAAGATTTTAGCAAAAGTTCTACAACTTAACTGGTGGCTCATCCTTCTCGATCTATCGTCTATCCTTTCCTCGATTAGATCTAAGCCAACACTCTGGTCGGGAACTTCCTTTAGATTAAGGTGAACTCTCCGACATTTATATTGTTAAATACTCCCTCCAACTTCAATTATGTTTAACGTGGGATTTATCAAAATTAACTTTCAGAGCTTAGCAGTTCATCAATGGTAGTCTAACATACCTTAAAAGAATGCTCTCGCCTCAGAATCTCCATCTCTCAGACACGCAGGGCATCCTAGAAATCGAGCAAGATACATTCCTCAAATGGTATTCTGTGACTACCATTGGGAACTTATCAGTTAAAAACAACACCAAGCAAGTAAATCACTACCCAAATAACGCTCTCCAAATTTTTGCAGAAAAGACTGTAACTAACTATAATTCAACCAGAATCAGATTCCACCATCAGATTGCGATTAAAGAAATGGAGCACCTAACACGCATAACCACTATGTAATCGCAATGAAACCGGAGGAAAAAATGAACTCCATAAATGTCTAGATTTCATACCTCTTCAAAGCAATTTTAAGAAGAAAATAACATAAATAAAATTTCAGCTCTAATCGTTTCTGCACAGTTAGCAGAAGTAGATCCAGAAAAGAATTAAAAAAATAAAAATGAAAAATAAAGAAAATTCTACTCTAAACTATACATCGAAAGTTCCACTGCTTCCTTTTCGGTAAAGAAGACGGAAGCTACTTTACTATTCTAACACTGTCTATTTATACTCAAAAAAGAATTTGGCCGAATCCCCAAAAAGCTCCAAGTGGAATTCCTAAAAAAAAGAAAGTTTCCCGCTTATTTCGTCCTAGGTCGCGACCAAGATGGTGTTAATTTGACTTTAATTACTCTTTGTTCGGCCATGACCTTGTTACTTTGCTATGCACTGTGTTCCTTGCGCCAGATTGATTAGCAATACACATCGCTTATGGTCGCACCTATTGCCTCGCGTTTCTCAAGAGTTGATGTCACGACCACGTTTCAAATCGAGAACTTCAAGCGTTCTTCTTTCTTCTCGCGTATTCCGAGTCACTACCTCGCTCGAGTCAGACTCTTTTCCTTATCGGGCACAGACGTCGACTCGGGATTTTAACTCACGACCACATTTGCTCCAACGCAGATTACTCAGTCGCGACTTTCTTTTCGGGTCGCGACCTTGCCAGGCCCCGCCTTCGCGTTTCCTCGAATTTAGGCTGCGAATTTCAAGGTGAGGGGTCGCGACCTCTTTGATGTTCATTTCCTCTTTGGTCGCCTCAACTTTTCGTTGCAACCAGCCTCCTCCTTCTAACCTTTCATTCTAGCTCGCTGCACCCCCGCCATGTCTCGACCTCACGTTGCTCTTTTTCCGGTCGTACGAGTCCCACCCCGCTTCAAGAGCGCTTGCTTAATTCGGATTTCTTCTCGCTCAATTCTTCTTCGCCAGACGGAAATGAGTGGCTCGTGACATCGCAGGTCTTTGATTAATAAATGGTCATAACTTCAATTTCGGCTAGACTTCGTTGCTTCGTCAGTTGCGAATTTCTTTTTTCTTCTTCTTAACTCTTAATTTGTCAGAATCCCACCTTCCCGTTTGAGACTCAGCCTCCAGTTTTCATGTCACAACCTCAACGGCATGTCGTGACCTCAAATGGAGCCCTTCATTTAAAAACTAGTTGCAACTTCGTTTTCTTGTAGAGACTTCCCTTGTGGCTTTATTGACGGATCCACGTCGCGACCTTAGATTGACGTCGCGACTTCGCTATATTTATTTGGTGTCGACACGAGTGGTGTCACACCAAGATTTTAATTTGAATATTTCTTGTCTTAACCACACTTTGTCTTCCTAAACCTCCTCTTCATTTGCTTGCTTTGCAATTTCCGGGGTTGCAAGCCTAACTTCAAGTCACTACTTCGCTTGAATAAGCCTTCTATTTCTTCCTTCAGCCGGTCCCATCGATGTCGTAATCCTGGGAATTAACCGAACAAACATTTTCTTGTTGCGACCGAATTCCCTTCTCACTGCTTAATTTTATTTTTGCTTATAGCTGATTTTTCCCCGGTTTTTTGTCGATTTCGTCATTGCATTTTTCTACAAAATTAAATTTGAGTAAAATATCCACATTTCTGCATACGAATCAACATTTATCTTGTAATAAGCTTAGAAAAATTGATTAAAAATCAAATGAGTTTTTGGACTCATCACCATCTCAGGATTTTTGCAAAAGTTCTACCACTTAATTGGTGGCTCAACTTTCAGATCTAATGGTTCTTCCCTTCCTTTGATTAGATCTCAGCTAAGCTTCCCTTTAGATTGAGGTGAACTCTCTGATTATTTATATTGTTAAATACTCCCCTCCAACTTTAATTATGAGCGAATGAGGGATTTATCAAAATGAACTTTCAGAGCTCAGCAATTCATCAATGGTAGTCTAACATACCCATAAGTGAATGCTCTTAGCTCTCAAGAATCTCCATCTTTGTGTCACGCAGAGGGCATCCTGGAAATCAGAGAAAGATACACTCCTTAAACTGGTATTCGGTACTACCATTGGGAACTTATAGACCAAACAAATACCAAGTAAATAAATCACAACCCAAATAATTCTTCCAGATTTTGCGTAAAAGATCAGAATCAATCTAAGAATCCAAATGAGCTATGCTCTAATTATCGTATCACAATTAACAATGGAGCATCGATCAAGTACATCCATAATGTAATCGCAATAAATCGAGAAAATGAATTTTAAATTTGTCTAGATTTCATAATTTTTAGCAGCACTTAAGAAGAAATAACAGATATAAAAAATCCAAAGATCAATCGTTTCTCGCACGCTTGGTCATTTAGATCCAGAAAAGAAAAGAAAATAAAGAAAAGAAAAGAAAATATACTCTAAACTATACAATGAACCCTTCTTCTCTCCTAGCTTCCTGTCGAGTGAAAAGAGAGTTTACGCATTTATTCTCTAACACTGCCTATTTTATATATGTTAAAAGAAACGGGCCGACGCACAAAGATCCGTAGAATTCCTAGAAGAAAAAGCCTGTGACATCACCGTGTCGCGACTTCTGGGTTGAGGTCGCGACTGGGATTCCCTTTATTCGCTTCCAAGCCACTTAAGTGACTGTGTTTCAGCTCTTCGTTGATTAGTGGTCGTGACTCCCAATTGTGGCCGCGACCTCTTTGGCTCCAATTGTTCTCAAGAATTGATGTTGCGAATGCTAGTCCCATGTCGCAACCTCGTCGCTCCCTTTATGCCGATTTCGAGTCAGACTTCCTTTCCTTGTCAGACCGCACGTCATGACTATTCTTAGGTTGCGACCATTATTTTGTTTCTACCGCCTCCTTCGTCGTGACATTCTTTTTCGTGTCAGAACCCCTTTGGTCTTCTCGCCCGATACATGTTTAGAATCCCAGTTGCGACCTCACACCGTCGCGACCGCTTTACTGTACCTCGCTTTACCGACGTGACCTCACAGTCGACCACGTTTAGTCCTTTCCGGTTGCGTAGTTGTCTCGCTTGCTTAAAACATAGTCGCACCCTGGATGTCGATGTTCGCTAGGTATTCGTGTCGCCGACTGATCGCCACGACCTCCTCAGGGTCCTTGAATGACAAATTGGTTACAACCTCAAATCTCCTTGTTGTGACTTGCAATTCAGTTCCATGTTGTGACCTCGAGATGATGTCGCGACCTCAAATTGAGTTCTTCATTTAAGAACTAGTCGTTAACTTCAAATCCTTTCTCAGAGACCCTTACTTGCGGGCTTCATCACCCGCTCAACGTCACACTCCTCGCATCAAGGTCACACTCCCGTCAGCTTTGAATAATTTCTTTCGTCTCAACCACATTTTCTAGGTCGCAACCTCATTAACTGGTCTTGGTGATGTTGTGACCTGGAAATAACTGAACAAATGAGCTCCTTGTCTCTACTTTCATTTTCTAGTTGCAACCTCCTTTTGGTTCTCGTGTCAATTCCTTTCGCCTTTTACGATTTCCCCTTTCGCTTATGTCGTATTTTTGCAAACACCTGAGCAAATTACCCAAGTTTCTCAGATATGACTAACAATATTCAATAAACTCGTAAAATGGATTAAAAATCAAATGAGCTTTTAGAATCATCAGATGCTAGAAGAATTTCACATATATGAACTTAGGGGTGGTGCCGCCTCTCATAAGAGTTGGAGTTTCTCTCAAGAAAGTTTATGAATGGATTGAGCACATGCCCATAAAAGTGCTAAGCAAGAAAAAAATTAGACACTCGTGTGGTTAGTGGAAGTGTGTGTGTTGTTACCAGTTTCGTTACAAGGAATAACTGGTTCAATGCTACAAGCAACCTGAGATTTCATTGGAGTTTTGTGACAATTACACTAAGGTAAAATTCAAATCGAAAAATATTTTATTTTTTGCATTTTTCATTTTTGTGGTTACAAAGGTTGTTTTTATTTTTGATAAAGTGGGGAATTGTTATATAAATATAATCCATATATGTTGGTTAAAAATAAGTTTGAGACATATATTTTATAATATTTTAAGTGTAAGAATAATTACACTTTTGATGATCCTTTTAAGTGTAAGAAGAGTTACACTTCTAATCTATTGTGTAAAAGGAGTTATACATTCAATCTTGAAATAAAGTTGTAACATTTGAGAATAAATCATGTTTAATGAGATGATTAAATATATGAAATGTTACAAAACTTATAGGTTTAGTAAGACCATGAGTTTGTAACATTTGATAGCAAATCATGTTTAGTGTATGCATTAAACATATGAATAAAGTTTGAAATGTTACAAAACTTATCAGGTTGAAGAAAATAAGTTTGTAACATTTGGAAGTAAATCATGTTTAATGTGTACATTAAACATAATAAGTAAGCTTTGAATTATTTACTGAGCATGAGGGTTGGGAATCATCGAATTTATAACATTAGATAATATATATTAATGTAGATCAAGCATATTTATTGATTGAGACAAAGAGTCTTTGTAACCACTCTTTCAACCATAAGTGTTCAATAAAGTGTGACTTTTTCTTTGAAATCTTATGTAGAAAAGTGAAAAGGCTTGATCAATCCCAAGACTATTTCCATTCTACTTCCCTAACGATTTTTTGAGAGGGGGGAAATAGAGTCTTTGGAAAAAGTTCTAAGAACTTGTTTAAGCCTTTTTGTATTCTTCTTCTTCTTATTATTTCAATTCTCAAGAGATTGTGAGTGTTTTTGTAATTTCAAGAATTCATTATATAAAGTGAGATTAGAGTGTGTTTCCCATTGTATCCATCTAATTTTTTCAACATGATGTAGATGAGAATATCCACAGGAATAGATCTAACAGTATGGAGAAAACGAATCACCTTATCTCCGACCTCTTTCTAGATAAATCGAGCCAAGTTCGTTACTAATGTGCAAGATATAATTTATGTTGTACTTGTGGATCAAGGTGTGTTGTGATTCCTACAACAATGATGATTAAAAGATTAGAAAAAAAAAACAAGAGAAGGACACACAGTCATACGTAATTCACCAGGAAAAGACAACTCCAACTTTCATTACATCTGAAATAAGGCTAAATAGGAAGGTATTTATAATAACACCGAATATAACTAATTTACAAAAATACCCCTACACCGTGGCTCGATGGAGGGGCTTCGCCCTTCCCTTGCTTGTCTCCGGCACTTGCCCCTCATTTTACCCTTAATATGAGCCACAACAAGGTATTTGGATCAAGTTCCTTACCACGAGCCATCTTCCAAATAGTTTAATGGAATAACACGTGGCAAAGCTTTATTTCCTCGCTAAGTGCATGGAAGAATAATTTTCAAGAGTAGCAAGTTTAACATTCGGCACGTAGGGAAGTTTGAACAAAATATAACAAATAAGTTTGTGTTTACAATTGATCATACACAAATCAATCCCATGTAAACAGTTTACATCTGAGGTTTATATTTGATACAATTTTACAATTACAAAGATTTCATATTAATTAAGGTCAGGTCGATGATCGGGGCATGGCTGATCAGCGCCTTGGCTGCCATTGCTGGCACCGATATGAGTGCAGGATGAAGGAGCAGAAGGTGAGACGGGACCTCTTTCAGATATCACTGCTCCTCTAGGAATATGAAATCTGGTGGCCGCAAGAGGAGTTGTGAGAAGAAACAAGATAGAGAGGGAGACAATCACATTCATGATCAGGACTTCCATTAATTGATCAGTAGTCTCTGTACTGCAGAATGGGAGGAGATCGAGATTCAAAAAATGAATCATATATAGCATGAAGAAGTAAGTTGATCAGATCTCTAATTTATAGCTAGCTAGTTAAAGGAAATAATAATAACTTATCAGCAGCTCCAGCACTAGTGAATAGTGATCATGACTTGGTAGTGGTAATGGGCAACACACGGTTCTCGCCTGTTATTGGCTTCGTGGGGTTTGGTAAGTATTTCCAAGAAAACGGCATGCATTTTATATTCTTTTCCCACACTGTTTTTCCTTGCAATCTCCCTCCCTGTTTAAAAAAGTTATATCATTCCATCTTTCATCTTGTTCCAACACTAAACTTTCCACAAACATATAAATATGTTACAGCTAAACCCCCCGTCCTACCCCACCCCTCAGCTGCACCCCCTCCACAGCCCACCTCATCCTAACTTAATGTATTAAGTTATTGTATTTTTAATTTAATAGTCACTTGTTCTATTTAACAGAAACATTAACTTTTATGTGACCGGAGGGGTTTAAATGAGTTGGGATGGCAAACGTGAGGACTGAGGAGCCCTTTGGACCCAAAAAAGGGTTTCGGAGTACCAAGGGTATTTTTGCACGCGTTATTTGATAGGCAATAATGAAATGAAAGAAAAATTAAGCAAACCAGAATCACCAGACAAGATAAATGGAGCAGAGCAGAAGCAGCTATATATTTTGACCAAATCAATCCAAAATGTTGCTTCTGATCCCACGAGCCATCTTTTTGACCGAGGCACAATCAATTCTGTGCAGATTGACGTGTCTTAGTTTTTTTTTTTAATATATTTAATATTGATTCAGGATCTTCAGGATTCCAAGTTTAATTAAATCATTCTTACACAAAGACTAGCTAGGACACAACCAGTAATATTAATTACGAAGAATAGCAATGAATGAACGCGACATGCATATATGCAACAGCAACATAAAAATATAGAAAAAGACAAAAGTAGTAAGGAGTACTAAGTAGGAGACATGAGTACTTCAGGAAATTAATAGCTACAGAAGTTTGACATAGCTAGATAGCTAAGAGCGGATGGATGATGGCTAGTCTTGATGAAGCTGCTGGTTCGTTACTGGAGTTAGCTTTCTCTATAAATTAAACAATGGTATTCCTCCTTCCTTCATGGTCATGTTTCGTTTCATTTAATTTTCAACTGATTTATAAGCTGAAATTAATTGGGTCTGGGTCTAACAAAAAGGACAGGGGTAAGTACTCCACCGTAAGATTGGGTAGAACTAGAATCAATATTTGGGTGTTGTAAGTAGTCTATTGACATGCAATTCCACTCTTTTTGCATTCATCGTTGAACCTAAAGATTATTTTTTATGGAGCCATGCATGGTAAACAAGCGACGTATGTATATGAGCTAGACTTTCAGATATATATGTGTGTACTAACTGATTATATAATTATACATGTTGTACTTGAGTGACCGAAACAACTGTAGCGTTCAAGTTTTTATATTCATCATATGGAGACAGTGAATGAATACAGCTAACTTCTTTAACTGTGTTTACACTTAAAAATGAATTTTTTGGGTCCAATAGTATTTGGATAATTATTCAATCCAAATGGTAATAGAATGGCTCGAATGGATATATCAAGCCAAAACCGAGCCAAACCCAGTATGAGAAAGCCTAAGTCCATGAAAATCAGCCCATGAAATGGTACAAGGACATTTTTGGAAATTTTCAATTTATCAAAGTGGTCAGTTTAGAATGATGAGACTTTGTCTCAAATGCAAGTGGAAGGAGATTTTTTCTCTAACTCAAGTCATGAACATGAGTAGTTATTGTTAGTAGATAAATGACTTGGAGAATAAGGTTGTAGTAGGTACGTTAGCAGTTATTGGAGAAGGTGGGCTGCGGCAGTTATTCAGGAATACGTATAAAAGGAAGATTCAACATCACAGAAGGAGGCCGATAAATCAATCATCAATCAACACTCTAAACAAAGCATTTCGACATTTTCTCATAGTTTCTACAAGTTCATCAGCAATATTTCCAGATTTCTAGCTTATTTTATTTCCAAGTATTTGTTTTCAAAGCTTTCATGCTTCAACAATTCCATTTCCAGTCAAATTATACAATGAAATTTACTGGTACCCGGCTTGTTCATACGAGTTTTTTCTCTCAACTTTCCAATACATTTCAATTTTGGCGTTTTATTGGGCTAGGGGAAATGTAAAGGAACTAGAGAATCCATTTTTCGTTTGAGTAGAAGTTAGATTTCGGCACGTTTTTAGTTTGGCAATACTATAATTTCCTAGCACGCCCCGCATCCATCAATTTTCGTGCTTTTGTATGTTCTAGATCAAAATCCAGCTGAAACATATTTTTGACATGTCCGATGGGACACATCTTTGTGGAATATCAATACATCTTTTTGTTTTGTATGTTCAGTTGTGCATATTCCACGGTGGGACACTATGACGGCCCGCGCCGCCGTACCCGACCGGACTCGAAGGCCAAACCCGATCTGGGACGCGGTCCTCTTTTCGAATCCAATTTCTTTTTCTTTTGTCAGTAAAATACATTTCATATGCTCATTTTGTAAAAGATATTTATCTTTATGAAAATATATTTGTATATACTAATTCAACTTAAAAGGGGGCTCATTATTTTGTTTTCAATACACATTTTCCATTAAATATGACATTACATGCTAGGTGATTACATTTACCACGCTTTAAACATTCTGATAGATTATAAGCCGTTTTCAATACCAAAATATTTACAAAACAAAATAAGAGTTTGTACAAAAAGTGTCAAATATATTTTATGAATGCATGGTCGGAGCTTTACTTCAACTCCGTGAGGCCTTGACATTGACTCTAAATCGCTGTGGTCTTTTCAGCCATTACTGTTCACTTTCGGTAGCGATGATAAAACAATGCCCAGAATTTTCATGCTAGTGGTTTTATACGAGTTCTCTCTTCATTTCAGTTTAAGTAAATCATGCATTTTTCTAAATAAATGCCTTTGTATAAATTTTTAAAATGACCAATGCGGTACAATACATATATGTATATTTTCATTTTGTATACATTCAAATTACAATTCATTGGTCATTTCAATCATGCAGTTTCATGTGCAATAAATCATTCTAACACAAATCATGCATTTCACAAATTTCTTTTCATTTTTCCCTTAAGAGAATTTAACTTATGCTTTTGGTCCACAGGATAACGAATCACCGACACGGTCTCATTGGGCTATAGGCCGGTAGAAAAAAAGTTTTATAACACAGTATGGTCCCGCTGGACTACTGATTGGTTATTAAAAATCATTTCGTGAACGCTACCGATACTGTCCTGTTGGGCTACGGATCGGAGTAACACATCATTACGTTCGGCGCAGTACTGCTCATTTGACCCTAATTGGTATACCAATCTATCCTTAACTCGAATTTAAAGGTTAACATTCTATTAAGGGTGCTCAAATCATTCATTGCAATTTACAATAGTGTATATACATTTATATCCAAATACTTTGTTTCCAATACTCATGCAATATTTCATATGCAATTCATTTCACAATCAGTTGTATCAAATCAATTTAAAACAAATCAATATGCAATTTATCGCAATTCATTTTAATAAATCAGCTTATTTCATAATCCTTCAAACATTTTAGAAATAGAGAGAGAGAAGTGGAGAAAATCCGATTCATTTATGGCTCAAACGGAGCACACATGCATATTCATATAAAACCTTTTAGATTTAGTTTGTCAAACAAAACACAAAACCGAAACAAGGAATGAAGTGTGAAGAGCAAACCCAAAATGGTTGTCGCTCTTCAATTCCTATCCTTGGAATCCCGTTCTTGGGTCAAGTTTCCTTATCACCAACCCCTAATCCATCAAAAATATGTCACAATCAAAGAACAACCCAAGAAGAAAAAAAATAAAAAATAAGTTGTGCATTCTAGGATTTTTGGTTAGAGTGGATGTCTACCCAATACACCTTAACTTGAAAAATTTTCTGGGAACACATGAGCCATTTTTTGCTCATGCTTCCTTTAATAAAATGATATCTCTACGAGTCTATTTTTAGTAGGAATTGGAATCATCTCCTTTGGATCACCCAAAATCAAGTTACAGCATTTTAATGCCAAACTGGTCGGTATGCCCAACTCACTCAGTTACCTACTATTATTCTCGATTTCAGGGGTCTTAAATCCATAAATTGGTAATGGTTCCTTCTACTCATTTGAGGCTATGGTTATAAGGTTTCTTCTCCAATTGGAATCATCCAATTTGGATCACCAAAACTCAAGTTATTACATTTTACATCTAGACTACTCTAATTTGTAAAACATAATCAGATTATTCTTGCACATAGCTCCACTTTGATGGATTTTTGGGCACTTTGGGGTTATAAATTTCATATGCTTCCTTCAAGTCAATTATTTACATAGAATTCTAGTTTACCCATAATTTTGAATCACTCAATTTGGATGAGTGAAATGCAACTTATGGCCAAAACACCACAACTACACCAAAATAGAGCTTACCCATCAACTACCCAAAACTCACATTTAAGCCCATATTCGAGAGCCTTAGAGCTACAATTTGCTCCTGGTCCCTTCTATACATTTGTAGCTCTAGCTCTTATGGTTCTTTACCAATTAGAATCACTCAAGTTGGATGATTATAACTTAACTTATAGCCAAAACAACAATAGGGGTTTTGAAATATTTTTGACAACAACTCCTTTGAAACTTCATCATTTCCTTTATACAAAAATTTCTCAAAACCAATCCAAACCAATCAAAACAATGAAAACAACCTCAAATTGAACTAAAACCATCCAAAAACACTTTACACAAAGCTAGGGTTTTTCTCCAAACCCAAACACAAGAAAAGAGGGGTTTTAGTTTGGTTTCCATACCTTAAACTCTTACAAGCCTCTTCTTTCTTCTTCTTGAACCAAGTTTGATCTCTACAAGATGGAGAGAAAACACCAAGGAATTGTCTTCTCCTTCTCCTCTCTACCCGTGTCTCTCTTTCTCCTTTGTGCAAATGAGAAACCTCCTCATTTACAAGACCACTTTTGGTCTTATCTCTTTACAAGATTAAGGCCTTGTTTGGCCTTCACGTTTAATTAAGTTTTTTCCCATTTTTGCTATTTGGTCCTTCATTTACACTTCAACTTAACACATTATTCAACTTTGGCATATTGACTTCTTTATTTATGACCTTTGGGTCCTGAATTGGTAAATTTATAATTTACCCTTATTTCTTGAATTAATTTTTCTGGGTTTTTATCATTTTTTTTATCAATTTAAACGCCAAAAAAATACAATTTAATTTATTTTATACCTTAAACTTGTTATCAAACTGTTATGGTATTTTCAGGGCGTTACAACTCTCCAATTCTTAAAATAATTTCATCCTCGAAATTACCTTTATTGAATAGTTGAGGGTATTGTTATCGCATAACTTCTTCGCTTTCCCACGTGGCTTCCTCGGTCTTGTGGTTTCCGCGCTTTACTGACCAATGGGACCGCTTTTACTTAACTCTGGCTTTCACTTCCCAGAGCGAGATCGCGGCTATTCTTCATATGTCAAATCCGATCTAAGCTCAATTGTCTCTAAAGGGACTACATGTGATGGGTATGACCTGTACCTCCCTTAGGCAGACCCGACACATGGAAAACATTACGCTTTCAACTACGGAGGTAAAATGGCAATTTGTAGCACCATTGCTTGGACCCACTTTCTCTATCACAGCCTCATATGACCCGATAATGGGCTTAGGAGCTCAACTTGCCATTTTTGGCGATCTCTGAATTGCTTTCTTCCAAGCGTACTTTCAAAATACTTTCCTTGCGTCTCGCTATCAAATATCCTTTCTTCTCATGTTGGCGTGGGATTTTTGTCTATGTTGTTCTTTGTTCAACCTTTCTTTAATCATTTTCACTTTTTCCTCACATTTCTTGAATCAGAATGGGGCCAATTATTATCTTCTTCTCGGCTTTAACTCGATTCAACACAATGGGTGTTCTACATTTCCTTTACCGCCGTGAGGCGCCTGGTAGGTGCCGTTCCCGATACTCATTTGGAAGCTGTGTTGTACATAAATTGAACTAGAGGTATATGTCTATCCACGACTACCCCTCATAGTTGTCAGCGAAATTCAGTCGAGTGCCACAACGCTTTTTGCAGTTTTCTAAAATCGGAAGAGCAAACCTAGATCTTTGCTCTAAAATAATCATGATAGAATTCCATGTAACCAAACTATTTCCCTTATGTAAAGCTCTCGACTTATCGAAGTTACGCCATTCGGGTTCTAACTGCGGTAGGAATGGAAGCGGAAGTACGTCGATGCACCCGCGGGCTTAAGCGAATCCTGCTTCACGCTTCATCAATGACAGCGACCGAATCGATGATTACGTCCATTTCCATTCGCGGGTATTTTTATGAAGCATCGATAATCGAAAGACGATGTTACGCCTTCGCTTTTTAACACGTACCATTGAATCGCAATTCCGATACATCTATTTTTTTTGCTTTCATTCCGGACAACGATTATGAAGTCTTTAAATCGATACATTTCGTGCTACGAGATGAAAGGATGCATTGCCTCTTCAAGTATGTATTTCTTCAACTCATCATCATTAGACTGTGAGCAGGTCTACATAATACCGAAATCCATCTCTTTTTGGTAGCAAACTCAGTTTCGCCCTTTCTCTATTAGATTTACGATTTGCGACTTTAATTTTCTCATCATTTTTTTGCGTACCTCATAGCGCTTTCGGTTTAACAAATCGGTTTTGCTATCAAAATTCAACCATTGCAGCAGGTAAGCAGCGACATAAATAGGCATTAACGGCGCTGAAAGCTTACTTATCTTTGACTTTCTACTCAAAGCATCTGGATGATAATCGATCACGCAATCATGATCGCTTGATCCAATTCCGTCCATCTATGTTGTCTCAAGTTAAGCTCTTTGCGAGGAAAATACTTAAGACTTTTTAATGATACGATGTAGATGAAACACTTTTCTCCATAAAGATAGTGTCTCCATAGTTTCAGCAGCGAACACAATGGCAGCCAATTTGCAAATCATGCGTAGAATACAGTTTGTATTTTCAATGCGGGGCTTATTTGCCTTGAAGCATAAGCTACATCACTTGTCTCTTACATAAAGGATACATACAAAGTCCATTTAATGAAGCATCACTAAAAATCACGTATTCTTTACCGTAGGTCGGCTGAGTAAGAACCGGTGCCTCGATTAAGAATGCTTTCAACTTTTCAAAACTAGCTTGACACTTTTCACTTCACTCAAATCTCACATTCTTTTGGAGCCGATCATCTTGTCATGCCGGGCGCTTAGATCAGCCGAAAACCCTTAACGAGCAGCCTACTGCATAAGTAACACCTGTAAATCCCTGAAAGAAAACTACGCACTTTACGTGACATTTCTCGGTGGTTTCCATTCAATAATCACCTCTTATCTTCTTTGGATCTAAAATAAATTCCTTCTTGCATTATAATGTGTCCAGAAAGGACACTTCTCGACCAAATTCACATTTCTTTGAGTTTTGCATATAACTATTCCTCTCGGAGTTTCTAGCACTACGAAGGTGTGTATCATGATCTTCCGTCCTTTGGGCCCTGCAAGGATATCGTCTATAAACACCATGACAAGCTGATCATATGGTGAGAAAAACACGATTCATTAAGTCCATGAAAGCTGTGCATTTGTCAACCCAAACGACATTACAAGGAATTCATAATGTCCATCTGGCATTCTAAATGTGCGTCTTATGCATAGCATCCTTAATCCTTAATGAGTGATACCCGGATGTGGTCAATCTTCTAAAAGACACTTGCACCTTTCAGCTGGTCGAACAAGTCATCTATCACAGAGTAACGGATATTTTAATTCCTTTATCATCTTATTCGATTGCCTATAGTCAACACACAACCTAAGTGTACCATCTTTTAACTGCCCAACAAGAAGAGCATTGGAGCTCCCCATGGTGATACACTTGGGCCGAATAAATCCCTTCTCTAACGACTCTTTGTTTGAAGCTTCAATTCTTTTAACTCCACTGGAGCCATTTTATACGGTGTAATGGATGCCGAAGTGGCACTTGGAACAATGTCAATTGCAAACTCAATCTCTGTGTGTGGAGGCAATCCAGGTAATTCCTCCAGAAACACATTCGATAATCACAAACTATAGGGATATATGATAAACTAGGCTCCGCCTTTTTTATATCCATCACAAACGCCAAGTAGGCTTCACACCCCTTTCGAACCATCGTTCTAGCGAAAGCAACAGATATCACATTAGAGAGGTGGTTCGACCTCTCGCCGATAAAAATCACTTCCTGGCCACTCGATGTCCTTAAGGTCACTCTCTTCATTCTACCACAATCAACTACCACTTGGTGTCGGGACAGCTAATCCATCCCGATATCACATCAAACTCTCTAAGTAGTAGCTGATCAAATCTCAGGAAACTCCTTACTCTTGTGATACGATGGGGCAATCTTTGTAAACTCTATTTCACAATGACACTATACAGTGGATGTGTCACCAAAATGTCTTACTGGTTTTACTCTTGGAGTAAACTACCCAAGCTCAGGAATGGTAGAACAAATATAAGAGTGGGTTGAACTGGATCTATCGATGCATGTCTGATAGTCTCAGATATAGAAGTACCGTATCAAATGCGGTGTATCTTTATAACCCTTGCAGCGAGCATCTGTCTGCCCATAGTGCGTGGCAGCACATCTTTCGGTGCACTTTCGGTGATCACGACACTCTTGTTGTCTTTGTTGCTCTTGTGTATTGCTGGGCGCTGCAGTTGAGGTCTTTGTGAAAGAGCGAGCTAGGAAAATCTCTCGCTGTGCTCATTGGGATCACAAACCAAACAAGCACTGTCAATCTCCAACACTCTCCTTTATGCTTCCTCCCATGTATTTTAAATGAGAGGAGTCGGTCCTCTTATCTTGGTGCTTGCAACTGAAGGTGTCGGTAGAATAGTCTTACTACCGGTAGCCTGAGATGATCCCTAATCTGTAGGATGATTAGAACCCTATGGTCCTCTAAATTCTTACTCTGGTGCTGATAAGAACTTGACTGTCCAATCTTCTTTCTTTTCTTTCATACTCTTCTTTCTTTACTCTTTCAATATTTAGACCACATGCCACAATTTTAGAAAAGTCATCATGAAAAAATCCTATGACATGGGCCCGAATATGGTCATTGAGGCCATCTTCAAACTTGTGACATTTCTCTTCCTTAGTCACTAGCATCTTGGGAGCATACTTGCTCAATCAGGTGAATTCTCTTTGATACTTAGTCACACTCTATCCAAATAACATTTCCAAATTTTGAAACTCTACGTCTCATATTTACTTTCGGATCATCGACCCACATATTGTTTCCTAAATTCCGCCAGGAAGAACTCCCATGTAACACTCTCAATGGTGCGGTCTACTCACGAAACCCACCGCGATAAGCTGTCTGAAGTGAGTCACACCTCTAAATTCCCCTCTGGTGTGCAATGCATTTGTCGCAGCATTCTTTCAGTTCTTTCAAGCCAATTTTCCGCCATGGAAGGCTCATTATCTTTCTTCCCAAGAAAATCTATGGGTCGATATTTTGCCATTCTCTCTATGGCTGATTGCTAGGGAACAACCGCAACTAGTTGTGTTGCTCTTTGCAATGCCTGAGCTATCTGCTAGAGGATATACATAGCATCTCCTGTTGCTTGACCTTGTTCACGAATCGATGGAGCATGGAACACTTGCCCACCTTCCACACTAGCAGGGCTATTTGGGTGACTTCCTGAGTCACCTCTGACCCAATGGGGTCCTAAATCATCCATGTCATAAACAAGATCTGCATCAGAGTCATATCATCCTTTATATGAAAATGCAATGCATGTCATAAACAATTTCAAAATCATTTACAAAAAAAATTTCAAAATCATTATGTACAATCGCCTATACCTAGGCTCTGATACTACTAAAAATGTGACGGCCTGCGCTGTCGTACCCGACCCGACTCGACCCAGAGGCTGAACCTGATCCGGGACGTGGTCCTCTTTTCTAATCCATTTCATTTTTCTTTTGTCAGTAAAACACATTTCCTATGCTCATTTTGTAAACGATATTTATCTTTATGAAAATATATTTGTATATACTAATTCAACTTAAAGGAGGTCTATCATTTTGTTTTTAATACACATTTTCCCTTAAATATGGCATTACATGCCCATTTAGTCCATTTACCACCTTTAAAAACATTACGGCATTATAAGCCGTTTTCAATACCAAAATATTTACAAAACAAAATAAGAGTTAGTACAAAAAGTGTCAAATATATTTCATGAATGCATGGTCGAGCTTGCTTCCAACTCGCGTGGGGCCTTGATGTTGACTACGAATAGACTGCGGTCTTTCGCTGTGCCTATTCACTGGTACTGCATGATGATAAAACAACGCGCTAAGCATTTTCATGTCCCCAGTGGTTCTACTCTGATTATCTCTTCATTTCAATTTAAGTAAATCATGCACTTTCTAAATCAATGCCTTTGTATAATTTTTTTCAATGACCAATGCGGTACAATACATATATGTATATTTTCATTTCGTATACATTCAAATTACAATTCATTTGTCATTTCAATCATACAGTTTCATATGTAATAAATCATTCTAACACAAATCATGTATTTCACTGATTTTATTTCATTTGCCTTTGGCAATTTAACCTATGCTTTTTTGGTGCACGGGATAGCGAATCATCGGCACGGTCCACTAGGCTACGAGACGATCAAGGTTTTATAACGGTGTCCCGGGTACATTGGTGGTTATTAAAAATCGTTTAAGTGAGCAATTGCTCGTCGGGTTGGGCTACGCATCGAAGTGACACATCATTACGTTCGGCTCAGTACTGCTTATTTGACCCTTATTGGTATACCAATCTATCCTTAAATTGAATTTAACGGTTAACATTCTATTAAGGGTACTCAAATCATTCATTGCAATTTAAAATAGTGTATATACATTTATATCCAAATACTTGGTTTCCAATACTCATGCAATTTTTCATGTGCAATTCATTTCCTGTCAGTTATCAAATAATTTAAAACAAATCAATATGCAATTTATCGCAATTAATTTCCAATAAATCCACTTATTTCATAATCAGCCAAACATTTTAGAAATAGAGAGAGAAGTGGAGAAAATCCAATTCATTTATGGCTCAAACGGAGCACACATGCATATTCATATAAAACCTTTTAGATTTAGTTTGTCAAACAAAACACAAAACCGAAACAAGGAAAGAAGTGTGAAGAGAAAACCCAAAAAGGTTCTCACTCTTCGATTCCTATCCTCGGAATCCCGTTCTTGGGTCAAGTTTCCTCATTACGAACCCCTAATCCATCACAAATATGTCACAATCAAAGAACAACCCAAGAAGAGAAAAAAAATAAGTTGTGCATTCTAGGATTTTTGGTTAGGGTTGATGTCTACCCAATACACCTTCACTTGAAAAATTTTCTGGGGACACATGAGCCATTTTTTGCTCATTCTTCCTTCAAGTAAAATATAGCTCTATGAGTCTTTTTTTAGTAGAAATTGGAATCATCTCATTTGGATCACCCAAACTCAAGTTACGGCACTTTAATGCCAAACTGGTCGGTATGCCCAAATCACTCGATTACCTACTGTTATTCTCGATTTTAGGGGTCTTAAATACATAAATGGGTAATGGTTCCTTCTACTCATTTGAATCTATGGTTCTAAGGTTTCTTATCCAATTGGAATCATCCAATTTGGACCACCAAAACTCAAGTTATTACATTTTACATCCAGACTACTCTAATTTGTAAAACATAATCAGATTGTTCTTGCATATAGCTCCAATTTGACGGATTTCTGGGCACTTTGGGGTTACAAATTGGTTACCCTTCCTTTATGTAAATTATTCTCCTAGAGGTTTAGTTTACCTATAATTTTGAATCACTCAATTTGGATGTGTGAAACTCAACTTACGGCCAAAACACCACAACTACATCCAAAACAGAGCATACCCATCAACTACCCAAAATTCACCTTTAAGCCCATATTCGAGAGCCTTAGAACTACAATTTGCTCCTGGTCCCTGATTCATGCCACATTAGGGTGTTCCGGAATCAACAAAATTTATATCCTAAATCCTAATGCTGTAGCAAAGCTACTGCAGTATAGTGGCTCTAGGGTCGAACATAGGGATGGGTTTTCTTCGTACAAATGATTTACAATGAAGGCCAAAATGGTGAATTCAATTTGGATTTTGGGATTTTGTAAAAACAAGGGGGTGTAATGGTTGGCAAACTGAAATGTAAATAAAATAAAATGTAAAAGAAGTCTCCTTGAAGTGTCAGGCTACTGGATTTGGGTTCTAAAGTTCACTGAGGGGTTCTCTGTCCATTTCCTCGCGTTGTGGAGGATGACCTATAGTCATTTCCCGAACCGAATCTTCATTTAGCTTTAAAAACTAAACCCTATGATTTTCCCTTTTGAAAAACAGTATTTATTGAGCATTAATGCTCCCAAAATGTGAAAACTTGCCTCCTTGATCTACCTCACAATGACAAATAGAAAGCAACTAATGAATCTCAGTGGATCTAGCAATAAGCATCCACTGAACCCTAAAAGATTGTCAAATACTGATCAATGAAGGCACATCAAAGGAGTTCTAACCTAGAGTGAGAAATAGGAACATAAATGCCAATAAAAACTTGCGTTAAAAACAAAGAACCGTGAGTTACCTCAAACCTAATATGACCCTTCTCTTGAGGAGAAAAGAGGTCCTGCTTGACCATCCTCTGAGTTGTCATCCTCAGAGGAGTGTTTGGTAGCCGAGAAAGGGAGAGAAAAGGAAAGAAAATGAAGAAAGGGGGAAGCAGCGGGAAAACTGCCGCCCACTGTATCTATTGCCAAAAGTCTCCCTTATTACAATGTTGCTTGGGCTTTAAATACTGCCCCTAAAACAATACAAATTACCAAAATGAACAAAAGTAGTGAACTATAATAGGGACAAAATGGGAAGAAACAAAAATTGAAACAAACAGGGCACAACGTCAAGCGAGAGCGTGGAAGGAACAGTAGCAAAATGGTGAGCGGTCACGAGGATACATGAGCGGTCTTGCCATGAAGGAGTACGCAAGTGCTCCAATTTCCTTGTATTTTCTACTCTTCTTTCCTTTTGGTCTTTGATCTGCAATGCTGAGTTTGACTCGAATTCTTCGTGCTTGGATCGACTCAACAATTTCGGCATAAATAGCTTGCAAAAACTACAAAATTAGCCACAAAATGCGATCGGTAGAATAGCGAGGACCTTAATGTGCCAATTGGGTTAATTACGCTGATTAGTACACAAAAAGTGCTCAAAACCTTAAATAAACAGGGTTCAAAATAGCACTTTTTGAGCACTAATAAGTCCATTCTATACATTTGTATCTCTAACTCTTATGATTCTTTGCCAACTAGAATCACTTAGTTTGGATGATTATATTTTAACTTATAGCCAAAAAAAAATAAAAATAAAAAGTAACTCCTTTGAAACTTCATCATTTCCTTTATACAAAAATTCCTCAAAACCAATCCAAACCAATCAAAACAATGCAAAACAACCTCAAACTGAACTAAAACCATCCAAGAACACTTTGCACAAAGCTAGGGTTTTTCTCCAAGCAAACACAAAGAAAGGGAGTTTTAATTGGGTTTCCATAACTTAATCTCTTACAAACCTCTTCTTTCTTCTTCTTGAACCAAACTTGATCTCTACAAGATGGAGAGAACATACCAAGGAATTGCCTTCTCCTTCTCCTCTCTACCCGTGTCTCTTTTTCTCCCTTGTGCAAATGAGAAACCTCCTCATTTACAAGACCACTTTTGGTCTTTTCTCTTTACAAGATTAAGGCCTTGTTTGGCCTTCACTTTTTATTATGTTTTTTTCCTATTTTTGCTATTTGGTCTTTCATTTCTCTTTCATTTACACTTCAACTTAACCCATTATTCCACTTTGACATATTGACTTCTTTATTTATGACCTTTGGGTCCTGAATTGGTAAATTTATAATTTACCCTTATTTCTTGAATTAATTTTTCCGGGTTTTTATCAATTTTTTTTAACAATTTAAACACCAAAAAAATATAATTTAATTTATTTTATACCCTAAACATGTTATCAAACTGTTAGGTTATTTTCAAGGCATTACAGACACGACTTTGAAAATGCCACCCAAAATTGAATTAAGACAATTGTAAGTCTCGGGACTCGAGGATGCGATGTTGTAGAAGCAACACGGGAAGGAAGAGTTCCGACCTTGGTTGAACGGATAGAGAACGATGAATTCTTTAGTGCGACAAGGGATCCTCCCAGCTGCTTAATTGAGCAGTGGAAGGGAGGTGGAAGTAATGGATGTGCCTATTCTTTTGTTTCTTAATTCTAATGAATTTCGAGCTCTCATGCAAATTAAGAGCCAGCAGTGATCATGACTACGCTTTATGGAAGAAATGAAAGCGACAATCTCGGAGAGACAGAAGAGCGAGCGTGAGCCTGAGAAGTTGTTTATAAGCCTGAAAGGTAATTTTCTAATGAACTCAGGGGGCATTATTCTGATAACCTAAGGAGGCGGTGAATTTACATGGAGCAGAAAATTCAATTTTTGGAAAAGGGTAAAATAATTTTGAAATTCAAAACCTGAAATTTTCACAGATCTCGAATGACAAAAAAGACTTCACCATTAGATTGTCTCGCGAGAAATCTAACATGTTAATTCGTCGAATGCGAGATAGTCGGAATTTGCGGCGTTTTTCGAGGCGGTATCGGATCTTTGTAAAACGAAATTTGATATGACAAAAGTCACATATAACATATACTCATGTGATACATGTTGCATGAGTAGAGAGATGATGGAAATGGATGGCTTAGATTAAGCCATGTATCAAATAGTGACAAATGGGGACATGGATGACATTTTTGAAAGTTAAATGAGGAAGAAGACAAGATAGCAAATAGTGACATTCTCCAAAATTAAAGAACAAAACGTGAAGAAGGGGAGGGAGAGCGAGGAAAGTCACGGGGAAGTTAGGGTTTTTGAGTTTTAGAGAGAAGGTGCTCCTTCTCACGGGTCACCGGAGTTCGGATAGTCGGTTTCTTCGAGCGAGAGGCTGCTATACACGGAGAGGCCTATGCGTGGACTCCGGTTTTAGGGAGTTTCATCAAACTTCGAGAGGTAGGGGATTTATTCTACTTGAAGTTACACTTTATTTAAGTGTTTTGTAATGATTCGGTTTATATGAGGCTATGAGGGGTCGTTTGATCAGTCCCAAAACTTAGGACCGGATTATTAGAATTTTTGGAGCCATTAGGACAGTCCACGGACAGTGTGTGGGCTGTGTAGGGGTTGTTTTGGGGGTTTATTCATAATTTATGAAATAAATCATGCTTTGGTACGTATGAGGCCAGGAATGGCCATGGCTTTGGGTTCACAAAGTGGAACCGATATTGGGTATTTGGACGTGTACAGTAACCCGAGGGTTTCACTGTTCACGTGAATAGTGTTCATGAAATGAATTTTGTGAATTAATGTGTTTGGTTGAATAATTCAAATTGAATTGCTCGTGTTTGTTAATTAGCACACGTGAGCTAATTTTTGTGTAATGGATTGAATGGTGTGGAAATATGGATGGCTTGAGTTGGTTAATCAAAGAAATAGGTAGGTTAATACATGATTTTAATGTGTTAACATAGTGTCACAATTATATAAAATATAATTGTGTTTGTAGGCCATTGGAAATGGAATTGTGATTAGTTCAAGTGAGCTAATTTGGGAGTTTCTTGATTGAAATTGCATGACATGTTTGTGTGATTTAAATTATGTAAATATATGCATGATGGTATATTTGCATGTGTTGTATGTATATTGTGTGAAATGGCATAGTCATTTCATATGCTGAGACCAACTAGAAATTAGGTGAGTGCATGACATGAAAATTGAAGGAAAAGCAGCGTTTTTGAAGAGATTTCACGGGATGAATTTAGAAGAATGGGGTTGAAGACGGTCTAACAAATCATTTCGGATGAGGACCATGGCTTGTTTCGGGAAGGTTCTCGACACATTCGCCTCGAGGAGGGTAGTCCCATATATTTTACCGACATTCGGTAGTGTATTTCAATAACAATAGGTTTGTTTTGAAAATGATTATTTTCTCATACGCAGGCGGTGTGAGGGAGTCGGTGAGGACTCGGGACGTGGGTTGGTCATTTAGACATTCAAGTAGGATCACGCATTTACTTGAATGTGTGTTTACTTTGGAGCATTGCATATGAACTTAGGTGGAGAGTAACCCATTCAGGTACAGGGGGTGCTCGAGAAGACGACTCTTCTTAGAGACCGATTTTGAAGAAATCCAGGTTGTGGCTTTGGTTTTAGTTGGATACATGTATTAGAATGTTTTAAACTTTTAATATATGTTGTATAAGAGTAAATTATTCACTCTTGAAACTATTGTATATAGTTGGTATAAATTGGATGGGTATTGGTTTATGGGCTCAAGTGGCCGTTTTTACTCATATATATATCTCATGATGTTGATTGGGACATGTTTTGTATTTGGGTAGAGCTCCCCGTACAAAAGAGACTCTACCTGATTTTCGTGAATAATGTCGGGTTGCAGGCATTCACGCAGTGTCACGCGAGTTTGAGGGGGTAGTCAGCGGACGCGGTTTTGGGCGTCACGAGCAATTATTAGAGCCTAGGTACTCTCTCGGCTACCTAGGGCTTGAGGGGATTTGGGCTTAGGCCATAGTCTTTGAGGTGTAAGAGCATCACCACTTGGTGTGGTTCGATGTTCGGTTTAGGTATGAGATTACCTAAGAAGGCACGGGACAAAACTAGGACACTGCATGTGTGTTTTGTGTGTGATCATGTGAATTGATGAATTGAAGTGAATGGTATATATAGCATGTTGCGTTATGATGGTTTGTGTGCTTAGGTAAATAAGTAGTGTGTTGGAAAATGGATTTGGAGTTACAGTGAGTAAGCGGAAGAGAAAAGTAAAGGAAATAAATTTAATAAATTTATTTGGTTTATTAGATAATAATCGAATTTTAATAAATTTGAGGTTGAACATTAGGGTTAATGTGAGAAATTGAAGGTTGAGGAAATTTTTGGACAAACTGGTCTAGAAAAAAAAAAGTGATGAAAATGGTTTTCAAAGGTTTTACAGAAAATAAATTTTTATAAGTTTATTTTGGTGTACTGGAGAATGAAAAGAAAAAAAGGATATAATTTTTTTTTTTTTTTTGTGTTTTCCAGTCTAGTAGCAAGATGAAAACAAAAAATATGTGTATATGTTTTTGGGTGATTTTCCAACGACTTAAAAATACGCTCAAAGAGGAGCGAAGCTTGGTTGAGCTCTTGCTTAGTGTCTAATAAAATAGGACATTGAATTGTATTTTAGCAGGTTTAAGGAGACTTGTTGGCTAGGAAATTGTATTGCAAGACAATGAATTTGTATTGCAACTTGGGGCAATTGGTTGCTGGAAATAGTGTTGCAATACAAGGGATTGTATTGTGACAAAAGAGCAAGGGTTGGCTGCTGGAGGAATTGTATTGCAATAGGAGGCTTGGTGGGCTAGATTGTATTGCAGGACACCAAGGTGTATTGCAATATAGGGCGGCTGTTAGGCTGGAAAATTGTATTGCAATATAGAGGTGTGCAGTGGAAAAATTGTATTGTAATACTTGTATTGTATTGTGACTTAAAGGGCTTGAAGGGCTGTTTTTTTTGTATTGCAATACACATGGTGCATTGTGGCTAAGAAGGGACTTGGGGCTGAGGATTGTATTGCAATACAATTATTGTATTGCAACTTAGGTCGATCTGATGTCGGTGAAACGGAGTTATCGATCACGATCAGCGTGACTGATAAAAATTTTTCGAAATTTAAAAAAAATAAATAAATAAATAAAATAAAATAAAATGAGAGATAATTTTAAAAAAATGAAATTTGAAAAAATAAAATTTTTGTTAATAAATATGATTTGATATATTGAATAAATTGTCTTGCATTGCCTATAAAATGCAAGGACATAGTATATAAAATGTTTTTCGGTGTGTGAATAGTGTCTCGGGGCTGTATTTACACCCTTGGGATACGTCATTAATGTTGCATGTTTTTGATTGCGTGATTTTGTGTTTCAAATTGCGTGAAGGACATATACGATTGTGATGGATATGGGAATTATGATAGCGCGGTTGTTGCGCAGGAAATTATATGCATGATGTAATGCGTATAGGAAAAGGGTGAATGCCAAGGTTAGGAACTATGACCTTAGGGAATTGGATAATGAAATGAACATGAAATCTTAGAATTTTATTGAAATAAATAAATTGAGTGGTTGGAAGTTAGCACCACTTAGGAAATGAACGGGTCAGTTCATGGTCGTCAAGTCTATTAGTAATTTGCATGTGCATTGCTAGTTAGACTGAAATTAAAATTAAATGAATCTTGTTGCCATTTGACATATGTAGATGGCTGGTCGAGAAGCGAAGGACGTGGGGTCGTCACGGAATGCTGGTAGTACCACCGTGTTGTTCAATTAGGCCTTTATTGAGGGTGTAGGTATTCTTGTGGTGCTATCGCCTGTTGGGCGCAGCGGAGTAGACGGGGGTCCCGAGCCTCCGGAGGTTTAGGGCGCATCGTCCTCCAGAGCATTCACGGGGAGGAGATACGTGGTGGTAGACCATTGGTTCATGCGGTCGAGAAGGTGTTGGAAGCTATGAAGATTACCTCTGACACTACGGGATTAGGCTAGGCTGGCGTTCAGCTAGAGGGTGAGCCCCAAGTATGAATTGGGATTTGGGCAAAGACTACTCTAGAGACTAGGTAATGACATGGAGTAGAGTTCGAGGGTACATTCATGGATAAGTACTTTCCAGATATTGCAAGGCATGCAAAGGCTCAGGAGTTCCTAGAGCTGAAGCAAGGGGCGATGACCGTGATGGATTATGTGACTAGATTCACAGAGTTAGCCCGTTTTGCTGATGATTACGTGGCCATGGACATGCTCGTAGGGAGAGATCGAGCTGGGGTGTGAAGTTGTCCGTTCGGGGTAGGATTATGGGGACTTCGCCTATAGGACATGGACTCCGTGGTTGGGACGACCACGACCGCTTAGAGAGAGAGAGAGATCGGGATGCTCGGGCACTCGGGATGCGGTGTTGGTAGCAGAGGGAGGATCGGCCTTCTTCACAGTACGGGAAGGCGGAAGACTCTGCTTCACGAGTTTAGGACCCGGGGCCGATTGGGCATCTAGTTAGCCAGGGCAGAGGATATGTTACTTCTGCCGACAGCCTGGGCATGTGAGACGGGATTGCCCCCAAAGACAGGGATCCTAGGATTTTGGGACAGCATAGTGTAATGACCCGTGCCAAATAATACGAGTTTTTAACACGTTTGACCAAGTTAGACCAAGTTTGACCAACACTTAGTATGTGGGCCCAAGTTGACTTTTTCGAGGATGAATAGTTTTGGGTTAACTAAAGCACCATTTCGTAGGCCTCATCGATACGAGTTCATAGAAGGGCGGAACGTCACAATCCGACTTACGGATAAAGTTACGGCTATAGGAAGTTCAAGCTGACAACACTTTACCGGTGTCGAGTGCATGCAGGGTTTTACACGAGCGACCTTAGGCCCTATATAAACATAACTTGGGTCTTACGAATGAAACCTGGCTGGCAATCTTGAGCTCGAAACCACAGGAAAAACTCTCCAAAATCGTGAACAGGAGTTGGGTCGTTTAGTACATTTGCGGCCGTGAGTTTTTGGACCAAAGGAGGCATCGCGGCGACCACTGCGACAAGTGCCGGCCCGGAAGCACGACCTCGGGGCGATCATGCCGTAAAGTTTCCGGCCGGCCCGTGTCGGATGCACCGGATCGAGGCCGGTGTGGCCGATGTGGAGTCACGACTTTCTTGGTTGTCCGCCATTTCAGGCCATTTTCGGCCAACCCATACCTCCCTCCCACCATTTTTGGACCCTCTGAACTCATTTTCGTGGCCCCTTTTTGCAGATTCCTCACCACTTGAAAGTTACGACGAAAACAAAATTGACCGACGGTTGGATCGAGTTTTCCGGCCACCACAGCAACTGTTGGACCAAGGTAATGGTACTGATGAGTTCCTGGTCTCTTGGGCTTTCCATTGATATATGGTTTGTGAATTTTGGACATCGTTTGGTTGGTTTTCCATTTTTGGGTCATTTCGGGTAATTACCGAGAAGTTTGGACTAAAATCGAGTACCAATTGGTCAAGTTAGGCAAAATTGGAGTTGGATTAAGCGGAATTGGATGTTTTTATGAATTATTGGACCAGTTGATTTTGAGGAGGGGGAGTGGCTCACGGGCGAAAGCCCCCGATTTTGAGTATCGGGCTTACTAGGGCCTGCTTGTATAATTGGAGCTGTCGAGGGTGGTAGCGGGGTTCATAGTTCTAAAAATTACACTGAGGCCTTAGGGGCATCCTAATGTCTTTGGCTCAATTATATTACAGGCACTCAGGCGGGAGGCGATCTGCGGGAGGAGACGAGGCGGGCGTGCGCCAATTACGTGAGTGGTTTATATGTTTTTAAATTATTTGGGGTATTATGTTGATATATCTATTGTGATTAAATATTTTACACTCTCTCCCCTGGCCCCAATCAAATGGTTGATTTGCACATACAAATGTGATTATCGATCTCATATAAAACAAGTTATCATTTCATGTGAATTTTGTCAACCTTTTAACTGTTTGGAAGTTGTACTGAGTTCGTGGATGAGTCTGTGGTATTTGAATATTTTGGGTACGTGGATTGAGGTTGTAAACCACCTTGGAAAACTATTGTTTTAAAAAAAATGGATCTTAAGATTTTGTGGAATGACTCTGATACGGTATTGTTGGGAAAGTACATGTGAGCAAGGGAACGATTTTATTAGTCACCACGTGATGGCCAGGTTCACCCGGAGGTTTATTAGGTGTCACGTGATGGACAGGTTTACCCGGAGGTTTATTAGGTGCCACGTGATGGCCAGGTTTACCCGAAGGTTTATTAGTTGCCACGTGATGGTCGGGTTTACCCGGAGGTTTATTAATTGCCACGTGATGGTCGGGTCTACCTGGAGGTTTATTAGTTTCCACGTGATGGACGGGTCTATCTGGAGGTTTATTAGTTGCCACGTGATGGCCGAGTCTACCTGGAGGTTTATTAGTTGTCACGTGATGGCCGGGTGTAACCACAGGTTTATTAGTTGCCCGCGATTGTCGCGAGATCGGGTTACTAACTATTTAGTGACGGGTACATGGCGAATGCTGATTTCTGAATATGGTATAACTATTTTAATAATATGGGTTATGGTGCATTTATGTTACTTTATTACATGGTGGCTATACATGCTTTATGATTGGCTTTATGTTGTGTACAGCTCGTGATTATAGTTTTCTAACATTGTGTTGTTTATTGCATTGTTTACATGATTTACATACGTTGACTCGAGGTAAAAGTTAAGCAGAAATGTTTTCTTAAATCCAGAAACTTTAAGAGTGGACGGGAGGTTTTGAGAGAAATCTTGTAAATAAAAAGAATGTTATTTTCCTATAAATCTATGCTTCACCATCGAGATTTATTATCTCACATTATTGTTTTAAATCCGCTTTTAGGTCCATAAATAGTTATTTCGCGCCGTATTCGACAATCGCTCTTCCCACAACTCAGCATACATTATCTATCTATCTGTTTTGTTTTTGTTGTATTGACTTATTCATCTCTACTTGTACATCTAAATTCACAAATACTCTAGAACGCCTCCGATATTCTGCATCGAACTTTTATGGGTCCATCTATATATGTAGTGGCTCTTTATATATAATCGATATTAAATTAATGCATGTGTTTATTTCCTCCTAGCGGAGTTCCACCTCAGATCCCTAGGGATTGTACAAAGGATTCTCACTAGGGCGGGACCACCCGAGAAACCTCGAAGGGTGATCCTGGTGTCTCCGTCAATAGTCCCAAATGAAATATAGAATAAGAGAGGGGTGCGTCACCACACCTCACCCCTTAGTATAGACTGGGGAACAAGATCGCTCAGTGGTGCCACACCAGCACCCAGTATTTTCAGACGGCCACATAGGCGAGGGGCCAGAGTGTGGATCGAGGTCGCACAAGACCCACAGCCCGACTTAGTCGCGGTACGACGATATGTTATTTCCGCCGACGCTTGGGCATAAGGAGGCAAGATCGTCTCGAGGCGCAGGTCTCATGGTACTACTGCGTTGAGCATATAGAGCGTACCAGATATGTAGGGTAATGCTTCTACTCTCGCACTTGTCGAATTATAGTAGCGTTTAAACTGATGCATCATATTCATTTATCATGTTGCATCTGCGGTGTGATGGAATCAATATAGTTAAGGCCTTTAGAAAGCCGTGTATAGATGTTCTTCCCTAGGATGTGGGGTGAGAGTCAATCGACAGTCGGATTACGAAAGAGATCTCCTAGATTCGCTTCATGGTGGACCCCTGAATGGCTGTCGCGCATGGCATCATTGCGCTCATGTGCACCCAGAATATCAAGGCCGAAGTCGGGCGCGGTGCACGGCATGGTCATTCTACCACTCAGGAGCGTGGGTTGAGTTTAGTCTCGACTACGCTCCAATGAAGACTCATAGTTCGAATCAGAAATCGAAGAGTAATTAAAGTGTAAGTTGGCAAAGCAAGAAGTGGGGTCGTAACTCTAAGGTGAGAAGCCCGAGTTAGGTAAAAGAGACCCATGTAGTGTTCAAAGGTCCCGAGGGTGTAAGAGACTCCTGGGAGTGTATTCCGAATTTCAAAAGGTAGCAGACCCGGAGGTATCCCAAATTTCGTGGTGGGTGCAGACCCGGGGAGGTATCCCACTGTGTGGGTGTAAGAGACCTGTGGAGAGATCCAAATTTCGTGGTGGGTGTAAGAGACCCAGGAGCTATCCCGACTTCCTATGGGTGTATGACCGTGGAGAAATCCAAAATTTCTGTAGGGTAAGAGACCCGCGGAGAAATTCAAATTTCACAGGTGTAAGAGACCCAGAGTTATCCGAAATTTCTGTGTAAGAGGACCTGTGGAGATATCCCAAATTTCGTAAATGCAAGAGGCTCCGCAAAGGTAGGCCGAAAGTTATGTTGCCCGAGATGAAACACATTGTCAAGTTATCACATGTAATTTGTAGTCGAGAGTGATGAGCCTGAGTGACTCGAGACGAAGATACACCTGGCCGTTATCACATAGACTTAGAGTTGAGGATAGGAGTCGAGTGACTTGAGATTGATACCCTTGGAGATTGCACTGGGTGTTGCTTGAGCGTGTGGGCTTGGTAAATGGATGTTTAGTCTCAGACATGGACTAGATTGACTATCCATTGGATTGTTAGTGATTTGACCTTGGGAAGGTTAGCTTACACCAAGCAAGGGTCAGGTAGGTTACGTGTTGTATGGATTATATATTGTGTGTTAGAGGACATGCTGCGAGCATGCTGCCCTAGATCATAAGGGTAGCTGAGAGAATCATTTACCCTTAGTGGAATTCCGCCACAAATAATAGTTATCAAAGTTAGTATACAAATGGTAACCATATGGAGGCATCAGATGGAGGCCAAAGGGGTAGGATCACCGTTATAAGCTGGATTGGCGTGAGAGAGCTCCATCACGGGTCCTAATCTTATTAGAGACACCTCCGAGAAGGTGAGCTTGATAAGACACGCCTCTCTGGGCGCCCAGGAGCCGGCAAAGGGCCATGGCCGATGTGAGGCTCCACCCTTAGAGTTCGAGGTCGGGACTGCGTCTTCACAAAGGTCGGCAGAGGAGTGGTCAGGTCTGCAAGGGAGGGAAGTTATTTGCCGAGGTTCATTGGGCCTTCGAGATACCTCGAGAGGGTAGGCACTGCAGGCACTGGGTTGGCGCATCGCCCCAAACATGTCGTGTCCACGAGGTATTTCACATCTCCATGCTCCGAAAGTATATTCCAGATTCAGCTCATGTGGTGGATTAGGGACAGATTGAGGTTGACACTGATGGGACCTTTGAAGAGGGACCAGTGTGCATTTTGGATAGTCGTGATCAGGTTTTGCGACGTAAGACTGTGAGGCTAGTGAGGGTACTATGACGACACTATGGAGTGGAGGAGTCAACGTGGGAGTGCGAGGGCACGATGCGGGCCACCTATCCCTTGTTATTTAGGGATGAAGGTACATGGTTTAGTCGTTTAATATTTAAATGACGAGTTTACATGCATGGTATTATGCACATTGCATATGCATGTGAGTGTTGTGATTGTCCAGAATTTCGGGACGAAATTCCTTTTAAGGAGGGGAGAATGTAAGACCCGAGAAAATTCCAATTTTTGGAAAAAGGTAAAATTATAATTTTGGTCAAAACCTGAAATTTTTCTAGATCTCGGATGATGAAACGAATTTCATCGTTAGGAATCGCCTTTAAATCTAGCTACGCCAAATTTCATCGACTCGAGATAGTTCGAATTTTCATATTTTTCGAGGCGAATCGAAGATCGGATGCCAGAACGAATTTGATATGATAAAGTCACATATTATAACATATACTCATGTGATACATGTTGCACTTAAAGTAGGAGAGACGATTTAAATTGGACGCTTTAGTTTAAGCCATATGTGTCAAGGACAAATGGGATACGGATGACATTTTTGAAAGTTAAATGAGGCAAGAGAAGATAGCAATAGTGACATTCTCCAAAAATTAAAGAAAAAACGTAGTTAAGGGGAGGGAGAGGCGTAGCGTGTGAAGCTAGGGTTTTGAGTTTTAGAAAGAGAAGCGTGCTCATTCTCTAGATTCTCGAGAGTTCGACCGTCTGACTTTTCAAATAAGAAGGAAAGTCGCCCACGCCGGAGAGGGCTACGCGTGACTCCTCGGCTTTAGGAGTTTTGTCAAACTCCGAGAGGTAGGGGATTTATCCTACTTGAAGTTACACTTTATTTAAGTGTTTTGTAATGATTCGGTTTGTATGAGGCCATGAGGGGTCGTTTGATCGGTCCCAAAACTTAGGACCGAATTGTTAGAATTTTTGGAGCCATTAAAATAGTCCACGGACAGTGTGTGGGCTGTGTAGGGGCTGTTTTGGGGGTTTAATTCATAATTTATGAAATAAATCATGCTTTGGTATGTATGAGGCCGGGAATGGCCATGGCTTCGGGTTCACAAAGTGGAACCGATATTAGGTATTTGGACGCAGGCCAGAACTCAAGGGGTTTCACTGCTCATGTGACAGTGTTCATGAAATGAATTTTGTGAATTAATGTAAAGCTTATTGAGTAATTCAAATTGAAATTACTCAGGTTTGTTAATTAGCCCATGTGAGCTAATTTTTGTGCAATTGATTGAATGGTGGAAATATGGATGGCTTGAGTTGGTTGATCAAAGAAATAGGTAGGTTAATACATGATTTTAATGTGTTAACATAGTGTCACAATTATATAAAATATAATTGTGTTTGTAGGTCATTGGAAATGGAATTGTGATTAGTTCAAGTGAGCTAATTTGGGAGTTGCTTGATTGAAATTGCATGACATGTTTATGTGATTTAAATTATGTAAATATATGCATGATGGTATATTTGCATGTGTTGTATGTATATTGTGTGAAATGGCATAATGCATTTCATATGCACTAGGATAGCCTTAGAAAATTAAAGATGCAAGACATGAAAATTGAAGGAAAAACGAAAACGCTTTTGAAACGAATTACAGATGAATTTCGGTATCAGTCGGGAGACTGGCCCAATGATCATTTCTGGATGAGGACCATGACTGCTTTCGAAGGTTCTCCCAAAACACATTAGCCTGCAGGTAGTCCCATATTTTTACCGATTATCTGCAGTGTATTTCAATAACAATAGGTTTTAATGGAAATGATTGGTTTTTCTCATACATGGCTTAGGCGAGTGTGAGGAGTCGGGAGACTCCTGGACGTGGGTTGAGCCATTTAGACATTCAAGTCTGATCAATGCCATTTGAATGTGTGTTTTACTTTGGAGCATTTCATATGCACTTAGCGGAGAGTAACCCATTTAGGTGATTCCACTAACAAGCGATAGCTCACCTCGGGCTTAGGATATCATTTTCAGTAATGTGTGTTTAAGAAGACGACTCTAGGAGACAAATTTGAAGAAATCCGGTCAGGTTTTGGTTTTAGTTGGATACATGTATTAGAATGTTTTAAACTTTTAATATATGTTGTATAAGAGTAAATTATTCACTCTTGAAACTATTGTATATAGTTGGTATAAATTGGATGGGTATTGGTTTATGGGCTCAAGTGGCCATTTTTACTCATATATATATCTCATGATGTTGATTGGGACAGGTTTTGTATTTGGGTAGAGCTCCTCGTACAAAGGAGACTCTGCCCGATTTTCGTGAATAATGTCGGGTTACTCGGCATTCACGAATATTCCGCGGTTTGACGGGTAGTCAACGGACACCCCGGTTTTGGGGCGTCATAATTTCACTGCTTACCTATCAGGCTGAGGTTAAGTACCTTCCTTCCCATAGAAGAGAGGGAGGTACTTTGGAGAACGTAGGGAGGGAATGACCAAATGCAGCCAAAACCACAACCCCTTAGAGGATTGTTACTCAGACTAATCCAATTACACAACCTGGAGTATATGAAGGAGGCTTTTCTTTCAATGGAAGCCCAGCATCATGCTGCCACCTGCAGTGGAGTAAATGGAAACTAGGGACAACAAGTGCAACAAGTTCCTCAAGTTCCTCAACAAGTTCTTCAACAAGTACAACAAGTTCCTTAGTAGGTTCAACAAGTTCCTCGATAGCTTTTGTGCAAACTAAACAGTAGTAATTAGATTTAAGGGAAACTGCAGAGGTATAAGAATTGAGGCGGGCCAAGCCTCAGTAAATCGTCATTCCTGAGTTCTACCAAACCTTTATCCAAAGATGATATAGGAAACCCCACCCAAGGGGGGGCAGATCTTACTTTCTTATTCTATAGGCAAGGGTAATCCACCTTGGAACATGTTGCTAGATTCACAGTGCAATATGGGGAGTTGGCTAACTTTGAGAATTTCTATCATTTTAAGCTCATACTTCTTCCTAACTCTTTGATAGGGGCAACGTTCACTTGGTATACAACATTACCAAGGAACTCCATACAAAGTTGGCAAGAAATGGAAAGGCATTCCTCACTCATTTCTTCAGGGCTGAGCCTGAAGTGTGTCGCAGAACTATCTGGAGTGACTTAAAGAAATGGGGAGACCGTTGATTTGTTTATCTCCCTACTCAAGAAGATGAGAAACAGATGCAAGATCCATCTACCAGAGACAGAGTACGTGAAAATGGCCTAAAGAGGTTTGGACATTGAGTTGAGGAAGAAATTCCAAGGTATGGAATTTAGAGATTTTTATTAACTTGCAGCTAAGGTGATAGAATATGAAAAACTGCCCAAGGAAGAAAGTTACCATAAGAAGAAGTCCATGGGAACCTATTGTTAAGAGGTGAACTAGGAGGTGGCAGTGACATATCTATCTGCTATAGGGACATTTACTTGTCCTTTTTTGGTAGAAAAGGCACCTGATGTGTGGAAGAAGGCATAAATTGTTGATACACAGGTCCAATATGCTTTCGAGGTAACGAAGACTGAGAAAATATTTGATTTCTTGGTGAAAGAAAAATTCATTATCTTCCTTAAAGATCACTAGATCCCCAATAAGGACAAACTAAGGGAAGGCTACCTGTAGTACCACACCATGAACCATGCGCTACTAATGCATGTTGGGGTTTTAGAAATGTCATACAGGACAAGATCAACAAAGGGATATCGTAAAGACCAAATGATGTATATGTGAAAATATGGCCAAGGGAGTGAATGTAGTAAATACTCAAAAACTGATTTGAAACAAAAGTAAGTGTACTCAAAAACTGAAATGAAAAGTATTACCAACCACTCAACCCTTCCGAAGTGCACCGGTCATACAAGCACAAAGTGACCTGTGAGCCTGACATCGCACCTACGAGGATCGAGGTTCTCTTTAATTGGAATTTGATCACCCCGATTACAAGGGTTCTTCACTATTTAGGTGATCAAATAGGATGTGGAATAAAATCAATTTAATTGAAACAAAAACTGATTTAAAACTAATCCTAAAAATCTACCAAATAAACAACTACTTAATTCTAAAAGGTATGAAGAGAGTCACTAGGGATGGGGATAATTATTTACAAGACAGTTTGTATTTCCTTGAAAGTGCAACATTTGTGAGTTGAATGCTAGATTTGTCCAAGAGCAATGTAGTATAACTTGATTTCTCCATACACCATACATTTCACTATCTAACACACCATATTCTTTCGTGACAAATAGTCTAAATAGCTACTTAAAATTGCACTCTTTTAAGATTTGATTATTTTTCTTTTTCAATACTTCACAACCATTTCTCAAGACTCGAAGAATTTTGTTCCCCATAGATAGGATAATGCAAGCCTTCTCCAATGTAATTGTATCTCGTCTTCAAATCTAATAATAAAATTTTCTATCTCCTGATTAGATGTTTATTAACATGGGATCATGATTCTTTCATCGACTAAGGAGAAACCTCTCGATCAACTAAATTGATACATCATCTAATTAATCCGCCACCATGAGTAAATTAATAGTGATCTATTAAAGTAATTTTAGTCTATTAGTTCCAAGATATTAGTCTAACATACCCTAAGTTACCACTCTTACCTACGAATCTCCATCTCTGTCACTCAGAGAGGCCTCCTGAAATCGGGAGCAAAGATACTCTTTTCGTATAAGATACCATGATTCAAAATGGGCTTCATTATATGAACAAGCACTAATTATATAAATTCAAGATTCAAACCCAAAATAACCTGAGAAACTCGTAAATCTAAATGTCTGAATAATTAATCCCTAACCCTAGAGGGTGTTTAATGTTCCACACTGGATTCCAATCATCACCAATCAAACAAAATAAGAAAATAAGAAAGAAATCAAGACAGAATAGAAAATCCGTGATTTGTTTTTAAATCTTCGCCTCAACAAGAAATAAATTGCATATCTAGTACAAAGACTAAATCTCTTCAATAGAAATAAAATATGCTCTAAAACTACTCTAAGATCTATTAAAAATAAAAATCATAAAGAAACTAAGAAAATGGCGCTTAGAGAGAGAAACCCATGAGAGAGAGAACCAAATTTAGCTTCAATCTTGTTCGAACCTAGTGAATCGACCTCAAGTAAACAAAGATCAAATCTCAATACAAAGAAAATCTACTAAAAAATTACTCTAAGATCTACAAAAAATCAAAATCTGTAGAAAAATTGAAAAAATGGGTAGTTTAGAGAGAGAAACCCCGTGAGAGAGGTTCTCCAATCTTCCCACTACCCTCTTTACCTAAAAAATGAGTATATATATGGTTCTAGGGTGAAATGGGCTTTAAAATAGGTCAAAATATCAATTCTTCGCCAAGCTTTCTTCCACAGTGGTCGTGTGCGAAGACAGCAAGTTGGTCGCGATTACGCTTTTTTAGGTCGCACCAAGTTTCCCGGTAAGACATACTTCCTGGTCACGACCGCTCGGGTCGTGACCAAGCTTCGGTTGTAAACATTACTCTAATGCCACTAAGTTTCTAGACAACAACTTGTTTTTCTTTCCAATCATCTGAGCCATAACTTCTTTCCATTTTAACTCGGATTGGCGTGTGAGTACTCGTTGGAAAGATATTTGGAATGTAGAATGCACCCATGAGGGAATTTGAACCATTTAATGTTCCATATGGTACAGAAAATTTATCTTCCCAGTGGCGCTGAGACTCTTGGCTTGACTCTCTTCTTTTAAATATATTGCCTATTTTTGCCAAATCACTTGCTTTTCATCAATAATCCTACAAAACCAAGTTTAGAGGAAATTTTATGAGTTTTACATGAATATGGATATAAAATGCACAAAATAGCATGTAAAATGAACTCAAAACATAGATGAGTTTTGCACTCATCAGATACTCAAGTTCCCTGACAAAAAAGGTAAGGGTCCCTAAATATTGCCTGGTTCTTGTTGATAGGTTGAAAAAGGAATGGGCTGCAGTTTGTACAAATCCTCCTATAAGGAGAAATTTAGTGAAGGGGATATAGTAGGGAACAAAGCAGCATAACCGATTCTCTAAGAAAAGGAAACTTTCACAAAAAGGCAAGACGAATTCCCCAGAAGAATTCATTCCTCTTAGAGAAAAGGTTGTAGAAAGGTCCACTCCTCCATGGGCTAAGTTCATTTCCCTAGGGAAGAATGATGCAGGCAGTTTTAGAGAATGTTCCTCAAGAAAAAGAGCTTTTTCCCTAAGGGGTAAGTTCACTTCTCTAAATGATAAGATTGTAAGGAAAGTCAATTCTCTAAGGAAAAAGGTAGGGGAAAGATGTAACACCCCAAATTATACCCTGATAGTTTTATAACATGTTTAAGGTATAATATAAGTTAATTTTGAATTTTTCTGAAATTAATATTGCTAAAGGTGAAAAATGATAAAAACCCGAGATTAATCTAAGAGTCAAGAGTAAATAAGTAATTTACCAATCTAGGACCTAAAGATCATATGATATTGAGTTTATATGCCAATATAGAAATATAGATAAGTTGAAGTGTAAATGAAAGAGAAAGGAAGGGCTTTAAATGCAAAAATGAGAAAAGAATGCAAAAATGGGTTTTGCCAAACATGGCTTTTTAAAGGATGGGGATAAGACATAATATTGGTCTTGTAAATGAGACATTTCTCCTTTAGGTTTTTGAGAGCTAGGGCATACGGGAGTGAGAGGGAAGACAACTTTGGTTTGAATTACTCCATGTAATCAAGGGTTTATGTGATCAAGAAGAAGAAGAAAGAAGAGTTACAGACTGCAAGAGATTAAGGTATGGTAAACCAAACCTAAAACCATTTTTGATAATGTCTGGGTTTGGGAAAAACCCTAACTTTACACAATGATGGTTGCTGGTCTTAGCTCAGTTCATGGTTGTTTGAGTTACTAGGGTCCTCAATTGAGGAATGTTTGTATAAAGAAAACGTTGGGGTTTTAGGGGAGATGCTATCAAAATTTTTCCAAAACCCACGTTTTTGTCTTGGCCATCACTCATCCAAATTGAGTAATTCAAATTTCTAGATAAACTAGACTTCTAGGAGAACAATCCCCTTGAAATTAGTATATTCAAATTTGGAAAGCCATTGGATCCAGAAAATTCGTCAAAGTGAAGCTCTGTTTTCGGGCAGTTTCTGTTCTATTTGGTATAGCTTTAGTGTTTAGGCCATAACTTGGCCATCACTCATCCAAATTGAGTGATTCAAATTTCTAAGTAAACTAGAATTCTAGGAGAACAAATCTCCTCGAAATATGTGTCTTCAAATTTAGATCCCATTATACTTAGGAAATTGCAAAGGAGCTCTCGTTTCAGAAGAAATATTTCTTTGCATAAAGAGATTCAAGAAGAACAAATTGTAAAGAAATTATAAAGTGATCAAGTATATGAAATATGACGATGCATGAATGGTAAATATGGAGCAATAATGAGAACATGATCATACATGTTGGTGATAGAAGCAAATGTTCATAGCATATGCATAAAGTTGAATACTGCTTCTCCTCCCTCCCTCCTCCTCCTCCCTCCTCCTCCTCTCTCTCCCTTTCTCCTCCTCTTCAGTATCTCATGTGAATACATGGATTGACATTAATCCATGTGGCGCGAGATGCATAGCTCGAACATGAATGAAAATGCAATAAGCTTGATTGTCTGCGATATATGTCACTGTGTAGAGGGATAAATAGGCATAGGCCTAGGGATATAGTTATGCAACATACGCTTATAGATATCGTAGGCCTCTGCTTGGGTTCATGACATAGATCCCGGCTTGATCATTATGGTGGTCCCGCTTGGTCATATGTATAGAGATTACTATCTCAAGATAAAGATAGTTTCCTTTTCTCGGTACATATAAATTATACCCGTTATCCACTTCTGGAATATAAAGACATAAGACATAAGATGATAAATGCAGTGACAATGATGAGAAAAAGCATGTAATACTTATGGAAACGGTTATAAGCAGCTTACATGTAACATGGAAACAATGATTCAAAATGAAAAACGGATAGAGTTATAATGATATGAAAGTACTATGTATTATTGCGATTGAGAGTGAACTCTACTAAATGGTATAATGCAAGTATAATGATATATGAATAGATATCAGATAAATGTAATGAATTTGTAACCATATCACTCGAGGACCACACTCAAGGGTATCGATATGTTATATGTTTCACTAAGCTATGTTTAGCACAAGTGTTTCATCCATGTGGTACTAAAGAGGATCCCAGCCAGCTCGCACATAGAGGCCAACACAACAATAGAGTCAACACATATAGGTCGCTACCTCCGATTTTGAATATGTACATGTAAAGTTTTTTTTTTTTTTTGTATATGTATAAGTTTATGGGACTCAGATATTTGTACAGGACATTATGAACACCACTGCCTTGGTTTTTTTTATATGGATTTGTGATTATGAATTAATTACATGTTATGGGCTCACCAATGTCAGAAAAACAGGTTAAACAATCTCAATCCCATGTCTCATCCCCCTCTTCCACCTAGGCGGGGGTTGGGGCACGATAAAAGACATGTTTCTCCACTCAGGCCTATGTTTCCAAAAGGTGGACTCATTTCTCCAAGGTACATAATGAAGTTCACCAAGGAAAACTTCACTTCTCCAAGAGGTAGATTCTTTTCCTAAAGGGAGAAGATTGCAGACAACTTCACTTCTCCAAGGAATCTGGTAGGTGAAAGACATGTTTCTCTAGCCAGACCTGTTTTTCTAAGAGGTAGACCCAGTTCTCTAAGGGAGGAGGTTGCAGAGAAGGAAAAATCTTGTGATGTGAAACCCAGGTAAATTTGAATTTTTCTCCAAGGAATCTGGTAGGTGAAAGACATGTTTCTCTAGCCAGACCTGTTTTTCTAAGAGGTAGACCCAGTTCTACAAGGGAGGAGGTTGCAGAGAAGGAAAAATCTTGTGATGTGAAACCTAGGTAAATTTGAATTTTTCTGAAAAATGACAAAACAGTAAATTGCCAGTATAGTATTGAAATTTCCTAGATATCGGATGGCGAAACGACCTCATCTTTGGATTCGTCTTGCAAAATCTAGTTACCTAGGAAAATTTCGTCGAATTTTGAGATAATTGGAATTTTCACGTTTTTCGGAGCGATAGGTTCTTGTTGAAACCAAAAAACAAGATTTTTGAGAAAATTTCAAAAGTTGGGTAATAATTTAAAGAAAGTTCATATAAGATAATTTTAACTGACCCCAGATCGGAAATAAACTGAGCCTCAAGCTGCACTCGAGCAAGGAGGGACACATGGCATGACGTGAGCCACGTATTCCAAGGTATGAAAAGGGAGAAAATATCTCATTTGGGAAAGATCTCCCATTTCTGATTTTTTTTTCAAACGTTAGAGAGAGTAGGGAGAGCAGAGAGAAGAGAGGAGGGATGAAAGCCAAGAGTTCCTTCCTAGCGATTGGGAGTTTGCTGTTTAATCCAACGAGCCAAGAGTTAAAAACTCATCAGTCTCAACGAGGGTTACGTAGGCAACCAAAAAGGAGATTTGATCGGTTATTGACTAAGTTCTGTAATGCCTGGGGAAATCAAAGTTTTTGGGTTAGGAGGTGTTTTGAGGCTTCTTAATGGTGTTTCCTACGCTCCAAGAGGTAGGGATTCTTCATATTTTGATTTTATTCCTACCTTTGGGCTGAATTAGGATTATTTTGAAGCTGATTTTGGGCTAAGTTTGGGGCTGTTTTTGTGTCATGTTATGGTATGTTTTATGGCTTTAATTCGGACGGTTTTCGTGGCCAATTTTGTGGTTTTACTTGGGACTGTTGTGGTATTTAAGGAGTTGTTGGTCAATATTTGGTGGTAATAGCACCCATATGCTCCCGCACGCTATTACGTGGACGCTTCAAAATTAAAATTTTAGTGCCAAAATTATGAGGTTTTAAGTAATAATTGTCATTTTGTAATATCAACCAAGGACAGATAATTCCCCTCAAGTGAAAACTCTGTAGCTGTGGTTAGACATGATCCCTAAATCTGAAAGCTCGTGGAAAGTGTTGAAGGCGTATGGTTCATGGTAATCTGAAATTCACTATCCACAAAAAGAAACATGGTTTTGAAAATGAAACTAATATTCGATATGACATCCAAAAAGGTTCGGTTTATAAATAGAACTCAATTTGTTTCAAATGATCATCGATGCGACCTAATAAAGACGGATTTTATCACACATTGGCATTGCATTATGTGGTGGGAGTTGGTAATGACTCGAGACATGGTGCATGGGTGAGTCTAATCTCATTTCATGGCATGATATGTAGAGTTCCAACCTAGAATTTCATAATTTTGTTGGAATTGTGGTGTGAAATGTGTTGTGAACATTGCATGTGCACTTAGGTGTATAGTAATCAGAGGAATTATTTCATCACATGTAGCTCACCTCTTTATGGGACCCCATTTCGTGCATAGAGCATCACGATCTGACTTTTACTGAGGCCACAATGTGAAGAAAGCTATTGCCAGGCTTTGTAACCATTTTTGTAAAGATGCTAGGAACGAACTAGTTCTAGCATGTATTTTTGTATAAAAATAATTGTAATTAAATTCATATGGTACTATTACTAAAATAGTCGTGCATGTATGTATATATAAGGGATAGGTGGCCCCGATGTGGTCACTGTATACTTGTGATTAGATCCCGGTGAATGGGATTCTAGGTTGTGGTATCGAGCCACCTCGATATTTCATATTCAAGGGCTGACTGCTTGCCAACGGACCCCAAGTTTTGGGCAACACATGCAGAGGTGTATAATTCATCCTGTGGTTTCTCTTGGTCAAAGGTGGCATGTGGTACAACACAAAAACTTTTCCTAGCGGCCGCCCAGAACTAAGAAGGAGATGCAAAGGAAAAGGGAAGCCGACAAGGCACCTATCAGATACCATGGAAACTGGGGCAAGCAGATGCCATGGAGTTGTGAGAGGAGTTGTATGAGAAGAAATTTGTTCTAGCTTGAAAGACATAGTTTGGGAGGAAAGTTATCGAGGATATGGAATCAATGAGCAGTGTAGATGAAGTGATGGACTTGGAGGCCTTAATGATAGGTGAAGTCCCTATTTCTTTAAATTGTTCTACTGTTTCTCTAACATTGCCAACTATTTTCAAGTAAAAAAAAATAGAGGAAGACTTAGTAGAGGTAGAAGGGAAGCACTCGACCATAGAGGAAGACGTGGGCCACAGTGGAGTTACCATAGAATCCTCTGAAGAATGCGTACCTCAAAAGGTGATACTTGAGAAACCCTCTATAGAAATGATGAGGCATATAAAGCCTTTGTATGTAAGAGCCCATTTCAATGGCAAATCGACATCCAAGGTACTGATAGATAATGGATCAGAGGTAAATGTAATACCATTGAGAATGCTGAGAGCTTTGAGAAGGAGCATTATTGATCTGATAGAAATAGAGGTCAGGTTCGTCTTTATTAGAGAAGGTCCATGACCCAGTGATACTACTCTTATGTATGTCACCATCGGCGTAAAAAACTACACCATCTCGTTCTTTGTGGGATAGACTCTTATTACAAATTACAACATTTTGTTGGGAGGGACTGATTCATGCCAAATTAGTGTATGTCATCTCTTCACGCTCTACTGCTTTTGGAAAAAGTGCATGAAGTAAGTGGTGGTAGATTGAAGAACCCTTCATGGCGGCTATAGGCTCTGTGGAAGCCAGGTATTATGATCAAGAATTCGGTCCTATCAAGTTCACTAGCAGAAGGAAAGATGGGATCCCAAGAAAAGCATACATGGACTCAAAGGGTTTTGCAGAAATCCGAAATGAGGCAGCCAAATTCCTAAAGGTGACTACAATCATGCCTTGTAGGCCGATGAAAGGCCCAATCATCAAGGAGATCAATGATGACTGATTACTCTTAAGAAGAAAAGTTAGTAGCTGCAATTGCCATATTCAAAATGAAAGTGCAGCAGACTGTGGAAAGGATTAAAGAAGAGCACCTCCAGAATACTTGTGGGGCTAAGATAATTTTTGAATAGGATGCATAGGAAGAAAAATGAAGAAATACAAATGGAGGATTTGGAGCAAGCCCCTTTTAAGTTCGAAGACACGCAACCTCAAGTTCACGACCCTATGAAGGAAGTGAACCTCGGCTTCGTGGAAGAGCCGAGGATTACCTATATTAGTTTCTTGCTGCCTTTTGACTTCAAAGAAGGGATTATTGAAAGACGGCAGAATTCAAAGATCATGCTCGGAATTACTACAAGATGCCAAGATCGACAAAAGTCAGGAAGACCGCTGCCTATCGCTTTATTTTCATCACTTTTAGCAACCACCCAGAAGAATGTCCAAGGAGGTAGAGTTGAAGGTGAAAGAGGATATTGAGAAGCTTTTGAAGGCTATATTCATTAGACCTACAAGGTATGTGCAGTGGTTAGCAAATATTGTCCATGTGATGAAAAAGAATGAGAAACTTAGAGTTTGTGCAGACTTTATGGATTTAAATGCTGCCACTCCTAAAGCCATGTATGTAATGCCTATTGCTGACATGTTAGTTGATTCTACTGTAAATAATAAATTATTGTCCTTCATGGACAGTTTCTCTAGGTATAACCAAATCCTAATAGTTGTTGATGAGATATCTTAGACCGCCTTTAGATGTCTTGGTTCCTTAGGAACATCTGAATGGCTGGTCATGCCTTTATATGTTAGGCCACCACATGGAGATTTATATCGATGATATTGTGGTTAAATCTAAGAAGGCCACAAAACATGTCAATCATTTAGGGAAAAGTTTTGAAAGGATGAGATTTCATCAACTGAAACTCAATCCACTAAAATGTGCTTTTGGACTTCAAGCCGAAAATTTTCTAAGGTTTTTAGTTCACTAAAGAGGAGTGAAAGTCGATCAAAATAAAGCCAAGGCCATCATTTTGGCCAAGGCTCCTCAAAATAAGAAAGAACTTTAGAACTTATTAGGTTAAGTGAACTATTTAAGGAGGTTCCTCTCTAATGCGACAGGGAAGACTAAGGTATCTTCCCACCTAACTGCTTCAAAAGAAGTGGAAAGAGTCAGTTCGAGAAACAACACTAGATAGCTTTTGATGGAATCAAAGGTTACCTTTCTAAACCCCCTGTTTTAATGCCACCGTTGAAGGGTCGATCACTCAAACTCTATCTATCAACTACAAGAGAGTCTATAGGATGCCTTATGACACAAAATAATGTTGAAGGCTATGAGCAGGTTGTTTACTATTTGAGTAGAGTCCTAAATTCAATAGAGACAAGGTATACACCCATTGAGAAGTTGTGTTTGGCCTTATACTTTGCATGACGAAATTGAGACATTACTTGATCAAGTCTCAAGTGTATGTGTCTCTCAAATCGACTTGATGAAATACATGCTAAGCCGACCCTTAATCTCTAGAAAAATCGGCAAATGGTCCCTTTCTTTTTCAGAGTTCACCTTGGTTTATTTTCCACAGAAACCAGTCAAGGGGCAAGCTTTAGCTAACTTTATAGCTTATCAGCCTTCATTAGAAATCCAACTAGAAAAGGATGTGGAATTGGGGATATATGAAGTAGAAAGGCGGCCATGGATTCTTAAGTTTGATGGCTTCAACATAGAGAATTTCGTTGGAGATGGGATAGTAATCATTTTACCAAAAGGGATAAAGACAATCCTATCTTCAACTCTCGCCTCATGTCAGTTCCGATTCCCATCCCACCCGACATGATCCAAACCTAGTTTCGGGTGCTAAACCATAATCGGGACTTTTACTTTTTTTTTTTTTTTTTTTTTTTCAGAGTTGAACTTATATCTGTGGTGTACAAATGATTTAGTAACCAACAATCATTTACATTTACAAATGAACTACCACCGGAATGGTATCCATTAAAATTTATACATATTTACTAAGTCCCATTTCTGATACAAATACATACCTATACATATCTAATACAAACATCGAGATCAAGGGAATGGGGCCGGTGAGCACCTATCTCCGAGACGCCCGCACCGCCTGTGGAATGTCCCGTCCTCTTTATCTCCTCTTCAATACCTACACTCCGATTGAACACCGTGCTAAGCTTTACGCCTTAGTGGGGGAATGATACAGACAAGAACGACCAATAACACACCGCCGGTCACTATCTTTTTACATTTACTAATACTTATATATAAATCTTAAGTCTAATCTTATGTGACTTCTAACTCATATCATATTATACATGTAGATTTTATCCTTTTCAGATTCCATATCTTTTTCTTTAATTCATATTACTTCGTGTCATGTATTTTGAAGGTGTTGTAAACTCATATCTACTACATGTATGGATAGGATCAAATCATATTTCAAAATAAACTTATACGTATACAATGGCGATCTCGTAACAAATCAAATCATATCAATTTCATGTTCAAATCAAACTAATACTAATACATATTACTCTTATCGTTATCACCTACCAAGCCATTAATCAACTCCCTTTAGGAAATAACATTTCATGATCTGGGATGCCCGCTAAACTTTTTGTTTCATTTTATTATATTTTCATTTTCTAAAGTGTCGCACCCGGGAATCTCCCGATCAATCTCGGCCATGGGATTTTAAGTCGGAGCCCTAGCTTACTCCGACATTTTCAATCAAAACACTTTATTTCCATTTTATTAAATTTTGTTTTTAAAGTGTCGCGACCAACTCTCGATCAATCTCGATCACATCCAAGCCGATTCGCTTTTGATCCGAGACATTTTCAATTCATCTTTCCAAACACGTTGTTTATGTTATTCATTTCGACCTTTTAATTGCCGAAAGCACTTCTTTCGGGCAATCCCATGACCATTTACAATTTCTAAGAGACCTATAACCTTCACACTTAATAACATGCATTTACAAATAATGCCATGTTATCCATATAAACTCATGCTATTAATTTTCGCATGCTTTCAATATACAAATCATTTACTCATATCATATCACGTGATTCTCACGTAACAATTCATTTCACAATCCAATTTATGAGATTTAAGCATACACATAAAAATCCCATTTACACTCGTCATTGTTGGTTATTTCACTTTGACTATTTAATTCACATTTCTGACGGATTCCGTTTAATGAATCCCACCCTTATCATCATTCGGTAATGTGCCTACACATTTTACAACGCCTCCCATCATGACTGATGCCGCTTTTGGTGCACCTCGACATGTGGTACATTTATTCGCCTCCCATCATGACCCGGACGTTTTGGTGCATCCCGACACGTGGTATCAATTATTCAAGTTCCCATCATGACGGGATGTCGCTGGTGCATCCCGACACGCTGTATCACTTATTCTGCCTCCCATCATGACGATGTCGCTTGGGTGCATCCCGACACACGTGGTATCAATTATTCGGTCTCCCATCATGACGGATGCTGTTTGGTGCACCCCGACATGTGGTATTACTTATTCTGTTCTCCCATCATGACGGATGCCGCTTCGCGCATCCCGCCACGTATCACTTATTCGCTTCTCCCATCACGACGATGCCGCTTGGTGCATCCCGACACGTGGTATTACTTAAATGTCATACGCCATCAAGACGGATCCAGTTGGTGAATCCCGCCAAGTGGGACATTTCTTCAATGTCATACGCCATCATGACGGATGCCGATTGGTGCATCCCGCCAATTGGGACATTGGAAAATTTCGGTGTTTTTCGCGGACGATGCTGCTTGCATCCCGTCGCGATTCATTCTTCATATCATTCACATCATTACTTACGACGGATTCTTTGGCTTAATGAATCTCCGCCTTTATTATTATTCACGCTCATTCAGTTTTCAATATCACATTCTCGATTTCATATTCACTTCGTATTATATTTTCAAAGATAAACTTAAATTACATACTCATTCACGTGGATCATTTATATATACTCATCCTTACGCCATTCATCACGTGCATACTTATTCATACACTCATTCAAGTTATATCTATTCATGTATACTCATTCATGTATATACTCATTCATAAATTCATTTATTTATACTTATTCACGTGATACTCATTCATACACTTCATTCACATATTCATTCATGTATATTCACATTCATAAACCCATTTATGTATACTTATTCACGTATACCCTATCATTTGTTATCATTTTCCTCGGGTTATATGATAATAATCATATCACTCAAACTGACATTATGTGTTCATGACTTATTGTCTTTCATGTTCACGCTCATGTTTCATTTCGCTTATCATTTTCCATAATCATTTTCATGTTTCATGAACACCTCTATTATTTTTCATTTTCTACATTTTCCTTTGTTTCATGCCTATTACATATGGTACCATATTCTTGAAGTATACGCTAATGGAATCACACCTCATTCATATATTCTTATTCCTCTATGAATCTACTTTACTAGAAGTGGAATCAATCCAATCGGGATCATCCAAATTAAAGTTATGGCATTTTCATGCCAAACTAGTCGGTTTACCCGATTACACTAGAACAAATACATTAACTTTTTTCCGGGGTTCTAACTTTTATATTTGACACAATGTCTTTGTACTTATTTAAATCTAAGGTCTTAAGGGTTCTATTCCAATTGAATCACCCAATTGGAGCACCGAACTCAAGTTACGTCCCAACAAACAACCTTGACTACTTCCTATGTTCAAAGCTGGAACTAGAATTTGTCTTGCACATGGCCCCACTTTTGAGGAATTTTTAGGCCTCTTAGGATCAGAATTTGAAGATTCTCAGGCTCTTAAGTTTTGTTCTCCTCGAAGTCTATTTTACGTAGCCACTTGAATCACTCAAATCGGATAAGAAATGAGGAAGTTATGGCCAAAATACAAAAACTGGTCGAAACAGGAAAACCAGAACAAGTTGTACCGGTAGAACTTAACTTCTACCGGTAGAACTTGGCCAAAAATGGCCAGTAACGAAGTTGTACCGGTAGAACTTCAATTGTACCGGTAGAAGACACCCGAAATGCCCAAATTTTGTGTTTTTCTCCCATTTTTCCATATGTTTCAACTCCAATCAACTCTATACCTCATAAATACTTCAAGACCACTTCAAATTCATCTTATGATCTCTTTTCTACTCAATTTATCATTCAATTTCATGTCTTTCTTCAAAACTCTTTCATGAATTCCTTCAAAATCATTCTAATGGTCACAACCCATACAAATCAAACATGATGATTATTTAGGTTTATTCTAAACCCTAGCTCAATTACTCATTCATCATGTATCAATCATTACAGTAAGGATTTTATACTTCATCTGAGCCATTTGTTTTTTTTCCAACCCTACCTTCAATAAATCTTTGGTTAGGAAAAAAATCCTAACAGTCCTAGATTTTGAACTCATAAACTTTTCTAGAATCCATGGCAACCATGGATCCATACAAACTAAGTTCCATACTCAAAGTTAGTAGTTCCATACCTTGTTGGCTTGATCTCCTTCCTTCCTCTTCCTCTTCCTCTTCTTCTTCTCTCTTTCTTTTTGCTCTTCTCTCTCTCACGTTTTTTTTTATCCCCAAAATGAGACCAAATTGGGTCTTTAAATCCCATATTTGCTAAGGCCATGTTTCAAATAAGTAAAAAACCATTCGTTTAAGTTTCCATAATCGCATTCGTCCCCAAATTCTTCCCTTTTGAAAATCAACTTATGCATATTCTAGCTTAACCCTCATCTTTCCTCTTTATGACTTTCATATCCTTTAATAAATTACAAGATTGCCCTTATATATCTTGTAAACTTTCCGGGTCCCTCATTTTATTTTCCGAAAATTCATATTTAACTTTTAATATACCCTAAACAAGTCCGAAAACTGCTAGGGTATATTTCGGGATGTTACATCAAGTGCACCAATAATCAAGCTGAATATGAGGCTTTAGTGATTGGCTTAGAGATCTTGATGAAACTTGGAGCACAAGAAGTACACATTATTGGGGACTCTCAATTAGTACTTCGATAGCTAATGGGGGAATATAAATGCAACAACTTATTGTTGGCTCCTTATTATACTACTTCCACTAAATTGTTAGATTCTTTTCATTTTGTGGATTTTGAATATGTGCCTAGGGAATCTAATTGGGGGGCGGACGAGCTAGCACAAGTAGCCCCAAGTGTGAAGATAAGCGAAGAATATTTAGAAGATCCTAACATGTAGGTTCCCCATAGGGTGAAAGCTCAATCGTAGAACTTTGTCCTAATGGAAAGGGAATTGTACAGAAAGGGGCTTGATGAGTGTTGGGAAAAATAACACAATTCCCTATCTTCCAGATTTATGAGAGGAGTATGAATAAGTAACCTGTTTAATGACAATATTTACGTGGTTCAGCAATAAACTCTGCCTACCCACTCCGGCCGTGCATCTTCACTAAAAGGAGAAAAATTATAATGTTTACAACACTCCAAGAAAATTACTCCCAATTTTCTCTCTCACTTCAGCTCTCTTCCTTCACCCTACTCCCTTTCTCTCTTCCATTTAGAGATGTGTAGGATGTGTGGGATGAGATGATTACAAATGAGGAAGAGATGAGTTTATATAGGAAGATTATAGCCACTATTTCAATAGTATAGCCACTATTCCAATAGTATAGCCACCATTCCAATAATGAGCCACCTTTTCAATAGTATAGCCACCATTCCAATAGTATAGCCACCATTCCAATAGTGAGTCACCTTTTCAATAGTATAGCCACCATTCCAATAGTATAGCCACCATTCCAATAGTGAGCCATAATTCCAACAATGGGTTATTGCTCATTTGCCTATCCTTCCCAGACAGTATGGAAGTGTTGAAGCAAGTTCATGAAGGGGTCTGTGGAGCCCATCAAGTCGAGATAAAAATGCGATGGCTGATTAGGAGACATGGCTATTTCTAGCCAACCATCCTAAGTGATTGCATCAATTACTCCAAGGGTTGCCAACAGTGTCAAAGATATGGCATCATACAAAGGATACCTGCTGTGGAACTCCACTAAATTCTGAAACAGTGGCTTTTAAAAGGATGGGCCATGGACTCAATTGGGAAAATTTACCCAGCTTTATCAAAGGGACACGACTTCATCTTAGTTGCTACAGACTACTTCACAAAATGGGTAGAGGCAGTACCCTTGAAGAAAGAAGAGTAGAAGGATGTAATTCAATTCATCAAGGAATAGATCATTCATAGGTTTGGAATTCCTCAATCCATTACAACTGACCAAGGCACCATGTTCAGTAGGGATGAGATGACTTATTTTGTCAAGGACTATGACATTCAACTCATCATATCTACTCCCTTTTATGCTTAAGAAAATGGGCAAACAAAAGCTTATAATAAGGTGTTGATAAACATTCTGGAGAAGATGCTAGAGGACAATCCCAGAGATTGACACAGAATTTTATTCGAGACTTTATAGGCTTATAGAACTTATAAAAGAGATTCTACAGGGGTAAGTCCTTACTCTCTAACATATGGACAGGATGCAGTGCTTCCAATGGAGGTGGTAGTTCCTTCTCTAAGAGTATCCAGATAGACTAGCCTTAATCCTCAAGAATACAGTAAGGCCATGATGATGGAACTTGAGGCATTGGATGGGAAAAGATTACAAGCGCTTGACCACATCATGATCCAGAAAAAGTAGGTGGCTAGGGCCTACAACAAGCGAGTCAGAAGAAAGAATTTTGAAGAAAGGGAGCTCGTTTGGAAAGTGGTGCTACCTATCATTGGTAAAGACAGAGAATTGGGGAAATGGTCTCCTAACTGGGAGGAACCATTCAAGGTTCACTAAGTACTACCCAAAAATGCCTACTGGTTATCAAGCCTTGAAGGAGAGCCACACAAAAGGTTCATAAATGGGAAATACCTCAAAATGCTGGATACTGCTAAGAAATACTAAGATGGGGAATGAAGGAATAACCAGGAAAAATAGGTCTCATTCACCATTTTGTATTGGGGAAACTATTCTTAGTAGTTACTTTGGGTGATAAAGTAGGCTATTTCGCCACTCATCAAGCCAAACTTTAGAGTCCTTAATGTCATACTTGTTATACCCTCAATTGTTTTATGAATAAATAAAGGAGGTCCCATGACCACTTTAAACCTGGGGAAGTAGATACAAATCTTTGATTAGAAAGTTAAAGTAGGCTTTATGACCTCTATTGATCCTAAATAAAGGTTTTTCCCCAAGAATGAGTTTGTTGTGTTATCAATTCTCCAAAGGTGGGTTCCTTGACCACTTTAAACTGGTAGCCAGATGCTTAGCGACAAGTGGCTATCGGGCCATTGTATCTATCAAAGACATTGATTTCTCCAAGGGCAAGTTCTAGTTCCTTCTCTAGATAGTCCTAAGATTATTAAAGGTAATTGGAGAAAATAGATATGAATCAGAAGTTCTAAGATGGGGATTCGAGGTAGTAAAGTCGCCACGTCACTTTGCTCAAAAACACAAACTTCTTCAAAATTCCTTAATGATTCCCCAAGGAAGATTTCTTGATCACATCAAGATTGGGGAAATAGGAGTGAAAATAATTGAGTGAAAAAGGGTAGGCCTCTAGGCCACTGGATACACATTTTTCCTAAACATAGCTGTTCACCTCTTTCTGTGATGATGATGATGGATCAAAACACCTATACATTTTTGTGACGTTATCACCAAAGGACTATTATCTAATCCCCAGCAATAATGCCATGAAACTTGTTTGTTGTGTCTCGTATCTATTATACCGATTAAAAGCTGCCTTAAGAGTAAATCATTTCTTTGTTTTGATCCAGGATGTCGCAAGGGCCGTGCTCTAACAAGTAGTAAATCGATTTAAGTCCGTATATCGATCCCACAGATCTTGGCACCCTCAATCAACTACCCTGACTACTCAAACTCTATACTATTTGGACTCTGATAGGCAATTGGAATCACCAGAAACCTTGAAACAAACGCCTAAGATATGAATTAATAACAAAATGAATTAAAACTGAAAATTTAAAAATAACAAATTCGCATCGCGACGCTATCTTTAAAGGTAGCATTGAAAATACTGCTATTGTGAACATCAATTCCTGCAGATTGCACTGAAACTTTGCTTCATGAACCACAGATTTAAAACCTGTCCAAGGAATACGATAGTGCAGTTGGATCTCTCCATACGCCACTGTTCATCATCTAATCTTCCCTGTTTCTTTCGAAGACAAAGGATTATATAACTACTTTTAATCTGGGTTGCCTTGTTCTGGTTATTTTTCTTTTTCAATACTTAATACCTAGAACATAGACTGCAAACCTTAGCTCCTAATACATAGTCATAGCATGGGATTACACTTTACTGGTTTCCCTTCCTCCAAATTGGAACAATTCATCCTTTCCTTGATTAGATCCTTGCTAACACCTGATCAACGCATCGCTCGAATCGAGAACTTCGCTTAGTTTGAATGGATGTCATTCAACTCATTCTCGATTTCAAGTGAGAAGAAGATTTATCGATTTAAATTCACAGAGCTCATTAGATCACCATTATCAGATTCGCATACCCTTTCGGAAATTGTTCATCACTCTCAGGATTGCCTTTTCTGTGTCACTCAGAGGGCCTCCTGGAAATCAGAGCAATGAGACAATCCTATTATGGGTATAAGACGCTTACATTGGGATCAATTACGTAATAATTTAAAAACTAAAGAAGTAGATTTACTAAACCGATAGTTCAATAGCTTCTCATACCAGATGAAAGATAATTTCGACAATGTAGTCTATCTAATGGAAGTTTGGTTTCTAAATCACTATTAGATTACACCCTACAAATGGTGGCTTGCCGATCAAGTAAACCATTGTAAATCTAAACTGGAAATCCGACTCCAAAATTTGTCCGAATTAAACAATCCAGAAGTAATTTGAAAGAGAGGAATTCCATTCAAATTTCATTTTGGCCAAAATTAACGCCCGTAATCTCCAAATTGAAACTTAAATAACAAAATAATCTAAAATAAAAACAAAACAAAGAAAAGAAAATTAAAATACAAAGGTCTTTAGCCACCCGCATCTCTTTGAGTCGCCGAGGTCGCCCTCTCGCAGCGTACTGCGAGCATAGGGTTCTAAAGTCAGTCCTAACTTCGATGCACCTTCAGGATTTCGATTGAACTGGGCCTATTCAAGGTTAACTGCTCGCACCCCTCATTCTTTCATTACCTACTCATTGCTCTAAATACGCCGCTCAGGCTTTTATTTGGTCGCGACTTGCCTTTAGCATCCCTTGATCTGATGTCGCGACCGCTAAATGATGTCGCGAATTTCCTTGTGGAATCGGCGTCGTGAACTCGCTTAAATGACGCCGACCTTAATTCCTTAGAACTCATGTCGCACTCATCGAATGACGCCGCGACCTTTAGTTCTTTAGAACTCGATGTCGATCACGCAATGACGTCATCTTGCACTTTGCAACCGATGTCGCTGATCGAATGACGCTGGTAAACCTTAGTTCTTAGAACCGATGTCGCGACCACTCGAATGCCGCCGCGACCTTTAATTCCTCAGAATCGATGTCGCTACCACCGAACGACGTCAAGCGACTTTCTCGATTCGCGTTGATGTCGCTGAATCTTTTCATGTCGCTGACCTCAATTTTTGTCTCTTGAAAATCTTATGTCGCGACTTCTATTCGGTGTCACAACCTCCATATCTATCGCTTCGCCTTTCAATTCGTCATGACTGGAATTAGTCGCGACATCATATCTTTGCTCTTCATTAATTTATAGTCACCGAATTTGAAGTTTCTCGCGACTGCCGTTTCGCTTTCGCTGTCTTTATGTCGCGAACTGAGTTTTGTGGTTGCGACCTTGATGTGATTCTTCATCACCGTCATACGCCGCTACAACAAAGTCCTTTCTTCCTCGTGCACTTTCCTATCGCAACATCATTCAAATTACTGTGGTCATTCCTGCCAATCCAAGCCATTCCTTTACTACAATATCCTCTTCTCTTAAATTTTCTCGCGCATAGCAGCTTTGGTGAGTTAGTCTAACATTTCAGACATAAATCACTTTTAGATAGAAATCAATCAGAAAAATGGACTGAAAATGGATGACTTTTAAGCTCATCAATAGCACCTACACAAGTTTAAGAGAGAATCATCCTTGAGCAAATAAGCCCTTATGATGAATTAGAGTAAAGGAAAGTGGGCATTATAGCCTCTATACATTAAAATGAAAGATTTCTCTAAAAGAATTGGATGTGTTGCATCATTACACAAAGTGATAGGTTATTCCTCGAGTGTAAATGGAAAAAATCAAGCTAAGAAGAAAGAAAAGTCTCGGGTTCACCACGGCGAAGGCTGTTGCTCGCCTCGACGAAGAGGAAGCCGGATGAAAAACCAGTCTCAGGTTCGCCAAGGCGAAGAAGCTCTTCGCCGCGGTGAAAACTTTCACCACAACGAAGACATTCGCCACGACGAAGACGTTTGCCACGGCGAAGTTATTGTTTGTCACGACAAAGAGGAACCTGTTTGAAATACCAGTCTCAGGTTCACCAAGGCGAAGATACTCTTCCCCGCTGTGAAGACAAAATATATGTTTCTATCCTAGATTTGAGTCAAAGAAAACTTCAAGCCACAATTCTCAAGCATGCAAGTTCTTTCCTAACACACGACAATCAATATATATATTCAGAAATAAATAGTAGGCTTTTAGCCACTGTTTCATCAATTTCTCTAGAGCAGTATATCATCATACACACGCAAGCACACCTCCAAAGGTAGGCCCTAAGGCCACCTTAGTCCACTAATGAAATGTCATGGTTGTAATTGCACGTGTGCTAGTGTTAAGTGAATCCATAAGCAGTACACACAAGTTCATCACATCTAAAGGTAGGCCTAAAGCCACCTTGGTCCACTAATGCAATGTTATGCTTGTGAGGGCACTTGTGCAATGTCAAGTGAATTTCCATCAACAATCTAAGCACAAAAAATCAAGTATCTCAAGAGCAAGTCCTCAAACAATGGTTGGCTTTTGGAAACTAAGCAAAAAGAGATAAATTGGCATGATAAGGTCAAGGGTCATGTCAAAATCATTAACCATGTCTGAAACGATGGGAGATCAAATCTTAGAAAAATCAAAAGATCTTAGTGATTCTTAGAACTAGAACTCTAAGAATTCTTACTGGGAAGCGTCAATCTACCGCAACTGGGAGGTCAGATCAACAGCTTTTCCCCTCGTAAAGGATAGAAAATCACCCAAGGAAATGGTCTTTTGCTGGTGCTTTAGGTTTCGGGCATGAAGAACCTCACCTTGTTGTATCAGAGAAGACAACTTGGCTTTTTCTTGCTCAATTTCTTTAGCCAACAGTCTTATTCACTCTTCCTGGGCATGATACTCAGTTTTTACTTCCTCCAATCTCTATATGCTCTAGTCAATAGATGAATTTGATTGCTCATACTTAGATTTTTTCTCCCTCAATTTCTCCAACTTAGATATCACTTGAGCATTCTCCTTTACTATATGCTTAATGGAAGCAAATGCCTTAAGAGCACGGTGTGTAAGTCCATAAAGGAAAATCTCAGCCTCAGGATCAAGAGAAGTGGATTGTAATATTTCCATAGTCGCGTGAAAGGCATCGATAGTGGATAGGGAGAGAAGGTTCAAGCTCAGTAGATGGCTAATAGTGGAGCGAGCAACAACTACATCTGGTTCGGTAGGAGGTTGGGATGGTGGCTTAACATGAGGAGTGGCTTGGTCCAAAATGGAAAGATCCAAGGAAGGAACTGCTCCTACTTTAAGATGCAAGGTAGACCAAGGAGAGACCTGTGAAAGAAAAAGGTATGGAAAAGAAAAATGGATAAATAGAAGGGAAAAAATAGGTAAAGTCTTCACTTGAGGAATTGAAAGTGAAAGACTGGAGGAGTTTTCCAAATAGAGCCCTGACCAGCTGAAAAATGGCCATCTTCCGATTTTGAAAGATCATTGAAGGAATGACTTTAAAGGCGCTTGAACTCTACCTTCTTTTAGATTCATCTAAAGACTATCTTTCCTCGTATCATAGTTTCTCTTCAAATTTTCTTCAATCTCTATAAGAATGTCTTGTGCGTTAGAAAATTCAATCTTAGAAGCTATCCTATGAGATCTTCTCTTGAGTTTGAAAGACGTATTCTTCACTATAGTCGGTTTAGCAGTAGGAGGCTTAGATTGCCTAACCTTTTTTTTTTTAATTTTGTAATGGGCTTGTTGGAAAAGGAAGTAAAACATGTATAGCACAAGACAAAGTTAGAGGTTGAGGGGAAGGTCAAAGAATTGGATGCAAGAAACAATGAATAAAATTTCATGTACTTAAGGAAGAAGGGTAGAAGCTGATAAGATCATCAAATCTAAGGAACCATCAGGTGGAGAAAGATTCTACATCTAATAGCATAATGGTTTTCAGGCCACAAGTAGGAGTCTGATAGGATTTGGTCAGTTTCTCTACTAATGCTACAGTAGGTGGTCTTGAGGGTAAGGAATGGACTAAAGGGATAAATTGAGTAAATCCGAATTAGCGATCCCATAAGCAGGGCAAGTAGGGTAAGAAAACTGCAGAAGAAGACAAACAATTGAGGGGGAAAAACATAACAACCCCTATAGATCAAGGGCTTACAAACTATGTTGAGGAATGCTGATGAATATTTAAAATCCAGCAAGTAAGGGGTGGAAGAATTCAAGATTTGATGCTAGGTTGGGCTGGAAATAGTGTCAAGCTTAAGATATAGTTGAGATAAAGAACGATCTACTAAGCTGAGGAAAAAAGAAGAAAGGGAGTCTAAAGATATAGTCCTAATGGATTGAGCTACACTAAGACCCAAAGACATGGAGGGAAAAGAGTCAGCACTTGATAGCTCAGGGAAATAGGCAAAGAGCCAAATTTGTACAAACCAAAGGGCTCATCCTACTCTCTAGTAAGGTATCTCACTCACATATTTGCCCATGGATTGGTATAAGGAGGCCAAAAGAATGGTATCCAAATCATAGGGTCGCACAATGGAAAGGGCCCTAGCCAAAGGAAGATACTCCATGGAAGGCTTACCCGAATGAGGAAGAAAGACAAAATGGCAAAGAAGAACCCACAGGAACTCTATGTGCTTTGTGGTAGAAGGTATGTAACACCCATTTTAAAACACATTTCATTCAAACCATTTCAAATATGCTAAGTATTTTCTGCTCACTACTGTGAGTCTACAAACATTTAAACAATTCATTTGCAAATGGGAGTAGCTACCATGCCTTTCAAAATATTATACTACATTGTTTAATTTACTATTTAAAATACAAGATAAAAAGCCATGCTCAAAATGATAGCATCGCATATGTCGGAGCATAATCTCAAATTTCCTTCTTTATGACTCCGACGCTCCGATTCAAATTCGTCGATCACCATCTACATCACCCTGCACTACGCATTGGTAAAACACTTACATTTTCATGCTGTTCTATACAAATCCATTCTTCGGGCCGTTAAAAACAAATCACGAATTTAACAATTCAAAACTTTCAAACCCTTATGGATGATCAATGTAAATACAATACATATACTGTTATATATACAATCGCTATGCTTCATCGATCATCCCAAAAATACACTTTCATATTCACAAATCATGCATTAATCAAAATCATGCATTTCACAATGCTCTTTTCATTTAATTGGCAAAACATGCTTTCTGCAATTCCAATATTTCACAATCTCAAATCAATTCAATTATGTTCACAAATTCAATTCACTTCTTACACCAATCTGCCCAATCAATTCAATTATGACAATACTTAATTATGCCCTTAATGAATTTAACTCTATGTCTTTGATATATGTGATATTAGAGCTCACTCTAAGACGGGTCCTTACTGGCTGCGGTGCTCTAAGATAATCCGCTTATAACACAAGATCGTCCCACTAGGGCTGCTTAATCGTTAGTACTAATCAAATAGTGAACACTACTCGATACGGCTCGCTCGGGCTACCACCGGGAGGACAACAATACAATCGTCATAGCATCGCTATTTAACCCCTATCAGAACAATCTATCCTTGATAATGAATCCAAACGTTAATATTCTATTAAGGGCGTTTCAAATCTTTTATAGCAAAGTACAAGACAATATGTACATTTGTGCTAAATAGTTCACTTTCATTAGTCATGCAAGCTTGGTATGCAAACATTTTACAATCAATTCCTTCAAACTGATTTAAATAATTCAATATACCTTTCTTATGCATTTAGAACAAGCATTTCAAATATTGAAACGAGAATAAGAAAAGGTAGAACAAACATGCAAAAACTTGAAATGAGGAATAGAAGTAGATAGAACAAACATTTCAAATTTTGAAACGAGAATAAGAAAAGGTAGAACAAACATGCAAAAACTTGAAATGAGGAATAAAAGTAGATAGAACAAACCCAAAAAGCTTTGTCGTCCTTTAATTCCTGACCTCGGAATCTCGACCTCAACTCGGGCTTTTCTCCTCGTTAACCCCTAATCCATCACAAATATTTCACAATCAAAGAATAACCAAAGAAAAATCATTTGTGCATTCTAGGATTTAATAGCTGATATCTACCCAATACACCTCACTTGCCAAATTTTCTGGGGACAATTGAGTCATATTTTGCTCATACATCCTTCATAAAAATTATATCTCTGTGAGTCTATTTTTAGTAGGAATTTGAATCATCTCATTTGGATCACCCAAACACAAGTTATGACATCTTTATGACAAACTGGTCGGTATGCCCAGCTCACTCGGTTACCTACTGTTTTTCTCAATTTCAGGGGTCTTAACTCCATAAATTTGTAATGGTCCCTTCTAATCATTTGAAGATATGGTTCTTAGGTTTCCCCTTCAATTGGAATCATTCAATTTGGATCACAAAAACTCAAGTTATGGAATTTTATATTCAGACTACTCTAATTTGCAAAACAGAAGCAGATTTTTTTCTTGCACATAGCCCCCCTTTTGAAGGATTTATGGGCACTTTGGGGTTACAATTTGTATACTCTTCCTTCAAGTAAATTATTCTCCTAGAAGTCTAATTTACCCAGAAATTTGAATCACTCAATTAGGATGAGTGAAACTCAACTTATGGCCTAAGTACCAAAACTACTCCAAAACACATAACTGTTTCAGAATTGAACCAGAAATTTATCCGAAACAGAGCATCACTTCAATGAATTTCTGGGTCAAATTGGGTCCAAATTTGGGTACCCTTACTGCATAGAGTTTGTTCTAATATAGGTCTAGTGTAGTTATCAATTTGAATCACTCAATTTGGATAAGAAATGACCAAGTTATGGCCAAAACAAAAACATAGGTTTGGAAAATTTTGACAGCATCTCCTTTGAAACACCATAAATTCCCTCTTCGTGATTTTCTTCCAAAACACCTCAAAACTCAAAATAAATCATGTCAATCACTCTTAATAACATCCTAATATCATCCTAAACCAATCACAAGAAAATACCATGGATGATTTAAAGTTTCCCAACTCAAACATCGTTAAAATAAAATTCTAGGGTTTGTGTTCTTACCTTGAATCTCTTGGAACCCTATGCTTTAGCTCTTCTTCCTCTTTTGATCACTGGAGACCAAAAATGGGGATGATCTCCTACCAAAATCTGATATTCTCAACCCTAGCTCTCTCTTCTCACCCCCTCTCAAAAAATGTGATTAAGTTTAAGAATGAGCTCCCAAAGACCACTTTTGGTCTTTGTTCATTTAAGTGTAAGGCCATGTTCGGGCCTTCCACCTATTCTTCATTTCTCATTTTTTCTACTATTTGGTTTTTTAAATATCTCATTTCCTCAAGGCCTTGTTTGGTTACAAATGCATTTTTGGGTTAAGTCCTCCCAAATAAGTGGGCACCTAGCTCACACTTATTCCTATTTGCACTTAAACTCTACATTTACACTTCGTATTATTGCAAACTCGCTTACACCACCCGTCCTCATTTTTCACAGCTCCAAATTTGTCATTTTTCACTTAGGTAAATTTCTGGGTGTAATCAATTCTCATTTAGTATATTATATTTGCATTTGGCTCTTAGCCATATAATCATTTATGCAATATTCATTTAATACTCCCTTAAAATACCTTAGCTGCTCAATTTATACCCGAAATATAATAATTTTGTATTATAAAATTCTGTGGTATTTTGGGCATAAGGTACCCTCCCAAAGAGGAAGTTCACCACTTCCATATGGCGGATGAGTAAGAAGTTTGGGAAGTGGAAGAAACTTCAAGATGAGGAAGCAATGGGTCATGGACATCTAAGAGACATACGACCTCTGACCCCCAACAGGCAATCCAATAAAGATAGAAATGTCCCTCAAGGTAATGGATAATGCAAAATAAAAGGAAGATAAGTGAATTCAAATCCTGGGATCAAAACCTCAAGGCAATACTCATCAAACTAAATCAAGGTTTACGCCACCTTGGGTGTTTAATGAATTGCACACTCTAAGGATTCCCAGTGTCCTTGGAAATGATGAGATAGTTTGTCTACCCAGGTTATCCAATCCTCAGATGCCCTCGGCCCTGACTTAGCTGGTAGGGCCATATTTTGGAGTTCTTTTCCAAGAAGTATCTCCATGGCTTTGGTATTAGAGGAAAAAGCAAAAAGCCGGGACAAATAATTACTCCAATAAAGTGAGCAAATTCCAAATTCCAACAAGAGAGGAAGAGATGGCAATACACTAAAACACATAAAAATAGTCTCAATAAGCCAAGGGTAAAAAAGAAGAATGAAGATGGTTGGAGAAATTATAAGGGAATGCCTTTACCTTGAAAAAGATTGCCCAGCCATGTCAAGAAATGAAGTAAAGCCTGTATAGGGAAAACCAAGAAGAAATCAGGGGATGGAATGTGGAAAGAGATTAACAGGATGGGTTATTTTTTATGGGAATTTTCAAAATTTTCAAATGGCAACTACTGCCATGACAATCTGGAAGTCTTGCACAGTCATATGTTGGGAAGACATATGAGAAAATCTCGTAAAAATACTAGGTATGCATGACCTAACCTATATCCTCCAAGGCAATATCTTCAAGTCCATCAAATAAAAGGTTGAGAAGTTTCCTTTGCGATGATTTCGTTGGAAGACGAGGGGAAAAGATCGAGTAGAGCAGGAGAGACCAAGATCTACATATAAAGAAGGCAAACTTTGGTAAGAACCAGAATCAGTTTTGATTTTTAAAGATTTTTTTTCGTTGAAAAACAAAGGTTTTAGAGTTCTAAAAAACGAAAAAGGGTCTTTCCTGATTTTTTTTTTCAAAGACTTTTTCATTGAAGAACAAGGGTTTTAGAATTCTAAAAAACGAATAAGGGTCTTTCTTGATTTTTCAAAGACTTTTTCGTTGAAGAACAAGGGTTTTAGAGTTAAAAAAAATGAAAAATGGTCTTTCTTGATTTTTTTCCGTTGAAGAACAAGGGTTTTAGAGTTCTACAAAACAAAAAAGGGTATCTCTTGATTTTTTTTGTTGAAGAACAAGGGTTTTAGAATTCTAGAAAACGAAAAAGGGTCTTTCCTGATTTTTCAAAGACTTTTTTTGTTGAAGAACAAGGGTTTTAAAGTTCTAAAAAACGAAAAAGGGTCTCTCTTGATTTTTTTCGCTGGAAGAACAAGGGTTTTGAGCAAACGAAAAGACTTCCTAGTTTTTGAAAATATGGGAAAACTCTCTTGGATTATGGGATTAGAGATCATATGGAACATTCATTGCAAATCGCTTTAACAAAAGAAGGGACATATCTACTTACTAGTGCAGGAGGTAAGTTCGAACTGTGGAAGATGGCCGAAAAAACCAGAACTTGCAATAGAAGGAGGATCAATGGAGGCCACAACATCGTCTACGACGTTTGCCCAAACGTTGTCGTCCTCGATGTCGATTTAAGGAGCGGCAATGTTGCTTTAAGCTACAATGGCGGCGGTGGTTCGAGTAGCAGCATCGTTTTCACCAACAAAGCAAGAATTTTTGGCCAAAAATGGGTTTGAGGAAGAAGAGAAAGAAGAAGAAGGTGGTGAGAGGAAAATATGGAAAGTTTTGTATGTAAATTAAAGGGATTTCTTCCTATGAACTTGCCAAATCCCAAAGGAGAGTCTTTTGATACAGAAGGAATCGAAGGTGGAAGATGAAAAGTCGTAGGTTTGAAAGAAAAATTAGCAGGAGGCTTTTCTCGGGGTATTACTGTAACACCCCAAATTATACCCTAGTAGTTTATTACATGTTTAGGGTATAATATAAGCAAAATTTGCGTTTTTTGGAAATTAAGTGTAAAGTGGGAAAAATGTTAAAATGGTAAAATTTGACATTTAGGACCCAAAGGTCATAATTCAAGAAGATGATATATTATTGTAGAAATTGGATAAGTTGATTTGCAAATAATAGAAAGATAAAGGACCAAATGCAAAGGCTAAGAAATTGGGTCCAAAAAAGGATAAGGCCAAACATGGCCTTATGATAAGAGCAAAATATCTCATTCTTGGCTTTGGAGTGCTAGGGTTTACGGTGGAGGAGAAGAGGAGATCATTTAGATTTGGTGCAATCCATTGTTTTGGTTCAAGTAAGAAGAAAGGAAGAAAATGAAGCTAGGAGGAGATCATAAGAAGATTAAGGTTTGGAAATACTTGTCTAAGTTGGGTTAGGAAATTAACCTAACTCCCTCTTTGTCTATGTTTGGGTTAGGAAAACCCTAACTCTTCAATACATGTGTATTTTGGTTGGTTTAAGTCACTTTTGAGGTTGGTTTGTTTTTTGTTGAATGATTTTTGGTGAAAATGGCCAAAATTAGTCCATTTTTGGGTTCTCAGACTCCATCCCTGACACCCAAAGGAGTGCACGCCAGCCCATGAGCTTCCCTGTGTGGAGGTCCTACGCCTAGACAAATGCGAGACTTTCGAGTTTACGCTCACTCCCTAGCGAACCTGCGCCTGGGCATGGCATTTGCTTTATGCTGGAGCCAACAAATTCTAGTTTTGTTCTTTCTTCACTTAATTTTAGAACCCGTTAATCTTTTGTTTAGACTTTCAATGGAAGGTAAATAAGCATAAAATTGGATTAATTGAGGATCCTAATAAGTGCATGAAAGGGTTCGTATATGTATACAAGTTCTATTAAAATTGTTGTCGTTAGGCAGACTTTGTTTCTCGCCCATTATTTGTTTGCGCTATATAAACATAAGAATGTGAATAAGAACAATATGACAAGCTCAATAATATATATATAATTGTATGCTTAATCGGGATCGGATAATTAAATGAATAGGCACGTACATTCCGGTCGCGATGGCAGCTCACTGCGTTGTCTTCTGGCGCTCGCATTCGTGGGCGAGGCACGTCTGCATTGATCTGCGACTACGCTCTTGCTAGTCTTGCGACGCCACGTTACATGGGCGAAACCGTCTACGTTCAATGCAACGGCCCGGTCACGCATTGCTACGACACCTCTGTACATGGGCGAGCGCGTCTGTTGTCGCATGTCACCTTTGGAATTTTTGTGTCTTGTGTCCCTCTCATTCATTGTTGCGAATTACATACATGCAAACATTTATATGATAAGAATACGAATAATGAATAAAGAAAAAGCATAAGAATCGGTTAATTACGTAATGTACCTATGGGTACCTTTTTGTCTGAATCTGATACGAACTCTAAGGTAAGATATGAAAACTTTTGTTATAGAATTAGTTATAAATGAAGCTGACATATGCATTTATATGATGCATATGTATCCTGTAATTGTGGGCCACTTAGTGGTCATATACATTATCTTGTTTCCCAGCTAAGTTATAAACGAAATGCGGTGTTTCATCAAATGCGAAAGGACATCTGAGGCCTTACTTTGTCCGTGGGGTGGCTCCACAATGATAGAGTCCACCTGATGTAGGTTGTGATTTTTGGTTTTGGAATGTAAATGTAAAAGTTTTTGTAATAGTGGAATTTGTTTATGTACAAGTAAATGGGACTATTGATTTAAGTTATGTCAATATGACAATACAATTTAAGTTTTGAAATGGGCTCACCAATGTCAAAAAATCAGGTAAAAGAGTCTCAGTCCCTTGTCGTGCCCCCTCTCTTTGCCTAAGCAGGGGTAGGGGCGTGACAATTACTTTGGGTTTTTTCAACTCATCTAATTGGGCTCCAGTTTTGGCTCGTTCTTCTCGTTGGTAATCTATATCCAAAGGGGTAAGTTGCACTTTGGGCCTCATGATATAATGATGAGAGAAGAGAGCCTTTGACATATAAAGCTTTTCACTCCTGAGCTTGGCCCGTGGGCCCCATATTATGCAGCGTGGGGGTAATTGTTTACACTAAAAATGATTTTTGGGGCGAATGATTTTGGATCAATTATTTGGCCCCGAGGGTAGTGGAGATGGGTAGAATGGATATGTCGGCGGCGAAACTGGCAGTTCGGCCGAGTCAATGATATGAGTGCCCGTGAAAGTGCAGAACATTTACGGAAATTTTCAAATTGTCCAGTGGCCGACTTAGAATGGTGAGACTTTGTCTAAAAAAAGCTTGAGTGGAATGAGACTTTTAATTCAGTCGTGAGCGTGAGTAGTTATTGTTAGTGAATAAATGACTTGTAGAAAAAGTTGTTAGTGAGTAAATGACTTGGAGAACAAGGCTATAGTGGGTACGTGAGCAATTATTGGAGAATGTGGGCTACGATAGTTATTTAGGAATGCATATAAAAGGAAGATTCAACATTAGAGAAGGAGCTCGACAAATGAATCATCAATCAACACTCTAAACAAAGCATTTCAGCATTTTCTCATAGTTTCTACAAGTTCATCAACAATATTTCCATATTTCTAGCTTATTTTATAGACAAGTATTTGTTTTCAAAGCATTCATACTTGTGATTCCATTCGCGGTCGGATTACGATTGAAATTTACTACTTTCGAGCTTTGTTCGTACGAGTTTTCTCTCAGCTTTCAATACATACCAATTTTCAAAGCATTTCCACTTAAACTCTAGGGAAATGTTAAGGGAACTAGGGAATCCATTTTTCGCTTAAGCAAAAGTTAGATTTTGACACATTTTTAGTTTGAAAATACTATAATTTCCTAGCACGCCCGCGCATCCATCAATTCTTGTGCTTTTGTATGTTCTGGACCAAAATCCAGCTGAAATAAATTAGGAAGGAGAAGATTATGTACGTGGATGATATAATAAATATTGCATACATACATGCATGAAAAGAAAAGCTTATTTGATTTGTATTGCCCAATAAAAGAGCCCAACCCAAAAGACCAGTCTTATAGGTAGGAGTTCCTCTCAAGCTTTAATAACACTCCACACTCTCTTGGGGAGCCAGGTGGTGAGATCTCTCGAGTTCGAACTTTTGAGTAGCATTCTACCCGATCTCTTATGGAGCCGATGTGGGATCGTATCGTTACTCCTTTGAGAGATAGAAGTCGGACTGGATTTGCGGACCGGCTGTGAAATCTTCAGAATAGATTTCAGCTGGACCTCTCTTGGAGCATGGAGAATGGCCCTTTCATCTTTAATATCTTGTTTCAGTAAGCGCAGATGTGGAATTACCAGTGATAAAGAGCTCGACCTAAAGACCCCGGCCACGATAAGTGGGAGAGACCTCCCGATCTTAGTACTATTCCACCTGTCTCTTGTGGAGCGGAGTGTGGGATCGTAATCGTTACTCTTGTGGGAATTCCGGATGTCAGGTGGATGACTCGTCACTGGATAGCTTTTAAGTCGAGACCCTCTCTCGAGCAACCCAGGTAGCCTTAACTTGAAATGGCTGGCTAAAGTATCTGGTTTCTTGTGGCGCATGATGATAGGTGCTCGGCCGATAGGAGAGTCCCAGCCCGAAAAAACGGCCTGCAATAGGTGGAAGAATGCCAGTTTAAATGTATTTTCATGTCAGCGAGCATTAAATAGCCCCAATTAAGTGAATTCTATTTGTCGAATCGTATGCAGGCTGTATGGTATAGTATTTCCGATGTTTGAATTAAAGCATGGAGAGGGAAGGGGTTCGGGGTTTAAGTGTAAAAAAAAAAAAAGTAGATCAACTACTTAATTTGAAGCACATTAGCTTATTGTTCAAATTAATTGCACAGTATGATCAGATGATCATTAACTTATAGGTAAGCTTTAATAGCTAGGTTAGTTTCACTGAATTTAGCTAGCTAGCTTCAAGATGGATCGATCATGAATCCGCAGAGACCTGGTCAAAATTATATATCTGAAGACCAGTCAGTCCTGATCTAGCTTAGCTGAAAAGGTGGACTTTTTCATCCACCCTAGTTAAGATCCTCTCATTCATCACCTCATTAACTCTCAATCTCGCACGCCGGCCTCCTCGTGTCAATTAATGTCCTGGATCTTTTCTAGTTCTAATTCCTTACACACTACTTTTGCTATATATTATATAATATATATTGTTTCTGTTTATAGTCAATAGTTAGTGGTGGTGCCATATAAATGTATGCTTATGGTCGTGTAATTTAATTAAAACCCAAGATTTGGAACCAATGGCCGGAACACAGGACACGTTTCCACAATCGAGGGTGGTACGGTGGTGTGTAACTAATTTGGAAGTATCCAAGCCGACACCCAGGGAAAGACCCAGTCAAAATAAGGTATGTTTGAAGTTTGAACTGCCTGTCACTAGTCTCCATTAACTTGTCAATTCTGCTTTGCATGCTTTCTTCCTATTTATCATTATTCTGATTAGTAAAAGGGTCCTTTTAAGTTCATAATAGTCCAAATTAATCAAAGAACAAAGAAAGAGCATATTTATCCTCTCAAATTAGTATTAATATATTAAATATTATTCACAGGTGTGTTGCATCTACACCAAAATTAAGAACTTGAGGAAGTACTTCTCATCATATATATGTATCTAGGCCGGGCGGCTGTACGTGTCCATTGTATTAATTAATTAATTAATTAGAAAACGATAGGATTATTATGCATGTCCTTAATTTTCATGAATAAATTAAGACGTTTAATTAAGTGTACAAGGCTTAATTGGTGTTGGAATATTAATGCAAAACATAACATACATAATAATGATTGTGTTTGAATTAAGCATGAAAAAGCAGGAAGAAAAATGGTGTTAGAAAAGAATAGTATTACATTCATGCTGTTGTTTGAGTGAATGCGTAGCTCACCAACCCACGAAAGTGACCCATAACCGCGTGTTGTCCATCGTCACTATTAAGTCATCATAATTATTATTTCCTTTTCATTTAATTTGTTTATAAATTGGAGTTAGCTAGCCAGTAGTACTGATCAACTGCAATTATTAATTTGTGGTTGAGATCGATCTCAGCTCCCCGGCCGGCCGGCCCATATCAAGTAAGTAAATTAATTAGAATATGGAGATTGTGATGAAAGTGATGATGATCTCCCTCTTTAGCTTGTTGGTTTTCACAAGTACTCATCGTCCAGCGGCGGCCACCAGGCGAGTTCATATTGCTAAGAGTGCAGTTGTTTCTGAAAGAGGTCCTGTCTCACCCTCAGCCCCTTCTTCCTGCACTTACATCGGCCACATCAATGGCAGTCGAACTGGTGATCAGCCCTGCCCTGATGATCATTCATGATGCCTCAACATGGTGTGTGTGTGTTTCTATTATTTAAACTGCATATACCGATACAATGCATACGGACCTAGATGCATGCTTACTCTTTAATATCGGTGACTTCCGCTTCTTCCTTTTTTTTTTTCTTTTTCTTTTTTCCAAGTAATCAATATTAATTCGCTGTTATTTTCTTTCCCTGTATGCTTAATTTTTATGCATAGAATCTATGGGTGGAATTTCAGTTGGAAAAATTTATGTCCTATTGAACTTTTAACAATTCTGATGGTGATGCTGTCCAGTGAATGAAGGTGAAGGGGCAAAATTTGCCCCTCTGGACGAAACCTTGACCTCTCAGTTTTCTCATCATGTACGCGTAGATGTACACAAAAGCTTCCTTCATTTTCCTTATGCTGTGCTAGTGGAAGCTTTAGTATAGATAATATGAATTCAAGAACAAATTATTAAAATATCTCACACAAAAAGGTATAAGATTTTAACATGGTTAAATTTAATCATTACTAGTCACGCGAATGAGGAATCTTCGATATACGATAGAGAGAAAATATTATAGCGGTAGAATAACATATAATTGGGTTCACCAAAAGCGTCTGTGTTTTCATATTCGAAGAAGATGTATCGAAATGCAAAGGAAATTGTAAAATCAAGCTGCTAAGCAGGAGTGATGCACATTTTTTAACTACGTATCTCTACATGTCACATATCGCTGTATTTATCTTAGTATAGATATTTCTAACTACCTTTGTTCTACCAAGAAACATTTCCTTATTCTATAAAAACAAGTCTAGTATTACAATAATTAACTACCCGTGAATTATCTTATACGATTTTCTTTACAAAAAGGAATTAATAGAGCTACTTAAGAATTTGAGATACATTCTAAGACATTCTTTTATTACTCTCTCTCAACACTACAAGTATTTGAAAAAAAATCCGTACGTTTCATTGTATACACCTAGCCACTTAATTAACATATGGCACTTCATGACCACAAAAGCATATATCTTTAGTTATTTTTTCAATGATAAAAAGCGTCTCAGTTTTTCTCTTGCTAATTGGTAACAATAGGCTATACATGGACCACCACCACCTTGCTGGGAGCAAATTGACGCCAACCTTAATTGCAACAGAGAGAGATCAAGTTGACACTTTCGTACGTATGTGACCAACTGTAACACCCCAAACTCCTGACTAAGGGTTTTTCTGCTTATGAATTTTTCGTACGTAAGGCTCTAAAACCCCACATTTAAATGAAACATAATTTCTGCTTATGAATTTTATTTGTCTTGAATAAGCTCATAAGAAAAATTAAACTAATTTCGTAAAATCAAAATCTCTCAATTATATAAATTTTTCCAAAGTATAACAAAATGTCATTAAACAAACATCTTCCAACAAAATAAATTTTCCAAAATTAATTTTCTCAAAACTTAAAATTACATTAGCGTAAAATTAACTGAATGAAGAGTTTCTGAAGCGTTCGATCACTGCAAAACGTGCGTAGTCTTAAATGCTATGTTTTAAATAAACACAACTTAAAATAGTTACCAGCTTTAGAGTGTTCGTAAGATATACGAAAATAAACCATCGCCAAGGTGCAGTGCATGAAAATTATCAGCGATAAGAAGAGCTAAAAGCAATAAGGAATGTTATCTGTTTAAATGGATTAAATATTTTAAATTCACAAAATTAGAGATATAACATATGTTTATTTTCCTCATAAATATCATAAAATCCTTTAGTAGAAATAAATAATATATAAATATATTTCAAACCGATGTTCACCATATTTTATTTTTCTCAAACAATTTCATATTATAATTAAATCCACAAATATTTTAAAACATATATACTTATGGTTCTCAAAATATTTGTTTAAAATAAAATATTAACTATTTTAACTCAATGACGAGGGTCATTTCAATATGCTTATACTCTTGGTTCTCAAAACATATTTGTTTAAAATAGAATATCAACTATTCTACCCGTTGACAAGGCCAATTTCAAAATACTTACACTCTTGGTTCTCAAAACATATTTGTTTAAAATAGAATGTCAACTATTTTAATATGTTGATAAGAGCCATTTCAAAACGTTTATACTCTTGGTTTTCAAAACAGATTTGTTTCAAATAGAATGTTAATTATTCTAACTCGTTGATAAAAATCATTTTGTCGTATTATAATCCGGGTGGCGCAGGCCGTATTGTCAATGATACTCATCGGATTGTAAGGATCGTATTTAATCGATTATTATAATAACCCCGTTGATGGGCGTAATATTTGTTAACTATTTTAACCTATTGACATTACCATATTTGTCAATTACTATAACCCATTGACAGGGGTTTTATTTGTTAATTCTTTATATAGCGTTGGCGTGGGTTGTATTTGTCAATATTATAGCGTCGGTAGTAGTGTTGTCGATTTTATTACCATTAGTGGTCATATTTGTCGATTCTTATAACTCATTGACGAGGAGGCGGGTATTTGTCAAGGGATTTATGCCCATTGACTAGGGGTCATATTTATCAGGATTTATACTCGTGCTTAGGAGTCACTTATAAACCAAAAGTAAAAAATATTTCTTCATGGCTTGAATTTCACAAAAAATACAAGTATATCTCCATAACTCAATCTTACCATAAACATTCTCAAATTCATTTTCCATACAAAATATGTATTTGATCCATGCATGTGATTTAAATAAATAGAAATTTCCAAGACTTATAATAACATATACTAGCAAAATATTTTGTTTTATAGGAAAAGTTGCATTAATCTTTCTTACATTGTATTCGAAGATATAAGCAAAACCAAGAAACCTTAAAAGAGTCACAAATCACCTGAATAATAAGAACAATATTCTATTGGACAAAATTAGTTTTTTTTCTCACTTACAAGTTTTATATTTCATATTTTTCATTTCTAGGAACCCAAAATATTTAAACCTAAAATCTCAAAGGCTATTTACCTTAAGAATTTCAAATAAATTAGGGTCTTTTCCCAAAAGCCTTAACATCACCGATTTTCCAATTCTATCAATTCATTGAACCCCTTAAATTATGGATTTTACCATAAAACATGATTTTTGGTTGAAATTCCCAAATCTCTTATGAACAAATGGTTTTTTGTAACTTGTAGGGAATTCTTTAGGGTTTCAAATATAAAGCTTGGTAGCCTAAGAATCACCAAAACATATCAAATACCTATTCCTAAACAAATTTCTCAACACTATGTATTTTTTACATTTCTAGGATTTCATATTTGAAAGTTTAGGAAACCTTAAGTCTTCAAATCTAAGATTCCAAGAGAAATCACTCAAATATATCAAATATCAAACCTAAATCAAGTTTCTTGCTTTTATGCATTCTAATCATTTATAGGATTTCAAATCTAAAGCTTTAGAAAACACTAAGCTCATAAATCTAGACTTTTAAAAACCCTAATTACCAAAAATCAAAGGGGAAAAAAAGTACTTACTTGAGATTGAAGTTCTTGAGGCTTGAAATCTCCTTCCTTCTGAAACCGTGGCAACTCTCTCTCTCTCTTTCTAGAAAAAAATGAAATGAAGAATGAGTCATATGAGTTGGAGAACCCTTTTTATACAAATACCTCTTCTAAAAATTGCAAAACAATCTCTCTTCTTTCTTTTTGTTTGTTTGTTAGAAAATTAGGAGTACTACACCAACCTTGTGAGACCATGCATGTACCTTCATGATATCATGAGGGTCAATTACTGCGTCTGCGTCACCATTTAGTGGTAGAGCGTTGAAGTTTTAAAAATAGGATATACGAAGGGATGGGTCTAGGTTGAATCCAGTATGAACGGTTTCTTATAGAGTCTTGGTTACGTCGAAAAAAAAAAAGTGGTTGAGACAATCTCTGATAACAATACTGGATGGAAGATCATTAGTGATATATATAAAAGGCGACAGGCCGGCACACTAGCTAGTACTATATTGAAATGAAATATTATTGGGTTTCATCTTAATTACCAACCCAACATTGGGTGCAATTAACACAAGGAACATCCTTAATTTTTTTAACCACTTATTTCAAACTATGCTTCACCGATCCTAGTTACTCTCCGAGTATATTATATGCCCATAGAAGAGAACTATATGGATCAGGTTAATTGACATGCTAGTACTGTATATAGCATTTGAAGTCCCCACGGATTTCAGAGTATGCATTGTTGGGTTTGATCGCTAACAAATCTAAAACACAGTAAAACAGAATTTTATTAGATATTATTTTCCATCACCTAATACATGCCCACTCTGAAACGTGCCGTAAGAGTTGTAGATTGCTATATTACAAATATTATAATGGAGGTTAAAGTCAAATTTGTCCACGTGCATGCTTACATTGCCACTTAAATAACGACGGAGTTTGTCATTTGTGGGCCAAACCCAAGTTTCGTGTACGAGTCAGAAGAATAATCGACGCAAATAATTCTAAAATCTTTGAAGTCAAAACACAAGTAGACTAACACATGTCAAGAGTAAGGTGAAACCTGGAAAAAATACTAAAAATACTAATAATCACTACCTGTAAAAAAATATATAAATAGTCCACTGTTTTCAGAATATTTCTTTTTTAATTAAATTCCTTTTTACCCTTGGAAGTGATATATATTTTTTTAGTTTCTTTTATAGAATTTGAAGTACTTGATGATGGATTAGACAAATTAAATTCATTTTGTCAAATAACTTTTATTTTTACTTTTTATTATCGACATGCATTAATTAGTCTCACTCTCTTTTCAAATCACTCTGCTAGAAGTTCATCAAAACCATTATGATATATAATAATATCTAAAATTTCAGTATGTATGGATAGTTTTCTTTCTTTCCCTTTTTTTTCTTGGGTGCAACCAAATATTGGACACGTGATGTTGACTTCAAGAGAAATCAAAGCTTGTAGGTTAAGAATCAAAGACTCCGACTGAGTCAAAGGCTTCACTACACTTAATTAATGATGGACCCACTGAACAAATGGCTGTTACTTTCTTGACAGCTGAGAGACATTGAAGAATTGCAAAAACGAGAATTGATAGGAAAGGAAAGTGATACGAATGTCTCTGCCATTCTTTTGAAAACAGCCAGAACATAATATTCGCGAATCAGATATAAACATACGAATTATATCTAATTAATATGCAAATAAAATAAAACTCCCATCCCATCCCATCCCAGCAGGAGGGAACATCTCCTTGCAGTTGCAGATCAATTATATCTAACAGAAGGCACGGAAATCAGATGATAGGGTAAGAAGAGTTGCTCCATTTTAGGAATCAACAGATCATGTGACCAAAAGTTTTGTCAAAGATTCAAATCATATATATGATTATCTACTACATACCAAAGTATAAATAAAAGGGAAGGGTTGGGGTAGAGGTCTCAAGTTTGAAATTTGGAAATACAGTTGTGTTATATGGTAGAGTTTTCTAGTTTTATTGGTCAAAGTAAATACCGAATAAGAATTATCACCAAATGTGTTATATTTTAAAAATATTTTTATGTCTTGTGGATAATTTAAATGACTTACGTGATTTGTACAGAAATATATATATATATATATATATATATATATATATATATATATATATATATATATATATAAATATGAGAATTTGGTGAGTATATATTATCTTTATTTCCTCTTCCTCTTCCCCTTCCTCTATAAAAGGGTCGATTGATAGACCTCTTTCTAGCTAGGTAGATTCCTCTTCCGATCCCTTGAAGCTTAATATATTTTCAGGCTTATCCTAGCCAGCCTCCTCCTCTGCATACGCCATGAGATTTTCGGGAAGAAATCAGAAAAAGAAGTTGATAAGTAGCATAATCTTGATGTTGTTGGTTGTGAGCTGGATGGGTCTTGCAAGATCCAGAGGGTTGAAAGGTAGAAAGATTAATGATGATGATGATCAAAAAAGTAGTAGTAGTGTTAAGGCCGTGGTTGTGTATGTTGCAGGTCCTGTGCCACCTTCTGCCTCTTCTTCTTGCACCCACATCGGCAACAACGGTGGTGCTCCCTGCCATGGCCCCTGACTCACTACACTACTGGATATATGCTGCATCCCCAACCACATTATTATATATGCTCTTCTCGATCCCCTCTTTTTTATTTTTGATTCGAATTAGTTAGGCCCTTTTGGGGATTAAAATTAATATCATGTCTCGATCTCAGATAATATTATTGCACCTGAAGTTGGATGGATGCTTCTCATGTTTGTGAAGTATGATCAAATAAGCTGTTAGTTCCCATTTTTTTGTCTATAAAAAACTAATTTTCTTCCTATCGAGTATTAATATTTCCTTCTATTTCTTGGCTTGCCAAGAAATATAGTTCCAATTAATGCTTTAAGTGTTTCCAACAAATCTCTTTAATTTTGTTTGCTAGTATATTTAAAAAAACACACTAGCGTGTTTGATGAATTCAATACTTAGCACTCAAATATAAAAATAATAAAGGGAGAGTGAAATTCACCAACCACAAGATTCCTTTGGAGAGTTAGGTTGTGCCATGCATAGTCAAAGAACAGTTTGACACCAGATACCATCAACGTGACAGTTTTTGGTTTCTTCCTAGTCGACATTCCACTATTTTATCATATATTTAATTATATATGGAAATGAAATAGTATATTATAAAACTAATTAAACACTATTTGACGAAAATATTTAAAAAACCAAAAATAAAATTTATGAACTTAAAACCAAAATACAACAAAGATAAAATTATATATATATATATATATATATATATATATATATAATATATATATATATATATGTATGTATGTGTTGTGCTTGTGCTTTTTTTTTTGGGTTCTAATTCAAATCACGTTCGATCTCTAACTGTTCAATTTCTTTTCACCCTGATTTATATAACTAATTGGGTTGTTATTAATGGATATAGAATATTATCACAGTCAAGCCCAAATAAGAAATAACCTTCTAAAGTCAGACACAAAAAGGAATGCCTGCCAGGATAAGCTTAACAATTGGAAAGAAGAAAATAGAAAATAAAAAGAAAGGAATGGACATATGTCCCATTGGCATCGATGGATGGGCAAGTGCAGTGCAGTGACTGGAGGTTTGAGATCGAACCCTTAGAAATAGAACTAGGACCCACAAGTTAGACGCATTTGGCTGAGCCCGAGCGGAGCCTATTAGAGACAGAACAGCCTTGAGAGAAAATAAATCTCGTGTATTTATTACAAACTGAAAAACAGAGTATATATATGTACAACTAGCAGTAAGTAGGTCTACCACTAAGTGTAAAAACTGGACTGTAAAACTCCCCCCTAAAGATGGACTCTCGAAGTCTCGAACAACCATCATGGACAAGAGGAAGTCAGCAAAGGAACTGATAAGGCTTTAGTAAAAATGTCTGTCGGTTGATCGTGGGAGCGAATAGGAAGGAGCTTCAAGAAACCATCTTTCAATTTGCCTCAAGTTAAGTGACAATCAAGTCCTATATGCTCTGTCCTCTCATGAAAAATAGGATTAGAAGCAATGTGCACAACTTGATTATCACAAAAGAGCAGCACAAGAATGGAGATAGGAATTTGAAAATCTTTTAAGTAAACGTTGGATCCAAACAAGTTCACTAGTTGTAGAAGCAAATGCACGATATTCAGCCTTAACTGAGGACCGAGAAACTGTGAACTGCTTCTTGGAACGCCATGATATTAAAAAATCCCCAAGGAAAACACAATATCATGTAACAGATTTGCGAGTATCCAAGATGAAACCCCAATCTGAGTCTGAAAAGGCCTTAACTTGAAGAGAGGTGTGGAAGAAAAAGATCCCTTGTCCAGGATGTGACTTGAGATATTTCAACAAATGATGAGCAGCCTTTAAGTGAGAAAAATGGCGACAAGCCACAAGGTGGCTGAGTTTATGGACAGTGAAAGTGATGTCTGGCCTAGAAAGAGTCAAATACAATAATTTGCCAAAGAGACGTCTATATGCAACATCATCTAGAAGTAGATCACCTTCATCAGAACGAAGAGTTTGCTTGGGAAGCATAGGAACCGAATCTGGTTGACAAAGTAAAAAACCAGTATCTTCAAGTAATTGAAGTGTATAATGTCGTTGAGATAAGATAATGCCATCAGAATTGCGAGCAATATCAAGACCAAGGAACGTAAAGTTCCCAAATCCTTGTGTTTAAAGTGAGAAGCAAGAATGTGTATGAGCTGATCAACAACGGTGAGAGTAGGGCTAGTGATGACAATGTCATCACCATAGACAAGTGGTTCGTGTCATATCGGGTGGTTAGATTGGAGACAAGAAAGAAGTACAAAAATTTATAAAACCTAAAATCAACCCCGATGTAGCCCGCAGCTACTGTAGGTATAGTGGCTCTAGAGTTGCCAACTGGGATGACTTTTCCTCTTTTAGTTTTGTAATATCAATTACTAAATCGATTGCATTATTAAACTGAAATTAAAAACAAAAAATTAAAGTGCTGATTTTGATTGCTTGAGAAGAGAGTTGATTGCTGATTTTTAGGAAATCAATTATAAAAATGTCTCGGGCTTTGGATTCACCAAAGCTGGCCTCACCATGGTGATTTAAAGGGGGGTTTTGTAATTCTCAGTCGTCTACCTAAGAAACCAACTTATAGTTGATCCCCTAAACTCCGCCTAAGTTCCTCTTGCAAGATATAATTGAAACATTAATTATAAGCGTATGGTAACTAAATTCATACTTGATTTTAGAGGGCTTTGATAAGTTCTCAACTTGACCCTCTGGTGGTTTCCTTATGAAAGACAATCTATTATGCATGATGGGATCAAAGGTGAACGGCCTAAGCACCCAACATACCATTCAAACTTGCCAAGTATAAAAAAAACTAGTTGAAGAGAAGAGAGATTTCTATACAGATAGTTGGGGGAACCAGGACTGCTGTCTCCCCATACAGAGAGTCCCCAACTGATGTACACCTGACCTTTAGGCCTCTAAACAGTGCTAAAGTTGCTACCTTTGGTTTGAAGCTCAATCTCCCCTTCTTGTCACCATGGTGGGGTAGATTGGATCCACCTCACCTCGAGAAAGTCGACTACTCACTCATGGTGAGTATAGCACATGCCATGAATGAAAAGAAAGCTATTAAAGAAAGAAGAAACGTGCCAAAAGCTTCTATTAACTAAAAGAAGAAGGATCTCCTAATTATAAGAAAATTAACTAAGAATTCTAAAACATGACATGTCTTGCTTTGATCCTTGGATCTCTATTTATAATACATCTTTGGAGGTTTGATTCATGCCTAAGGCAAGTTGCTTCCCATTACAAATCGAATATTTAAGATTAGAGCTCAAAAACTTGTTAATTTTTTTATGTCATAATTTTCGGACCAAGTCTAGGTGTTAGAGCGAAATTTTGCACCAAGTGCGAAATCGCGGGATCCGACCACTTAAGTGAGGAGACGATGCGAAATCGCATTTTTGCAATGCGAAATGCTCCAGAATGTGTTGTTTTCCTCCATCTTCTTGCGCGATCATTCATTCAAGGTCCCAACTTGGTTGAATTGCTTCCACGGACTTCCAAGCTCATGTAACAGATACATGATATCCCCATGATATCAATAAGCCGTAAAAACCCCTTAAAAGGCCATTATGCATACTTGTACCCAATAAAACCATTAGTAGAGGGTTTTAGGGCTAAGAATGCACAAAGTCGGTAAAATGTGAGTTTCCAATACAAAAAGGGTTTTAAAATAGGAAATTTAGGTTTGTAAAAATGCCCTTTTTGATCGGTTATCAACAAGGAGGACAATAAAAGATGAACTAGAACCCTTAGTGAATAGAGAGTAATCAACTTTAGACGAGGAGAAACCAATGAGCAAATATAGGTTCAATCAAGATTTGTTTTTCCGGAGTACCAAACGCAAGCATGACATCATTATGAACATAAAGTCCCAAGGTATGGAATCCCAAAATTTGTGACTTAAATGGGATATGATAGCTTCTTTATGGTCTAACATTCTTGCCAATACATTATCCTCATTCTGTTGCGAATTGTAATCTTGAATGAACATGCACAAAAGCTCCTGTCATGATGAATCCTGCGATGTATTGGTGATGAGTATATAACGCAGCTTGAGTAGTAAAAAAGTAAGGCTTGAGATAATTTTGAATACCATTTGTGAGAGGCCTACTTTAATACATATGTGAATTTTTGTAGTTTGCAAACCAACCTCTTGCCATTAACAATGGACTCCCTTGTCGAAGATAACCTAGAAGCAACTCCATGTACACCTCCTCAAACAAGTCACCATGAAGAAAAACATTGTCAACATCTAATTGAACAAGATGCCACTTCTACTTAGCTGCAAGTGCCAACAAGACTTTAACGGTAACCAACTTGGCAACTGGAGAGAAAGTCTCCAAATAATCAAGGCCCTCTTGTTGGGTATACCCCTTGGCAATCAAATGGGCCTTATAGCGTTCAATAGAGCCATCTGAATTAAATTTGACTTTGTAAACTCATTTGCTCCCTATAGCATGTTTGTCATCAGGTAGATAACACACAGACCAAGTTTTATTAGATTCCATGGCCTCCAAATCAGCTTGCAAGGCAGCACACTAGTGAGGGAATTTCACAGCCTGATGATAGAATTGAGGCTCAAAAGTGGCAGAGATACTTAAAGCAAAGTGTTGACAGGAGGGTGAGAGAGTGTAATAAGAGAGGTAGGTGGATAAAGGATATTTGGTGGCGCATAGAGGAGGGGATGTATGGGAAAGGAGGCTCTGATGACGGGGAAGATATGGTAAAGGAAGATGACTGAGGCAAAGTATTAGGAGTTAAAGAAGGAGTTGGAATATTAGGTGAAGTATTAGGGAAAACAGAAGGGAGAAGAAAGTCTGGGAAACGATCACTAAGTTGATCCGAATGAGTCATAGAATAGAAAAAGGAAACTCATGGAAGACAACATCTCTGGATATAAAACATTGCTTGGCTTGAATATCATATTGGTTGTATCCTTCAATCCCAAGAGGATATCCAAGGAAAACACAAGCCCAAGCCCTTGGTTGGAAATTTTTTTTGCGAGCAGCAAGTGTAGAAGAAAAAGCCAGGCGTCCAAAAACCCAAAGTAAAGAAAAATCAACTTATTTATGATATAGTAACTCAAATGGTGTCTGATTATGCAATAGCGGAGCTAGCGTTCTATTGATCAAATAGGTGGTTGTGAGAATGCAATCAATCTAGAATGGTAAAGGATTATGGGAGTGAAAAAAAAAAAAAGAACTCTAGCAACGTTGAGAATATGTTGATGCTTACGCTCAACAATTGAATTTTGTTTTGGCCCTTCAACACAAGAAAATTGATGTAGGACACCTTTCTCATGGAAGAATTCAGTGAAGGCTAACTCTTTAGCATTACCAGACATGAATTCCCTAATAGATGCCTAAAACTGAGTAGCAACCATATTAGAGAATCTTGGAATAACAAATGCAGCATTAGATTTTTGTTTGAGCAAATGAACCTAGGTAATCATCCACAAGGGTGAGAAATAGTTGTGACCAGTGTAAGAAACAACATGGTAAGGGCCCCAAATGTCACAATGAATAAGATCAAAAGGGGAATGAGCCACACATGGTTATTAGAAGTAAAAGATAATCTCCTTTGTTTAGCCAATAGATAAACATAACAAGGTGAAGCTTTATGAGATTTAGAAACATCACAACATACAACATCTTTCAATAGTCTCAATTTTTTGTAAGACATGTGCCTAAGATGATTGTGCTAGAGAGTAGGAGAAACTGACTTAACATGATTGACAATTGTAGTAGAATTAGCTGAAGGATGAGAAGCCAGTATATCAAAATGCAAAATGTAGAGATCCCCTACACAATCACCCTTTCCAATTACTCTCTGGCTTTGCACTTCCTGAATGACGAAAGAATCGTGAAACTTGGTAGTGACATTGCATCGAAGTGAGAGCACTCACAGACAAAAGATTAAGTTGAAACTGAGGCACAAATAAGGTGTTCCTGAGAACTAGTCCATCCATAATTGGTATATCTCCACAAACTAACTAGTATAGTGGTATGATTAGGTACTGTCACAATGGAGTTGTAGATTGATATAGTGACACAAAGGCATTTGCATTTGAACAGATGTGCCTAGTGGCACTCGAATCAAGTATCCAATAGTTAGGACAGTTAAATGCAACATTTAAGTTAATTGAAAAGCATGCACCTGTGAGAAAAGAACCAGAGCCTTATGCAGGTAATAGGAGAAGTAGTAGTTGCCAGATGGCTAGACAATAAGGTCATGAGTTGTTGGTATTGTCTTTGTTGGAATTATGGCTCACTATTGGAATGGTGGCTATACTATTGGAATGGTGGCTATACTATTGAAAAGGTGGCTCACTATTGGAATGGTTGCTATACTATTGGAATGGTGGCTATACTATTGAAATAGTGGCTATAATCTTCCTATATAAACTCATCTCTTCCTCATTTGTAATCATCCCATCCCACACATCCCACACATCCCACACATCTCTAAATGGAAGAGAGAAAGGGAGTAGGGTGAAGGAAGAGAGGAGAAGTGAAAGAGAAAATTGAGAGCAATTTTCTTGGAGTGTTGTAAACACTATATTTTTTATCCTTTTAGTGAAAGATGCGGCGGCGGGTGGGTAGGCAGAGTTTGGTACGAACCACGTAAATATTGTGTGTCACTTGATTTACTTATTCATACTCCTCTCATAAATCTGGAAGATAGGGAATTGTGTTAATTTTCCCAACAACTGGTATCAGAGCTTTGGTTATAGGGACTAGGATATTCTTCGTATCTTTACATGGATTTGCGGTAGTGACCTTAGCATCGAGAAAATAATATTTCTTGAGCCTTATTTTTTCTGTCAATTTTCAGGCGAGGTTACTATTCACATAAATAGTGAATTTTGTGAGTAGTGAAATTTTGTTGGCGGTTCCGGTTTGTCAACAGAGGTGTTCTAATACACGGTGGTTCTCTTGAATAGTCAGAAATGATTCGGAGGTTCCAGATTCGAGAGGGAGCGATGGCGGGCTCTCATGCGGAGGAAGGTGGCGAGCAAGTCCGGGGTGGGACTGCGGTCGCCCAGCGAGGGTGGGAAGGACAAGTCTCGTGATGCCATTTCTAGCCCCGAGGATGATTCGTCGGGCTAGAGTTGGGTGTGAAGACACCCGAGGAGGATGGACCTTTGGAGCAAATCATGGAGAAGAGCGTGGAGGATCTCAAGGTGCGAATCAGACCTTCAAGAGGGATGCAAAGCTTAAGTCGATTCATGCGGTGTCACCACGAGGAGTTCGACTTTCAAGACGAGGGTCTTGAGTATGTTCGCTAACTTGGGTGGGTGGAGGTCCTAACCCAGTGAAGAGAAGGCTGATCTGAGGTGGCCATTTATAAAGGCAGCATTATGCGGCTCGGGTTATGGCCACTCCACGAGGCACCAAGGGTGGAGGTGCAAAGCCACACACGTTCGGTGGGAAGCAGGGATGCCATGGCGTCGCGAATCCTTGATGGTTATAAGGAAGCATGTCTTCTAATGACGAGGCTCGAGGATTGTACGGCTCAGTGGGGAGAAGAGGTGTCCCGAAGTTGAAGGCATTTGCGTACGGATGGGGAGAAGGAGTGCCAGTAATGCTCCCGGGCATGGGAAGGGCAAGGTGTCTACTGCTAGGAAGATAAAGCGGCCGAAGCCGCGGAATTTCATGGCTGAAATGCTTCTGTGCGATGGTCGCATTTGACAAGGGAATGTCTTAGAGGGAAGCCTCGGTACCCTTATCGAGAAAAGTGAGAAGACGATGGAGGATGCACGCCTGGGTTCGATACAGATGATAGGTGCCCTCTAAGTCATGCTCGAGGCTGTCGGACAGTTCGGGCTATACTACAGTGAGAAGACTCAAGGTATTTTAAGGAGTTTGGTGGCTACGCTTTCCCTACTGAGTAAGGTTATCTAGTCCTAGGGTGAGGACACCGGAGATATCGATCCATCGGGGGATCGAATGGAGTTAGATCACAGTGTGAGGGTTTTGGGTCATTCACAGATCAGAGTGATCTTGATCTGGGGACCGGTGGTGGTTCCTCAGTTGGTAGAGTTGAGAGATGAGATCCTAAGGGAGTTCCATTGCTCTCGATTTTGCAGTGCATCCAGGTGGCATGAAGATGTATAACGATCTACGTCGCCAGTACTGATGGAGCGAAATGAAAAGGCACCTTGGGGACTTTGTATGGAGATGTCTCACGTGTCAACAGGTCAAGGATGAACACTAGAGGCCAGCGGGGCTACTCCAGGCTTTGGAGGTAGTGGAGTGGAAGTGGGAGCACGTCACGATGGACTTTGTGACCCACTTGCCATGGACATCGTACGGGCATGACGTGGTGTGGGTTATTGTGGACTGACTCACCAAGTCAGCACATTTCTTGGTAGTACGGATAACCTTCACATTTGAGGAGTTCGACAGGTTGTATATACTGGAAATTGTCCAGTTATATGGAGTGTCAATCTCTATCATATCAGATCGGGATCCCCGATTCACGGCTCGATTTGGAGGTGAGGGCCATGGGACCTGAGATGAGGATAGGCAATGTTTCATCGTAGACGGACGGACGATCGAGGGCTATCGGGTTCGGAGGACATGCGTGAACATCGTCACGGACTTGAGGTGGGGGATGAGCACTTGCCCTTGACGGGTTAGCCTACAACGCGATTATCGGCAGTATACGAGATAATGCTACATAAGGCTTTGTAGGAGGCCATGTAGATCTCCCAGGTTTATTGGATGGAGGTGGGAGAGAACCCTCAGTCCCGTTTGATGCTCAGAATACCTCAGAGGAAGGTGGGTAGATCTGGCCCGAAACGCTTTCTGATGAGCCCGAGGCAGGGAGAAACCAGTCAACACAGCGCATGAAAGGACACAGTTCCTCTGCGGGACGGGCATATGGGATTGATGTCGAGATATGTCACCCATATGTTGTTGAGGTGCGACGGGGCATGTTATTCGAACAGACGGATGAGATGCCTTAAGAGGCATGGGGAACTCGGACAGAGGAGTTCTACAGCCCGGCTAGGGGCGGGCAGGATGAGAGATGTCCGCAAGAGGGGCCCTGGGCGTGCGAGACATACACTAAGTAAGTGGTGCTAGAGTGATTGAGATTGCCCGGGGTATCACGCGCCTGTGAGTCTTGGCCGATAATGGCGAGTATGAGGTCAGGTGCGGGCTGCACGAACATAAGTGAGCTTGGCGCCCAAACAATATTAGAGACACCCTTGTGGAGGCAAGAGGTGAGTGTAATGCACGGGCGGCGTCTGGGCCTTGGTGAATATATGATGAGCATCTTGGGGAGGGCCATTGAGATATGGACCTTGGTGATGAGGAGAACGGGTTGCTCAAGCAGGTTAGTTACTCGGAGGAGTACACTTAGAAGTCAAGCGGCGGGCACAGGAGGCAGGTGTTATAAGGCGGTCACGCGAGTCGGTAACAAAGCGCTGCGGGAGGGCGTGGGGTCTTGCCAAACAAGAGCGTGTCGAGAGATGCATTTGCGGGGTTAAGCGGGTCGATTGCCTTGCGAGAGATTTAGGCATTCGACATGTAGTGGGCGGCTAGGAAGTCGAGGACAATCCCATGAAAGGATTGATCGTGAAGAGGCTGGTGCAGCAGGTTAGGCATAGCACACGTTAGCGAAAAAGTAGGTGTGTGGCCGGTTGGTATCCGCGGGGTGGGCCGCGGTTGCATATCGGTTGGCGCTACCACCGAGTTTGTCGAGTGTGCACGCGGTATTCCATGTCTCCATACTCCAGAAGCACACCCCGGATCCGACTCATGGTGGATTGGGGAGAGCTTGTGGTTGATGCGGATGAGACCTTCGAGGAAGGACCGAGTGCCATCATGGACAGCCCGGGAACGGGTTTGCGTGGCGTGAGGGTGATGAGGTGTTGTGACGGCCTGGTAGTGGAGGAGGTTACATGGGGCGCGATGACACCATTCATGCCCAGCTACCGGCTTCTTGTTGAAGAAGAGGCCGGATATTGCCCAGCCGATGGGAGTTGTTAGCAGATACATGAATAATCCAGGCAAGTTACACTGGGAAGCGGTCAAATGGATCCTCAGATATCTGCGAAGTGCTGCGAGGCGGCGCTTTGTTTTGAAAGGTGGAGATGCGGTTGGGGGAAATGTAGCATTAGAAGGGCACTCACGGGGTATGTCTATACTCTAGGAGGTGCGTAGTGAGTTAGGGTTCTCAATTGCAGAAGATAGTTGCTCTCTCCACAGGCGGGCGAGATATGTCTCTATTACGAGCCGGCCAAAGGCGTGACCATTGATAAAGGCGGCGTATTCCCGGCTTGATTGGCGAAATAGTACCAAGATCGGGGAGGACATGCTGTATTGATCAAGGTGTGAAGACAGATTGAAATCAGTCTTCAAGTGGGAGATTGTTGGAATTATGGCTCACTATTGGAATTGTGGCTATACTATTGGAATGGTGGCTATACTATTGAAAAGGTGGCTCACTATTGGAATGGTGGCTACACTATTGGAATGGTGGCTATACTATTGAAAAGGTGGCTCACTATTAGAATGGTGGCTATACTATTGGAATGGTGGCTATACTATTGAAATAGTGGCTATAATCTTCCTATATAAACTCATCTCTTCCTCATTTGTAATCATCCCATCCCACACATCCCACACATCCCACACATCCTCACATCTCTAAATGGAAGAGAGAAAGGGAGTAGGGTGAAGGAAGAGAGGGGAAGTGAGAGAGAAAATTGAGAGCAATTTTCTTGGAGTGTTGTAAACAACATGTTTTCTCCCTTATAGTGAAGATTTGCAGCAGCCCATGGAGTAGACAAGTTTGTGCCGAACCATGTAAAATTTTGTGTGTCGCTTGATTTATTTATTCATACTCCTCTCATAAATCTGGAAGATAGGGAATTGTGTTAATTTTCCCAATAGTCTTGAATTGAGGTTTTGTATAAAATCATCCATTAGAGACTGTACATTAGGATTAGATGGAATAGTCTCAGAAGAATGTATGGAAGCACTTTGGATCTTATTGGTATTAACCAAATTAGTAGTAACATTGGCTGGTGCACATGGTCGTGGTTGATATCTAGGTGGATAACCATGGAGTCTATTACATCGGTCAACTGTATGACCAAGAAGATGACAGTGTGTGCAGAAAGGTCATTCACGTTTCTGACCTTTGTAATTAGTATTTTGATTCAGGCCTTTATTGGTAACAACAAAATTAGTCTTAGAAGTGCATGAGTTTTCAGAGTTACTATTTGGAATATTAGCTTTCATAGAAAATGCTATTGGATTGCCATTTTCTGATGTTGGAATACCTACTTTCCGTTGGTGCTCCTCTTGAGAAACCAGTGAGAAAGCTTTATTAACTCGTGGCATGGGATCCATTAGCAGCAACTGACCTCGAATTTAAGAGAAACTATCATGTAACCCCATGAGAAAAGACATTATATACTCCATTAGGTGATAAAAATGAAGTGCAGTAACTCCCCCATATATGTGAGTACCATAATCTTTAGACCCAGTACTCGATAGGCACAAGGTCCGTTTGGCTTGTATTGTGAAACGGCTCAAGCCCACTTGTAGTATTAAGACTAGACGGGAAAGTCTTGAAGCATATCTGAGAAAGCCGAGATGTCTTCCCATAGACTAGCTTCAGGGTGGTCCGTCTAGAGTGTTAAGTCCCCCCGCAAGCCATCCTACCGCATATGGGATGTCCGTTATGGATAAGTACACGAAAACGGAAAATACGCAAAAAATATATTTATTAGCGGATTTCCCAGTTTCCAAATCCCTTATTTCTCAGAAGGTTAATCCATAATAGGAAGGAAGAGGTTTTATCCCTAAAATTAAGAGATTTTATTCCTAAAATTAAGAGAAGATTAACAAACTATGTCCTATAAATCGGGAAAATCTCCCACGAGGTAAGGGCATTCAAACTGTGCTAAAACTCTCTGCTTCTTCTTCTCCATCTTTTGCTGACTTAATCATTGGAGAGCCGGAGGTAGTCTCTCTTTGAGTACTTGCAGCTCACTTGCGCATCCACGCGGCGAATCCAATAGCGAGGCTAGACATAACATCTTGAGATTGGATCCACCCAATCCACAAAGTCTTCTAGTCTAGCTCCAACAACCTTGATTTGTCCAACATTTTTTGCCTTTTTTATCTTCTTCTTCGCCGTCTGGGGGGTAGGCTATGAATCTTGTTCGGCCAAGGGTGATTGATCGGGTTGGACAAAGCTAGCCAAGGCTCCTTCAACGATCTCGGCTTGAGGCTCTTAATCTTGAACGTACCCCGCTTGAGAAGAGCTACCCGGGATCGACTTTAAAAGGTCAGCGAGAACGAAATGTTCGCCCCTAACAAACTTTGCTAGCAATGGGCAGGGGATGACGGGAACTATGTAGGGGAAGGGGTTGGCGCCTAATTCCTGCAAGTTCTTCACATATAAGAGGAGCTCATGGTTGCGCTCCCCCTTAGTGATCTCTAGAAACCATCTGATGTGCTTAGGGTGGCCTTCTCCATGACTAACCACTTAGAGCCACAAGCACAGCTACCACAAAATTTTCGAAAAGAAGGGCATATGGCTCTGAGACGGCCTAGGAGAGTACAAGTCCCACTAAATTTGAAACAAACTTTAGGAGCGAGAGGCGCAGTTAAAGGGAAGCCCTGAAGAGGCCGACGTCTTGTACCACAGACCTTTAACCAAAACAACCCCTTTAGCTTCAGTCTTAGGGGAGTTCGGGAGCCTGATTACAAATTGCAACCGGGGGTTGTGGGCCGACATAGATAGGCGGCCCCTAATCTTACCCATCAGAATTCGAAAGACATTCGGATGTACGAGTGTAGGAGGTGCCCTAGTGAAGTATAGAAACTACGCCGCCCCAAGAGGGATATAAATGAGTCCGCGCCGACCTTGGCACACCCCACCCCTACTATCGGCGGGTGTGCGCCCTCCTGAAATCCCCAGTAGTTACACTCCTAACGACTTGAAAATCCTGTGACGAAGGTATGTTGCTTGCTTCAATCTCGTATAAATTTTTTCCTTTTCTAAACTTGTGATTTTTTTAAAATTTCGGTAGCATAACAACTGCATATAGGACATGTCCCAAATCCTGTATACATAATTTACACTATTTCAAATATGGCAACCAACAACATTCTTTCAAAAGAGACTCAAGCTCCACACATTTTCACTAAACCACCTTATGTACATACATATATTCCTTTATACAAATTCAAAGTATTTCCTTACACAAAATAGTATTAATACAACACAAATACAGAAGTCAGGAGAATCTAAATTTGCTCCCGGCGTCAGGCGTGCACATTACTGAAAAATAGTTTTTAAAACACGAAAATAATGAGCTAAACGAGCTCAATGAGTGTATGCTATATAAAATGTTTGCTTTTTCTGAAAACATCTCCAAAACTGTAAAACTCTCTTTTACAGGATATTTTCCATAAGCCTTGTTTGCTTACTTTAAAGTTTCTAAAACTTTATGTGCTTGCTTGCTTTTAAAAGTTTATAAAACTTTTTCAAAATCTCTTCAACTGCTTTCTTTCCCTTGCTTTAAAGTTTGAAACTTTTTATAAACCTCTTCTTTAAAAGTTTTAAAACTTTTCTCAAACCATGAACTGGGCTCGGCAGCTTGCTTTGAAATAAAAGCGGGAGCTTTGGGCTCAGCGGTTTGTTTTGAAATAAAAGCAGTGCAGGCTCGACCGTTCTTTAAAACAAACACGGGAGCCTGGGCTCAACCGTGCACCAGTGGTTGATTTTTCAAAATTGTATAAAACATTCTTATAAATCATCAACCCTTTGGAGGCCTTTTCGCATTTCTTTATGCCCTAGTGAACAGGAACTGTGGGCATCGGCAGGTGCGGTGGAAGGACACAGGTCCGCATCACTAGGTGGAGGCCTTGGCCACGTCACCTTTAGGTAAATATGGTGGGAGATTGGCTGAGTCTAGCCATTGCATAATTTAGTTAGAGCTCTAACCCTATATACTCAGTCGTGCCATGGTCTCCTTTAATCATGATGCATGATCTAGTTCTAGTAATGAATCTAAATGCATGTATGATATCCCTAGCACGCCCACAGCCTTGCGTACGAAATACCTACGACCGGTATGCTTGCTTAAGACTAGAGTTTTTAGTTAGGCCAATTTTACAAAATAAACTTTGTTTGCTTGCTTGCTTCTTTGAAATATGGTTTACAATTCGAAACCATTTGCTTACTTCTTTATAAGTATAGTTGATTACATCTTAACCATTACTTGTTTGCTTTTCACACATGGTTTAAATCGAAACCATTTTTGTTTAACTTAAACTCATTGCTTGCTTTAAGCATGGTTTACAATTAAGCGAATTAAATCTGGAATTAATAAACGTATATAATAATGTCTGATAATATTTGAAAAATAGGTTTAGAACACTCACCTCTTTGTTTCCCTAAACTTGAGCACAACTCCACTACTTTCCCGTCTTTGCTTTTAGCCTACACACTCAACGAATATGGCAACGTATTAATTGTCTGCATATAGTGTAAAACTTAACGTACTTCACACGCAAGTTACTTTAGGGTCACACAACATTCATATAAATCCAAATTAACAGATTTGCCGCCAGAGCACTAAGCCCTAACAAAAAAAAAAAAAAAAAAACCACTCATTTGGTAAACCTTTTCCAACAATACTCTCACGGACTTTATTACCCAAAAATTATTCAAACGGTCTTCAAAAAATTATGAAACTCTCAGATCCGTCCTTTATATATCCAATGACATCTCTTTAAATTTTAATTTAAAATTCCTTCTCTAAGGCCCTCAACCATAACACAAGTTACAGAAATTTTTTTTGATGCCAAATTGAATTTAGCTCACTGAATCACTTACTGTTATCCCTTGATTTTGGGGTCTTAACTCCATAAATTGGAAATTGTTTCTTTACTCATTTGAAGCTATGGTTCTAAGGTTTCTTCTCCAATTGGAATCACCCAATTTGGATCACCAAAACTCAAGTTATTGTATTTTATATCTAGATTACTCAAATTGGAAGAACATAATCTGCACAAAGCTCCACTTTGAAAAGTTTCTGGGCACTTTGGGGTTACAATTTGCATGAACTTCCTTCCGCTAACTTATTCCCCTATAAGTCTATTTTACCCATAATTTTGAATCACTCAATTTGGATGAGTGAAACTCCTTATAGCTAGCAATCTGGCAATCACACGAAACAAGGCATGTCCAGGTGAGCTACGGCTCACCTTTCAGTCCGTATTTGGGAGCCTTAGAGATACAATTTTCTCTTAGTCCCTTCTATACATTTGTAGCCCTATATCTTATGGTTATTTACCAATTGGAATCAATTGATTTGGATGATTATAACTTAATCTATAGCCAAAACAAAAATAGGGTTTTACCAAATTTTGATAGAATTTTCTTTTAAAAAAAACCCAACATTCTCTTTTTTTTTTACAACCAGTCCTCAAAACCGTAATACCTCAATAATCAACATGAAAGTCATTTAAAACCACTCCATAACACTTGTATTGGTGGTTTGGAACTCCATACAACAAAACCCTAGGTAAAAATCCTAAAAATTCAACCTAAGGTCCGCAATTCCTTCCAAACATAAATTATGATGGCTTCCATGTTTTATTCTTTACAATTAGGATTTACCACAAACTTCAGCAAATCAAGGGTTTGTGTGATCTTTCCACAAACCCTAGACAGGAGGACTGTCTCGAGCCAAAACCTTTGGAATCCAAAATCTACCGTGATTTGAGATAAAGGCAATACCTTGGATTGGTTTTCTCCCCTTCTCCTTCTTCTTCCTCTTCTTTTCTCCCTTCTTCTCCCTCCTACGTTTTTCCCTAGCCAATTGAGACAAAAAAAAAAGAGTTTTGGCTTTTGTCTTCCCATTTTTATAGTCTAAACTTTGCCTTAATTACACATAGATCCTTGATCTCTCAAAAATTTCACATCAACTCTTGGAATTTTTATTATGGCCAATCTCTACTCATTTTATGATTTTCATATCATATGGAAGTACAATTTTACCCTTGTTCTATTACAACATTCCGGGTTCCATAAATTATCATTTCACAATTTCTTCCAAAAATACTACAGTGACACTTAGTACTCATGTGTGCCCCTACGGTTACCCGTACCGTACACCCTCTCGGGACGGGGAGTTACAAAACTGCTCTCGGGTAAAATAAACAACATTATCTATCGCTCCCATTGACGAGGTAGTCGTGTTGTCTAACACCTCTAATTTGATGGCGCGGGAGCATGCAGAAGGACCTCGAGGATTCTCTGAGACATAGCGGCGACTAAGGCGCTACGTGACATTTCGGTCCCCTCTTACACCCAGCATAATTGGTGGAAGTCTCTTCATGACCTCTCGCCATTCTACAGGCAAACAAACAGACAAAGGGGGATCGACTAAAAGACAAAAGAAATCCCCCTCTAGAGGTCTAACAACCCGCTAGCCACAATACTTAAGAGCCCCACCGGAAAATGATGTTCGCACCCTTAGGAAGTAACGAGAACTTTCTGACCCAAAAATACTCAATAAACAAAGCCATAAAAAACACAAAGAAGGAGATACAAACTAGTTTAAAGAAAAAAACTCACCGGAAAATTGAAAGTTATGAAGGGATCTTCAATAATTCCTCTCAAAGTACAATTCGTAGAAACACAGGAGAAATGAATTTGTAGTAGGTAAAGAGCTTTGCGAAATCATAAAAAGAGAAAACCTCTAAGCCTAAGCCCTATATATAGCGGCAAAACATCAAGGCATTGTGTGTGGAAATGGGACATCATTCACAGTAAACATGTTGGGAAGCGTCGTTGCCACGCACTTTACATCCGCACACACTTTGAAAACATAGTGCGTTCAATGTATGCATTAATTCTCCCAATCCTGTCAACTTTCCACACTCAAGGTTTAGAAACACAATATTTTCCTTGACTGAAAAAGCACAAACCTTCAACTAGGGAAAAGGGGGGCATCGCCTCTCCGATATTAAGTCAGCAAAAGATGGAGAAGAAGAAGCAGAGAGTTTTAGTACAATTTGAATCCCCTTACCTCGTGGGAGATCTTCCCGATTTATGGGGCGTAGTTCGTTAATCTTCCCTTAATTTTATGAATAAAATCTTTTAATTTTAGGGATAAAACCTCTTCCTTCATATTAAGGATTAACCTTCCGAGAAATAAGAGATTTAGAAACTGGGAAATCCGCTGATAAATATATTTTTTGCGTATTTTCCGTTTTCATGTACTTATCCATAACGGACATCCCATATGAGGTAGGATGGTCGGCTGGGGGACTTAAAATTTTAGATGGATGGCCCTGAAGCTAGTCTATGGGAAGACTTCCCGGCTTTCTCAGACATGCTTCAAGACTTTCCCGTCTGGATAATCCCTCCTAGTCTTAATACGACAAGTGAGCTTGGGCTGTTTCACAATGCGGGCCAAACGAACCTTGGGCCCACCGAATACCAAGTCTAAAGATTATGGTATTCACAATATGTACACCTACCACAATTGCAAACAGGTCTGTAAAGATAAGTTTTTCCCGTATTGTTTTCAGCTTCGTAAAATATATTCTAATAGATTGTTGATCTTGACTCAAATTCATCAATTCTCCGCGTAGATTGAAATATTCTAGGCCCATTACTTTGTTGAAACCTATCCCGAAGATCAATCCAAATTTCACTATCTGAATGCACATAGATTATGCTAGCAGAAATTTCCTTAGAAACTAAGTTGAGGATCCAATAAATTACCATGTTGTTAATCCTGATCCAAGGACTCTGTAAGTGGAGATCGTCATCATCGTGTTTAAGAATGGATCCATCTATGAACCTTAGCTTGTTTTGTACGGAAAGGGCAATCTTCATATCTCGGCTCCATGAATTGTAATTGTCGCCGGTCAAAGGTTGAGAAACTAGAATCATATGGAGATTAGAATCGCTCTGATACCATATTAGAAACAGAACAGCCTTGAGAGAAAATGAATCTCTCGTGTATTTATTACAAACTGAAAAACAGAGTATATATATGTACAACAATAAGTTGGTCTAACCAGTAAGGCACAGCTAGATATAACCTAAAGTATTAGTTTAACCTACTAAAAGATTAACTGTACAAACTGGACTGTAAAAGAGCCCAATGAAGTTGCTTTGGAATCTGAACATCGATCAGTTACCAGTCAATAATAATATCGCCTAGGAAACTGCCATGTAATTTATTTCTTCATCGTCAGCCATTTTCCTTAGCTGTATGCGTTCTAGGTCCGGGGCCTTTGTCAACTATTTTTTTTAAGTGGACTATAAATATTTCTCATCAATATCCAGAGACACAAGCATGGGATATTGCACAGAGAAAAAATCGAACATAATGTAAAAAGTTCTCACGGATTTTGACTATTTTTCCAATGCATTTTTCTTCCGCATTCTCATTTTGATCATGTCCGCCAAGTTTCTCACCCGGTGCGTGTATACTTTAATTTGTACACTCAATATTCATTGATCATCTATATCCTTTTCATTGATCCAAACCCTAGCTAGTTTGATGAAGTCGATCGTGATCGCCATACAGTTTCAAGTCCTCAATTACTATTTCCATTACTACATGTAATGCTGCCGTGTTGATTAGTCAATTAAAATACTCCAGTCTAATTAAAGACTTCCATCGAGAAGGAAAGTGTTGCTTTAAAGTATTTAAACCTCGTTTATATTAAAGAGTAATCATTAGATGTAATGAGGGCTTAAAATGTTGCCACTGAATATTTCTTGTTGCATTTGAAGGAAAAAATGAAATCAAGAAACATATATTTGAATATGTCTCACAAATATCAGATTTCTTTGACTGTCTAAGAATATGTCTCAAATTCTTAATTAGTATTATTATTATTATTTTTAAAATATTGTATAGCATAATTTCTAGCTCCTTGTTATGTCACTGTAATATTAGATTTCTTTATAGAATAAGGAATGTTAGAAATATTTCTATTAATATTCTAGGTCATGAGGGGAAAAGGTTATGAGAGATGTACTTGTAAAAACTATACCGTGTGTGAAGAGATGTGGAGTTTTGAGGGATAGAAATATTTCTATTAATATTCTAGGGTTAATCTTGTGATTTTTTTTCCTTATTCGCCGCAACACTTATAGATTTGACTACCAGAAAAACTTCACAATGGTATAGACTTTTTGGTAACTTTTTATAATTATATTTAATCATCCCTCTCTTATTTAAACATTTCACAAAATATTTATTCTTCTTTCAAAATCTATCATGCACATTTTCCTTTATCAACTTCAGTTTCCTTGTCAACGCATTATTATGACTTTGAGTATAATTATTTGCACTTTTTGTGAGTGATATGTGGAATATTACAAGAAGTAATATTTAGGTGACTTTGTCAATCCATTGTAATTGTTAGCAACAAGTGGGTGGCTATGCCAATCCATAGGAAATCAAATGATCACTTGGGTGTCAATGTCAATTCTCGAAATTTTAATAAGTTTGATGACTATGCCAATCCATGGAAATGTAAATAGCAGGTTTGGAAGAATTTAGACGATCACGTAATAAAATCAAGGTGATTTAGCTATCTTGACATAGAGAAATAAAAAGTGTGAATGGAATGACTAATCTAATCTACAAATAATAAGATGATAAGATAATAATGACACTCGATATAATGTGGTAAAACCCTCAGAATAAGGGAAACCTCCATGGGGCAAATCCAAGAAAATAATCCACTATGAGAGAAAACTGACAAAATATGTCACACACCCAGGATATGCTCACAATCCTCTTAGTTTTCTCGATTACTCTCTACATAGTGCATGTTTCTTACCACTCTCCTCGGTGTGATAACCTAGACTGTTTCATACATATCCTTTCAACTCTTTGTGATTAAAAGAATGATCTCTGGAACTCTTTCAAATCTATTGGAAATCCCATTCATTTGATTATGTTCCTCGAAGCCTATTTATAGGCAAAAGTTTATTCCTCAAATGGATTCCATTGGTTGAAAATGGAAACCATTTTCATTAGTTGGAACAAAGGCCAATTCTCATCCATATAAACATGAGTTAGTTGATGTAGGGTAAAGGTGGAGAAGATTTTTCTCTTTATGAAATGCTACTGTTGTAACAGCATTTATGGGGCTAGACCCCACAAATCTCCCCCAATGAGACCCATGCAACAAACAAATGTAGGTAAGAGTCTTATTGACTCCTTAGTAAGAGCTCATGCTCGTGTTCTTGATACATTGTGCCAGTTTTTCTTTTGTAATAACCTTAGTCATCATATCAGCAGTATTCTTATCAATGTGGATCTTTCTTATTTGGAACAGTTGTTCTTCAATAGTCTTCCTGATCTAATGATAGCTCACATCTATGTGCTTCGTCCTTGCATGATACATAGTGTTATTGCTTAATTCTATCGTACTTTGACTATCGCAATGTACTATGTAGTCTCTCTGTTTTAAATCTAGTTCTTGAAGAAATTGCTTCATCTATAACATCTCTTTTCTAGCTTCAGTAGCTACAATATACTCTACTTCTATAGTAGATAGTGAAACACACTTTTGTAGCTTTGACTACCATGACATAGCCCTGCAAATGTAAATAAGTACCCAAAAGTAGATTTTCTACAATCTAGGTCTCCATCCATACTAGAATCTGTATAACCTTCAAGAGATGGTTCTAATCCCCTAAAGCTTAAACATACCTTTGAGGTACCTTTGAGATATCTGAAGATCCATTTCACTGCCTCCTAGTGTGTTTTACCAAGATTTGCTAGGAATATGCTTACAACTCCAATTGCATGAGATATACTGGATGTGTACACACCATAGCGTACATCAGACTTCCAACTGCTGATGAGTATGGAATGATTGACATTTCTCATTTTTCTTTCTCCGTAGATGGATAGAGTCTCTTACTCAGCTTAAAATGGCCAACAAGTGGTGTAGAAATTGGCTTTGAATTTTTCATATTGAACCTTTCCAACATTCGTTCAATTTATATTTCCTGTGACAACCACAATTTGCCTGCCTTCCTATCTTGCAGAATCTCCATTCCCAAGACATGCTTTCCACTGCCCAAATCCTTCATGTAAAACGTTTTTGACAATTCCTTTTTTAGCTTTTGGATTATATCAGCATCCTAACCCACAATCAGCATATCATCAACATATTAGAAGAGTATGATGCATATATCATCATGGAATCTCTTAACATAAACATAAGGATTGCAAATGTCCTTTTGTACTCCCAACTCATCATGAAAGACTCAAATTTCTTATACCATTGTCGTGGCGCCTTTTTAAGTCCATATAGACTTGTCTTTAACTTCCAGACCATGTTCTCCTTCCCTTTCGCTTTGAAGCCTTCTAGTTGCTCCATAAAGATCTTTTCATCAAGATCACCATATAGAAATGCAGTCTTAACATCGAGTTGCTCTAATTTTATATTCATACTAGCTACCAATCCTAGTATAACTCAAATTGAACACATTTTCACAAGTGAAAATATTGCATCAAAGCTAATACCTTGCTTTTGATCGAATCCTTTCACCACTAGACGAGCCTTGTACTTCAACGACTTCTCGTCGTCATTCTTTAGCATAAACACCCATTATTCTTGAGTTCTTTTCTCCCGTTTAGCAGTTCTGTCAACTCGTAGGTATCATTTTTTCATAAGGAATTCATCTCTTGCGTGGCTTTTTATCAGTCTTTGTCTCATTTGTACTTCTTAGGAGCTTTAGGCTCCCCCTCATCAGTAATTAGAATATACTCTGAACTGGGATACCTTGTAGATGATTGACGTTCTATGGTTGTCCATCTCAACTGAGGTCCTTCTTCTAGTGGAGGGATTTGCTCCCTTTGACCAACACTTCTTGTATCATTGTCATTACCACTTTCTTCCTCCTCGATGACTAGTTCTTTGAGTTCTGCCCCTGGTTCTTATTTAGACATCTCTGCTTCATTAGTGGCACTTTTTGATGAAGTTTTCCAGGTGTCACATTTGCAATGCCTTTATATGTGAGTTTTTCACCACTCACATTTCACTACAAGAAAAATGGCCTTCAATAATAGTTTTGCACCGTAAAGGTAAGGTATCTATGTTAAGATGGGTCAAGTTCATATATGTTGTCTATGCCAATATCAAGAAAAGTTTTAAACTACCTTGACATATACATATATCAAGGTTACTTGATTTTTTGCCAATGTTAGATCCAAAATATGTCATGTTTGTCTCACATATGTTAATGTTTAGTAACACATATGTTATAGTTGATATTGTAGGTATCATTGTTGGGCATGAGTCATCTGTTATGGTTGCTCATTGAAATATTTAATATTATTTATTAATAATTTTTGTTTTAAATGGAAAATGAATTTGTTACCATATCAAACCTATTTTTAATTAAATTTGATACTTATTTAAGTTTATTAGTAAAAATCAAGTCTTAGTATAATGCCAACAAACTACGACTTAATATAAAAGAATTCTTATATATATATAGACACAATTCCATAAATCTTTGCCAAGTTATTCTCCATTTTTTACATAAAAACAAAACCTAATTAAGAACATTCAATCAAGATAACATACAAACTTAAACTGAAAAAGTCAATGCTATTTTTATAAAAAGTGGTTTTCCTTCCTTCATCATGGTCTTCCTCTTGCTAAGTTTCTTGGGTACCTAGTAAAATAAATACAACATTAACAAAAAAAGTAAGAAAAAAATATTTTCATTAGAAATACGCAATGAACTTTAATATCATATTGATAAATATCCAAGATCACATGTCAATAAAGTATAGCTACATAGAGATAAGATAAAAATAATCAAGGCAAAATCTAGTGTTCAATTGATAATTAACTTATTACAATTAGAAAATATGAAGGAAAAAGACAATTAATAAAAGAAAAGAAAACAATAAAAAAGTATAGGAGGATTTGGATATGCTCCATGCGTACCACATGAGGATTTGGAGATGCTCTAGGCTAGTTAGCAAGGTAAGATCCCTTTCTATAGTGTGTAGAGTTCATGGTTATTCTATCACAAATATTTGTTATGTTAATCAAGAAAGTTACTAGATTTAGCATGGTAAAGAGATAAAAGTAAATAAATAAACTAAAAAAATGATAAGGGACATTGCTAAGATATGCAAAAATTTGCTTCTAATACAAAATTAATAAGAACTCAACCTATTTAAACAAAAGAATAAAAAGTTAATAATATTATCCATCTAGGTGAAAATTAATCATAAAGGTATAAAACTAGGAACTTTGCATTGACAATTGAGTCTAAAGTAGGACACTAGGTAACAATGATCATTCATATATTCTTAAAAGAGAACACATGTAGTAATGTCATTATATTTTAAAACAATAGCATCCATTACAGTATATGAATTACAATTCTATTTTGATTCATTTTCCTTCCATTTTTGTTTGAACATTGTTAACTAATTATGGAAGAGGAGATCTTACTCCTAACCTAACTTCTTTGCCCTCTCTTCTTTTGAGGTAGCAAACTTCAACGATGATGCATTAATGCAATATTCTCAACATCAAAAACAATTTCAAGAATAGTTATATATTTCTTACAGAGGACATATTTAAGGTAAAATATTTGTTTTCTTACAAATGATAATATTATTTGTTTTACACGCTATCCATTCATCCAACTTCAATACCCAATTACGGTGCAAATATACTCATATTTCAAATACAAAAATAAAACTATCTAAAGAAATTCTTGAACTACACATGCACAATGTGAGTTTCTAATGTGTGGATACCTTTATATAGAGAAACGACTTATAATTATACATTTTGAATTTTCTCTTATATGACCTATAGGTATCAAAACTCATATATATATATATATATATATATATATATATATATATATATATATATATATATATATATATATATATATATATATATATATATATATATATATATATATATATATATATATTCTATCAAGATGATAATATTACATAGATATTCCCAAGCTTGAACTGATTAATTAGTTAAACAATAATTACAACTTTCTAAATAGCAACAAAAAAGAGGTAAATAAAATAAACAGATAACCTTATGGGAACAATGTAACATACACACAACCCAACTTACTTTAGCTTTGACCTTGCCCTTTTTAATCCCGTGATTTTTTGGAATTTATAAGCACTTCTATTACAATACCTTAATATTAAAAGTTATTGTTTTAAATTTGTTGTAAACAATTGACTGAAATAAAACTATTTTCATCAATTGTTTTCCATTAACACTCCTCAAAATGAAATACTTTTATTTTAAGAATTGAACTAGCACAACAAGTAACATCGATAAATCAACTAACTGAAAATAACTTGACTAAAATAAGAAAAAAGATAAATAAAAATATGTTAAAGTTTAAGGAGAAATCTAGCTAGGAAATGACTTTTCATTTTCTGCTTTTTTTTTTTTTTTTTTACTTTTTCATAAGCATATAATGTTTTAACTCTTAGTTTTTACCTTAATTTTAATTTTTAACTTACAAATAAAGTTAGTTTATATATATCTATATATATATAAGATTTCGTGTAACCATGAAATTTTTTCTTACAACCGAGAACCATAGAAGCCCTACATCTTGTTTTTCACTTAAAATCCCACAAGTTTATCCACTGACATAGATGGGGGCCATAACATTTGGTAGCCCCTCATAGAGGACCATCGTTACCTTTTAACTTGCACACCGTGTTTAGCCGTTTAGGTTATGAAACCCTTAACAACCAATTCACAAATAGTTTGCAACAACAGGATAAGATAAACATAAATTCAAGTCACTTTTTGTACCTTGTGTGTGTATATATATATATCTCATTTCAATCGAAGAAAAAGTTATAAATTTACAAAAAGATATCAATGATATAAGATCTAAATCATATATTTCACAAAATCTCCTTGAAAAATGTTTTGAAAGATTAGGAGAAATAATAATGAGGTCAGATGATGTTTCCTCAGCCTCTTTAGAGACTAAAAATATCAATAAGGTAGGCTTGGATATGTCATCCCATTCGAGAAAAAGCCAAGCAACATCAATTGTTGATAACATAAAGACAGGAGATATATCATTGTCTTAGGGAAAAAATATCTCAAAAGGTATTTAGGAGATACATCCTTCAAAGGATAAGCACGAGAAAAATACTTGATGCACAAAAAGACAAAAATCCTACCAGTGATGATAATAGTCCTTCAAAGGACAATTATTTTTTTGTACCTTGTGTGTGTGTGTATATATATATATATATATATATATGATCAGAGTGATGATATGGGTAAGGTAAATTTGAAGGCAAAGTCAGCTGCAATAATGAGTTCTCACCACATGGCATTCGAATATCATTTTTTAGTTAAGACACAAAATGCAAAGAGACTAGCACTAACATAGTAAGAAGCACAAAATGCAAAAAGATCATCTTTTAGGAAGACACAAAATGCAAAGAGACTAGCACCAACATAGTAAGAAGCACAAAATGCAAAGAGACTAGCACTAACACAGTAAGAAGCAAATGAAATCACCGTGAAGGCACGTCCTTCTATTTCTTCATTTGTGTTGTGTAGATATATTGATTTTAATCTTGAAAAGCCTAACATGTAGTGTTAATCTCCCTCGATCTACCATCATAATTTTTTTTCTAGCATGAGTTGAATACCTAACCAATTGCTAATCTTGAGTAATAAAATGAAAGGAAAACGATGATCATTGATTTTTTTAATAATAATGTGCAAGAACCGTATTTTCCATTGAACAACCCCACGTGAATTGTTGTAGATGCAAACATATCCACTTGTTAGAATGAAAAATGAACTCAAATGTGAAATTTATCATGAGAAATGACCATGGTTTGATCATCATGACCCTCAACAACGAATAGGTGGGAACAAAATAACAAAAATGGGTAGGGGAAAAAACAAGACCAAAGCTACCACTGACTACTTCACGGTCGATGCCCTAATGCTAAGGCCAAAAAACCAGAACTAAATTGATGATCGGTGATTAAATTAGAAAATGGCCAATAGATCTATGCGATGTTATTAGTTGTTCCTTTAATTTGATATGATCCTAACTCTAACCTGAACCATATTTTAATTTCACCCAACATTATGATAACATATAACATCGGTGAAAATCGAGATAAAGACATGGAGAAAGGAAGAGTGAGTGGCTTGATACCACTTTGTTGTGTTGTTCTCTTGGTTTTGATTTCCTAACAGGTGAAATGTTTGCGAGAGCAAACAAAGCTATCTGTTCGAGTTAGGGCAATAGGAGTATATATAGTACTTCAATAGAGAATGACTTTTTCACTCAACTAACCTTGACTAATATTCTATATGTGAACTTATCCATAAAAACTACATATAACATTTTTAAATGTAAATAATAAATTTTCTTCACTTAAATGTCTCTGACATGGTAGACATATTATAAGTCAAACTTGATCTTGTAAATTTTATTTATGTCATACTTTCTTTCCCAAAGGCACACAAGTCATGATTGTCAATTGAAATAAGAAACTATAACATATATTGCTCATATGTCAAAAAATTATATGTTAAGAAATACTCTTTTTCTTGTAGTGTTTTTCTCCATATCTTCAATGGTTTTGTGTGCATGAAACACGGCGTCTATGCTCTTGACTATCTTTTGCTTCTCTGAATCCCATAGCCTGTAGCCGAACTCCTCATCTCCAAATCCGATGAAGATGCACGAGGTTGCTTTATCATCAAGCTTCGATCTTTGCTCCTTTGGTACATGCATGAATGTTTTGCATCCAAACACCTTCAAGTGAGAGTATGAAACATCTTTTCCAGTCCAAACATCTAAAGGAACTGATGGCAATCTGTTGATTAAGTAGACTGCAGTGTTAACAACTTCACCCCAAAATGACTTAGGAAGTTTAGCCAATTTTAACATGCACCGGACCTTTTCCACAATGGTCTGATTCATCCTCTCTACAATACCGTTGTGTTATGGTGTACTAGGAACTGTCTTCTCGTGCCTGATTCCATTATTGGAGCAATATTCTTTGAATTCCTTGGAAATGTATTCTCCAATATCTACTCAAGCTCCTCTAAGGATTTCCGTCTCTCTCCACCATGGCATGGAATTTTTGAAAATATTGGAATACCTAACATTTTGAATGCAACAACATACCCATGTCAGCGTCGTCAATGAAAGTAACAAAGTATTTGTTACCACCTGTTTAATCTTACCCATAGGTCTCGCAACACGTAATGTTATTAATTCCAATTTCTCCAATTTTCGAGTGGAGATTTTTTGAAATGATACTCTATGTTGCTTTTCAAATAAGAAATAGTCATAAGGGTTTGATGATTTGTCTTTGGCCATAAGAATGAGGGAAAGTTTGGCCAATAGTTGTAACCCCTTCTCGCTCATATGTGCTAGTCGCCAGGCACAAATTCGGGAGAGGTATCATCATCACCGATTTAGTCATAGTCCTCCACACACCTTCACTTGTGTCTTGTACAACGAACAACATAATTTGTTTCTTGCCACCACCAATGATCCCTTAGTGAGCTTCCAATTGCCACTACTGATAAAGCGGTTGTATCCATCCTTGTCCAGCATATGCACAGAAATCAGGTTTAGACGCAAGTCTGGAATATGTCGTACATTTTTCAACGTTCATGTGCACCCCATACTTGTTTGTATGCAAATGTCACTAATCCCCGTGATCTAGGAAACACTTTTGTTTCCCATCTTCACCATGCCATATTTTCCTACTTCGTATGTTGGGAAATATTCCCTTTTAAGGACACAATGGTATGATGCTACCGAGTCCACTACCCACTCGACATCTTGTTCTTCTACATGACAACAATCTTCTTGATTGCAAAGTACAGTCACTTCATTGTCACTGGTACATGTAGCGGCAGTATTTTTGTCATCTTCCTGCTTCTAGCTCTTGTCTACTCCTTGCTTCAAGATGTTGTAGTTCCTTTTCATTTGACTTATTTTGCCATAATGATAACACTTTATTTTCCCTCTAGACTAGGATCTGTCTCTTGACTTGTTATGCCTAAATGATCCTTTGCTTTTGCTTCGACCCCTATTCTCAATGACAAGGGCATGTGTATCATTGCCCAAAAAGTCCTTCCTTCTAATTTCTTCATTGAATAGGCTATTTTTTACCAAAGCCAATGTGACTTTTCCTTTTGGGGCTGATTTTCCCAAAGACACCCCCAAAGTGTCCCAACTATTTGGTAATGAGCCAAGTACCAAGTATGCTTGGGTCTCATAATCAAGAGAGAGACCTGCAATTGCAATCATTCATTCGAAATCATTTAGATGTTCAACAATTGATTGACCTTCCTTGAGCTTTAAATTTATTAGCTTTCGCATCAAGAAAATATTTGCTTATGCGTTCTTTGTCTCGTACATGTTTTCCCTATTCTTCCAAAGAGTGTGGGGATCTGTCTCTTTGGCAGCATGATTGTAGAGACTGATGTCCACCCATTGGTGAATGGCACCCGATGTTTACTTCTTATAATTGAGGAGATCCTCCATCATGGATTTCCATAATGAATAATTCGTTGATGTCAATTTAATCATGGACCCGAATAACTTTCAGCCATGATTCCATCCAAACTTGAACCACACTTTGATACTAGTTGTTGGGATTGTAAGTGACTTGTGGAATATTACAATAAGTAATATTTGGGTGACTTTGCCAATCCACTGTAATTGTTAGCAACAATTGGGTGGCAATGCCAATCCTCAAAATTATAATAAGTTGGGTGACTGTGCTAATCCACGGAAATGTAAATAAGCAGTTTGGGAGGCTGGGCCAATCCTCATAATAAAATCAGCATATGGGTGGCTATGCTAACCCTTGGGAAATGAAAGTGTAAATGGATGGCTAAGCCAATCTTCAGATAATAATAACACCGATATAATGTGGTAAAACCCTCAAAATGAGGGAAACCTCCACTCAAAAAATATGAGAAAATAATTTACTATGAGATAAAACTAACAAAATATGTCACACACCCAGGATATGCTCACAATCCTCTTAGTTTTTTCTCTCAATGCTCTCTATATGGATTACTATGTTTCTTACCACTCTCCTCGGTGTGATAACCTTGACTGTTTCATACATATCCTTTCAACTCTCTGTGATTGAAAGAATGATCTCTGGAACTCTTTCAAATCTATTGGAAATCCCATTCATTTGATTATGTTCCTCGAAGCCTATTTATAGGCAAAAGTTTGATCCACGAATGAATTTCATTGGTTGAAAATGGAAATCATTTTCATTGGCTAGAACAAAGGCTAATTCTCATCCATATAAACATGAGTTAGTCGACGTACTGTAAAGATGGAGAAGATTTTTCTCCTTATGGGACTGGACCCCACACTTTCATTTTATGTAATGATGATCTTATACCATTAATATGAGTGGAGAAACCTGTTTTAAATTAATTATCTCCCGTTATAATAATATGTGATTTTTTTTACATTTATTTAGTGGAGAGAAAATAAAAGATTTAAAATAAAAGAATTCTTCTTTCCATACTATAATGAAGGATGCATATTCAAATATAGGTCAAAGCTTTAAAGCTTGAGAAGATTCATGGAAACGGAAATCCTATAGATGTGATCACAAAGGCCAGTAATAATTGATAAACTAAAGTTGCGTTCGACTTCAGTTGGCTTTCTGATGTAGAAGAAGAGATATGAATTGTTGCATGGATCTTATGTGAAGACATAACTATAAGTCTTTAATTGGGAGATTATTAATAATAGAGTTCTTTAAGGATGGAAAATATATACAACCACATATGTGCTGGAGATCGAAGAAATGGTGGAGATGGAAAAAAATTAAATTCAGAAATAGAATTAAATTGTGAATCCAAAATAGAATCAGAGTTAAAATCATATAAGTATTAAAATCCAGTTATAATTATTTGTGCATTAAAATAATTATATACTTACTTACAGCCACGAAGTCACGACGAAAAATTTTGTACACCTTCATCTATAATTTTTTTTAGCGACTGGCTTATTTTTGGTGGTGAAAGCTCATATTTGTTGCAGCCACTATACTTAAGATTCAGATTATATGGTATCATCAATTTGCCTAGCACCATGTATCCCAACACTTTTCTTTTTTTTAATATATTTTAATTTCAAGATAGTAAATTGTCCAAATTTGGAATCAAACCTGGACCTCCCTCCTTATACCCTTATGCCTGTTTTAAGGATAAACGCTTTCTCATTTAAGCTAGGCAAGATGAGCGTATCCAAGCACATTCTAAATCTATGTCATATGGATTTTGAAAATACTTACCATATCTATATTTAGTGTGCTTGGGGCACTAACAAGATATCGATTGGGGCGTGCTACATCCGGCCATAAACACTCGCATCAATAATTTATTTATTGATTTCTTCACGTTATTGTGTTTTTCCGAAAAGGAAGAAATTGAAAAATGATTGTGCAGTGGTATCTTTTGTAAAAGCTCCTCCCACGATCCTTTAAAGTTCTTCTTTATAGAAGGAACACAATATGTGCATTGAGACGTCATGTCATGTCAGTATGCATAACTAAATTCTTTTTTTATTTTTTTCAATAAGATCATTAATACACAACAAATGAGCTTTAATTCGTAAATTAATTAATTAAATCTATCGAGTCCAATTTAAAGTCCTGATCTGGCCAGTAAGTGATGTACTTGCTTAATTAAGTAGTGCATTTGAACAAAGTACGGCTAGCCTGAAATCACAAATTGCTGATCGATGCATTCTATGTATGCCATTTCCGATGAATTGAAGGAGCTCTGAGATTTTGAATATTGCAACTGCTGATCGATCACTCGATAGTTGGTACGTAGGGCAAAGGGTACTCCAAGTTTTATTTAGAGTCACATCCAACTGTCAAAGAACTTGTTACGCAAGGTCGAACAGAATGAACGCACAAATGGATAATTAGAAAGTAGTTAATTTTATGTACATTCTTACTTCTCGCGAAAATATGATCTCATACCGCACAACTTTTAATTTTGAAGCTTTACTAGTACTAATGACGACGGTTCGTGTGCGTAAAGTGGGCCCAAATATAAATTAAGTCTTCGGAGGCGGCGCATTATTTTGATGAATTATATAGCATGCGCATACGAAAGGAAATGAAAAGGAAGATCAGCAAATCTTCTATAATATTTAATTTAATTTGTAGTTTTCTCAAATCACTTGTTACGTGGAAGATAGAAAGCTTGCAACAAATCAACTTTGATATAACACCACCCAAAATTATAAGTAATTGAAAATGATTCATGAGGTCAGCGCCCATGGAACGATAACATGCAGCTAGCAGATAGATGCAATGGTGAGGTTGCTCATCGAATCCCTTTTTATGATTAGAATATACAGAGCTTTTACCAATTAAGAGATCATCAACACTATCTATTGCCAATATGCTTTTAATATATAAATAAATTATCTCAATCATCAACAATTAGTATCTAACATTATCTATGGCCATAGAAGAGAGAGATAGTTGTAAGCACTCTAAAGCTTAGGGACAACAGATTAGAAATTTTCTTAATTAAGGAATTCCAAACTTTACAGCCCTGAAATTCAGAAAGATTAATGATGTGGCCGACACTGAAAAGTCGTTACTGATGAGATGATGCTACTTCTTTTCCTGAGTGGCTTCCCGCGATCTCGGTTAGCATGGGGAAACTTGCTAAAGTAGGGTGCTTATTAAATAAATATGTAACTTTTAGAGCAAATTAAAATGGACTTAAAAAGATTTGGACCGTTAATATTCTATTGCGGAAATGCAAAAGAGACATTTCTAGCTAAAGGTCTGTCTTGCATTATCTTTTACTCTCACTTTATCCTCTAAATGAAGAGGGAATCACGCATGCATAGTTTACCACATTTAATTGTCTTTCATTTGATTAAACCGTGCTATCATTTAAAATTTAAACTCGTGTTTCTCCTCGCCTGTCTTTTGTAAGAGAGAGTCTTCTAATCCATCAGGTTAATTTTATATATATATATAATCCATATGTCCAGTCACGTAGCATCTCATAGTACAGACTTATTTTATTGTCACACGTATATATTATTGGATGTGTGTTCAAAGTCTCAAATTGATTAGGAATAATAAGGTTTATGGGTTTATAAACATGAATAATATCTAATTTGTATGAGACTTTTTAACAAATAAGCCTAAAAACAAAACCAGAAAAACTTAAGTCAGAAGTGAACAAATGACAATATCATATATTAATGGGAATAAGGAAAGATCACGAGGTTTCCCAACATATACAATATATTAACAGAGTTTGGGGATTACATTTTTATTAAGACTTAAATTCCTCTCTTGCATTTAATTGATCATATTTTAGAAATCCTGTCGTAGCCAAGTTCATCTTATTTCAAGATCGACAACCGGTGATTTGCTCCACTTAAGCTAGCGCAACGACATAGATAAGGTGAGTTTTCTCATGGACTCTCCTCGATTGAATCAACACTTAGTGCAATTCAGTATATCTATCAACAGATCGATCTCTTTGCATTGCCATAGAGATAAGCACTTCTTAGATATCTTGCTACGTATGTACTATCATATTTTTCCAAAATAATGCATCTTAGTGGGAACTCATCCTGATTCTTAATTTGATCCAGCTCACTTACACGCTCACAAATTTGTAAGTTGCAATATACATATATATATATATATATATATATATATATATATATATAATAAATCATAAAGAAGAGTAGAAGACTAGCTAGTAGTGGCATTGGCAATAAGTGGCAAAAATTCAAAAGCTGGCCTAGATGGCTATTATTAAGTAAACAAGTACTTAATTTCCTAGCTAGCTATTTAAAGGCTCATCATGAAGGGACTACTGACTCCATCCTAGTTCATTTGGATCTTAATTACTTCCTCAGCATTTTTTCATCTTCTATCCTCAAACGACGATTGATGGAAGTTTTCGGAAAGAATGCCAGCTTCCAGTCTATGAGGATTGTCATCTTTGTCTTGATGATCCTTACAACCAGCAGTTATGCTGCTTCAAGGCCCCTGGAACTAGGACTGAGGATTAGAAATAGCGTTGTGGAAGTCATTTCTTCTATAAGAGCTCCTGTCCCGCCTTCCGCTCCTTCTCCATGCACTCACATAGGCAACAACAGCGGCAGAGTTAGTGGGCGATGCCCTAGTCATGGATGAACTTCCCTCACCCATGGTGCAACTCTCAGCTAAAGTGTTAAGTGTGTCAGTGTCTATCTATCTATCTATCTATATATATATATAACTTGCCGAAGAATTAAGACTAAGATGTAATGATTTTCTTATGATCATATGAATGTAGATAACTAAAGATAAATTAAGTTGAATTCCTTGAGATGAACCGACTTTTTTTTCTCTTTGTTTCTTTCTTTTCTGTGGTTTCAAAATTTTAATTGAAAAATCGTATAAACAATAATTAAGAAGTTCTTCTTGGTTTCAAGGATCCCGCTAGTCCATACAAGGATATGGTCGATGTAAATTGTTCAATTTTGATTGTCTTTGTCATAGCATCTATCATATTCTTGGCGTGAATTTTTTGGATATATATCCACACTTCCTTCTTCCACCACTTCTCGAACAAAGTGATACTGAACTCCTATGTGCTTGGTCCTAAAATGAAATGCCAAATTTCTTGTAATATGCAGCACCCTGACTGTCACAAAACAAAGTAACCATCTATTGTTTGTGCCTAAGTTATTCCAGTTAATCCATATTGCCTATTTACAAGCCTGTGTAGTTGCCATGTATTCTACTTCGGTTATAGATAGAGCCACAATTGTTTGTAATTTTGAAGCGCAACTTACTACTCCTATTGCAAGAGTATACACATAGCCGGTGGTAGATTTTCTTTTATCAAGATCACCTGTAAAATCTGAATCGACATAGCTTATGATAGTGAACTTTGATCTCCATGACATAATGTAGCATTTTAGGTCCCTTTGATATACCTTAGGATCCTCTTAATAGCATTTCAATGCTCCTTTCTTGAATTTGCCATGTATCGACTAACCACTCCTACTGCTTCTACAACAGTCTTGTACATATCACGACAAATATTAGGCTTCCCACTACTGATGCATGCGGTATTTGAGACATCTTCATCCACTCTGCGTTATTTCTCGAACACATACTTGAAGATAACTTAAAATTAGCAGGAAGTGGGGTTGAAACTAGCTTCAAAATTTGCATATTTAAGCATTGTAAGACTTTCCTCAAGTAATTCTTCTAAAAAAAAGACAAATCTTCCTATTTTTCTGGTATCGATGAATTTGCATCCTTAAAATCTTATTTGTAGGTCCTAGCTCCTACATTTCAAATGTCCTAGCCAATTGAGCCTTCAATTCTTTGATCCAATTCATATTGGATCCCGCGACCAGCATATCATCCACGTATAGTAACAAGATGATGAAATCATCTCTAACTTCTTATAATATGCACAATGGCCTGAACCGAGTCTATTGTATCCAAGGCTTATTATGAAGGAATAAAATTTCTTATTACTATACCATGGCGTCTATTTTAGATTGTACAGAGATTTGGTCAACCTAAAAACTAAGTTTTCTTTTTCCTTTTTCTTCAAAGCCTTCCAGTTGGAGCATATTGCTTATCCCAAGCAAAGGAAACACAAACATAAAAACAAAACACTAAGATCGATATGAGTATAAGTATGGTGCTGGTACAAGTTAAAGAGAAAGCATGGAAAAGTTCTAAGAAGACATGTTAGCCAAAATGGGATCCCAAAACATTTATAATATCTAAAGGACAAGGTATCCAAAGGTATGGTGATCGAGGTAAGTTTTTGCCCTAAAGCCCTCAATAGATATTTCCTAAAGGAACTCGGTGTTAATGATGATTTAGATCTCAAATATATACAATGATTCTCCAACACTCTTCAACCAAATTCAACTCACACTTTTGACAAAAAATTAACTAAAACAGACTGAGAACGCACCTTTTATTCAACAACATAAAACTATGTATTAGGATGCAATGCTAAAGAGTACTAGAAGAGTGTCCATGTAGCAGGGATTCATTGGTGACTCCCTACTAGTTGATTAAGGGCACCAGGCATTAAGCTCCCTTCAAACTTTACCCTGAAAAATCAACTAGAAAACCGTAGCATCTTCTTGTGAGTAAACTCACTTATTTCTTTCTTTTTGACATTTTTGCTTTTTCTTTTTCATTTTATTTATTTATTTATTTATTTAATTCTTTTTCTCTTTTTCTTTTGTTTTCTTTTTGTTTTGTTAGGGCACATTGTCAATCCTCTTTATTGAGGTGTCCCACCACTATAGAAGTTAAGATCTCTCCAGGTAAGTTTAATTTGAGAAAAAAGGTTTGGAACCAAAGTGTGTAAATGAAATCTAGTGTGTGGGTGTAGGAGTTCCATTAAGAAATTGTTTCTTGAAAAACAAGGGGGCTCTTCAAGCCACGTCTCCCATAATCAAAAGATACGCTCAAGTCCTAGATCAAATAAATACAAAGGTATCCCAAATTTTGACCAAAGAAAAACAAATTGAAGCACAATACCAAGTCATTCTCAAAACCATTACTCAGTACCAACCTAACTCATATGAGACACAAAACAAAAAAAAGAAAAAGAAAAAGAAAGAAAGAAAAGCACATGCAAATAACAACCAAACAACTGAAAATAAATAACCAAAATAGGTAAGGAGATACAAAAGTTGGATTTTTGAAAAAATTGAATTCAAACCATTAATTCAACCTCTCAACCTTGAATTAAACATTGTCATCACGTGAACAAAAAGCAGAATTTCTGGGATAATGAGTACTCTCCTAAAGGTGATCAAGCCTTCAGGAGTAGCTCCAATGAGTATGACTTATTTATGAATTGCAAGTTGTGCCTTCTTCGCCATAAAACTTGAAATGTGCAATGAATGCGCAACTTGGCAAACTAAGCAAGGCAATGTTTGGAGGGACTAGGCCTTAGTTCCAAACGAGGGGAGGCTTGAAAATAGGAAGAATATAAGGAACTTAAGTGAGAAGTAGTACAAGAAATTTGGTTTTTTTGTGGCCAAAGCTTTTACGACCGATCCAAACTAGTCATTGATTCTAATTTTCTACTACTTAAGTTCGACAAGTATTTATCAATTCTTACTAGCTAGCCTATTTAAATATTTTATTTATTTACTACCAATAATTTTATTTATTGCTACCAATGTTTGGTTGTGGATATATATCTTGCAACCAGATATTTGTTGGTTGTAAAATGTATTATTTTTTTATGATAAATCTTATATTGATCGTATAAAATGCTATAATCTGTGAGGACTAGTAATTATAGTCGCAAAATATCTTATAATATGCGACCACCTTATTGATTGGTCGTTGACGAATATATTATTTGTGATGAACCTTGTGTTCATCTTAAAAAATTTATAATCTATGAGAAATATTGTAACATGTCTCTAAAAGTGTTATAATTTATGGAAAGTGGTAAAAGTAGTCACAAGATGTCATAAGATTTGCAGTCAATCATTGGCTGGTCATAGCAAGGTATATTATTTGGGATGGACCTTATGGTGGCTATAGAAACTATTATATTTTATGAGAAATATTATAACTCATCCCTGAAAGTTTGATATATTGTGAATATCCTAAAGGCGGTAGCAAAAATGTCATATTATTTGCCACTACTCATTGGTTGGTATCAGAAATCTTTATTATTTGCGACAACTTTTCTGTTGGTCACAAAAAATATTTTAATATGTGAGAAATTTTATAATTAACGCTTCTTTGAAATTTTAATATTTTTGAGGACTAGTAATTGTAATTGTAAATGTCTAATAATTTAGGGTCATTCATTGGTTGTAAAACATTATATATAGAATTTATAACTCAAAATTAATAATCTTGTTAATAATTGTGTCAAAATTAACAAATTCAAACACGACCCAATTAGTAATTGGGTAAGATGATACTCATAACTCATTTATTAATTTGGTCATTTAAATTAGTGTAATTTATAACTAATCTATCAATATTTAACATAAATAACACATTAAACGGATTAATCTAGGTTAAATTTTAATTTATATAATAATTAAATAGATCAATTCATGTCAATTTCGTGTTATATGGATTGACAAGAATATAGCCCATTTATTAGACAAGTTTTGTGGGTCAACACGAATTTAACCCAAACACACAAAAATCGAGTTCGTGTCGGGTTCACGATTCGTGTCAAATTTTGCTACATCTAGTTATAGACCTTAAACATATAAAGTACTTTTAGAATAAAAGCTTCCATTCATTTTTTACATTTTTATAAGTGATATTTTTATAAATACTTTTCAAAAACAAGTTTCTGGGTTATTTTGAGAAGTAAAATTTTATTTTTGCAACTGTTTCCATAGGATTATCATTCCTCACACCGAGACCGAGTTGCTTAATGAGGGAAAATGCACCCTTCACGTTGAAGCCTGAAGCTTTGGTTTTTATTTTATTTTTCTTTTATGGAAGCCCTTTTTTTTCTACAAAGTTTCTTTTATTATTTCAAAGATTTTCTTTTCTAGATAGATCCTTAGATAGATCCTTATGCACTTATGCGCATATTACCATAATCAATGTGTAAGGCGTGGAAAAGGTAGTTTTCTAAATTAACTATGCATGATCAAATCTATAGAAATCATATATAATTTAGATTTATTGCAAAGAACTCCAGCCAGTCACCGTAAATCGGGAGCCAAAACCATTTTTGGATGCTAAACGGAAAAAATGGTGCTCCAGCGGTTAGCCAAAACAGGAGCTAAAATTTATTGTTGAACAGCCGATTAGCAAAACTGGCCAACATACCGACACGCCACTCAAGAAACACAAAAGAAAACCCATTCTACCCTCAATATTCTAGCCGTTAGGAGCAAAAAATCACACCGAGAACCAAGAAACTGAACCAACAAAACCAAAATGGCATTCTCCAAAACAGAGATTCAAAAAACAAAATCGATGCACACCCGTGAACCAAGAAACTGAACTATTTTACAAAATCGATGCACACTTGTGAACCAACAACTGAAACAAAAATTTCAATAAATAGCAAAAAAACCCAAAACGATTTTCATACAACCATTTTGAAGATTTGCGGAAACGAAGAAAACGACCAGCGGAAGAAATCGAGGAAAGTTAACTCGCCGCCGCCGCCGCACTGCCGCAGCCGCCGCTTCAGCCAGTTGCCGCGCCCACCGTCCGCGTCAACGCCGCCGCCGTTTTGTTCCGAGCAAGTATGAAAGGGGTTGGATTGCAGGGTGTACCGGCGGGGGTGCCGGCTTGGCCTCCATCTTTGGTTTTGACTCTCTTTTCTTTGTATTTGCTTCAACCCTTCTTCAACCCACTCGTTTTCTTCCACTAAGGATTTCCCCCTTTTTGACTCTTTCCTCACATAAGTAAATAACAGAGAAAAGACCCTTTTCTTTTATCTTTTATCTTTTATCTTTTTTTTTAAGTTTTCAATGCATGATTATCATCAGATATTTTCAATGTATGGATGCCCGTTGAACCCCTTTTTGACTCTCATTGTATTTTTTTGTTCAACTTTGTAACAAAACGACGTTGTATTGAACCTATTTTGTCCAAAACGACGTCGTTTCGTTTTAGCCAAAATTTACAAAAAAACCTTCAGAGCCAAAACGACGTCGTTTTGGCTCTGCAAAGGCCAAAACGACGCCGTTTTGACCCAAACCCATTTTTTACCAAATAAACAGCCTACAAATAATTTTTTCATCTTCTAATTATTTTCAATTTATAACATTATAAATAAAATAATATTAATAAATGAAAAAAACCATAAATCATATTTTTTGTGAATAATTTAAAATAAAATTAATTAGCAAAATTTTTATAGAAGAAATCAACGCAAAATTATTTTTCATTATTTTTTATAAGAAGCACAAATTTTTTAAAATTAATGAAATATTTATATTTATTTTACTTGACGTCGTTTTTATTTTTAATTGAATCTTTATATTTATTTTAAATTTTAATTAAATATTTATTTATCTTTTTAAATCAATTTTATAGTGTATGAAGTGATATAAATGAATGAATGGTATATGATGTAATTATTAAGAAAGAGAAAGGGTAAATTGAATAGATTAGGATAGATAACTTTAGGATGCCACCGGCCGGAGATATTTTTAATAAGTCTAATAAATCTCAAAAGTAATCTTTGAGCCAAAACGGCTTTAGATGCTTTTTGGCTAATCAATAAGATGCTCTAATGACTTAATCATGCTTTTTTCTTTTTCGTTTTTTAATTTAATTTATTGTTTATCCCATCATATGTTATTCTTTCAGTACAGACAATACCATAAACATCAAATCATTTCATCAAATGATTAAAATACTGTGGATGGGTGTGAGAGCCTTTATCATTGGCAGAGCTAATATGGGCTTAAGAGCAACTCCAAAGAAGCCACCAAAACCGAGCCAAAGCCATTTTGGATGCTAAACGAAAATGGTGGCTCCAAAGAAGGCCAAACAGAGCTAAAATTGTCGCTGAATGCTGATCAGCAAAATTACTAAATATAGTCGGACATCACCAAGCCATCACAAACACAAAGAAACCCATTCTACCTATATTATAGCCGCTGGGAGCCGAAACTACACCCGTGAAACCAAATGTATTTTGAACCAAATCCAACACTAAATCAAAGAAAAATAATGTAGAATCCCCCCGACCCAAAATCCACTCACCCGTGAACCATTTTTGAACTCCAAGAATTGGAAACAAAAAAATTCTATAAATAGCAACAAAATGGAACGATTTAGATCTGAGGGAACCTAAAAAACTGCTCGGTTAGCGGAAGAATTCGTGAGGAAGCGTTTCAACCCATTTGCGCAGTCGCAAGATCGCCGCCGCCCAATCGTCTCGCGCCAACACCACACTGGGCCGGTTTGGCCCAAAAGGTTCAATGGCCGCCGCCGCTGTCTCCGCACGGTGAGATTCCCCACGCGAATTAGCAGCCGATGGCCGGCCGGCCCTATCTTCTCCCCCATCCCCTTTCCCAAAATCAGGTGCTGCATCGAAGCGGAAGAACAGGTCTGGCCGGTTTTGAAGCAGCGCCATACGAAATGACGCCGCTTTCAGCTTTTCCACGTGACAAAACACGCCGCTTCGCTTATTTATTTTTAAAGGTTCAAAACGACGCTATTTTTTGAACAAAATCGGCTTCCAAAACGACGCCGCTTTGAAGTACTCAAGCCAATTACCTAAAACGACGCCGCTTCGTGCTTTGAGTGCCGCCCAAAACGATGTCGTTGGAGCGCTTATCCAAATGACGCCGTTGCACAGCGAAATTAAAATATTGTAGAAGCCAAAACGACGCCGTTTTGGCTCAAAAAAGGACAAAACGACGCCGTTTTGACCCAAACCAATTTTTTCACAATTAATTAGCCTACAAAATTTTTTATTAACTTCTAATTATTTTCAATTTATAATATTATAAATAAAATATTATTAACATAAATCATATTTTTTGTGAATAATTTAAAATACAATTTTTTACTTGATATGAATTAATTTATTTTATTAGCCTACAAATATTTTTATTTACTTCTAATTATTTTCAATTTATAATATTATAAATAAAATATTATTAATAAATGATCAAAGGGTCTCGAGCCTCGTGAGACTTCAACTGGGCCATCGGTTCCTAATGAGTCATAGTCATAATTGCCAGAAGCTATTGCAACAAGCTCATTGTCATCAACCCGCTCATCCTCGATTATCATGTTATGTAAAATAATACACGCTTTCATGATAAAAGTCAAGTCTTCATGACGCTAATCGAGCGGTCCGAATGATAGCAAACGTAGTCAAGCACCCCAAATGCTCGCTCTTACATCCTTCTGTGAATCCCTATGTTTTTTGCAAAGAATTTGTGAGCCAACTCTGAGGATGCGAATTGATCGAACAATTGTTGCCCAATTTGGATATATACCGCCCGCAAGATAGTATCCCATATCGAATTGGCCAGCCTATTATGGTATAATTTGCAGAAGGGTCACATCCTTCTCGCAAGTTAGCAAACAAATTGAAGGCGTCAAGTACATTAATATCATTGTTAGATCCGGGCATGCCAAAAAAAACATTTCATATCCACAAGTTGTAAGAGGCGACGGCTTCGAGCACAATAGTTCATTTCAAGTGGACACATGATACATTCCGCTGCGGATATGCTATTGACAACTTTTCCACACCCAAGCAGATACAAATTCAAATCTGCCCAACATTCCAGAGTTTACGTTTGATTAGCTCTCCAGAATAAAGATAGAGATGTCAGCCACGTTTGGGGATCTGAGATATTCAGGCCCAAAAATTTCTACCACCCCATGGTAGAATCGTTTGACACACTCGATGGTTGTGGTCTCTCCAATTTTGACATACTCGTCGAGTAAGTCCGCAGACATACCGTATGTAGGATACGATTCTATCAATTCTGGATAACCATGTTAGAACACAAAGCATAATTTTAATGGAGAAAAACTGAAATTACATACCTGATTTGGAATCCATGGTTTATCTTCGATGCACTGATGAAGATCCGCAAAGAACAACACCCTCAAGATCTTCTCCTAATCAATTCCTCGATGAATCTGGCTTAATGAGATTGCCTTCTCTCACTGATCTCAGAAAATATTTCTCAGAAAACTAAATGTGAGAATTGTACGTATCCTTAGGGTTTGGGAGGGACTTAGGCCTTCTATATATATTGAGTTCTGACCACGGGCCCTCTCATCACTCGGCCTGCCGCACTCACTCTACACTAGCCACCCCATATGTTTTATTACAGCTCCCAATAATCTCACTTAATTAGACCAAATCCTATTCCAACTTTTGTTTAATTAATAAAGCCCACATAAAGGAAAACTAACATTCTCCCCACTCCTCGGGCGATATTAATTGAAACAAAACCGTGGTGCGCACCTTTATATTTATTCGTAGGATTAATCTTGGTAGTTGATCCGATCCCATAAAGTCTCGAACACCAATCATGGCTAGAATTGTACGTGTACTAACAAGAAGCCCTTCCATGGTCACGAAAGTGCTTCTTAACTTTACTGGATATGGGATTACATATGGTAGTGTGTTTAAATGGACAATACCTCATAATGAGTGATACTTCATGTGTTATCCATTTTGTTAGTCCAAATTCTCTCTCCTTAAGTGTCACAAAACCTAGTGTGTCACCAGAGAATATCCATCATGGTTCCAACGAACCTGTATATGTGTTACCTTAATAGGCAACTTTACTTTATGTGTAACAAAACATGCTGTTAAGGCTAATGCCAAGAATGCCCCATAGCCTGTATTCAAGGTTTACACAATGCCTCGAGATTTTCAACAATTATATGTACTCAACTCGATAAATCTACATTCACAAATACCTTATTGAATGCAAAAGAGTTGATACAAATTCAATTATTACCAAATGTAATGAAATTGATTCATCCTTCATAAGAGCAACATAAAACTTAATATTCCCACTAATTCACAAGATCCCATGATACCCTAAGCCCATGTTAATGACATGTCGACAAATACACAAGTATTTAAGGTTCTAGTTAGCGAGCTGCAATCATATCATCCGTTGATATGTGCTCCACTGCAACGTCACCGTTTTGAACTTTTTCCTTTATGGTCAGGTATTTGACCTCCATGTGTTTAGACCCCTTGAGGACCCTCTCGTTGTTGTTAATAAACAACACTCGCAGAAAGTTATCACACAATACAACTGTATGGGCCTATCCACAAAATCAAACACTCTGCTAACTCCTTAATGAGGTTTCCTATAAATTGCCCTCGAGTAGTTGGGCCGGTGCCATGCTACAAACCCGCTTCTGCATGGTAGAGGATGCAACTGACTGCTTCACTCTTCCATGACACCGCACCTCCCGCTAACTTAAAGATATAAACCAGCTGTTGACTCTTTTTCATCTCGACAAACAAGAAAGCCCGAATCGAATACCTAACTAAATTTCGTGAAGTCCCCAATATGTTTTGTAAATCAACATATAGTCTTTTGTCCTCTTTAAGTACCTCATAACCTTTCTTATAAAGAACCCAATGATCATGTCCTGGTTTGACTGATATCCGCTTAGAAGTCCCCGCTGCAAAGGCACATCGTGCCTAGTGTATACTTCAGCATACATAATAATTCCCAAGTGCACTAGCATAAGGTACATTCTTCATTTGGGCTTTCTATATCTGAATGGAGGACATTGTGATAGACTCAACTTATCACCTTACAGATGGTGGAGCACCTCGGTTTACATTGTCAGACATGTCAATCTTCTAAAATTCGAACAACATATGCCCCTCTCGAGATAAACCCAATACCGCAGCACGATTCCTATGAATCTCAATGCCCGTGACAAAAGACGCCCTACCAAGGTCCTTCATATCGGGTTATTTGACAACATCCGCTTTGTCTCATGCAAGAAACTGTCACCGCTGCGCGTGATATCATCATCCACATAGAGTATTAGGAAAATGAATTTCCTCCCACCGACCTTCAAGAAGATATACATTGATCTACTTTTGTTCTCAACAAACCATATGAAGCAACAACACTATGAAACTTTAAGTACCATTGTCTAGAAGTCATTGAGACCATAAATAGACTTTTTTTCGGGCCATACAAGTTTACCCTCGAATCATTTGCCAAAACCTTCTGGTTGCATCATATAGACTTTTCATTAAGGTCCTATCGGAAAGGCGCGACATCCATCCGCGAACCCATATCAAAACGAGCAACTAATGCCACGATCACCCGGTTAATCTTTGTAAGATACCGAGAAAAAGTTGCTTCATAGTCTACTCCTTCTCTCGAGTGAAACCTTTGGCTACCATCCTGGGCTTTAAACTTCAACCTTTCCCTTTAGAGTCCCTTTTAGTCTTATACACCCATTTCAAGTAACCAACGGGTCTATGACCATCGTAATTCAATAAGTTCCCAAACTCCGTTATGCCTCATAGATTGAATTTCATCTCTCATTGCATCCAACCACAGCTCATCATGACAGTTAACAACTTCCTCATAAGTTATCGTCTACCATTAACCACATCGAAGTCTCTGTTTCCTATATAGACTAAATAGTCCCGGCAGTATTGCCGATCGTCTTCCCTAGCGGACTCTTACCGGAGTAGTAATAGCCACATTCTCGCACCCGAGCCTTGATGAACTTCATTAGGAGTCAGTCTCAACAAATGTGATCCCTAGTCTCAACAAAGTTCAATATGGTGTGTGGGAGTTTCCACAATTATCTGTATGGGAGGAGATACAGATACCACATTACTCATCGTACTATCATCCTCAATAGTCTGTGAGCAGCTACTCTCTTCGGCCACATCAAACTCCAAAAACTTAGCTATCTGTGATTCCACAATTCTTGTGCCTCCATTGGGATTATAGGAACTGGATATCCCTCGAATGTTCCGTAAGATACAAAATAACACCTAGTGGTTCGAGTCCAACTTTACTTAATGTCAGATTTCATAACTTTACTTCCGCAGATTATCCCCAAACCTTAAGATGGTTTAAGCTAGGCTTCGCCAAATTCATAACTCAAAAGGAGTCACTGGAATAAATTTTCAGAGGTACACGATTCAAAATGTATTAAAGTTGTTTTCTAAAGCTTCACCCCATAGAAAAACTGCAATTTGTCCTACTTATCATACTCTTACCATTTCCATAAGAGTACTGTATCAGGCCTTTCTACTATACCCATTTTGCTCAGACTCCTGTGCACAAGAACCGTGCCACTATCCCGCAGTCCTCTAAGTATTTGGCGAATGGCCCTTGTCGGGCCCAAAGATCGCCATGCTTGCCATAATACTCTCCACCTCGGTCGATCTAACAACCTTATGACTTTCCCAATTGTTTCACCTCAAACCAAAAATCTGAACTTGTCAAGAGACTCGACTTTCTTTAATCAAGACACAACTACACGTGAATAGTCATCAATAAATGTGATGAAATAAAAATTTCTACACAAGGTTACCGTATAAGGTCCACTTATATCGGCAGGGGAATGACTTCCAACAAGTCGAACTACGGATCATAGCTTTTCTTTTCTTATCTTACTGGTTTACACTTACAATAGTTTCACAGATATCTCTAAGTCATTTTTAAGAGCAAAGGTGTTAGTCTTTCTATTAGCCTTTCTATTCTATCCTTAGATATGGCTGCGTCAGCGGTGCCATAATGCATAAGACTCTTCCTTAGGTAGTGGTCTTAGAAACAACCTTTTCTACAATTCGTATAAGCTACGATATGTCACTCCGGAGATAAACTTAATCAGATAATCCGGCTGACATATGACAAGACATTCCAACCTTATTTGAATTAAGAACATTGAGACAACATTGCTCTTAATTTCAAAAGAGTAATCATATGAATCCAAACATGATACGGAAACTAAATTCCTTCTAAAGGAAGGTACATAAATGTGTCTTTCCAACATCAATTTAAACCGTAATCTAAAAACTAAGATTACATTCCCACGAACATGACACGCCCTTCTCGTTGTTTCCCACGCTGAGCTTTTTTGATTCATCCTTGCTTGGCTTCCCTCCGGTTTATGAATCCTCGTATGGTAAATGCAACATGATTAGTTGCTCCACTATCGAGCCACCAAGAACTCGGATGGTGCTTCGATAAAGTTGATTCACAAACAAGTATTAAAGAATCATTACACGTAGCTTCACGCCGACATCCAAGTTTTGAATTTCAGACACCCTTCTTCATGTGACCTTCTTCTTACAAAAGAAGCAGCGTATCACCATCCTTTTCAAGAATGTCTTCTTTGGACCCATATTGTCGATTGACCTAAGATTTTCTGAGCACCCTTATGAGTTCGACTTTGAACTTTATTTTCCTTTATTGTGGACTAGCAAGATACAAGGCCATATGCTCTTCTCCTTCGAAGCTTCTCTCTTCCTCGCCACCACCCTTTGCTATCAAGTCATTTACTGACCAAGTCTCGTCTTGGGAATTGTAGTTTGTCTTTATAATCCCAAAATCGTGTGGAAGGCAAGTTCGTGGTCATGCACAATGCAAGCATCGTGAATGGTAACATTAAGAGCCGGAGTTCGCCTTAGTCCAGTTCATCCTCGACATAATCTCTAACCCCAAATTGCATTCCATCATACTTCATGTTGAAGAGCTTTGAAGAAGTGTTCCCAACCTCAAGATTGGATGAAACTCGATTTCTAGCCTCTATGGTCGCCATCACTTTAGCAGCATACCTAATGGTAAACCACTTTTCAAGTGTCTTTGCACGGGCTCTTCATCACACAAGCAAATCCCATTCCTCCCTCCCAGGTAGCATAAACCGCTTTCTCAGCTTCGCATTTCAGAGGTTGTGATATCTGCCGGCTTATCCATTGTAAGCGCCATGTGAACATCCGCCAGCTCCATTCCAAATAGAAAGTCCTCTTTCCATTTCTTGAAATTCAATCCAGTAAGGATCTCAATTGAAATGGAATTGCCGCTCACAGAAAAATTGACTGAAAAATAAAACAAAACAATACAATCAGCATCATGTGAATACTCATACAGAGAATTACATACATCATCACATAATCACCTTTGGGCAGAAAATATGACATGCAGTTGTACACTCTCCACATGACAGCGGCCATGAGAACATATTCTAATCCTTCTTCGTGAAATCACCACCTCGGGGTGTATGAACCACTAAGATCAGTCATTTCAAGCACATGCCATACATGTATCCCTCCATGAACTAGCACGACCACCTCCTCTTGGGAGTATGATCACGTAATAAAACAGAGACATCCCACCACATGACTGATATTTCTCAAACCCAATCAAGCGGTACACTGGTGGTCACAACTCAATTGAATCCTTGAAAATCTCTCATACCAGGGATATAAACTTTATGTATCACATTATATATATATGTAATGCCAATTATACTGTTCATTTCATTCATAGACAATGAATTTAGACTCTGCTACTACCCTTATGCGTTGATATACATGTTAGCTACCATATACATTCGAACCATGGTAAATACAAAAAATAAGATAAAATACCCAATTTCTAGCGCATAGGGTTCTATACGTGATTTCATATCCGTAAAAGTCAAAGACGCAAAGTCTATATACCACATTGTAGAGAATTTCTACCACGTAGTTTGCAGATACTAAATTTTCCCGTGAATACCTCATGATCGCTACCACGCGCGCCACTCGTATGGCTCTTACACAGGCAATGGGCAGGCGCCGTTATGGGTCATTGGTCTATTGATGAGCTGGCTGACCGTGAAGCTCTGGGCGCTGGACCGCGACCGGGCCGTCAATATCCGACGGGTCGCTGACCGCCTGGCTCGACATCCGGCTCGCCGCGGATCGCCTGGCCGCCACCAGTCGCCAATATCCGGCCGGCTGCGGGCCGTACCAAGACGGCCGAGATGACGCCATCATGACGTCATGACCCACGCCGCTGGCCACGCTACGCCACGCCGGCCCACCACTGGAACCGCCAACAAACGGACGGCAGATCCGCTCGACCGGTCGGTCGGCCGATTGGCCGCCGACGCCGCGATGACGCCGCGATGCCGCTGGAAACAGATCCGCGTTGAGATGCACGCCGCCGCCCTCGCGTTCCTCGTGCGGCGCCGTGTTCTAAGGCGGAGGGCGCTGTCCGCCACCCTCCACGCATCACACCACCGATCCGGGAATGGGCCTCGGTAGATTCCAACATGCAAAAATTTTAATTTTGGATGTATAGAAAATTCAAATCGGGATGTAATGTGTCCATTTTCATAAACCCAAAAAAATTTTCTCCGATTCGCTTGCTTTGAATTCTAATCCATGGTTGGCTCTGGAGCACTAACCGTAGGGATACCATTCTATCAATTCTAGATAACCATGTTAGAACACAAAGCATAATTTTAATGGAGAAAACCGAAATTATACCTGATTTGAATCCATGGTTTATCTTCGATGCGACTACATCTGCGAAGAACAAACGAATTCCTCGCATCTTCTCCTAATCGACCCTTGATGAATCTTGTACTTCACGAGATTGCCTTCTCTCAATCGATCTCTTAAAATATTTCAGAAAACTAAATCATAGAATTGTACGATCCTTAGGGGTTTGGGAGGGACTTAGGCCTTCTATATATATTGAGTTCTGACCACGGGCCCTCTCATCACGGGCCGGGCCGTACTCAGCCTACACACTAGCCAGCCCATATGTTTTATTAAGAAGCCCACATAAAAGGAAAAACTAACACCGTATGCAAGCATGCTAAGGTACCATTTTGTTCACCTGATAAACCTACGTGTTGGAAGTATTTCTTCTTCAGACTAAATACCGATTACTGCTGAGTCAGACATGTAAAATTGAAGAAACAGAGGCCGACTTAAACCAGCTGCCGCGAAATAACGCTTGTCGTGATACCTGATTCTCAACTAAGAATCATTTAAGAATGAATGGCCGCTAACTCGATCACGACATTCCGTGATTGCCTAACGATTCTATCTCCGAACCCGTGACCTTGTGAGTTTTGTCTTTCAAACTCGATAACACCGGGCGAACCACGTGTTTTCTTCTTCGACTCAAGAAGATGAATCATTCCAAAAGACGAGCAAAAAGTTACCTATTCTTTGCTTCGAAAGTAAATTGGAAAAACCTTTGATATGTGTAAAATTCTAAGAGATCCTCCTCATTTTATAGATGTTTTTGAGTCTTTATCGTTTACCGAAATGCATTAAAAGCCGTGTTTCGTGATTTGACAAGTCAATACAGTATTATCTATAAGACCAACTTCATCAGCTTTTTAAACCCCGACGCTGACGCGACAATCAGCCAATGACCACAAATCATCCATAACCCATGTAGCTTTTTGAAAGGTTACACGTGATTCGACAACCCCAAAGGACATGTCAAATAATCCAAACCAAACTAACTTTTATAACCCCAATGCCGATGCCGAGAAAGTCAATCGCTGACATGTTAAATCATCAAGATTTATCACTTTTTATAACCCCAAAGAGGATTTGAGAAATCAAAGAAAATTATTTTTCTATTATTTTTATAAGAAGTACAAAATTTTAAATTAATTATTTGTAACCCAAAAAAGTTCAATCATGAAATTATTAATCAAAATATTTATATTTATTTTTATTGAATTAATTAAATATTTATGGCCATTTTTATTTTTAATTGAATCTTTATATTTATTTTAAATTTTAATTAAATATTTATTTATCTTTTTAAATCAATTTTATAGTGTATGGAGTGATATAAATGAATGAAGGGTACATGATGTAATTATTAAGGAAGAGAAAGGGTAAAATTGGAATAGATTTAGATAGATGGAACTTCTGATGTTCATCATTGAGATGCTTTAGCTAAACTTTTTAATAAACTCTCAAAAGAATCTTTTTGTACCCAAAAATAGCTTTAGATGCTTTTTTTCACAATCGGAGATGCTCTTACAAATCTTTAATAATGTATTATTATTATTATGAGAAGAAGAAAACATAGCATCAAAGTGCTTTTCTATCAGTTCTCCTCAAGAAATACCATCTCGTAAATCATAAAGTAGCCTAAGCATTTTCCGTTAGTTTCATTTAGTTCTTTTGTTTAGTTTCAGAATTGATTATTCTTTTATCAAAGAGGGTTTGATATTTGGTCGTATCAAATTTTTTTTTTTTTTTTTTTTATATTTGGTTACTTTTGATTTTCTTTTCTCAAAGAAATTTTAATATTTGGTTAATTTTGATATTGAAGCTATCTTGATAATTTTTCTTACAAGAATAAATTTTGTAGCAACTAGTAGCAAACTCCAACTGACAATCTTTTGAATGTATTATAAATACTTAAATGTTTTGTCTTTTCTCAGTTGTCTTTTGCATTGAATTAATTTTTTTACTACATTATTCTTTAGTTATATAATAATATTATGACTATACCTTATTCACTCTCCGAACTAAATCAAATTAATAATCTTATAATTATAATAATCCATACTAGTTCTCTTATTATTGTATTCGAATGTGTATAAGAGTGTCGGAAGGTCACACTAGTTGTCATATTATTGTATTCGTATATATATAAAAGTGCTAGAAGGTCGCGCCAAAATATATAGATTATATGCAAATAGCACGTAATATCACAAATATTTGTTTTTAGTTCAAGAATCTGTTATGTTATTTTATGTGAGAAATTTTTTGATATATATATATATATATATATATATATATATATATATATATATATATATATATATATATATATATATATATATATATATATATATTCATCTCTTTTCAAAATTTAAAGTGTATTAAATTATTCGAATATTTGTTTTTAGTTCAAGAAATTGTTATTTTATGTGAGGAAAATTTTTGATTTCTTTCCGTTTTCATTTCTTTTTAGAAAGTGTATTAAATTGTTCAAATATTTGATTTTATTTCAAGAATTGTTATTTTATATGAGAAAAAAAATTTGATTTTTATCTATTTTCATCTCTTTTCAGAAAGTGTATTAAATTGTTAAAATATTTGTTTTTAGTCCAAGAAGTTGTTATTTTATGTGAGGAAAAAAAAAATTGATTTCTTTCCATTTTCATCTATTTTAGAAAGTGTATTAAATTGTTCAAAGATTTGATTTTATTTCAAGAATTGTTATTTTATATGAAAAAAAAATTGATTTGTTTTCCATTTTCTTCTCTTTTGAAAAAGTGTATTAAATTGTTAAAATATTTGTTTTTAGTTCAAGAAGTTGTTTTTTTATGTGAGAAATTTTTTTTGGTTTTTTGATTTATTTTTCATCTCTTTTCAGAAAGAGCATTAAAATTTTCAAATGTTTGTTTTTAGTTCAAGAAACTATTGTTTTATGTGAGAAATTTTTTCATTTTTTTTTTCTGTTTTCATGATCTTTTCACAAATTTGAGGATGTTGATTTTTGGGTTAATACCTTAAAAATATTAATTAGTATTTGCATAAAAGAGTGGGAGTGAAAGATCCACTTTTGAATGTCATATCTTTATCAAATTTCATAGATAAAAGAGGAGAGAGAAGAGAGCAAAAGTGAGTTTCTTTAATGCTATGGCATTGTCCTCCTTATCAACACATCCATTCCACTTTCCACACTACCAAATAGAATTTAGAGCCCAAAATTTATCTCACCTACAAGAAAAGCGCTACCCACCTTTCAGAAATCTCATAGTAGCATACATAAATGGCTACATCACTTACACTCTCTCACCCTAAACATCCACCTTAATTTTCTTTTTTTACACTTTTTTGTTAACCAATGCACAAGTTTGATAAAGGATGGTTTTGTTTTTTTATTTTTAACTTAGCTTGGAAAATAAGTAGTTTTATATATTAATTTTATTATTTGTGTAGTAATAGTTTATTATTTTATGATTTTGAAAAAAATAATAATTCATGGAGGAAAAAGCAACTAAAAAATGTGCTAATCGAAAAAAATTCAAGTACAGTCATCGAGGAGCATCATTATCTTTTCTTGGTCATGGTGAAAAAAAAAGCAAGTTAAAAATTACATTTACCCTCTAGTTTGAATGTTTTACCATTTATATCTTACATTTTTTACATTTATAATTTATATTACTGTGTTAAAGAATAAAGTTTATCCTTATTTCTTTTTATTTTATTGCATACTTAGTCAAAGGAAAGTCATTGCATACTTAGTCAAAGGAAAGTCATTGGAGAACAACCAAATGAGATTGAACTTTTTTATATCACACGTTACAATGTCAAAAATGGTTGGAGTAGTGAAAAAGCTCAAGTTGTCTATGTAAATATTATAGGCTACTTTCTTAAATTAATATATATAATAGTTATGTGATATTTCCCTTTGATTTGTTTAATTTCATGTGTTCTGCAAAAGTTTAAAAAGTTATACTACATATGTTTATTTTATTCTCTAAAATTATTTATTCTAAAATTTCTTATAGAAAAAAAGATGAAAGAAATGGAACAAGAAACTGTACTTGAAGGAGGTACACCCTTGTTAGCTAAAGAAATTGTTAAATGTATTGTTGGCAATAACTTTAAAGGTTTTGGATTTGGACCTACACAGTATTCTACTTCTGTGACATCTAGAGCAACACTTGTAGAAATTAAACTACATGAGATAATTGAGTAACACATAAAGAATTACACAATACTCGTGCTGAGTTGAGTAACACATGTGTTGAATTGAATGATACACGTTCGAAACTTGAGAAGCAATAAGAGCATATGAATCATGAGAAGAAGCGATTAGATTGTATTGAGAAATTTTTATTCCCAACTGATGTTAATCGTTAGGCTACTTAAATTATTTGTTATACTTTATTTTCTTCTATTAAATAACTTTCATATTAGTAATTTTAAATTTCTTCTTATTGTTTCAATTATGTAATAATGAATTCTTTATTAGAATTATTTTATTACATATATTTAATTTTATTAATTTTGTAAATTTTTATTTTATGAATATGAATTAAAAAACATTTGACGAGCACTAGTTTCGTTGCCTATACAATTAACTTGCGACCAGTTGCTTTTACTAGCAACATGATATACTTGCAATTACTTATTCCTCATCAAAGAAAAATGAAACTTGCGACTGATAACTTTTCGTTGTTGAAACTTGTAAATAGCGATCACTTGATTTTCCTCACATAAACATTTAAACTTGTGACCATAACCTTTTCTTTGTTAAAAAATTTAAAATGCGACTATTAAATTTTCATCATTGAAATTTCATCCTAAAAATATTTAAACTGTGTTCAAAAATTTTCATTATTAAAAATTGTAATCCATGACTACTTGTTCTTTGTTGTAGAAACACGAAATTGCGATCATGTAAAATCATCGTAGAAACATTTCAAATGCAACCAAATAATTTCATCGCATAAATCAAAATTGGCGACCAGTTACTAGTGGTAGTAGAAAATAAAATCAGTGACTAAGATGTTGGACATAAGAAGTATACATTAACGACCAATATCATTCATCACGTAAAAAATTATCTATGATAAAGTCAAAAAATGGTTGTAAAAAACATTCCTCGACGACCATTTTGCGATGACTTAGCGACCAACATTTTTTCATTGCAAATTATTATTTGCAACTAGAATTATTGTTTCTGGGACCAATAACGTAGTCACGGAATTGTTAATTTCTAGTAGTCGAGGATGTTGAAACTAATTTTCTTGTTCAAAATTTTGTTCTTCAAGCCTCAAAGATGGTATAAACCTCCACTTTTCATATTCTCCACCTCCATAGCCAACTTTGGGTCTCCAAAAACCTGAAAATTAACACTAAAACAAGGAAAAACAAAGATCAAGCACGAAAATTTGTTCAAAAGCAAACTCAAAGGTGACTAAAAAAAATAGAAGTGGAAAAAGGAAACTTATTGATCTTGGGTTGTCCCAAGAAGTTGCTTCGTTTTTCGAGTCTAGCTTGACTCTACCAACTATGGATTTGTTGGTGATTCTTGCCTCCATCCTTCTTTGAGAGACGATAATTGTGCTTAATTAGCAACTTGAACACCTTGTCTTCAAATGATTTGATCGTTTTGTTTGCAATTGAGGCTTCCTTATCTCATGAAATAAGACTATAGACTCTTTTACCTCCAAAATGTATGGTATGTCTTCACTTGGCAACTCCTCTTGCACAAATGCCAAAGGAGTCATCTTCGGAATTATTTCAACTTCTTCACTATTCTCTTTCGATTTCGGAGAAGTTGACTCCTCTTCATTCGTCACTTTCTCAACTAACTCTTCACCACCCTCTTCAACTTCCTCTACTTCATTTAGCTCTTCAACTTCTCCCCCATTTCTCAAGGTGATATCCTCATGATTTTCCATCTCATCACCTCCCGGATTCACATCAATTGTGCCAAACAAATTTTCTTGTTATTCTTGTAAGAGTAGCTTGTTGGCATTTTTCTTAGCATCATTAATGAATCGGGTATAAGCACTAGCCATCTCCGCTATACTTAGATTTTCTCCTTGTGGAGCTTGGCTTCTCTCATTAATGAACTGAGTATAAGCATTAGCCATATATAAGGTGGGTGTGTTGGCCATGTGACGTCTCAAAACCCAAGGGTCCATTGACCAACCGTCAACTCACAAAAAACTTGTGGATGTCGGGTAACCCGATACCACACTATTGTGTCCCCTTTGCTAGGACCCATAATTTAACAAAAATCGAACAGAGTCTCCTTTGTATAGGGAGCTCTACCAAAAAATACAACTTGTACAACAAATAATAGCATGGCCCATCCGAGGCCAAATATCATATCATGACCTCTCTGGGTCCATCTACAAGTAAAAATGACCACATATATAGGGTCCATTTATCAATACTCAAACATAATGCACAAAGCTATAATATCATAGTTCTTAAGAGTTTAATTACAATACTCTTTACACAAAAACATATATCAAAACAAATGTCTTAATATATTTTACAAAAGTAAGAACCAAAGCCACAACCCGGCTTTCTTCGTAATGGTTGCCTCGAGTGAGACCCGTCTCCCTGCACATACCTTGTACCTGAAAGGGGGTCCCACGACGAGGTGAGCAATGCTCAGTAGAGTAAACTCCTATAGAGGCTACTCCCCACCTAAGTGCACAGGCAATGGTCATGTCACAAAAAAAAAAAAAAAAAAAAACACATTCCAATCAAGATTATGCAAACCTAGAATGAAATTCTACATGCTATGAATGAGATGCTACCCACCATGTCCCATGTACCGAGTCCTCACCGACTCCATCAAACCCGAGTCCCAACCGACTCCTATCACACAATGTCGAAACCCATTTATGATAAAACCCATCATTCTTAGATTACATCCAATGATTATTTTATAAAACAAATTTCATTTGTTTTAAAACCAAAAGCTTTTTGGATGTTCGCATCAATGATCATTTGTTTTCAAAAATCCATGTGTCTTTTAAGGGTGGCGAATTTTCTGGAGTCCCATCGCAAGCTTTGCAAACCTTCCCACTGTAAAACCCGAGAAAATTCTAATTTTCTGAAAAAGGGTAAAATGGTAATTTCGGTCAAAATCCAGAAATTTTCTAGATCTCGGATGACAAAACAGACTTCACTGTTGGAATCGTCTCATGAAATCTAGCTACCACGTTGAATTTTGTCTAATTCCGAGATAGTCGACTCACGCTTTTTCGAGGCAAGCAACGAGGGTGTTATGCACTTTGGCGACATTCTTGAATGATCAAGAGCGCCATGTGTCATGTGCGTAATTAGTCAACTTATTCAAGTGTGGGTCCACATGGACATGTGGCATCCCCTAATTGGATGCAAATCCAAAATATGATAAAGAGATAAGAAAATCCTATCAACCAATTGTAGGCTGACATGTGCCAAGAGGAGTACTCTCCCACTTGACCAATTCTCCCAACCGGATTTGGAGAAGGAAAAAGAGAGGGAAAGAAAAATACAGATTTTAGAGAGAGAGTGTCCAACTTCTCTCTAGATTTCCCGACGATCGGACCGTCGGTTTCCGGCAAGGCAAGAAGCAAAGTTGCTCCCCACTGCAAGAGCTACGCTGTGGCACGCTGGAGTTTCGGCAAACTCCTAATGTAGTTTTCTACTTGATTTAACTCGTTTAAGAGTCTTGTTAATGATTTGGATGGTATGAGGCTGTGAGAGGCCGTTTGATCAGTCCCAAAATCAACGGCATGTCGAATGACCATTTTCGACAAGCCTGGATCGATCTCTGATCGAAAATGGTCCCCGTGTGCTTTACATGCGTGTTATATTGTGGTTTTGGGTGTTGTTAGCTGGAATGGTTAGAGTGGATTCGGCCCAAAGAAGTGGAACCGAGATTGAGGGGTCATTCATGGACAACCTATGTAATTATTTTTGGGGTCAGTAAAAAACAAATTTCGATTTGCTTGATTGCGCCTAAAATGTCCATGTTATTTGCATGATATTGCTATGAATGGCTTGGAATGTGTGCGGAAAAGAACTTTGTTAATGCATATGAATTAATGTGTGTTAACATGATGTTTGAATTATATAAAATATACTCAGTGTGAGCCATTGAATTAAATTGTTTATTAGCCCATGTGAGCTAATTTTTATGTTATTTCTATGAATGAATAACATGTGGTTAGTATGTGAATTTTGTCAATATATGCTTGATTGATATATTGGCATGTGTTGTATGAAATGGCATACGCATTTCTTATATGTACCCGTGGCCACTCTAGAACAATAGTGTGAGTGCATGGCATGAAAGAAAATAAAAAGGGAAATGGTCAGGAAAGGAATTCCCAAGGAAGATTTTCCTCAAGAATTACCTTGGAGAGTTGTCCAACAACCATCTCGGAGGCGCACTCATGACTGCTTCGATAATTACCTAGCACTTAATTCCTCGGAGGGTTGTCTAATAGATTTTACCGAAACTCCCAGAGGTATGCCTTCTCGAGAACAAAAATATTTCGTTTTGAAAATAAAGGTTTTCACACTGGGCTTAGGCATGGGTGTGAAGGAGCCAAGGAGGGCTCGAAGTGAAAAGGGAGTCACATTCTCGTCCATTTCCCATGTAGACATTTGAGTAGGAACATATATGTTTTGTTTGAATGTGTTTGGTTGCCATTACATGTGCAATTTAGCGGAGTAACCCATGTAGGAGATTACTACTAGGGTACGCCACCCTAATGAGGGTACCTTATTTCGTGTACCGGTAAGGTTCACCCGGGGGATGGGACGAACCGGAAAGCCCTAGATTTAAGAAATGGTCATATATGACCTTGTTATGAATTTTGTAAAACTGGGTAAAAGACCCGCTTTGGATAATTGTAAATTAACTCATTTTCGTGATAAAATATACATTTTTAAGTGAGTACGGGATGGGCTGGGCCAATGTGGCCATTTTACTCATGTATGGGTCTCATGATATGAGATACAGGTATTCCGCAGGTTGACGGTAGTCGATAGGACCCTTGGGAATCGGGGCATCATACCCACACTTTTATGGGTTTTCATCGATGGATCCATATGTGTAACCAAAAAGGTAATGGAGCTTTCACCCGACACATAATTTCATTTTCCATATTCAAACCGTGCGACTCAATTTGGACGTTGTCCCATTTTCCAAGCCCGCACAATCAACACCAAATGCAGTGTTAATTTACAACCATGCAAACCGTGGAACTCTATTGGACATTGTCTAAGGTACCGAGTCCACCACCCATTCACCAAGAATAGTGAATGACAACAACCATGCACACACACCCATTTCATGCGATGTCCCCGTGCATATGAAATGCAATTATGCCATTTCATGCTTATGTCATGTCACACACACACACACACACACACACACACACACACACACACACACACACACACACACACACACACACACACATATATATATATATATATATATATATATATATATATATATATATATATATATATATATATATATATACATTTGGACAATTATACACACATACATACTCTCCACATGTCAATACATTAGGACAAACATATTGACATCTAATTAATTACTATCAAGCATGTCATTCAAACTAAAGCAATGACAACCTCATCCTCAAGAACAATTGTGGCATAGAGATGCCTACAAAACATTCTACACAACAAGCCATAACATACTACAAGATAGTTCTGAACTTGGTTCTGAAAACTAGTCCCCTAAAAGTCCCAAAACCTGGACACAAACCATTAAACAACCTAAGTTATAGCAGTCCCATAAAACAGACCATAACATGAGTTATAGAGGTCCGATTTAGGTGATTCAAAAGCCTAACATCAAGTTCTCAGATAGAGATACAATTTCCTCGAAGGATACCCATCCAAATTCTCACTTTTTCCCAACCAAAAATCAGTCCAAAAAATCTGGATAGTAGGTTCGGCCAAAACAGGGCAACCTATGGCAGTCCCAGAAAACGGACTATAACTTGGATTATAAAGGTCCAATTTGGGTGATTCAAAAGCCTAAAATCAATTTCTTAGATAGAGCTACAATTTCCTTGAAGGAGACTAGTCTAAATTCTCCTTTTTTCTAACCAAAAATCAGCCCCAAAAACTGGACATCATATAGGGTCAAAACATGGCACTATTCCCATAACCCATTATTTTGCCAACAAATTCTTAGGGCACAAACTCAACCAAACAAATTCCCTAGAATGGAAAATAAATCAAAGTAGGAAGAATCCATACCTCTACCAAACTCTTCACTTGAATCTTCGACGAAATCTTTTGTTTCCGGTATCCAAACATAGATCTCATCGCATATATGGACTTTAGTTCTTGGCCCGATGAAAACCGAGCAACCAAGCTCCATAGATTGTAGAAAGAAGTTAGAGCTTCTCTCTCTACTCTCTCTTCTTCTCTCTCACTCTCTCATGTACACTGCAGGAAAAATGGGCTTTCTTTGCCCTCATTCCCATTTTGCCCCTCTTTTGTTCTAACTCACTTAGTTGGACATGTGGCCCATGTCGCGCCATGTGTCCACAACCCGTCCGGGTTCGTTTCTTCTCCGAAACAATTTATTTCCATCTTGGTTCAAGTTCAATTTATTTTAAATGAACTTAACTTGAGTTATTTCCTAACTCTCAAGATTCTCATAAAAACTTCATTCCTCGGGAGCCACTAAATTAAGCACTCGAAAGTCTTAAAAATCCGACTGTCTCTTAATTCCGACGAAAATTTTTCCTCGAGTGACTAGATTCTGCAAGACAAATCCAATGGTGAAGTCCAAGCCACATCCGAGATCCGTAAAATTCTAGGCTTCCTGAACAATTTTCGACAATTTTATCATTTTTGTTATTTAAAATTAAAATTTTCCCTTGCCTTTTAAGCTTACTCCTTTTTAAGTTATACTTTTAGTGTCTCCTCTTATGGAAGCTGGGGTGGATGATCTTGTGCAAATGGATCCTCCATTTGACAATCTATGCTCATATGAGGCCCATTACAATAAATACACACGGTAGGGCATACTTGAAAATCATTAGCCTTAGATTCATCATTATGAAGTTGGATACTTTGAAGTTAGTTTGTAAGAAGCTTCAATTGATCCAGTAAATTGGCAAAAGTAGCTTGAGTTGCTAAATTAGTGAAAACATCCATAATCGATCAAGCTCCTACAACACAAAAACAAAAAAAATCCAAAGTGAAATAGAAAAGGAAAATAAAACAATACTAACTATATCCAAAGTAGAGTAAAACTATTTCGACTCAATATTAATAAAAACACCAATCCCGGCAATGGTGCGAAAAAAATAAGAATGCCTATGTGCACAAGTGCACGCGTCGCCTCAAGTAATAAATGGAAAGTAAGAGTATCCTCCCATGAGGATTGGTTATTAATTACCGACTCTAATCTAGCTTAGGCTCTATTTGGATGATGGGAAAATCTGGAAAAGACTCAAATTAACTAAACTAACATGCAAGAATCTCGAATTAACAAAGACTTAGGACAAAAAACCCTAGGGTATAGATTTCACCAATTCAAGCCTATATGAACCTCATAACTTAATTAATCAATATTCATTTCATTATGTTGATGGCGATTTCACTAATACGATCGTGAATCTCTTTTGATAACTCACAACCTAACCCTAGAATTTAGGTATTTTGCATCTCTACTCAACCCCAAAACCTTAGGAATGCTATACACTCAAGAAACCCTAATACCACACCTAATTTCATTTATATCTCTATCTCAAGATAATTCGATGACATTTCATCCATGGTCTAATTCAATCCTCACTTATGAGATCTCGAATCGAATCACAAATCATGTAAATATTAGCCAAATACCTACAAACAATAAGAACAAAATGAAATACACAACATAGATATGAAATAAGACATTAATCAATAGGGATTAGGAGAATTCATACATCAAAGTCTTGACTACATCTAAACTCTAAGAAAACTAACTAAAAAATAACTAAAAAAGGAATTACAACCATGAAAAGAGAGAAAAACAGAGATAGAGGGAGAGAGTAAACAGTTTGGAGTGAAAGCCATGTCTCATCCTTCCATCTTCTTCTTCTTCTTCCTCTTCAAGAAAGCTTCTCCTCCTTCAAGAATAGTCCTTAGGGTGTTTCCACCCAAAAGGGACTTTTCCACACAAGGGGGACTCCTCCCAATCATCCTCAAACCCTAGATCGTGTTTGCTTCTATATATAAGCCTCTTGAGAATAGGTCGAAATTAGGCTAAAACTAGTGTTGTTGAAATTGTGCCACATGGTCAACACCATGAGAATGTTGGGTGTGGTCACACTCATGTTGTCAGGGTCACAATTACACCGCATGTACTGAAACACAGTGGCTATTGAAGATGTTTGTGGTTGTGACCACACTTCAAGTGTTGAATCATAGGATGCCATGGCCGCAACTTCACTAAGCGTTGATCACGCTTCTCTTGGTTTCGATCATGGCTATGACCATAACAACAGGTCGTGGATCATTAGTGCCTTGTAAAGTGCTATTTTGAACCCTATTTATTATAGGTTTTGAGCGCTTTTGTGTACTAATCATTCTAGTCTAACCCACCTGCATGTTAAGGTCCCAATTATACTACTGATCACATTCTGTGGCTATTTTTGTAGTTTTAACAGGCATTTGATACCAATTTTGCCGAGTCAATCCATGCATAAAGGATCCGGGTTGATCTCCTTCAAAATTGGGAAGATAGAAATGCAAAACCAAGCAGAAGCCGGCGTAGGAGCACACGCACTGCGAATTTCAACGCATGAGCCACCACAGACTATGTGAATTCACAAGATGAGCGAAAATTGCGCATCTACGCCGACTTTCACGCGATAAGCGAAAATTCAAGCACTACACGAATTTCACACATGAGCGAAAATTCGCGCACTACGCGAATTTTTCTACTTGCGCAAAGTTGCCCTACTTCCCATTTTCGGCCAAGAATGACCCCATTTTGTATATTTTCCAATTTTACCCCTGATGTAATCACTATTGACATGGGTATTTTGGTTTTTCACTTCTTTGTAAGGCTATATATAGTCATTTTAAAACATGTTGAAAAAAAAACTGGCGAGGGGATCGACAAAAAGACGATGCTCTATTTTTGGATTCTCTCCCGTCTCTCATTTCCTCTCCTTTTCTCTCACTTTCTCGGCAACCAAACACTCCCTCGAGGCATGAAAAACTCAGGGATACAGCCACAAAGCCCCCATCCTTGAAGAGGAGGGATGGTGGCTGTTTCTGCCAGAGGTAAACACAGTTCTCTCTCGCTTTTAACGTGAGCATTTATCGACATTTATGTTCCTCTTAACTCTAGGTTTAAAAGCCCTAGATGATCTCATAGCCAATACTTGGCAATCTTTAGGTCCAAAGGATGTTTATCATTAGATCCACGACATCCATTAGTTGTCATGTCACACGAGCTTCGGGAGGTGGGTCGAGGTGTTAGATTCTCATCGGGAAGGAACCATAAATGCTCGTCAAATGCTTTCTATCAAAGGAAAATGTATTGAGGTTAGTTTTAAAGTTCAATGAAGATCTGGTTCGGGAAATGACTATATGTCATCCTCCCCAGATGAACCCAGAAGACCTCATGTAATACTATCGGCCCGAGCTGGTAACTATTACTTGAGGATTTCTTTTCATAGTTTATTTCATTTTATTTCTGCCACTTTCAGTTTATTTTCCTCCCGACCTCACACACACAAAACTCAGCAATCCAAAGTGAGATTCACCATTTTGAAGCATATAAATCATTTTGTGCAAAAGCCATCCTTGTGTTCGATCCACAAAAGCCCTTTATCTTTGCAATTAGCAATGCTATACTTTCTGACGATGTGAAATTAAGTTATAAATTTTGTTGATTCCAGACACCTACTATGGCACAAATCAAATGGCGTCGTTGCCGGGGATGGTGCCTTAGTACACATATTGATCTGTTAAGTACTTGTAATCCTCATTACAAGTGTTGGTGAACTTTCATTCCTTTTTGTAATTATTATAACATACCCCGAAGCAATCCCTTCTTCAGGTTGTATTTTCTTAGACATAGCCCATTATTTTATTTAACGTTAACTCTAATACTTTTTGGCCTTTGTGTTTTTGTTCCTTGCTTCTTGTTGTTTCTGGTGTATATGTACCAGGATAGAAACACGGTGGCGGGATGCAAAGGGTTAGTGCTCCCGATTGAAGAAGGGTGTGAAGTGAGCTTGAGCAGGTGAAACGAATGGACTTCCCTCACAGGAAAACAATGAAAGTCGTAAGGGGTTAATGTGAATCCCACTGCCTATAGATCAATGAGGGACCACGTACACCCACCATGGGTAAGTGCACCCTCCTACATTATACATCCTGCTGAAGATGTGGTAGTGAGGCCTTATCTGATGCCCCTGCTCCCAACGTTTCATGGAATGGAGAACGAAAATCCATTACCTTATCAGAGAGTTTGAGGAAGTTTGCCTGACATTCGAGGAGGGTGTAGGCGAATGGATTGCTCCAAGTTGAGCATTTAGTTAACATTGAGACAAGGCGGGTGGCTTAACTCATTGGTAGGAACTATAAGGAATTGGGTAGAACTAATTTGAGTTTTGAAGTTTTTTACTTCCACCTGAAACCAATAGCACGAAGAGGAAAATCTACACTTATGCATTTCGAGACCAATGAGAAGTTCTATCAATGTTGGAAAGATTTGTGCTTTGTTGGAGACCATCGATTGCATTCCGCTTTCTGGCACGATACTTGGATGCTGGTCAAATCATTTTATGATGGAATGTATCCTTCCGTAGACGGAGTTGTTGGAAACCATGTGTGGAAACTGCGAGCAAAATCGGATGAAGCCATGGACTTCCTCAACTATGTAAATGAAACCTCCCAAAGCATGGGATAGACAAACCCCGAGGAAGGCGAGAAAATGGGGCACGCAGCCCATCAAAGGGGAGAGCATTTATGCGCTCTCACGATGATATGGAGATAAGCAAAGGGTGTGCGTTGACTCGATGATTAGAAAAGCTTGAATGAGAAATCAACATGGATTACAGGCGGTGGCCGACATGCACGTACCCCTCAAACTTGTTTTAGCTGTCGATCACTAGTCATCAAGGAGGCATTGTCGATAGCTGATAAGGATTTGATACGAGCAGGCAAACATAATGGGTTAAAGTAAGCCGCGACAAGCGCTCCATATGGGAACACCTCTGATCAAATTGGAGGAATCATCCTAATCTATCATGGAAGCCCAGGAAACCCCGACATGCTCCCACGGGTTCACAGCTGGCCAATGACATCCACGGTTCCGCCATAGCAGCTGACAACCCCTACCCTCATCCCTTGGCAAATGACCATTGTAATTTGAGGCAAGGATTGTGGGTAGCTTTACTGGAAAAACGAGAAGGCGTAGATACTCGAGACCACTAAGAAAATGAAACATTGGAAGGCACATATGAAAAATAGATGACTGCGGTACTGGGTTTCAAGGTTGACTAATCAGCAGCATGTTCTCGAAAAAGGGAAATTTCCATCTAAACCTGACGAATCCGAGAGTGCATGGTCGCTGCAACTGACCCAATCCACAGAGATTGATGAGTAAAGCGTGGTCACTTTGAGGAGTGGTAGAAGTCAAACCATCGCCCCCGAGCCGGCGGTGGAAGATCAGCGTAGTTGAACTTTGACGAGAGGATGAGGCACGAGCGTGCGAGTGAATAAGAGTACACCACTCCTTTTCCCTGGCTTGAGAAAGCAGAAAAAGGCCATCAACGACAGAGAAATATTAGAAGTCTTGAGGCAAGTGAGGTCGACATCCTGCATGGCGTGATTAAGCAAGTCCCCACTTATACTAAATTTTGAAGGACCTATGCACGGTGAAGAAGATGCAAATGTCGATAAAGCCTTCTTAGCGAGGCAAGTTAGTCTTGTCATTGGTACAAAACTCAGGTAAAAATTACAAAAGATCAGAGTGTCCTACCATCTCAATTAATATCGGAGGCACTTATGTTGAAAAAGCACTACTAGACTTGGGAGCTAGTGTGAACCTCTTTATACATATTCAATGTCTGAAGCGACTTGGTTTAGGAGAACTTAAGCCAACTTCCATCATACTTGTCTCTGGCTAGATGGAGTCACATTAAAATACCGAAGGGGACTATTAAGGATGTTCTAATCAAGTGGACAAATTCTACTATCCAGTGGATTTTGTAGTACTTGACACAGAGCCGATTGAAGTGGGGGCTAACCATGTACCCATCATATTGGGAAGACCATTCTTGGCTACTTTGAATGCCATTATAAATTGCCGAAATGGGGTTATGCAACTCACAGCACAGAACATGACCTTTGGAACTCAATATCTTCCACTTGAGTAAAAAGCATATGCAACCGGTGGAGGATGATTGTGAAAGTCACATAATAGACACAATTCTTGAAAGAACAAGCTAACGGCGACCAGTACAAGATGTGTGCTAAACCGGGAGTTGTTTAATGACCTTGGCAGACAGCCAGGACCCCCCAAGCATGAGTTTAGTACATGGGCCTTGGAGAAAAAAAGGAAATTCTACCTCTATTAGTGGAGAGGAGGAAGAAAAATGAATCTCAGCCAATTTGGATCTCAAGCCCCTGTCTATGGAACTAAAATATGCATTTTTGGAAGAAAATATAAAGTGTCCAGTTATTATATCATCACTGCTGAGCACTCCACAGGAAGACAATTTGCTGCAAATCCTCAAGAGTAACAAGCAAGCTTTGGGGTGGAAAAATTCCGATTTAAAGGTATCGATGACAATGCGCACCCATCACATTTATTTAGAGGAGGAGTGAAAACGTTTAGGCAACCACGGAGGATTGAATCCCGTATGCGGGGTAGTTCGCGTGAAGTCAGGTTCTGCAATGCGGTGTGCCACCCCATATGCGAGTAGCGCGGGTGAGCCCGACCTAGAAGTCGTGCCAATCGAGGGTAACTACAATCTGCGAGAATCACGAAAGGAGGAAATGCCCACCGCGCCTTTCTGGTATGTATTGATTCTGAGAAGATTGAATGAGGTGAAAATATCTTCTCTGCACTCATGGATAAGCTCACGAAAAAGTGTTTGAGCCACCTTCTTGCTACGGATGGTTATTGTACACTTCAGTTAGAGTGCTGCGAGCGGTCAGAACAAGACTACCTTCACTGCCCTTTTGGCCCGTATACCTCTGAGGAGGATGCCCTTCGGCACATGTAATGCCCACCTTACGATACAGCGATGTATGCTCGGTGTTCCCGGTGACACAGTGACGCATTATGGGGTTTACATGGATGATATCACAATCTGAGGAAAGCCGAGATACCTCAAATCCATTTGGGAAGCATCACACATAGAGCATTAAGAAGAACCTAGTGCTGAACTGGGAAAAGTATCATTTCATGGTGAACCAAGGAATAGTGTTAGGACATGTCATTTATGAGAAGGGAATTGAAGTGGAATGAGGCAAAAAATTGAGCCCGATCTCTAAATTACCTATCCCGCGATGTGAGGCGGTGAGGTAATTCTTGGGGCATGCGGGCTTCTACAGGAGTTTCTGGGGACTTCTCAAAGATTGTCGAGCCACTTTGTAAACCACGTAAAGATGCGAGTTTAGTGGGATGCGGAATCTTGACAAAGGTTTGAAGAGCTCGAACATGACCACTGCCCAATAATGAGGGCCCACCTAGCTGGCGGTTGCGCTTTCAAGGTTATGTGCAATGCAAGTGATCCATTTGTCGGACGGTTCTCGGAAAAGACGGAGAAGGGAAAGCAGGTATGTGGTTTTACTATGCGAGCAAAACATTGAATGAGCTCGGAGGAATTACACTGCCAGCGAAGAATTCTTGCGATTAATTATGCCTTGGGACAGTGCATGCGTATTTGATTAGGTCGAGATAAAATCATCTTGCGATCAGTGACTTTGAAATATCCCTGCTCAGCAGGAAAATGCCAAAATTTAGGCTTGTCGGATGGGTCCTCTTTACTACGGGGAGTTCAACCTGATTTGGGATAAGAGGGTGTGGAAAATGTTATTTGTCGATCATCTTTCCGGACTAACCATAGCACCTGACACCTGACCCTCCGATCTATGATAAATTCCGTAGAGTCTCTACTCACTATGGATGGTGCTCCTTGGTTTTGCCCACGGCCCCCTTCAACTTTTTTGGTAATAGGGAGTTACTTGACGAGAATGGAAGAGCACGGAGACAAGAAGTTCTTCCATGAAAAAGTCCACTCCTACTATTGGGAAGAACCTTATTTGTTGAATCTTGTCTTGATCAAATAATCGAAGGTGTGTGTCGGAAGGAGAGCAAAGGGATGCACCGACCCTTTGCCGTAGCGGTGCATATAGGTCATTTAAGCTACAGAAAGCGGCAGTATGAAGGTCTTTGCGAGCGAAGTTTTATTGGCCTTCTTTGTTTAAGGATGCCTATACTATGTGTGCAAACAATAGAGTGAATGCGAGTTGGGAAAAATATCTCCTCGTCACATGATGCCCGCCCGAACCTGATAAGTTTGTTGGAAGTTATTTGACGTTTGGGGCATCGACTTCATGGGACCATTTCCTACTTCCTTCGGATATACATACATTCTCGTGGGAGTTGACTATAGTGTGAAATGGGTCAAAACGATACCATGTAAATGACGAATCTAAGCCGTATTGAAATTCATGAAGGAGTACATTTTCTCCAGATTCGGGGTCCCCAAAGCCATAATCAGTGATGGAGGTTCACATTTCTACAACAAACCTTTTGATAATCTCCTATCCAAGTACGGTGTCAAGCCTGAAGTTTGACCACCCCTTATCATCCACTCATACTAATTGTGATAAATTGCTTAATGACAGACATCTTGATGAGAGTGGGTGAACCTTCGAGCAGGGAAGGATTGGTCTCTCGAGCTTCTGGATTCCCTTGTGGGCATATAGAGCAACATGAAGACCATCCTTGGAATGTCTCCCCCCTGCTCGCCTAGTTTATGTAAGGCATGCCACCTACAATGGAAATTGAATATAAGGCGTGGTGGAAGCGATAAAATTTTGAATGCAGACTGAGGAAAATTTGCCTTAAAGACTCCTTGATCTCGATGGTTAGAAATTTGGGAATGTGCTTACTGGTCGAAAATTGCGAAGGACAAATTAAAGTGGCATGATAAATGCATGGCGAAAGAACTGTCGGGGGACGAGTCCTACTCTGTGACTCCAGACTCCACACAGGCGAGAAGCTCAAATCGAGGGTAAGTTGGACCATTTCATCGTTCATCGAAGCATACCCCCGATGGTTCGGTGGCGAAACCGACCCGAATGATAATAAAGTGTTCAAGGTCAATGGGCAAAGAGTGAAGCCCTATGTTCTGTGACACCTCTGAGCAGAGAGAGGAGATTCCCACATCCTTGACCATCAGTGACCTTCATCGGAGCTACTTTTAGGTTGCTTTGGTCTCCTTGAGACAAACTACCCTTACAAAAATTTGTTTTTAATTTTTTCTTTTCGTTTATTTTTGTTTTATTTCTTTAGATAAATTTTCTTTGTGCATATTTAGCTTAGTTTAATTTTAAATTTGGTTATTTTACTTTAATTTTCTACTTTGTTTTATCTGCGGTGAGTTTTGTTGAGGGGCCATCTGCCTTGAGAATTGTATACAGCGAATTGCCATCTGCGCTAAATTTGCTTGTGCGAAAAGTTGAACCAAAAGCCTCTTCGTCTTCTTGCATTGAAAGGCTAAACCAAAAGCCTTTTTGTTTACCTAATCCTCCTTTTTAAACCCCTCCCCCTTCTCCTTTTCATTTTCAATTTCTTTTTACCCCAGACTCATCTGCTTGCGCCTCCTATGGTCAGTTGTCGTCGGAACCCATTATCGGTCTGCCCCTCCTCCAAACATGGTGAGAACTAGGGGTGGACTTCGGTTTCGGCCCAAGGTGCGGAGATGCGGCCCTGCGGTGCAGCACCTCCGGCCAGGTCACCAGAGCCCCGGCCGATTCTTCTTGCATTGCCCATTGTGCCCCGATCCAGTGTGATGGTGCCACGGCTAGCACTCAGGCTGTTGATCCTCCTTCTCGCAGGTATAATACAAGAGTGGGTCCTGTCCCCCCTTCTCCTGAGCACCCTCGGCCTCCTCGAAGGGCCAGCCTTCATGGTGCGACATTTGGCTAAGTCCTCCCGCTCTGGGCCGTGCCTCCAGTCCACCACGCCAGGGCGTGATGCGACCTTCCCCCGATTATCCCTGCGATGGTCAGGAGACCAATATTCCGTACGATCAGATTCCAGAAAGTCGGATTTATCGTGCCAAATTCATTACGAGTTTTACTATGATCTCCCGGCGTACTCGCGATCCACGAGCTCGGAGATTCTATGCGGCTAGTGCGGGTATTCCTTGGGCCAGTTTAATACTCGGCGATATTTTTTACCTCGGGTGGTTTTAGAGTTTTATCGCTGTGACCTCAGGGAGTAGCCAATCTGGCCGGTCGGTTCATTGGCGGTAGCCCGGGGGATTTTGAGAGCCATGGACATTGCTGCTACTTTTGATTTATCGGAGGTTCTCGCCAACTATGCGGATTATAGACAGTGGCCACATCCCTCGCCTCGGGAGATGGTTCGGTTGCTTTCGGGATCACGTCGGTAGGGTCACATCCCTGTCGGTGACATCTTCCCTAGAGCATGCTCCTCATCGATCATATCTTGCGGTCTTGACCTATTCTCGCTTCGGCGCACGTGCGGAGGAGGAGGAGCCCGTTCTAGAGGCTCACATCTTAGGATTTAAAGGGTTTTTGGTTCAGCCTGGCGGCGATCATGACCCTTGTTCCATTTAGAGGACAAGGTCCATCGCAGGAGTTTACCACGGGCTGAGTCCATCCCTCTGTTATTCCCGAGGCTCTTATGCCAGGTCCTTGAGCATATTGGGTTCCCTGTCGAGCCACGGATAGAGCGCCGACGGATTTGTGATGTAGTCATGACTCTTGATCGAGCTGGTGTGCCAGCTATTTCATCTCCGACCTCAAATGATGTTGAGACGACCTAGTCGGGACCTTCCCATAGTTGGCGGCCTTCGGTGTGCCAGTGAGGGAGCTTGAGTTCGGCTTACCTCCCGGTTGAGCTGGCTCTCAGAGTTCGAATCTGGAATTGCGCCACGCCATCACACTTCATCCCGAGCCTCCAAAGCATCACCTCCAGCACTTAGTCTCTACTTGACTTAGCTGGTTCATCCTCCGCAGTCGCCACCCACGGCACCTCTCCCATATCACCTCGGGACTTCGGCCGTCATGGATGCGGTCGGGTACATTTCAGCCATACGCTTCATTTGCGACGCCTGAGCATCCTTATCACGAGCAAATGGCACACCGCGAGACCACTCTAGCACAGGATAACACTGCGCTCCAGCGAGTCAGACCATTCTACTTGATTCGTCACACGGAACTACCGCCGATCAGCCTCAGTTCATACTAGGACCGCCCTCTGGACATGTGAGCGACATCGTCTACTCGATCCACTACAGACTTACTTGCGGCAGCGGCTTCTAACATCGATCCCGGCTCTTGGTGCCAGTCTCACCATGTCCGGGATGGCGATGACCCCCCATCAGCTGCACACTGAGGAGGTTACACTTCCTTCTCTAACTGTCCAGCGCCCCCATTGCAGACCGTGCGATCTTTGGTTGGGGAGAGTTAGAAAAGGGAAGTGATATTTATTATACTTGTGTTTTTTGTTTTAGTCTTCGAGCGCCTTTTTGTCCATTTTGAAGAAGTGTTAGTAAGCGTGTGATAGTAGCGGTGGGTGGTTTTGTCAAGCTACTATAAAGCTTTCAGTTGTTTTTGAAAAATATAGTCACTTTTGTTTTATAATACAGACTATATAGCATCATTTACAGTTTTCATTTATAGTTTGAAGAACTTAAGCTTTGTCCAATTCTGTTGTTGTTAGATTGGTTTCATGCTTAGTTGAGTGGATGATTAGTTGAATTCTTGTTGCTTTTAACCTTTTCTTCCTACAGCTAACCTCTGCCAGAGCACAGTAGGTTTGATGATGAGGTGAAAAATGCGCAACCTCCTTAACTTTGCAAAACTTATCCTAGTTTCGTTGAATGCTTTAATAGGTTAGGACCCATGAAGAAGGCGTCGTCTTGAATGACAAGAAAGAAAAGAAAGGAAAAGAAAGGAAAAGAGAAGAAATAAAAGAAAAGCAATCATGAGCTTTGCCTTGAAACCGAGCACGGTTCGGGGGTTTATGGCGAAAGAACCTTTAAAACTGGTGCCACTAAGCTTGATTAGTTTGGGAGCCCTTGGGCTTAGTGTTATTTACACGGGTGGATGGGTGGAGTTTAGAAAGTTGGGTACTGGAGTCTCTAAATCATTCGGTCAGGGGTGAAGGCAAGAGTTTGTGGTCGAAAGATCCTCATGGCTTAGTGCCCTAAACCTTAGCGGTTTGGGAGTCATCGTGGTCTGATACAAGGACTTTGGTGAAGTCGATTCCTCGGCATTACGCCCCCTGCAACCTGAAATAATTGTGGAATAAGGGTGGGTCTTGATCTATTTAGGTTGGTCGATGAGCTAGGTTGTAGCGATAGCTTGGTTGGGGGGAGAATGCAGTTTGGTAGTTTATTGTTGAGAGCTGATCAAACAAATACTTAGATTTTGGTGGAAGTTCCTGGTTGAGTCATCGAGAAGGAAACTCTTTTGATATTCAACTCTGTATGGCGTTCATTCTCTCAAGATAGTTATTGGGCTAAGTTTCGTTGATTCTCATTGCGAGTTAAGCTTTACATTTTCACAACCTTTTTAAACTACCATATTTTTGTTATTTGCTCGTTCTTCTTTCTTGCATTGCTAAGGGTCTAGCAATGTGTCAATTGGGGGGTGTGATTAGTGCCCAAAAAGTGTTATTTTGAACCCTATTTATTATAGGTTTTGTGTCTTTTATTGTCTTAATGGAACCACAGTGCCGATTGGCGTGTTAAGATCCTATTATACTACGTCGCGTTATAAGCTATTTTTGTAGTTTTATGACGGGCATTTGATACCATTTGTCGAGTCGATCCATCGTAAAGGATCCGGGTTGATCTCCTTCAAAATTGGGAAGATAATCACGAAAACCGGTCACGGAAAGCGGTGCGGGAACTGATTTAGGTGCCAGTGAATTTTGCGCATGGCGAAAATTAGCCTTTGCTCAATTATTTCTATTTAACTTGTGAAGTTGCCACACTTCCCATTTTAGTGAGAATGACCTTGTTTTGTATATTTTCCAATTTTACCCCTGATGTAATCACTATTAACATGGGTATTTTGGTTTTTCACTTCTTTGTAAGACTATATATAGTCATTTTAAAAACTGTTGAAAAAAAAACTGGCGAGGGGATAGACAAAAATACGGTGCTCTGTTTTTGGATTCTCTCCCGTCTCTCCTTTCCTCTCCGTTTCTCTCACTTTCTCGGCAACCAAACACTTCCTCGAGGATGAAAACTCAGGGGATGATTGTCAAGCCTCGTCCTTGAAGAGGAGGGCTGGTGGGCTACGGTTGTGGAGTAAGCGGAGTTCTCTCGCATTTTTAACGAGCATTTATTGATATTTATGTTCCTCTTTTAACTCCAGGTTTAAAAGCCCTTAGATGCATCCTCGCGAAGCGATACTTGGCAATCTTTTAGGATCGGTGGATGCTTATCATTAGATCCATGACATCCATTGGTGTCGTATGCGAGCCTCGGGAGAATTGAGTCAGTGTTAGATTCTCTGAGAACCATAAATGCTCATTAAATCCTTTATCAAAAGGAAAATGTATTGAGGGTTAGTTTTTAAAGTTAAATGAAGATAGGTTCGGGGAAATGACTATATGTCGTCCTCTGATGCGAGGAAATGAGCAGAGGACCTACATATAAGCCTATCCTTAGGCCTAGCAACCCTAATACTTTAAGGATTTCTTTTTCATAGATTTATTTCATTTTATTTCACTTAATCATGCACCATCAACCTCCACTTTTCTGAAACTCCTTAATCGAGTGAGATTCACCGTTTTGAGCATCGCTAAATCATTTTGTGCGAAAAAGCCATCCACGTGTTCGATCCTGGAAGCCACTATCTTTGCGATGGCAATGCTACGATGGGAACAAGAGTAATAAATTTTGTTGATTCCAGACACCTACTGTGGCATGAATCAGTGACCATGACAACAATTCTGCATAGTTTCTTTAATTATTGTCCAAATTGCTTGACTCTTGTCTCATTTTCTTCCATTTCTCCCGAGGGATGGCCTTCACAAAAAGATAAACATTTAGAACATTAGAACACTTATTTCTAACTAAAAATAACACAAAAACATATGGATAAAATGAATATATTTAATACTCATCACATATAAATTTCTCCTTCAAGATTTCCACGAAGAAACACATTTTTCACATCCAATTGCTCCATATGCAAGTCAAACATAGCACACATAACCAAGACAATTCTTATTGTTGTAAGTTGTACAATAGAAGAAAATATTTTATTAAAATCAATTCCTTCATTTTGAGAATATCCTTTGACAATTAGCACGATACCGCTCCACTTGATTGTTGTCATCACACTTGATCTTATAAACCCATTTCTTACAAATGGCTTTCCTTCCTTGTGGTAGTGGCACAAATTCTCCCGTCTTATTTTTGTGCAGAGATTCTTTTTCTTCTTGCATTGTTGTCGACCATAAGGAGGCATCTTAATTGTTTATTGCCTCGACGGGTTATGGCTCTCTATCCTATGTTGATAACTAGTATGCAATATTACTTGTCATGACATTTTGATGGTCATTATGGTGCCCTCCGTTGACTCAACGTTAGGACTATTGAATTTGTTGATTCTTAGTCACTTCTAATTTTTGTTCCTCTTGCACTAGTTCTGCTTTAGAAAAATCTTTTTGTTCAAGTTGATGTTGAACGATAGTAGTCCATGGATTTTGCTTCGATGTGATTTCTTCCATTTTCAGCTCATTTTTTTGCAAAGATTACATCTCTGTTGACAATCACCTTGTGAGTAGTGGGATCCCACAAGCGATACCTTTTTACTATGTTAGGATATCCCAAGAAAATGCATCCCGTGGACATAGGATCATATTTTGTTCTTTCTTGGATGTAGTACATCATGTATACTAGACTTCCAAATATGTGAAGTGAGGAATAATCTGCTAACTTTCCCGTACACATCTCCATGGGTGTCTTCATATTGATTGATGTTGATAGAGAATGATTTATAACATAACAAGTGGTTTTAACTACTTCCCCAAAATGACTTAGCTAGACCTGCAATCTTTAATATACCTCTAAAATTTTCAAGTAGAGTTCTTTCCATCCGCTATGCTACCCGATATTGTTGAGGAGTATGAGGGACAGAGAACTGTCTTTCAATTTCCTTTTACCTCGGAGAATGCCGTGAACTCATCATATGTGTCTTCTCCTCCTTTGTTCGATCTCAGGCACTTGATTTTCTTCCATGTTTCCAATTCCACTTTTGCTTTGAAAACTTTGAAGCTTGCAAACACATCTTGCTTTATCTTTATTAGGTAATCAAACATCTCCTAGAGTAATCATCAATAAATGATACAAAGTCTTTGCTCCTCCTAGAGATGGAACCGGTGATTCCCACACATCAAAATGAACAAGGGCTAGAATGCATTTGCTTATGGCAATAGATATGTTGAACTTTAGTTTATGCTGCTTATTGGTGATATAATCTTCACATAATGGTAGATTCATGGATTTGAGTCTTGGGAGAAGCTTACGATCAAAGAATCTTCAAACCTTGTTCTAACATATGGCCTGATTTGCGATGTCACATCATAATTTATTCTTCTTCACCACTAGTTGATGTCGTTGATGCATCCCCATCTTGTAATGTTTCTCCTGATAGAATCTACAAATTTTCACTGATCTTCTCTGCCTTCATTACCACCAGTGCCCCCCTAACAACCTTCGTGATCCCCTAGTGTATTTGTATCTTACAACCCAACTCATCTAGCTGCCTCATAGGTTCTCCTTTAATTTAATCACATGTCGTACCTCTTGGATAGTGCAAATAGTACCATCGTGCATCTTCACTTTCACGCTCTCAATACCAACAAACTCTAATGATTGATCATTGCCCATATACACATGTCCTCCGGGAACATGTTTGTATGTAAAGAACTGTTCCTTTTATGAGGTCATATGAAATGATGTTGTTGAGTAAAGGAGCCTAACATCGATGATTGGTCTTTCACCACCCATTGCAGCAGCTACAGAACATAACACCTCATCATCATCTGAGGTATTTGCAACATTCTCTTAATCTGCAGGAGCTTTGCCTTTATCTTCTACATTCTTCTTTAAGGTCTACACTCTTTCTTCACATGACCTTTCATGTTACAAAGGTAACATCGAAGATTGTTCTTACTCTAAGATTTGGATATTCCTTTTCGATTTCTATTAAGGCCACATTCTATTGATCTTCCTCTAGTCATGGTAGAGCCTCTGCTTATTGCGATGACACAAGTTTGTCTTCCTTATTCATGCGCCTAGATTCTTCTGTAAGAGCAAAGGCAGGAACATTGTCAAAGACTAAACTCGTCTCTTTGGTTTCATTAATGACAAGTTGATCTTATGAATCGAGTAAGCTTTGGAGTAGAATTTTTGCTAGTTCATTTTCATCCATGTTGAATCCCATGGACAAAGGCTATAAGAATAGAGTGTCAAGCATGTTAATGTGCTTCGTGACTAATCTTGATTCCTTCATTCAAAGAGTATGGAGCTTTCTCCTTCAAAAGATCTTGTTTTGAAAGGATTTAGACTCGTATAGGTTGATCGAAGTGTCCTATATCTCCTTTGTAGATTTCTTCTCAGAGACACTTGACATAACTGCATCTCCTAATGATAGGTGTAGGTTTACCATGACATTACTATTTATCTCTGCCCACTTTTATTCAGTGATGGATGCTGGTTTATTATTGATTTGTAGCAATACACTTTTCCTTCATCAAAATTGCCTCAATCCTAAATTTCCAAAATGAAAAATTATTTCCATTAAACTTCTCAATATCAAACTTCGCCATGTCGTTTGGATGAATTGCTTCCCACTTGTAAGTTCTAAGAGATCGCCTCCCATTATCACAAGTGATGGTTATAGTGAACTACTAAAGTGTACAACTTCTTCTACTCGCATAATACCTCAAATCTCTACAAGCCTAATAATTTACACACAAAAAAATAATTGTAGTTTTTGGCGGTACAATCGTCCTTTCCAAGATAATAAATTTGGGTGGTTAAGCCAATCACTACAATAATTTAACTAGACAGTACAACCAACCAAACAAAAAAGAAAATTTAGGAGGTAAAATCTATCCATTAAAGTTATAAATATTGGACGGCAGAACCTACCACAAATATTGAACATTTGTCTCTAATACCACTAAGGAGAATTTCAGTGATCAAATCCTGGGATATTTTTTGAAACGAGGCCCTCTATAATGTGACCGAAAGACCCCTCATTCTGAGGCAGTACCTGGCTCCGCCTTATGCGTAAATACCATCGTCACAACTAGCAATATATCCATATCTCTAGAATTTGTTTTCCGAGAAAAAAATTTAAATAAAAATTAATTAGTTAATCTAATTTGCCTTTTTAAAGTTAAATACCATTGCCATCAAAATAATAGTCGTCGACATGTTATGTAGAAGCCAGAGTCGTATGTATTAGTTATTATATAAAATTATGAATGTATAGAGGCTTTAAGTCGATTCGTTTATGTCGATTAACGCAAATCTTGTGTATTATATATAAAGTTTTAGGGAATTTGATTATGTGCTTCTATCCGATGTATTGCTAGTTTGAATGAATAAAATTATTCTTTTTTTAAAAAAAAAGTTTTTTGTATAGAGTATTATATAGGAACGTTATTCTATAAAACCTTAATCTAGCGCTAATTAAATATATTTAAGGTGATCTGATTAAAAGACCATTTGAAAAGTGAATTTAGAAAATCTAACCCTTCATCATTTTCATCTCATTTTAATAAAAATACCCTTATTATATAAAACAACAAAGGGTATTTTGTCTTAGATAAGTTGTCTTGAGAAAAAAAAGCGTAGAGGTGATTAGTTTGCGGGTTTAGTTATAAAATCCGTTCTACCGTATGAAAATGAGTTTTTCACAGTTAGATGGAGATTTTATTTTTTGAGATACGTGTTTTTCTTACGAGAATTTTAATTGGCGTAAATGCCGAGATGTAAAATTCGGCCGTGCTGATGTACTTCGGTCTTTTAAACCAGGCCCACTTTATAAGCGTATAGATTTATAAATTTTGGACTATGTGAGGGTTTTTTTAGCCAAATATCTCATACATTTAGTTACAACCTCACAGTAAAATTAATCTTTCATTTTAGTTTCGTCCCATATGGTTGACTCACACAGCCTTCAATTTTGTTTAATGCAGCGCTCCATTCTTTTATCCTATATCTGAACGCACCCAATCACACCTCCCCAAATCCGCCCACAGCCACAGCAGCCAGCGGTTCCACCGCAAGTGGTTCTTCGCATTAAGCGTGCCATTTCCATCACGAGAAACACACAATTAATAAATAATTTCTGATTAACTTGAAAGATTAAAAAATATATATATAATCCAAGGAAGTCCATCTGAGGGGTGTTTTTGGGCTCCCGATCGCTAGCTCTCAGATCTGAACCTCTAAGCCAACAATATCCCCAGGTAATTTTTGTTTCAATCTCTTCATTTCTTGTTACAGTGTGTTGGTCTATAAATCTGCAAAATTTATAATATTGTGCAAAAGGAGGAAGAAGAAACCAAATATGGGTGAAAAGTTTTGGTTGAATGAAGAGGAAAAGGGTATGGTGGAGTCGGTGTTAGGTGCAGAAGGGTGGGAGTATTTGATCTCTTGCGCTTCTGATAAAACCCATTTGTCGGAATCGGGTGAGGTATCTGGCGATGGCAGTGTCCAGAAGGGGCTTCGTCAGCTTGTTGAAGGGTGTAATTGGAGTTACGCCATTTTCTGGCGTGTTTCGAGGGTGAAGGATGTGTTGATTTGGGGTGATGGGTATTGTAGAGAGGGAAAAGGAGAGGTCGGTGAAGGTGATGGCGGCGGCGGCGGTAGTTTGGAGGAAGTGGGGAAGAAGAAAGATGTGCTGAAGAAGCTTCATGAGTATTTTGGGGTTGGGGAGAACGAGGAGGATAACAAATATCGGGCCAAATCGGAGATGTTGTTGTCGAACATCGAGATGTTTTATCTTACTTCAATGTTTTATTCGTTTTCGGGTGATTTGGAGTATGCCCCTGCTCTGGTGCTTAAGTCTGGGAGATGGGTTTGGGTTGCTGATGCTGTTGGTTGTTGTTCAGTTCAGTACCGGTCTAGATCGGTTTTAGCGAGATTGGCAGGGTTTCAGACAGTTGTGTTTGTGCCTGTGAAGGATGGGGTGATTGAGGTTGCTTCTTTAAATTTGGTTAAGGAGGATGAGAATGTTGTGAATATGATTAAGAGTACTGTGTTTGGGGGGATGATGATGATGATGATGAAGAAGAAGAATAATTTTGAGCAGGCAAAGTCAGGTTATCCTAAAATATTTGGTCATGAACTTAGTCTTGGTAGCTCCGTAAAGTCAGGACGGTCCATGAGTCTTAATTTTGCCCCCAAGTTGGAAGGAGATCCAGGGTTTGGTGGTGGTGGTGGTGGTGGTGCTGAGTCATATGATGCACAAGGCATGGGGGTTTCAAATCAAGTTTATGGGAATTCCTCCTCTAATAATAATGGGCGTATGAATGGGGATAATGAAGACGGGATAATATTCCCTCAGCTCAATCAAATATTTAATGCTCAAGTATTGGTTTCCGGTTTTGAGCAGCCTAAGGATGACTTGCTGCCAAGGCCTGATGAAAGAAAACCTAGGAAGAGAGGAAGGAAGCCGGCTAATGGGAGAGAAGAGCCATTGAATCACGTGGAAGCCGAGAGGCAGAGGAGGGAGAAGCTTAACCAAAGGTTCTATGCGTTAAGAGCTGTTGTTCCTAATATATCTAAGATGGATAAGGCCTCGCTGCTTGGTGATGCCATTTCATACATTACTGATCTCCAGATGAAGATTCGGTTATTGGAAGCTGAGAAGGAGATTGTGAACAATAAGCAGCAAAAACAATCACCTGCATCGCCACAAATTGACTTTCAGGACAGGCAGGAGGACACAGTTGTAACAGTTAGATGTCCCTTGAATACTCATCCTGTTTCTAGAGTCATAAACACGCTTAAGGAACACCAAGTTGTAGCCCAAGAGGCTGAAGTTTCCGCTATGGAAGATGATAAGGTCCTTCATACGTTCTGCATTCGGACTCAAAGCGGTGCTGCTGACTGTTTGAAGGAGAAGCTGGTGGCTGCCCTTTCAAAATGATTCTTCTGTAGATTAGATTTTGTGTTTGTTAGATGAAACTCTAATGAATGATCGATATACATGCCATCATCATCCTGCTGCTGAAAATCAGGATGTCTTGTTATTAACTAACTAATGTGCGTCTTCCTTCCTTTGTTGTTCATGGTTTGCTATCTGGCTTCAGATTGATTGAGTACTTTCGAACTGATCTGACTGTAAAGTTGTGTTTGTAAGATGATCTCAATGAATACATGCTATGCAAATCCCTGTAAAAGAACATGGAAACTTGGAGGTGGGCATCTGTTGATTGTTTGCATTTCCTCTTCATGTAACTACTGATTAAAGACTATAGAGGGGGCAAGATTACTAAAGAAATCTAATACCAGCAATGAGTAATTCCTTATTGGCCGATGTATCTTAATTGATTGGACCAAGGATAGTTTACGTACCTCTTGATTGACCATTTCATTTATGATATTGACTTCATACTCAGGTCTACGTTTGGGTACCTATTCAGAGAAATGAAGTGTATAGAATCTCCTTTCCCTTTTCTTTCTTTTTCAGGAAATATTTACTTCCTTTTTCAGCATATGGATCTTTGGTTTATGGTCATCAGCAAAACTCTCTGCAGATTTTCTGTTTTTTTAGCTGCATTTTGATCTATAAAGCATTGGGATTTTGTTAATGTTGGCGTGAATTGGTAAATTGAGAAATTATGGGAAGCAAATGGGTAGCAAATTTGCTTATTTTTAGAATGTAAAATCTGTAGCCTAAAGAATCTGTATAGCCAAAAATAGTTTGCTATATCTCCTTAAAAGGGCCACTGTATTACTGAGAAAATAGTTGAAAATATTTTTTTTCTCCTCTCTGACATGGTACCAAAGCCTCAGCTTTCGTGGGGCTCTCATATGTTTTGATCTTTGCCCTCATGGAAGCCGCTGTTGGAGATGTTCCCTCTGGTGATCTTCAATCGTCATCTTCAACGAATGACTCTAGAACAAAAACGACTCGTCATATAGGAGACTTCAGTTTCCCAGCACGTTCCTCATTCCCTGGTTGCACCAATTGGTATCAAACTAGACAGAAATAACTATGCTCTGTGGTCCATAGTAGTTGAAATGTATATTGCTGGTAGGGACAAGTTGGGATACATTAACGGTGAGTTAACCCCTCCGGCTTCTATTGACCCTTTATTCCAAAAAAGGGTTAACAGAAAACGCCATTGTTAAGGGCTGGCTCATCAACTCTATAGATCCATCCTTAATCGGTAATTTTATCAGATTTCCCACAGCCAAAGATGTATGGGACTCCATAGCCACTACCTTCTTTGAAGGGAGTGACACCTCTCAAGTGTATGAGCTTCATCGACGTGTGTCTCGTTTGAAGCAGGATGGAGGATCATTGGAACAATATTACACAACTCTTCAAGGGCTTTGGCGTGAAATTGATTTTCGTCGTCCCAATCCTATGAAGTGTATTGTAGACATACATCGTTATAACATACTGATTCAAGAAGAAAGGGTCTACACCTTTCTTTATGAACATGGCGACAAATTTGATCACATTAGAAGTGATGTTCTGCAACTCCAACCATTCCCAAGAGTAGAGCAAGCCTGTGCTCATGTTTGCCAAGAAACTAATAGACGGCCTGTCATGGTGGCTGACGGCAATATCGAAACCCGGGGTTTGGTATGGCAACTAAAGGTTAGAGAGTGATATCTTCCTCAATTGATTTGCTGCTGAGTTCAGGCGATGGTGGTAGGAGTCAATACCCCCACAATTTAAAGTTAAAGGGCTCTACCTCTGATTATTTGAAATGCTCCCATTGTGGAGGCTCAAAATGCTTTAAACTCCATGGATACCCGTCTTGGTGGGCGGATTTCAAGGACAAAAAAAAAAAAAACCAAGATGGAGTTGGGAGCTTCAAGGCGAACTCCAGCAAGGGATTTGAAAACATAAACACAAGCTCTGGTAAGACGACAATAGCAGCCATAGAACCCATCTTCTCCATTGCAAGGCAGTAACCTTTGGGTCTAAAGAATGGAACCCAGAAGAAAGAAAATAATAAAGAAACGGATGGTGTTTTTCCAATTGAAGGCACATATATTATTTGATCAGCTCTTTGTTCCCCATCCTCAATCACTAGTGATGATGCATGGCTTCTGGATTCAGGAGCTACTCACCATATGACATTTATTGCCACTGATTTTTCTAGCTCTATCTCACCAAGACGAAAATCCTTGCAAATGCAAATGGGGTCTTATCCCCGATCATAGGGGTTGGCATTGTCACTCGTTCACAAATGTGTCCTCTAAGGTGGCGGACACGGTTTTAAAACCCACACTAACGCCCAGGGGCCTCCGATAACCGTGGGACCGGATCAAGTAACTCCATAAATGGCCTCCAAAAATATGACTCAAAAATCATCAGTTAACCGAGCAAACATGCATGGACCAATAAAGGACGACAAATGACTAAGCAAAAGCGTCTTAAACATGCACCAAAAAGAGATCATGAGAAGAAATTTAAAGAGTTTCTCAGAATGATCTAGTTTGGAAGCTGTTTACTAGTTTGGATCAGGTCTTGGTACGTCAAGATTATGTATGGCTCGTGAAAGAAAGCAGAAGAAAATGGCTAGAAGAAAAGAGTTTAGGAGAATTTTTAAAGGAAGTAGCAGAGAAAGGAAAAGCGAATCATATTGGGAGAGAATTTGAAAGATGGAGCTACGATGCCACGAACACGGCTACTCTATACGGTGTCGGAGTGTAGCCGGACAGCGGACCGCCAGCGGACACGCCGCGGTGCAGCGTCGGATCGTGTCAAATACGCCACGTGGCGTATACGTTGACAGCGATGCGTCAAGCGATTTGGATACGGCTTCGGACACGGCGGAGACTACGGTGCGAGACCACGGCGGAGACACGGCTTGGACCGCAGCGGCGATTTTTACAGGTTTTTCATTCTTTGGGCCAAAAAACCCTAATTGATTGGTCTCTTCCTCGACAAGTCAAATACCGCGGTAACCACGAAAACCACACTAGAAATTGGATTGCCGGGGAAGTGAGAGACCGAGAGTGAGTGACGATCGAGATCGACGACGCCGAGATTGACACCCGGCAACGCCGACAACGCTGGAGAGAAAGGTGCACTACCGCATCAGTGGCTTAACTCGAAATGTTTCCTTTTTTTTCTTTTTCTAATTTTTCGTATTAATCGAGAGAAGGACCCAACTGATCGATCGACGGTTTTTTCACTAGATTGCATTTTTCTAATGATTCATGAAAATTACTGAAATTAGGGCTATCAAATTCAAGATTGTTAATAAAGAAAAAGCAAGAGAGGGTTATGGAATAGAAGAGGAAGGGTGACTGGGAGCCACTTAGGCAGGAAAAATACGACATCGGGTAATTGGTCCATGCCACTGGGCGTGCTGCAGTGTGCCATAGCCAGCCATTAGCCATAGCCTGAATCTCGATTCCTGAAGAAGAGAGGCAGAGGGACTGAGAGCTGGATCAAAAATTTCCATATTTTGGAATTTGGAAATAAAGAGAGGTGGAGTGGACTTAGGGGTTAGTGCCGAGAACTAGGAAGTTAGGAACCGGGGAGAGTGGAGGAGTTTTTCAAAGATTTTAATGTAGCCGAGTCGGCGACCGGACGCCCGGCCTCCGAACTCCCGATCGACCTAATCTCTTTCTCCCCTCGTTATTTTCATTTTCATTCATTTTCCATGTTTTTTTCTTGACTCTTCCTAAGAAAAGGCCCAATACACTTTAAAGAAAAGGCCCAAAACACTTTAAATAAAAAGGTTCAAACATGATTTTAAATATTGTAACAAAGGCCTAAATCATTTTAAATAAAAAAGGCTTAAAACAGATTGAATAAAAATATCCAGGCCTAAAATAAGCTTTTATTTATGCTTGTGCTTCTACTTGAAGCCTACTGCTGCATTTTGTCAGATTTCATGTATTTCTTGTCAGATTTTTGTCGCATTTTTAGATTTCGTAAAATAGGAAGCTGAATATAAAATGAATTAGTTGAAGTTGAAATTTGTCACTAATGTAATTTATTTATTTTATTTATTTTTCAGCTTTTTTCTAATTGCCCTTTATGCATACTGTTTTTGACAGTTTATTAAGGAAAAGTGGATTAGTGGAGAACAACTAGATTAGATTGTTTTATAATTTATTTTGAATTTCAATGAATACAAACATGCAAATTGTGAGGAATTAGCCTAATTCAATTAGGGCCTGTGACTTGACAAAAAACTAGATTGATTGGCTTGAAACAATTTAGATTAATTTAAATGCATGATTATTTTTTTTATGATGCACTTATACAATGAGTAGTAATTCTCGAGCCTTCCGGCCATCAACAAAATAATCAAGATGACAACGCTCCATTACGAGGTTCACACAAAGGTTTAAATTGGGTAAAGGAGGAAATATTGCTTTTCAACTAAATTTTGCATAACATACAGCTGTCATATTATAGAAATTAAGGCTCAATTGTCAAAATTAAAGGGGCTGGGGTTGGGACTCCTTGTACTAGTTAACAAATGAAAATTTAGCCGAGATGCGATGGGTGGATGGAGGAAGTCAATAGCAAACAATATAATCTCAAGCAAGTTCCTTTACCTACATCGTTTATGCAAAATTTAATTTTTGAGAATTTTGTTCTAGTGTTAGTGTTTATTTATTGATCCAAAAAGGAGAAGCAATTCATTGACTCAATCTGAGAAGGCATTCAATATGGGTATCGGAAATAGCCGATGAGATAGCTAGGATGTTTTTACACCGGGGGTCATTTTTTTCACTCTTTGCCAAATCCTTTATTATGCTCGTGCCTCTAAAACTGTGTTCAACTTCTGGCAAGATGTCCCACCAGGCCATAATGCACAAAAGTGGTAAGGTTAACTACATTATTGCGCTTATACAGCATTATCGAGAATCGAACCAATCAAGAAGACTCGAATGAGAAATGAGCGAAGATTTCAGTTGATTTGTGGTGGTCGACAAGCCAAAGAAGACCACTTATTAACATCATATATGCCAAGCTGGCCAATGCTCTTTGAAAGCAATAAACCTATGAAGTGGGAGTATCAAGGACAATCACTTTATAGCTGATTTGCTGATTAACACTACACAAGAGATTGGTCCTCAAAGCAGTTCAAGAGACCGATATCGCCGTAGCTGCGAAAGAAGAGTGATGACATCAGGTTGAAGTTTTTATGATATCTTTGGACCCTTGTGCGGTTCATATCAATCTTGCTTTGAAGAAATATATGTGCACTATCAACACACCTAAGATATGATGATGTGATGGAACAATGTGGTTGATTCTCTGGTTTCAAGTGATGCCTTCTTTCATATTTAAGAATTTCATTATGAATCACGCAACGATCATTAACGTGATAATAATCATCGGGTAGTCGTTTACTTTCGGTGCGTCGATACACGCTTTTGTTTCAACTATTGTTACGCGAAACGATTTAAGACAATAAAAAGAGCTTGGAGCACTTAGCGATGGGCTAAGAATTTTAGACAGATGTTACATTTACGTGAGCTGAAAAGTTTCAAAGTAAGAAATGATAAAATCCTAAAACTAAGAATTTCTCAATGACGCTGATTATATCCTCACCTTTTACATGTACCACGTACGGTGACGCCTGACACCGACACTCCATACAAACCTTGCCTTCACAATATTTACGAGCTGTTGGATTCGACGATCAAAAGCCACGGGGGTTTCATTTATAAGAAAGAACATAAAGCTTCATTAAAATTCAAGTGTATAATTATGATTCATTAGTTAAATATTTGAGTTTTGATTGAAAGTTTTAATTATATTTGAACTTATATGAATCGCTTTTTAATTATACTTGGTAGGTTTTTTGATATTGCGATGGAATCTTGTGAAAGATGGACTAAAAGCCACACACCTTTACATTCCTTAGCTCATTCCTTAAATCCAAGGCAATCTTAAGAGTTTAAATTGCAGGCTTTGATAATTGAAATATAAAATTATATTCTATGAAATTCAACTTTTATAAATTATGTCATAACTCAACTTGTAGCCATTATAGTCAACAATTTATTTGATGAGTCTCATGATCGTGCTCCACCACATCGAGATAGTGGATGTAGTAAGAGAAAGAAAAAAAATGTTTCGGTAGATATTTTTCAAGTCAAGCCGAAGGGCGCAAGGAAATGAAGAGGCGCTATTTTTCTCGCATCCACAAGATTTTCAGTACGATTCCATCAATGATACGCATATGAGTCCGGCTAGAATGTGGATTGTCTGGCGGAACTTCCGCACCAATGCTTCAATCTATAGCATTGAAATGCAGACAACCTCGTTCATCCTCACGCCAGGAAGAATGGAAAGACATATAATTTCTATTCACTCCATGAAGAGAACAAGTTGGACACCCCAAAGAGCTTGAGGACTCTGGCTTATGTCCACAACAATCTTCTACTTCATTGGCAAGAAAATGTCGAGACCTCAAATCACAGGTTAATCAAGATAACATATATACTTGACTCACTTATGAGAATACACTTTAGATTGCGAATCTTTTCGGCGAACTGAAATTCTGCCATGTTATTTGATTTCTATGAAAATGCTAGTCTTTTAGTTTTTAGTATTACTTATGTTTGTTTTTAATATTTGTATGAAATAATGTTTGTTTTTGAACACTTGTTTTTTATTTATCTAAATCTGCTTTAAAGATAATATTTGTAAGAATAATTATTTTTATTTTATCTTATTACGCTGCCTGTCAGACCCGTATCCTAGCTTTTAAATTTGCTGTCCCCTGCCCCGCAGCACGTACGCCGTATCTCGTGTCTCGTGTCCGTGCTTCTCTCTAGGATGGAGGCACTTCCTTTCAGGTTGTGTTATACAAAATGGATAAAGGCAAGAATGTTAATGGAGAAAATGGATAATTTCATGAAGTAATAAAATAGATCATTAAAGCAAGAATTAAAAAAAAATCTCGTGAAGCAAACCATGGTTTCATTTTATTAATTTATGTAAGTAGCACGTGAGGCGCATAGGAATATCATCTATTATGGATGAATGGAATGGAGGAACAAGGCCAAGGCGCAGGCCCATTACGAACCTCCAATCAGAACCGGGCTGATCAGGATCAGCCATAGAGAGACGATAAGAAGGGAAATAGGTTCTTAATTTAAATAAAATTGTTTATTTATGGAGCAAACCTCTGCCCGTACGAATTCGGAAGTCTAACATTTTGAAAGTTCTCTCTGTCCGTACGAATTCGGGAAGTTCACTGGAATCGGTTTATGGTTTATGGTTTATGGGTTACAGCCTACGGAGGTGGGGGGCGTAAGTTAGCGAACAGGGCATCGACTCCGTCAATAAACCCAAATTCCTCCCCTCTCTCAGTTCAATCGCCGGAGCAAACCTCCTCGTCCAACGAAGAAATGCGGCAAATGACTAAATTTCTTTGCGATGTCAGATTCCTCCTCCTCGTTGCCGCAATCGCATTCATCTATCTTCAGGTTTCCCCTCCATTTTCTGTCTCACTCACCTCACCTCTTTGTCGATCGCCTTTCCATATGGATCAAATTCTTCGTTTTTTCTGGATAATCAATTCCAAAATCAAAACCATAAATCTATCACTATTCAACTGCGCGTTCTTGCATCCAAGCTAGTATGTTCTAAATATGGTGTTTGTTTGTTTTTTGGGCTTCCGTTACGGCTTTTTGCTACTCAATCCGAATATGCCGAACGCTTAGCTACTGCTGTACGTTGTTTATATTTATTTTTGTTCATTTGTAGATTTTTGACATGCATGAACTGTATTTTGTCTGAGTAGAGGAGATCCACTGCAGATTTGCTTGGTATCTTATTGACCAGCTTCCTTCATTGCATTTATAAAAAATTAAGGAAGCTCATTTTTAAGCTCTTCATTGCATTTTTAATCTCTTCATTGCTTGGTATCTGCTTGTGTCTTCCATTTCCCATAAATTATTATCTACTAGCCAAATTACTAAAGAATTAAATTATGTAGTAGAATTTATCTAGATAATGTCAAATTTTGATAGGGTTAGTACCATCCCTAACGATCAATTCTCTTTCTCAATAACCAAAATAGGTTGATTAAGATTCTTCTGTTACTTTTTCAGCCTCTACAACTAGTTTTTTTCAATAATCAATGAACCAGGACCACTATATTACAAGTAGAAGTCTCAAATAGTTTTATTTGACGAGGGACCACAAAGCTCATGACTGAAACAAACACCTTGCACAACTTCTTATCATCCGAAGGATGTAAATCCTAATCAACTTATTCACAATAATATACATAGCGTCCGAAATAAGTTAGTAAAACCTTATTAATGCCATATTGACTTCTTTTCTTTTCTTCCATAGTGAAAACATAAGAAATCAATTAAAGTTTCAGTCCTCAATTTCCCTCAATGTAAACTGGATGGCTTTTCAAAATAATAAGACGCAGTGCCCGCACCCAGACTCGGGGCATCGTGCTGTTAAGCTCTTAATTGTATCCCCTAAACGCAGACCGAAACGAGCCCCTAACTCACTATTTAAAAGACTCAGAGCTCTCACGACCAGATGCTATTTAAAACACTAATCTCCAATTAAAATTGGTGAAAGTATGATATTTCCCCGATTATCGTCCCACACCCTTCCCTTTATTAATCGGGGCCATTTATAAGGAAAGAAAATCTCCCACCCAATGGGACGAATATCGTATCATCCTCCAACAAGGAAAGATACTATTCTGCATCATCATCCAACTGGTGAAAAGCATCATGATCATCCTTTACAATACTGTGCCACCCCACTCCAGCGAACGCATTACAAACATACGTACAAAACTTCATTCCCTAAACAGTTAGTCTTCTTCCATCGAAAGAACTCGACGAAGTATCGGGGAGAGGCAAATCCGCAGCCTCGCCGATCTTTGAGCTTTTGTTTTGCAGAGGAGCCCGACATCCAAGAGCTACGGATCACTCTAGTACCCAAAGACGCCACCCCGCCCGACATTGAAAAGCATCACTGGGCCATGGCCACTGTGGGAACGACTGCTCTTTACAAATAAAACTCGATCTTCTCAAAGTGGATCGATGATATCCACTTAACACAAGGGTGGAGCCACTTCCTAATCCTCCAAGGATGCAAGAGACCAAAGAAGGGGCGATGTAGATTAAACGACCTCCCGCAGTACACTGTGCTTATATTGCTAATACTTGATGAGGACGAGGTGCCTCCGCCTCACTAACTAACGTTCGCTGAGAGCTGAACAACTCACCAGGAAACTACAACGCCCCCAGGAGGCACGACAAGCCCGAGAAGGCCCAAACCCCCTCACCCAAGAAGAGCAAAGAACACTCGACCCTCCGAGAGCGTATGGAGAAGGAGAAACCACCTAAACCAGGAGCCGTGATCTCATAAACCTTTCGGAGGAGAATCGTAATGGTGGGAAAGGTACGGCGGACAATTGTATGCTACCGCACCCATACCCATCCTTGATCACTGAAGAAATAGGAGCCACATGAGCCAGAGGTTCAGTAAGCATCCAAAGAAGAGCCTCAAATGATATGAAGGAAGCAAAGAGGGGCGGTCGAGCCCAGCCTCTATGGATGCCCCGTGCAACAAACCGAATCCCTCACTGTCGGTGTCGCGACTTCCTCTTCCAGCAAAATTCAGAATGTCGCAGGTCGAAACGTTTGACAGAACAAGAGACCCCATTGATCACCTTAATATGTACAAGAACCGTGATGGAGCCGCACTATCGTGACCTATACGATGAGAGCTCATGAGATCACACTAAAGGGCCCAAGATCGGCTCTAGCTTAACAGAGACTCATCGTTTTCCATCTCTTCATCCACAAAGCTTTCATCACATCTGCCTCCACTTCATCTGAGCAAGGACATACAGAAGCCGAAAGTTATCACCTCCTAATTACAAAACAGCCTCGTGAGCTTCGAGGTCATATGTTCGTGAGGTTTAAATAATTTTAATCGATAAAAGTGATATCTCACGGTATCGTACTATCACTGCATTGTAAGGTCGGGGTGGTACTGAAGACCTTGTAAATGTGTTCTCATCTCAAAGAACCTCAAAGAACCATGGTCAAGGTCCCTACCAAACAGAAGTATATCAACGGTGAAGAAGCCCCTTTTATCCAGTTATTGTGCCAGTTCTCTTCACTCAAAAGGAAAAGAGCTATGGCGAGTAAAAAACGGGAGCGGCTTCCTGTGAGGCGTGCAGATACAGTAGCCGTGATCCCCAAGGAGGAGCTGGCAGAAACCGAGAGCTTCTGGCCCTAAAAAGACGAGGAACGCCAGAATCGGCCTTCCTGACTAATTCTCGGGCTGAGCTATAGCAATGGTGATTCACCCTGCAATACACCCCTCGACAAATTTCAAGTGGTCGCACGTCCTAATACGCCAAGTACAACACCTAAAAGTTTATGAGATGGCCATCCCGCATGAGGTCGAATCTAACTAAAAGAGACGATACTCGGTATATTGTGAGTTCCATGCGGTCATGGACACACTCAAACAGATGACCGCATCCACTCAAGAAAGGAAATTGACACCGATCCGACGGGGCATCTCGGGCCAAGTATGTGGTCTTAGAAGGGCAGAATGTCCAAATACCACCACCTCATCATCCATGAGAGAATCCAACGCCGTAAGCCCAGCAACTCCGGGGCCAGGAGGGTCTTAGCCGCCCCGAGCCCGCAGGCTCACTACAGAGCTACCGTGCCATGAGGTCTTAACGCCAGAGCCTAGTAGCTCGCCCTCGCGCAGGAGGGTCTTGGGCTACCAGAGCCCAAAGAGGGTTCACTACAGAGCTTAACAAATGTGGAGGGTCTTGGCGCCTCAGAGCCCAAAGAGCTCGGGCCAAGACAGATGTCTAGCGCCCAAGAGCCTAGTAGCTCACCACAGAGCTTAACACTCAAAGGGTCTTAAATACTCAAGAGCCTAGTAGCCTGGGCCAAGGCAGGAGGGTCTAGCGCCCCGGAGCCCGGGGAAGAGGGGCTCACCTTGGTGGCTTAACACCAGCGGGTCTTAGCGCCTCAGGAGCTCAGCTCGGGTCACAGGAGGGTCTTGGCCATTTCTGAGCCTAGTAGCTCAAATCGTGAGTTTAACAACTCAGAGAGTCTGGGCCGCCCGTGCTCCAGCCCCGCTCACAAGCAGGGAGGGTCTTTAGCGCCCCGAGCTCAAGAGTCACTGCAGAGCTTAACAGCCGTGAGGTCTAGCGCCCAGAGCCTAGTGGCTCAATTACACAGAGGGTCTTAGCGCCCTGAGCCCGCAGTTGAGCCGTAGAGCTAACAAATGTTATGAGGTCTTAACAAATTTAAGAGCCCAATAACTTAATTACAAGCAGAGGGTCTTGGCCAATGAGTCAGTAGCTCGAGCCCGTAGGGCTTTAACAACCTGTGAGGGTCTTAGCACCTGGTGAGCCTAGGCAGCTCGGTCGCTCGCGCAAGAGGCCTGGGCCGCCTGTGAGCCTGGGGCAGGTCAGCCAGGCGACCAAATTTCTCAGCGGGTCTTGGCGCCAGAGCCTAATAGCTTAGTTCGCGCAGAGGGTCTTAGCGCCTGAGCCTGGGGCGAGCTCAAGATGTGGCTTAACAGCCTCGGTAAGGGTCTTAGCGCCAGGAGCCTAGTACTCGCTCACAGGAGGGTCTAGCGCCCAGAGCCCGCAGGCTTAGACCAGCGAACACCTCAGGAGGGTCTTGAGCCCAGGAGCCCAAAGAGCTCAGTCGCGCAGGAGGGTCAGCGCCCGGGAGCTCTAGTAGTCAGCCCCGCAGAGCTAATGTACCAGGAGGGTCTTTTAGCGTCAGGAGCCCAGCTGCTCTCGCCCACACAGGAGGGTCTAGCACCCCGGGAGCCCAAGAGCTTAGGCTCGTTGCAGCAACAACCTGTGAGGGTCTTAGCGCCCAGGAGCTCGGGGTGAAATTGGCCATGGGCAGGAGGGTCTTAGCGCCCTGCAGCCTGGGGCAGTCGGCCCTCAGAGAGCTTTAACAACTAGAGGGTCTTGGCGCCAGAGCCCAAAGTGAGGTTAGTTTCCCCTAGAAGGGTGTTATGCCTGGAGCTCTGCAGAGTTTAGGCCTCCGCAAGCTCACAAACAGAGGCGCTGAAGGCCTCAGAGCCCAAAAGAGGCTCGGGGCCACACGCAGGAGGGTCTTAGTGCCTGAGCCCAAAGAGCTCACCAGAGCCAATGTACCTCAGAGGGTCTTATAACCCAGGAGCCCAAGAGGCCTGGGCCAGTGCAGGAGTGGTCTTAGTGCCCCTGGGAGCCCAAGTGAGGGGCTCAAATTTATGAGCTAACAACTCATGAGGGTCTTAGGTGCCCCTGAGCCTGCAGCCTCACTCGCATGGCTTAACAAATTGGGCCAGAGAGCTTAATGCACTGAAGAAGGCCTCACAAAGCTCATGAGCCAAGTAGCTTAGTCTGTATGGGCGCACCAAATTAGGAAACACCGCCCAAGGTGAGTTTGGCGCCTAAAAGTAGAATAGCCCAGAGCCAAGTAGCTCGGGCCAAAAGGCTAAAATGTACTTAGAAACCAAGCAGCTCAAACTGGCAAGATAATAAAAAAAGCGATAAAATTAATCAAGCCCACCCTGAGTAGCCACATGGGAGTCACACTCGATCTAAGAGTGCGATAGCCTTTACCTACGCCATTTAGTCAAAGGTCAGGGTAACCGGATGGGGCTTGAAATAATAGGCGCATAGGCCCAGGATGCAAGCCCAATAAGATTAAAGAGCTGTCAGATTGAAGGTGAGTCTTTAGTTGTATCCCCAAATGCCTCGAAATGAGTGCCTAACTAAATTTCCCTTTAAAAGACGCAGAATTTCAAGTGAATCCGTGACAGGAAAACACCCACCTCCACCAAACAGAAAGTACGACATTTCTCGATTATCGCCCATCAACTATCCCTTATTAATCGCCACGATATGAAAGAAAATCTCCCACCCAATGGGAGGAATATCGTATTATCCTCCAACAAGAAAAGATACTATTATGTGTCATTATCCAACTAGTAAAGTTATTATGATCATTCCTTATAAATACCAGGCCACCCCATCGGTGAAAGGTACACAAACATACGCACAAAACTTCATTCCCTAAACAGTTAGTCTTCTCTTCCACCGGAAAGAACTCGACTTCTAGATCGGAGGAAGAACTGGTGCCCTCACGATCCTTTGTTTCTCATTTTGCAGAGGAGTCTCGACATCCGCAGAGCCAATGGACGCCTGAAGAATTCCAACACGCTCCACCCTAGTTCCGGTTGAAAAAACATCATATCAAACCAAAGATTCTTTAACTACTAGAAAATCCTGAAATAACTACTAAAATTAGCTACTACTATCACTTAGTAGCTATTTAACTACTACATATATAGCTACTAAATAGCTACTAGTATAAAAGGTGTTAGGCTTAGCTACTAAATAGCTACTATGTAGTAGCAAAAGTGGCTTACTAATGTTAGTCATCAATAGTATATAAAATAGTAATAAATAGCTACTATATAGCTAATAAATCGATGTTAGTTGCTAAATAGCTACTACACAGCTATTATTTACGAGCTAAAATACTATCAAGTCAAAACCTTGGCTACTATGTAGTAGCTATGTAGTAGCTATTTAGCTACTACATAGCTACTACCTTTTTAGAAATAGTACTGAATTATTGGTTTAGCTACTAAGTAGTAGCTATGTAGTAGCTAAAGAGCTACTACATAGCTACTACATTTGTTTAAATCGCTAAATGACTACTATATAACTACTACATTATGTTAGTAGCTAAATAGCTACTGCACAACTCATATTTAGAACCTAAAATACTACCTAGCCAAAATCGTAGCTACTAAGTAGTAGATATGTAGTAGCTAAGTAGCTACTACATTGTTGGTAGTAGCTAAATAGATACTATTTAGCTACTATTTAGTAGCTAACATATTAATTTGGCTACTAAGTAGTAAATCGGTAACAGCTACTACACACATAGCCTAAACTAGTGAAATAAATTTGTAATTTTTAAAAATCATGATAAAATTAAAAAAGTAGTTTGATTCAATTTATAAGTTTGGATTCATTTTTTTAAAAGATTTATAACTTTTAAATGTAATTCAAAATTGTAACTTTCTATAATTATGACAAGTTTGGATTTAACTTTTAAAAGATTTATAACTTTCAAAAAAAAAAATCATTATGGAAAAATAAAAATAGTCACCTGCACGTATTTTCAGAATTATAATTTTAAACTATTATACATTTTAAAGATAATATTTAATTAAATGATAAATTCAATTCATAAAAAATATAATATTTAATTTGACAAATTTAAATATTGAATATTTAATAACAAATCAATGTTTAATAAAATAATTAGAATTAGTACGATTATTTAATTTTACATTTTATAATAAATTTTATAAACTAAAAATATCTAAGTTGAAAAACCCGGGTGAATTTGAATTTTTTTTAAAAATGGTAAAACAAAGAATCATTAATAATACAAAGGTAAACGAGAATTTTTTTTTAGATCTCTTGATGACGAACACCATTGTTTGATTCATTCATAAATCTACATTTAGAAGAATTTATCGACTGGAGACACCAAAATTTACGATTCGAAAGGATGAGTGTTAGAGACTTAAAACGGGATTTTGAGAAAATCTTGTTTTTGGAAAATAATTTAAGTAAAGTTCAATTAAAAATAATTTGAGCTTCAACTCGATGAAATAAGTTTTGCTTTCAGATGAAACTAACTCCGAGGTGTCGAGGACACGCGGGCGCCATGTGCCAAGCATTTAAGTTCTCGGATAAGTTAGAATAAAGAACTGGGCGTAAAAAGGGCATTTCGTCGCGATTACAGGAGAGGGAAAATGGAGAGAAAATAAGAGAAAATCCAAACTTTCTCTTGACGATCCAAGGGGTTCCGTTGGTTGGAATTCGATGAGCCAAGAGTCAAAGCCTAATCTACCCCGGCGCGTTTCACGCGCATACTAAAAATAAGGATTTCACCAAGATACAAAGGAGGAGATTTCCTGAAATCAAGGATTTCGGGCTAGGAGGCTCTACCCGTGTTACTACGCTCAAGATAAGAGTGCTTCTACTTTTATTATTTCTTTACCACAGCCCGACGGCTTGCTTTTGACTTATGGACTGCTTTGGGACTAATTTCTTATGTTTGTTTCTCGCTTTATTTCCAACATTTGTGCCTTATTTCCAGCTTTTGTGCCTTGTTTTATGGCTCAATTGGGGACTTTTTTTAGACCCTTTTTATGACTGTTTTATGGCTGGTTTGTGGGCTATTTTATGGCTCAATTGGGGACTGTTTTGGGACCTTTTTCATGGTTGGTTTATGGCTAGTTTGTGGGCTATTTTATAAATTTCAATTGGGGGATCGATTTTCGGGATCGTAAAAGAGGAAATTGACTCAGTGTCCTCATGGAAATTGTAGCTACATCTCGAGAACTTAATGTTAGACTTTGAATCACCCAAATTGATTCTATAACCTGCTATGGTCAATTTTCCGGGATCCCTATAGGCGCCTCGCTTGGACCCCGATACGTCAGACGGGGACCGATTTCGCCAGGAAAAGAGGGAAATGGGACTAGTATCCTTCGTGGAAATTGTAGCTGCATTTGAGAACTTGATGTTAGGTTTTTGAATCACCCAAATCAGACCTCTATAACTCAAGTTATGGTCCATTTTTCCGATCGCACAGCTCGGCCTCGCTTTTACCCTACATATTGGGTCCGTATTTTGGACTCCGATTTTCTCGGTTGGGAAAAATAGGGAGATTGGACTAGTATCCCCTGTGTAAATTGTAGCTGCATCTGAGTACTTGATGTTAGGCTTTTGAATCACCCAAATTGGACCTCTATAACTCAAGTTATGGTTTATTTTCTCCAGATCGCACAGTCGCCTGTTTTTAACCCTACAAGTAACACATGACAGTTTTACGCCTGTGATTAATTACATACATGAAAAACTTAGTTCTCCTGCTCGTTATGATTGCAGCTGATAAATTTATCATATCATGTACTAGGGGCCAAGATAAATTGTAAAATTATGGAAATGACTTTCTTGTTGAGCTAATCTTTAATTTACTAATTTATATGTCTATCATATGATTGATAATTTGTCTACAAATGATGCTTGAATTGTCCGTTTGGATAGTTTAGAAATACATAATGCCTATTAAGTAATTTACTAGTGTTTTTTCTTTAGTGAGAGATTTAGACAGTCATTCCTTTTTGTTCACTAGGTTCATATTTAGATAAGGTGATATAATATTAGCTACTTAGCTAAGTAATCAATATTGTGTTTATACCTTAATCAAATCATGTACTTAGAGAACTAAGGGGAAATAAGCCGCTGAATTTTCTCAAAAAATAGAGACAAAATACCAAGCAATTGACTAGCAAGACTATGTACTCAAACGGATAGGAACCACCACCCAATTGAGAAAAATAGTTCAACGACATACTTGTAATCTATACTAAATGTTTTACGATTAAGTTTTTTCAATTTTCTAGTCGAGTGTGTGGCGCCCCTTACCCGACCCGACCCGTTTGGGCGGATCCGAACCGAGTCCGGGATGCCACTAAAATCACTTAATCACTCAAAATCACACATTTTTGCGGCTGCCAAAATTCGCAGTGCTTCATAAACATTTAACATTTAATAAAATATAATTACAATGAAGGTATCCAAGCCTTTTCAAAATGATTTACAAAATAGATGTTCGTGAGAGCAAATTGTTTTTACAAAATATTAATATCCAAAGACAACATGAAATGAATGCACATGTCTGGTTAATACCCAAATTTCCTCTTGACCCGACGCTCCCATCTCAAACCCGCTTCATCACTATCTATCACTTCTTGGTACTCGCGTATTGGTAAAAATAACACGCCAAGCATTTTCATGCTTATATGTTCCCATACAAATTCATTCTCGCCTCTCGTTTAAATCACATTGCGAAATTTAACTATTCAAATTCTGGGCAAATCATTACGGATGATCAATATAAATACGATACATATACTTGTTTTATATATAATTAGTCATGGTTCATTGATCATCAAAAAAAAAAAATACACTTTCTATATTCAATATTTCAATCTCAAATCAATTCCACGAGGTTTACAAACGGCCTTAATTTCAGAATCAATCTGGGCTTCAATTCAATTCACGAGTGATCAATTCGCTTATAAATCAATTCATTTATGCCAATCAATCCGGCCATGCCCTTAACTTAATTTAACCTATGTCTTTGATATACAGATATCGAGAGTCACCTAAGATCATCCTCGCCGGGCTGCAGCCGGTATTTCATGGTTTTATAACACGCCACACCTAATATCACGAACGGGTTATAAACAATCAACAGTGAACAATTACCGATACTGCCCCGCCGGTCGCCGATCGTGGTGAGTGACATCACATCGTGAAAGGTCATGGTTTGACCTCATTATATACTAATCTATCCTCTAATGCGAAATAAACTGCACATTCGACATGCATGCTCAAACTTTACAAAGAAAATATAGTACAATATGTACGCTGTATAAATAAATATTTTCAATAATCATGCAATTTTATATGCAAACATTTCACAATCACTTTTCAAATCAATTAAATCAATTCAATATGCTTAGAACAAACATGCAAAAAATCCTGAAACGAGGAATGGTATCGTAGAACAAACCTAAAAATCTTTTGCACTTTGATTCCAACTTGAATCTAAATCTGGCTTATTCCTCGCCCCTATTCCAAAACCATTAAAGAACAATATTATTCATGTGTACTAGTAGATTTGGTTAGGATTGATTTTCGGAGTTTAATATGAGTTCCAAATTCAATAGGATATATATAGATGGATTCTTGACTCAATGGGCTTTCCATAGAGTCCAAGAACACCCGAATCGGAGTTCGGACGAAGGAGTTATGACCTTCCGCTGGAGGCTGGCACAAATAATCCCGAATCGACGAGCCAACCTGACGAGCTCGATCTATCACCTCGGTCAAACATCTCATCCCTCCGCATATGAAAGTATTTTGACCCAATGGGCTTCCATAGAGTCCAAGAACACCAGAAACGGAGTTCGGACGGTTAAGATATGACCTTCGAAGTCGAGGTCATGCGTAGTCAACCCCGGATGAGTCGACGGAACTGAGTTCGACCTGTCCTGACAAGCTCAATCTAACACCTCAGTCTGACATCTAATATCCTCCTCAGCATATGAATGTATTCTTTGACTCAATGGGTCGATAGAGTCCATGAACACCTAAATCGGAGTTCAAATCATGAGATATGGACTCGGGTTGAGGTCGCGCGAGCCAACCTTGACGAGTCTAATTAACCGACGAGTTGAGATGACCTCTGTAAACTTGGTCTATCACCTCGGTCTGACATCTAATATCCTCCTCACATATGAACGGCTCTTGACCTGGGTGGCTTTCCATAGAGTCCAAGAACACCTAAATCGGAGTTCAAACGAAGGAGATATGACTTTCCGAAGTTGGAGGTCATGCGTAGTCAACCCTGACGAGTTGACCTGAACTGACGAGTTGAGATGACCTTGGTAAACTTGGTCTATCACCTCGGTCTGACATCTACTGGCCTACTCAGGCATATCGGTATTCTTGACTCTACAGGCTTCCATAGAGTCCAAGAACACTGAATCGAGTTCAAACGTATGAGACGCAACTTCCGGGTCGAGAGGCGTCCACGTGTAGTCAATCCCCCGACGAGTCGACCTTGAACCGACGAGTTGAGATGACCTCGTAAACTCTGGTCTATCACCCTCGGTCTGACATCTACTAGCCTTACTCAGGCATATGAATGTATTCTTGACCCAATGGGTCAGTCCAGTACCAACGGAGTTCAAACGTATAGATACACCTCAAGTTGGAGGCTGGGCGCGAGTCAACCTTGACGAGTTGATCTAATCGACGAAATGAATTTATCCCCGGACGAGCCGAGTTTCTACAAGTGACGAGCCGAGTTTCTACAGGATTCCAGGTCTCGCTGGACCTTTTATGAGGTCTCGGCTTGACTTTCTCGATGGGCGGAGGCCTCGCCACTTCCGCTGACGACCTCTGCGATCCACCTCTCACCCACTTGACTGTTCAGAGTAAAAAGACCATAACTTAGTCCATAGGGGTCCGAATTGAGAAATTCAAAAGACTAACATCAAGTTCACTGATGTGGCTACAATTTACCAGAAGGACCCACTACCAAATTCCCTTGGCTCTACCTAAAAAATCAGCTCTAAGGTCCGGCTAATGCGCACTACCACAATGCAAGCAGCCTCTGGTTTAAAAAATGCAACCAACCATTCCCCAAGGAAGGCACTAATAACCCTTAGGGGTAGAAATGACCAAGTAGGAGAAGACCTTACTCTCATGGATTTTTGTCGAAATCCTCCGATTCCGGGGCCTCACTTGTAGCTTGTCAATAGGAAGGACTTTCCTCTTGTTTCACTCCGAGACCTATGAAGTCCGATCGTCGAAAAATCTGCAGAGAATAGAGAGCCCTCTCTAACTCTCCTTTCTCTGTTTTCCTTTCATATCACTCCCTAATCGTATTTCTTTAAACAGGAGTGGTGGTGCTCTCTCCTTTCCTTTGCATACATTGTCCTTTCCTGATTTTTTTCTTTCATTTTACTCATTTTATTTTATATTTGGTCCCTCCATTTCTATTATTATTCTTCATTTTAAGTCTCCTATTTTTCACTTCTAGACATATAAACTTATTTACACTGGACCCTTAGGTCCCTATTTTAAATTCCATATTTTCTCTTTTTCACTTGGGCTTATTTCTCTCGGAATCAATAATCATTTTAATCAATATTCATCTAAAAATTTCCAGAAAAATACCCAAGTTGGCTCAATTATACCCGGAATATATAATAATTTTTATTATAAAAATTCTAGGGTATTTTTGGGGCATTACAGAGTGTGTTACATGCAACAATTGCTTTTCATGGATTTATTTTCTTATAAAATATTGACTTATTCCCTAATGTTGTCTACAATTATCAAGATCAACATATAAAATGGGGCTTCAAACTGCGCTGGATGTACTTAGGCCCACAAATGGTCTATTAAACCTAGAGTTTTGGTTGGCCTGGGAGGTTTATAGAATTCGCATGCAGTAAACCAAATGGATGGATGTGGTAAAGAAGATAAAGCATCCGTGCACACCACGGCGCCTAAAATCAGAGTTATCATCAATTGATAACAAAGTATCACTTCTGATGAAGAAACGGCTTTATAATGGGCATTATGTTTGGGCGCGCACAGAATGGAACCAGATTCAATTCAAAATTTCAGTTGATGCCCAACTAGTGTTTGTCATGAAAATGACACCACAGTATGGTTATGGATGTCACAGCCCATTATTTCAACTTAATAGAAACATCGGATGAACTTCCTAACTGTAAGCACATACAAGTTTTTTGCCATGCTAAAATAGAATAGAGAATCGTGGGCCCATTTGCCAAAAAACATTCGCAAATTTATCATTGGTTGCTAGAATGTTGAATATGAAGGCAATCACCACATGTCTCAAAGGGAGTTAGAATGATTATTGCTCAATTGATAAAAGAGGCTGCGCGATGAGAATCTCGTGATCTGAGAATTTTACTACCTCTAAAGGTCAAGTTAGAGGTTTAGGCTTGTTTAATTGAGGAAGATCCATTGTCGTAACAATGGTCAGATGTTGCTTCGGGAGAAGACAATGATCTCACTCAGGGTGATTTGTGGCTATCAATGATACAAGAGGACCAACTTATGAAACAAATACAAGAAGAAAACAAATGCACCCTACATAAGAAATGCATTACTTCATTGTCTCCTCGACTACTAAGGTCAGATGCTTTAAGGCTACCACACACAAGGAGGCAACGCGCCACGCGTTGATAAAGAGAAATGCGGCATTGCCTCGATTCCATTGTCGGGAACTTGGTCAATATAATACACCCCGACGAAGCCGAGAGTAGAAATGCTAGACTAAGGCTACGTGACTATCGGGTTCCAACCATTGGGCGGCCAGTAATAATATTCATCATGACCTGATTTTAATGGCTTCACAATCCACATGGCTGTGCATGAGCACATCTATGCTCTAACCCGTGCTTGTGCCTCAGTCTTAGGAACCCAAACAGCTAGATGTTTTTTTGCAATCGCTTTTATATCCTCGAAGCTAAAAGAATTGTGGGATGTTGAATTTTTTAGCATGATATTTCAAACGAAAAACAAAATTTCCGCTTAAGAGCTGCGATTAATGTGGACCATCGCACTTCCCGGGTTATGCAATGTCAGTCAGTGGTGGAGTATAGCTGGTCGGTTAGCATGTCCGTATTGCATGGGTCACTCAGAGGCATTCACACTTTCAAAGAGGGAAAGAATCTGGCTTTGACACCCACTATAAGTTTTTACCCCGCACTACATATTTCAAGGAAATAGATATTCTTTTTGTAAAAATATGGTGGTAACAGCCACGACACCTCCTATATTGAGTGGAAACGAAATTTTACACCTAATTACTAACCTTAGATTGAAAAAGGTAACTGAATTGGAGCGTCTGATATTAATGATCCAATATGTAAAGCTCAAGGGTGGAAGAAAAGGAGCATCTTTTGGGATTTGCCATACTGGAGCACACAACTCATTCGACATAACTTAAATGTCATGCACATTAAGAAAAATGTCTTTGAGAACGCGTTTAACATGGTTATGAATGTGCCAGGTAAAACTAAAGACACCTCTAAGTCTAGACAGGAGTTGAATGAGTACTGTCGACACCTTGAGCTCGGGAGAAGGCAGAGGAACACTAAGCACCCAGTTTGCTTAAGCACACTTAATAAGATCGGGAAAACGCTGCCAGTGAATGTAAGGCACCCAAGATACCTGCAGGGGATATACCAAATTTAGCTTGATGAGTACATGTAAAAGCTTTGCTATTTGGGATGAAGAGCCAAGTGATCATTATGTTTTTAATGCAGAGGTTGTTTACGTCGTCTCGTGAATTGTTGCCACAGAGAGACAAGTACAAACAAAGATGAGCATGTTTTCTGGCCGATCCCACTTCAATTATCAAAACACATATGCTCGACTAGAGGAAGAGATCCCGCTTTATTTGTGTAAGCTTGAGCGATATTCCTCATATAGCTTCTGACCAATGGAGCATTTCATTCTCGTGACACTTGCTCTTATAAAGCGCGACTTGGCTGGTCACACACACATATCCCTCTTTCCTCGAGAGGTGATCTTTCTAAGCTTACTTTCATGGATTACTTTACTTCTTTCTCACTTTGGTGCAATGGACCAATCAGACATATAATTTATCTGATGCCCAACCCCTTATGATAGGTGTAGAGTGAGGGGTCATTTAAGCTCATGTATAAACTTTAAGCTGTCTATTCATATAATGTTAAATCCATTTAACTTGTATTATATTCTCAGAGTCGGATTACAAAATATATACAAGCTCCATATATGGAAGTGTTCAACATTTACAATATTTACATTGTTTGCAAACGATACAAAATAGACCAAAAGGTCCAAAGCACCTATTGATGCGTGGCCTTCTTGACTATGACTGGTTATTCGGTCCTCTCGGTTTCCTCTTTTCTCTGCACTCACTTTGATGCAAGAAAACACTGCATGTTTTTCTTTTACGCCTAGCTGAATTAATACAATAATGATTTAGACCCCCACTGCTTGGTCACCACACTTTGCTACAAAATCGCATGATACTTTATAACAATATTATAATTAGCTATGTGATGATGTATCATTTTCATATGTATAATTTCATAAATAAAGTTTCTCATTTCATCATCTTCCATATACTTATGGTCATCTTGCAATTTACTTGTTTCTTTGTGAATCAGAGTGATTTATCATCGATGAAGAAAGTTATGCTTCACATCATGTCATTATTATCTTCACATTTCATTTACACATACTGTCATTTTCTTATGTCTATGTCCGTGACAAACTTAAGTCGATGAAGGAAACTTATATGGCCCGGTTGCGCCAGATTCACTGCGGCGAACAATGTGTCTATAAGGGCCCGTAAGGAGGCAGCTTATCATTGTAAAGTAGACAATGACTATCTATAAGGGTCCGAAGGCGCTGTTATCATTGTACGAGACAATGACCATCTATATGGGCCCGAAGGCGCTATAATGACCAAAATAGTGGCTAACCGACAGATAAGGCACTTGTTTTTCCTTACTAGGCTTCGGCCATCTATCCCTATACTGTGCTCCTAAGGCATAATCAATGTGTATTTCTCGGTCGCATATATCTCATATTCCCGAATAATTATTGTCATTCAGTAATCATATGTGATATATATATACAATCATTAATTCGAATATTTGCATTTTTCAGATCTCATTATACGCATAAATAACTATGATTACCATGTATGCTTATGAGATATTTATGAGTTCATAATAGGAGTTCATAATAGGAATAACTATGGTCACCTGCAGGGCCTACTGTTTTTCATAATTTCTGGAAATAATATGAGTTCTAATTTTATCAAACTATATATAGATGGATTCTTGACTCAATGGGCTTTCCATAGAGTCTAAGAACACCCAAAATGGAGTTCGGACGGCAGCTATGACCTTCCGGGGTTAGACGTTTGCTAATGAGTCAATAAATTCACTGAGCCGACCCATGCAGGCTGAGCTGAGATGACTTGGAAGAGCTCGGCCTGACACCTACTGTCCTCCAAATGAATATGAATTTAATCTTGACTCAATGGGCTTTCCATAGAGTCTAAGAACACCCGAAACGGAGTTCGGATTTACTAGCTATGACCTTCAAGTCGAGGTCATACATAGGTCAATCCGTACCCGGAGCTTAACCCGACATGGCTGAGCTGCTGAGCTGACTCGGCAAAGCTCGCCTGACACCTACTATCCCCACAGAACAGAATGGACATTGACTCAACGGGCTTGCAGCAGAGTCTAAGAACACCAAACGGAGTTCGACGGTGAGTTATGACCTTCCTCGCTGGGTGGTCATACGAGTCAACCGTGCACCGAAATGTGACCGACATGGTCGACTGACCCGACCCGACCCCGGCCGAGGTGCATGGGTCGAGGTGAACTCGGCCGAGCTGGCTCACCGGGGCTGGAGGTACACCGGGCTGAGGTGCACTCGGGCCGAAATGGGGATCAAGTAAGGTGCATCGCCGAGGTGCACTACCGAAATGGTTCCCACCAGGTAAAGGGCCATAACTTCACATAAAGGTCCGACCAGAATTCAAAAGCATAACATCAATTTTATTGATGTGGTTACAATTTACCTGAAGGACTCACTACCAAATTCCCTTTATTTCTTACCCAAAAACTAGTTCTAAGGTCCAGCTAATGCATATGACCAAAAATAAGGAAATTTCCTTGGTTCAAATGCAACGGACCTTTCCCCAAAAAACACATATATAGGAGCCTTAGAGGCTCTTCTCAACTCGACCCTAACAAAAAAATGAGTTTAGGAATTTCCAAACCCACAGACATACAAAATATGGGTTTTGACCATGTATCTATACTTTCTATACCAAAACTAGACAAATTCTATACTCAAATTCCCTACACAATTCGTAACATCCATACAAAAACACTAGACTTCCATACCTGTGATCTTCTTTTTCCCTTCCTTCTTTCTTCTCTTCTCTTCTTCTTTTTCTTCTTCTTCTTCCCGTTTTTGCTCTCTCTTTCTCCAAGACCAAAATGAGATTTGGAGCATCCTTGACCATCCAGTCAAAGGAGGAAACTTCCTCACTCTTTCCTTCCACAATTTTCTTCCTTATTTAATTTTTGTAATATCTTTCTTTTATTACTCTTTGGTCCTCAATTTCATTTTAATTCTCAATTCAATTTATCAAAATCCTACTTTGGCATATGAACTTATTAAATTATGACCCTTGGGTCCTGAATTGATAAATTATTAATTTACCCTTAACTTTTGTATTAATTCCGGGTTCTTGTTTTTTTATTCTGGAAAAATATACTTTTATTTTGATTATACCTTAAACATGTTATAAAGCGTAGGGTATAATTTGGAATGTTACAACTCCTCTCCCCCTTAAAAAGAATTTACGTCCTCGAAATTCATGCACATTTGAAGAGTTGCGGGATACTATGCTCTCATAGTTGCTTACGGCTCCCAGTAGCTTCTTCTCTACGAGTGGTGTTGCGAGCACTTTCACTAATGGTACTTGTTTGTTCATGACTGTTTCTCGAGCGGAATGGTCTTTGGCTCCTCATCATATGACAAATCATCTTGTACTTGTATCTCTTGCACTGGTAATATGTGCGACTCATTAGGGCGGTATCTCCGAAGCATTGACACATGAAACACATCATGTAATTTGGCCAACTGCCAATCGATAAACCTGGGGCCAATATGTTCCAAAATCTCCATATGACCTATGAACCTTGGACTCGACTTGCTTTTCGACGAGCACGTAAATTTTCCTCACGGTGATACCTTAAATAAGACCTTGTCTCCCCACTTCATATTCAATATCTCTCCTCTTGAATCGGCATATGACTTTTTTCGATCTTGGAAGCCTTTAACCTCTTAGGAATAACGTACTTCTGCTATGTATCTTTTTACTATGTACGGACCAATCACTTTATACTCATTCAATTTTGTCGACACCTGGGGAGTTCTACATTTTTCGGCCATACAAAGCTTCATATGGTGCCATACCAATGCTTGGTAAAACTATTATTATAAACAAATTCCATCAATGGAATATACCTATCCCAACTTCTGAAAATTCCATGACACAACCTCGAGAAGCATATCTTCGAGCAGATCAATCTCTCTGTGTCCATCGTTTACGGATGGAATCTTTATCTTGAAATTCGGCTAGTACCTAAAGAAATTTGAAATTGTAGTTTCCTTCGGACCTTGATGTATAACGCAGATATCTATATGACACAATAGACAATGGCACACCATGCAATCGCACAATCTCATCCACATATAACTTATCTAGTCTATCCATAGAATAGTCAATCCTTACTGGTATAAAATGGGCCGACTTTGTGAGCCTATCCACAATCACCCAGACAGAGTCATGTTTTTTTTTGTGTGAGGAAGCAGGCACAAAATCCATGGTAATGTTATCCCACTTCCATTGAGGTGGAAGAGTTGCTATTTGTTGGCACTTGGTGTTCGACGACTTCAGCGACCGTCAAACACTTAGACACATACTGATACGTCTCTTTTCATTCCTTTCCACCAATAAAAGCTGTTTCAAGTCCACAGTACATCTTATTCCTCCGGGATGCATGGTAAATCTTGTATTATGAACCTCCCGAATAACTTTGCTTGCTCTTTATCATCGCTGCATAATCTGTGTGCAATGCAAACTTCCAGCTTCTTTCTCTAAAAACTTGGTCTTGTCACCATCTCTAACCATATGTAACTTTTTCTGTAGCTCTTCATCATTTTTTCTGCATCTATAATCATTTGCTTTAAAACGGGTTGCGCTTCTGGTTGAACTAACATATCCATCATGCCTTTAGTCTCCAATCAGCATGCTTGTAGTGACATTGCTGGCTGTCTTTCGGCTTAAAGCATCGGCTACTATATTAGCCTTTCCGGGGTGGTAGTCTATGATGCAATCATAATCACTAATAACTCTAACCACCTCTGCTGTCTCAAATTTAACTCTTTCTGCGTTAGCAAGTACTTGAGACTCTTATGGTCGGTGTAAATTCTACACTTTTCCCCGTATATGTAGTGTCGCCATATTTTCAAAGCAAACACTTGATTCATGCCACAATAGGGTGATACGGAATCAACAATATTTGTATCCTAAATTTCCTCCTACTGCCGTAGTCAAGCTCTTGCGATTATAGCGGTTCTAGGAGTCGGGGAACTCGGGGGATGGGTTTCATCTTACAATGGCCGTATCATGATTCAAAATGGTGAGGCTTTCATTTGGATTTTCGGATTTGCATTAAAAGTGTGATTGGTGGTGTCACTAAACTAAGTGAAGCAGTTTAAAATGAGATGTGAGAAAAGAAATACCTTGAAGTTTTGGGTCACTAGTTTGATATGATGGGGTTGTAGAGGTGTCCTCGGGTTATTTCCTCGCATTAGGGCAAATGACATATAGTCATTTCCAAAACCGGATCTTTGTTTAACTTTAAAAACCAACCCTTAGTAACCTTCCTATTTGAACCAAAGCATTTACTGAGCATTCAATGTTTCGGCAATTAATCTGACATTTAACCTACTTTGATTGGCTCATTAAATAGCATCTAATGAATAATAGGTGTATCTACCATTAAGAATACACGAGAACCCTAAAGCATGTCAGTATTGACCCGAAAATACATTAAATAACATTTAAACTAGTTTGGAAAGTTTGAAACACAAACATCTGAGTACACCTTCATGAAAGCAGGAGGAACACTGCAAACCAACATCAACCAACCTGCAACCCTCCTCTTCAAGGTTTTGAGGCTTAGCTAAACATCCTTTGAGTTGTCATCCTCCAAAGGGGTGTGTTTCAGCCCTAGAAAATGAAGAAAAGAGGAGAAAGAAAATGGGAACACAAAAAAGCAGGGACAAGGCTGCGTGAATGAATAGTTAGGTTACAAAATGTTCATAACACTTGAAGCACTTTTCGCCTCCCAAACATGTGAAAATACCAAACTAACCTAAATAATGTGATTACATTGAAGGGAAAAGAGAATTAAACAAAGCGGAGTCATTTTGGATCATAAAAGCAGAGACGAATTTTCGCTATGCACCGGTGAATTTCGCTATGATAGCGAAAATTGGCTATGATATGTGAGGGCCCAAGCTATCATGGCGAAAAATGAGCATAGCGAAATTCAAATTTCGCTATGCACGATATTTTCTCTATGATAGCGGAATTTATCTATGATAAGCGAATTTAAGCTATCATAGCGAGATTTGGCCATAGCGAAATTTTAAGCTATGATTCTTGAAAATTTAATATGATTGCGAGACCCAAATATGATTGCGAAATTTCGCTATCATGCTAAAATTTCACTATGCCATAAGCCGAGTACCCGACCATCTGCATCCTCCGGCGCATACTCACTTCAGCTTGATATATCTTCATCCCGAGGCTTGATGAATCAGAAATTCATACGAACTCGTATAAGCATCGACATAATTACTGTCCAAACTTGATATGATGGAGGAGGTTCTGAGCTTACAAAACTACCAAAAACAACCTTGAAACAAAATCAATAATACTAATGGACTGCACATGTCAATCGGCAATTAATGAATTAGTATGCAAAAGCACTCAAAACCTATCTTAAATAGGACTCGAAATAACACTTTTTGGGTACTAATCAAGCACTCTTGTGACCCGACTCTAGGTCATGGTGGGATAATTACGTTCATGTGGCTTCAAGCGTGCGGACGCATAAGCCACCACTTTCCCATCTTGCATTAACCGCGCATCCTAAACCAATGCATGAAGCATCGCTATACAAGATATACTCTTTTCTTGAAGTAGGATTCTTGTCCAATCTTGGTGCTTCAGCTTGACATCACTCAGCCCCATTCAAAACTATTAGGCATTTGTGCGTCACTCAAACTTTATTCCTTTCTTGAGTAACTTGGTAAGCGGAGAAGCTATAACAGAAAATCCGCTCACAAATCTTCTATAATAACCTACTATGCCTAAGAAACTTCTCACCTCGGTTACATTTTGAGGTGATTTCCAATTCACAACTGCTTCAATCTTAGCAGGATCAACTCTTATACCCTCAGCAAACACAATATGGCCTAGGAATGAAACTTCCTTTAGCCAAAAATCACATTCTTGAGCTTAGCATCTCTTCTTTTCTCTTGCGTCTCTAAGACTATTCTCGGAGTGTTGTTCATGTTCTTGGCATCCAGCAAGTACAGGATCATCATCGATAAAAACCACAACAAATTGATCCATAAGTCGGAAAACCCCTATTCATCAATCCCATGAATCTTTGTCGGTGCATTAGTCAGCGAAATAGCATGACCAAAAGGCTTCGTAATAAAGCCATCTCGGGTTCTAAATCTGAGTCTTTGGCACATCTACTTCCTTTACTCTCAGTGATAATACGATCGCGGAGTCTATCTTGAAAAGACACACTCCTTTAACTAATAAAAAAGATCTTCGACTCTCGGCAATGGGTACTGTTTTTCAACATCACCTTGTTGATTTGTTGATAATCAAATCTGCATCTGTAGAAGTGTCGTCTTTCGCTTTTCGCAAATAAAACGATTTTGGAACACCTTTGGTCGGATAAATCCTTTATCCAAAAGTTCTTGTATTTGACTCTTTAACCTCTTCGACTCCGTTAAATTGCATCTTGTCTGAGTGCCCTAGACATAGGGACTGTTCTGGTACAATTTCTATAGCTAAGTCCCACACTCTATATAAATTAGAATACACGGTAACTCTTCGAGAAACTACATGCGGAAATTCCCTTACTCTTGGGATCTTTTCTACATCAACTTGACCTCTCTTGGGTCAGTATCACGACAAAATGTCTCACATCCTTTCCTGCTTAAATCTCTAGCTTGCATAGTGGAATCACATTGGACATTACATGATCGATGCCTTGTCTATCTCGGTCTTGTCGAGCATCTCAACACTACGTCTTTTGTCCACAATCAATGATATTTCGGTGCTTAGACAATAACAATCCATTATAGAATCAAGTTAAACTCTCGAGATAGTAGGTTATCAAATCAGCGAGAAACTCTCGTTGTATAACAATGGGGACAATTTCTGTATCTTATTCACACTGCGTTATTTGACGGACTAGTTACATGCATGTCATATGCTAATTTCTCCATTGCTGGTACTTTGTCAAATACATGCTCCATGCACACATATGAATGAGTAGATCCAGGATCGATCAATGCATGCATCTCAGTATCATATAAAGAAAATATACCAGCTATAACCTCAGGAGCATCCTGATCCTCACGAGCCTTCATAGCATATGCTCGTCTTGATGTTTAGCAACCATAGAAGATCCAGCATCTTTGAAACTATGCCTCCTCGTCCTCTATGCTGAGATGGGCCACTACGACCCTTACCTCGATCGCGAGTCGAAAGTGGTGCCGTAGATCTTCCTCTGCCACTTCCTTGTTGACTTCTATTATCCCTGACTCTCGAGGACACTGTGCTATCAAATGCTCAAGGCTTCCATCACAGGAAACCCTCTTGTCACTAACACGCAAACTCCCAAATACCTTCTATGACAATGAGGGCATTGAGAATTTCTCCACGTCTAATTAGGCACCTCTACGTCTTCGTGCTACATTGGACCTTGCCTTCGTAGTGGAACTATATTATGATTGAGCTGGAGATTCTCTAGCTCTTTCCCCGAGGAGGACGAAGCTCCTCTAGAAAACTTCTTCTTTTGAGATCTTTCTTTGCTGCCCGTTTCTAGTCTCTCTACTTTCATTGCAGCTTGGACCAACTAATAGAAATCCACTGTTTGGAGAGAAGTCATAGGTGCCAAATACCTCTTGATGGAATCATGCAGTCCGTCCTCAAATTGCCTACCTTTGAAATGCCTCGGTGAGGACGACTCCGATTGCATATTTAAGATGGCTAAATTCTTTTTTCATATTCGATACGATAAAGCTCATTTGCTTCAAGTCGAGAGCTGTTTCCACTTGGAATCCCTATACATATTGGTAACATACTTTGCCCTGAACTCTTGGACAAAGAACTCCCAAGTCATAGGATTTGGAATCTTGGACTTCTCAACGCTAGTTTCCACCCGATCATGCCCTTTCGCTCTTGTAATGGTGGTGCATGTCTCTTTGATCGGGAGGGACATCTAACCTCTTTAATACCTTTGGCTTTTCTAACCGAGTCGGCTTTTCGTTGACTCTTCCATGCTCGACCCATGGAATTCCTCTACTCCATGTCTTCTTCTTGTTCTGTGGAGCTTGGGACGGTCAATCTATATCTAAAACCCGAGCTATATATTTTGATCTTCTCGGCAAGGCTTCCTTGGAGCTCATTAGGTACATTACTTTCCCGAAGGTTGGTGATAACCCTTGTTCCTTGGGTTAACACTCTTGGCTTGACTTCTTAGGGATGATCCCATCTATACAAAACACAGGACATCCACATCGAACTGACCCATTACTAAACATAAGAGCTTGTCTATCATATATACTTTACTCGAGCCGCACAAACCTAGGCTTTTCCAAAAAGCGCCTAAACCTAGGGCTCACGATACCGATAAGCTGTAACGCTGACTGACATAGGGTGTCAAGTGAGGGGTCATTTTTTATTTTTTTTTTTTTTTTCATGTATAAACTTTAAGCTGGTTCATTCATATAATGTTAAACATTTAACTTGTATTATATTCTATGACAACGGATTACAAAATATATACAAGCTCCATATATGGAAGTGTTCAACATTTACAATATTTTCATTGTTTACAAAATTTCATATACAAAATAGACCAAAAGGTATTCTAGTGGGAACCTATTGATGCATGGCCTTTGACTATTGATGTGGGTTGTCCAGTCCTCTGGTTTCCTCTTCTGTACCTACACGGATGCAGCGCGATGCTAGCTTTGCAGCAGGTGGGAATTAATACACATGGATGACCTCTACTAAGGGTCACCACACTTCTATACAAATGCATATACTTATAACACATATAACAGTTACAGATACTTATCATTTCTCATATATATACTTTTTCATAACAAGTTTCATTTCTTATCATCTTCCATATACTTTTCATGTCATCTTGTAATTTACTTCTTGTTCTTGTAACTGTATACTATCATCGCATAGCAGTGCTATGCTTCTCATATCATGTTATATATTCTCTACATTTCATTTGCATATACTTGTCATTTTCTTTTATGTTTCATGTCTGCATAAACCTTAGAAGTGGATAAAGGAAACTATAAGGAACTAGAAAGGCGGCTTTGTACTCACTATCGCAGCTTGATGGTCTATAAAGAGACCTGGCCCAGCTGTTATCATTGTGCGAGACAATGACCATCTATAAGGAGCCCGAAAACGTTGTAAATGGCAGACTGACAGTCAATCTTGCCAGACTTGTTTTTCCCTAATAGGCATGCTCATCCTCCACTCTACCGGGTTCCTAGCAGGACAATCAATGTGTATTTTAAATTTCGGTATATATCTCATATTCCTGAATAATTATTGTCATTCGGTAATCATATGTGATATATATATATATATATATACAATCATTTATTCGAATCTTTGCATTTTCAGATCTCATTATATGCATAAATAACTATGATTACCATGTATGCTTATGAGCTATTTATGAGTTCATAATAGGAGTTCATAATAGGAATAATTATGGTCACCTGCAGGGCCTACTGTTTTTCATAATTTCTGGAACAAATATGAGTTCTAATTTTATCAAACTATATATGGATGGATTCTTGACTCAATGGTCTTTCCATAGAGTCCAAGAACACCGAAAATAGAGTTCGGACAAAGAAGTTATGACCTTTCGAAGTTGGAGGTCATACGTAGTCAAATCCAGCCGAGTTGACCTAACATGGCTGAGCTGAGCTGACCTGGAAGAGCTCGGCCTGACACCTACGGTCCTCCACAGGAATATTAATGTAATCGTGACTCAATGGGCTTTCCATAGAGTCAAAGACCACCCGAAACGGAGCTCGGACGAAGAAGTTATGACCTTCCGAAGTTGGAGGTCATAAATAGTCAAATCCAGCCAAGCTGACCTGACATGGCTGAGCTAAGCTGACCTGGCAGAGCTTGGCCTGACACCTACTGTCCTCCACATGAATATGAATGTAATCTTAACTCAATGGGCTTTCCATAGAGTCCAAGAACACCCGAAACGAAGTTCGGACGAAGAAGTTATGACCTTCTGAAGTTGGAGGTCATACTAGTCAAATCCAGCCGAGCTGACCTGACATGGTTGACCTGACCTGACTGAGCTGACCTGACCTGGCCGAGGTGCATGGGCCGAGGTGAACTGGTTGAGCTGGTCACTGGCCGAGGTGCATAGGCCGAGGTGTACTGTCCAGTGTAAAAGGGCCATAACTTGGGCTATAGAGGACCGAATTAAGAAATTCAAAAGCCTAACATAAAGTTCATTAATGTGGCTACAATTTACCTTAAGGACTCACTGTCAAATTCCCTTTATTTCTTACCCAAAAACTAGTTCTAAGGTCCAACTAATGCATATGACCAAAAATAGGGAAATTTCCTTGGTTCAAAATGCAACCAGACCTTTCCCAAAACACATATATAGGAGCCTTAGAGCTCTTCTCAACTCAACCCTAACAAGAAATGAGTTTGAGAATTTCCAAACCCAAACCATACACAAAATAGAGGGTTCCAAACCATGTATCTATACTTTCTATACCAAAACTAGACAAATTCTATACTCAAATTCCCTACACAATTCGTAACATCCATACAAAAATGACTTCCATATCTATGATCTTCTTTTTCCCTTCAACTAACAACCACATTCTCTTCTTCTTTTCTTCTTGCTTTCCGTTTTATCTACTGCTCCAAGACCAAAATGAGATTTGGAGCATCCTTGACCATCCAGTCAAAGGAGGAAACTTCATCACTCTTTCCTTCAAGCCACTTGTCTCTTCCACAATTTTCTTCCTTATTTAATTTTTGTAATATCTTTATTTTATTACTCTTTGGTCCTCAATTTCATTTTTATTCTCAATTCAATTTATCAAAATCCTACTTTGGCATATGAACTTATTAAATTATGACCCTTGAGTCTTGAATTAGTAAATTATTAATTTACCCTTAACTTTTGTATTAATTCTAGGTTCTTGTTTATTTTATTCCGGAAAAATATACTTTTACTTTTATTATACCATAAACATGTTATAAAACTGTTAGGATATAATTTGGGGTGTTACAATGTAGGTACCTTGGTAAGCTAAAAAATAATGTGAAAAATAAGGAACGTGTTGAAGGTTCAATATGCAATGCCTATTTAGTTGAAGAAGCTTCATTATTACATTCACTTTGTTTTGAGGAGCATGTACACCTGAGAGGCACGGAAGGGTCTTTGCTTGAAATAATGATGTTTGTGGAGAGAATTGGGAGGAAAACGAGGAGACATTGTCTATTTTCAAATATCCTGGATGAGCATTTGGACAAGCCACATCAAGGTAACTATCATTGGAAGAGTTTCATGCTGCACACGCTTATATATTGTTAAATTGCTCAGAAGTTGATCCATATAATAAGTATTCCTTGTTGATTAGATAATGTGTGTAACTAATCAACTTTTGCGTTTTTTATGTAGTTATCTATAATATGACTATAAATTATTTGGTTTATAAGAATTTATACTGATGAGTTATGCAAAGTCAAGTGGACATAACTAATACCCGAGAAATAGATACACTACTAGAAATGGAATTAGCCTCTTGGTTCAATACATATGTAAGTAATGGTAGTATGCCACTTAAAAATTACTCTTTCATATATATATATATATATATATATACCCATACTTATATTAACCATATCACTTTAATTTATATAGGCGAACAATCCTTCAAATAATATCATGAACACACAACTCAAGGATCTTGCTAAACGACCTTTGAAATTTGTAGAACATATCCGGGTATTTTGTAAATGTATATAAATTCCACTCAATGGGACATGGAACCAGAAGAGGCACAATGAATAGTGGTGTCTGCATCAAAGGGTCTAACTATAGTGATCATCATGAGAATGACTACTATGGTCAACTTCAGAAAGTTGTAGAGTTGGAATATCTTAGCTGGCCAGTCAAGCGAACAAAATTGTTCAAGTGTGAATGGTTTGATCTAACACTGAATATTGGGACAAGGGTTCATCCTAAATATAACATTATAGAGGTAAACCACCAACATAGATTTAACAGGTATGAACCTTTTGTTTTGGCTCAACAAGCGACTTAGGTGTATTATTGTCCATATCCTAGATTGAGACTCGATAGAGCTGATTGGTGGGTTGTTAATAAAATAAAAGCGCGGGCTGTCGTGGAAATTCCTCAATCATCTGGAATAATTCATCCACCACCTAAAGCCCAACAATTCCAAGAGGATGATATGCATTTTCATGCAATAGAGGTTGTCTCTGATGAACCAATGTCCTTGGTCGATCATAATGGAGCAGTAATAAAAATTGATTCGGAGTAGGAAAATGAAATGGAGAATGAATCAGAATTTGAATATGAGTTGGAATATGATTCAGAAGAACCGGATGGTAATGATAATGATTAGTAGGTGATTTACATCATGTTCATAATTTTTCACATATGTTTTATTTATTTATTTTTTTCATAAACTTGTACTAACATGCTTATATATGCTAATGCAAACATGCGAGGTCAAGGATCAAATGAGATGGGAGGTTGTGGTAGAGGACAGGGCGGACGTCGGGGGTGCATATCCCGTGGAAGGTCAGCTGGTGCCCAGCACCACTGGAGGTGCATGCGCCATATGGCCATCTGGAATCATCTTCGGTGCATTCGACTTTGTCGGCCTGGGTTACCGGCACGCCTTCCTTACCCGAGTTGGGTCCTGCATCGACCATGTCTGTTTGTGACCTGTATGCGGTAGGACAGTTGATTGTGGAGAATGGGAGGTAAGTGAACATAATATATTGAAATATTTTAGATTATTGTTTTTAAATTTTTTTGTGTGAAAATTGATATTTGCATGCTTTTAGGTTTGTCGAGTCTTATCAATGCATGTCTCGCATGACCTCCATTTTCAAGGAGTGGGTTGACATTGAAGGGTATAAATGGAGCACCATCACAAAAGAGATAAAATACTTTTATTGGAAAGAGTTTAAGGTAACTCATTCACTTATAGCCTTTATATGTAAAATGTGTACATGACAAATTGGATATATGAAGTGTTGTGTTTGTTGGTTGAGATGTTGTTGAATTAGTTGAGGATTATTATATAAGTGTCTTATTATATTGCAAGTACTTAATATGTTTGTTTTATTAGGTTAGATTGTTGTCATTACAGAGGAAACTCTGTCGAAATTTCCTTAGAAATATCATTATTAATTATTTTAACATTTATTTTGTACTTATATGAGTAACTAGCTATTACCTTTCTTTATAGAAATATTTCTCATGGGATGCCGAGATGGAGGGTAGCATCAAAGCAACTTGGGAGGTGCTTGCCAAGTCTAGGTATACAGATAATTTGAATAAGTGGAGGAAACATGGGAGACCGGTGCATATTACGAAGTCCATCTAGGCTAGGTGGAATGAAGGGGTACTATAGAGTTTCGGGCTCGTCAGGCATGTCTACGAGCCGTCGAACCAGAGAGTGGACCAGGCATGGACCTTCAAGACCTGCTAGGGGTTCCATTTCATTCTCAGAGCATGTTAGGAGGATTGTAAGTACTTAGAACTCTTGCTTTAATTTTATTTTGATTTGTAAGATCATAACAAATACATCTTCTAATTTTACTAATATTTCTATATAGGAGTAAGAGACCGGGAAGAAGCCATCCCTTATCCAGATCTATCAACAACTACACACTTCTAAGACCACTCATCTGTGGGTTTATGAAGGAGCTTACTTAAATCGAGTAAATAAATTAAAAAGTATATTATATTACTTCAAGTTTTTTTTTATTATACATTCATATATTGTCACGAATATACATTTCAATTTTGTAGGAAAATTTGTGCATCCAAGAAATGCAACGGATGGTACAAATAGATGAAGAGTTGTGAGAGGAACACTACATCTAACCGACGAGAAGATGTAGCATACAAGTTGTGACATCTGTCACTTGTAAGCGACACATATACGGACTAGGTGATCGATCTTCAACATACACGAGTGGCCCATCTTACCATTCCAATGCATGCTCATCTAGGAATGATCTTGAACTACATGAGCAGCTCAAGGACGAGGTTCGACAGGAGGTGTGAGAGGAAGTGGATACTAAGGTTAAAGTGATGCAGATCCAGCTTGATGAGGTGAAATCTACTGAGGGCTTTAGCTCCAATCGGCATGGAATGCTCCTCGTCCTTTCACGACTCCACATGTAGATAGCCCCCTACAGATGACCCCACCACAAATGATCCCCCCATTGGTAATATGTAAACATTCCCGTTATTGAACTTTTTTAGTCTATTTTGTATAGCTATCTAGAACATGAGATTTAGTATACATTATTTTGGTTTATGTTATTTGGTGGACGTTATTTTTTGCGGTAATAAGATCTTATAATTTTTTATTTCATTTTAATTTTTTTATTATTTGTTTTAAGGTTCTAATAATTTAATAATTAATTAATTTAGTTATAAATTTAGCTACTACCCTAGTTTAGTCACTAAATAGCTATTACCGTTTAGCTACTAACTCAGTAGCTAAATAGATACATTACATAGCTACTACAAATATTAATCGCTAAATAACTATTACTATTAAGCTACTAACACAATAGCTAAATAGCTACTCTGCTTAGCTACTAATTTTTTTTAATAACATAGCTACTACTATTTAGCTACTAACTTAGTAGCTAAATAGCTACTTTGTTTAGCTACTACAAAAAAATAGTTAGTAAATAGCTATTACAATTTTGATACTAATATAGTAGTTAAATAGCTACACTTATTAACTACTACATTTTTTCCGTCGCTAAATAACTACTCCTATATAGCTACTATGTTAATAGCTATATAGCTATAATACTTAGATACTAACTAGTTCAATCACTAAATAGCTACTACGTCATGTAGTAGCTGAATTGTAGCTATATATTGTTTTAGTAAACTACTGCATTCTCAATTTTAGCTACTATTATTGTGAGTAGCTAATTAGTAGTTATAAATAATCATCATTTTCACTTTGTTAGCTATTACATTTTTTACATTAGCTATTACTATTGTTGGTAGCTATTTAGCTACTACGTAATATAGTAGCTAAGAAGTAGCTATATATAGTCGCCTCCTTACCTAAATTAGCTACTACATTTTTCATTTTAACTACTATTTAATAGCTAATTAGCTACGACATCCTATAATAGCTAATTAAACGTAGCTAATAATTTGTATTAGCTAAAGTGAAAGCTTAGCTACAAGGAATTTTTGCTACTAAGATCTGTGTGGCTATTTAGTAGCTAAAGAAATTTAGCTACTCAAATACATAATTTAGCTACTACTTTTTTGTAGTAGCTAAAATCAATTTTTCTAGTAGTTTACTCACAAAAAGTTAATGTGAGAAAGCACATGTACTCAAATGAAATTATGTTTAAGCCATGAGATTTTTAATTTGTGAGATGCATAAAAGAATTATTGACTCTCTTGGCATGGCTATGGCTCAATAATCAGGAAATAACACATAGTTTTCCCGTGACAAGAAAATCCATTATTTAAACATCCAGCCAGCCTGAAACTTAACGCTGCAAAATTTGATGTATCCTAAAAGATTAAGAATGCAAAAAAGGGATACTCCAAAAGGAACAATAAGAAAGTAGGTTTCTAATATATTGCTGCATAGATGTTTCTGGAAGATGAGTAGACAAGACAAGCTAGAATTCTTGGAAGTTAGATCATTGCAGAAACCTAAGAATCAAGAATTAGAACATAAGAACGAACTATAATAAAATGTTGGAATGACAAGGTGTAGGAGATATATATATATATATATATATATATAAACTAGATTTCATAGTAGACCATCTAAATTCAATTTAATTGTTGGGGAAACTTAGATGAAAATAAACCCATACTTTAAAGTTTTCCCTTGTCAAAGGAAAGAATGAAACCCACCATTTAACTGTCCCTACATAAGGGTTGATTAAATTAATTCAATAACAAACCTAGATTTAAAAAAAAGAAGAAAATTGCACTGATTCAAGTAAGATAACTATTAGAAACATAACTTTTCTCTTAATAAATATCGGTAAAATTGGTCGATAAATCGGGTGTCGAGCCGATGCCACGATATTTGATTAATGGAAATATTGCTCAAATGTAGGTAAAATCGTAGATTTTTTTAGTAAATATCGGTATTTTTACTTATTTTTCAGGATATTTCCTGATTTTTTCTGTAAGGAAAGTCTTTCCAAAATAGCCGCCATGGTAGGGTTCGAACTTGGCCAAAACGTATGATATGCATATCCTCTACCACCAAGCTAACAATGCTTTAGTTATAATTATATGCACAATTAATATGAATATCAAAATGATTTAATTCTTATCTTACATGTTTGGATAGAAATAACTTTACTTTTTATCATAAATAAATACAAATATATTAACATAACTTAAGATAATTTTTATATAAATTTTATTTTACCGATATTTTTGTAAGAATATCTATTAATATTTATCGATATTTTTTATATATCCATAAAATTTAATTATTGATGTATTTGTATCTATCAATATTTTGATTCTTGATTGATACTAGTTGAGAAAGCGAACCAAGGAAAGAGAGGAAAAGAGAAAAAAGAAAAGGATTTTAGAGAGAGAAATAAAGGCCAAGTAGAGAGTTAGAGAGGAAAAAAGGGTATTTCAAAAAGGTGTCTAAAAAAGTCAAGGGTGATAGCTGCATTACAACGGTCCGCTAAATTTCAAAATGACAAAAAATAAATATTTGAATTAAAAGAATTTTTTAAAAATCCACTGTTTTGTATTTTTGTATTGGAAAATAATAAATATTAATTTTGAAAAGTGTAAGGAAAAATATTTAATATTTTTTTTAAAACATTGGTAATAATATTTTTATTTTACAATAAAAATTTTAATTTTTCTATTTTTAACTTAATTGATTGAAGTATATATTCCTACTAGTAATTTTATTTTACTTTATGACGACTAGTACATACTATGTATTCCAGTAAATATTATATATTAATGATAAAAGTTCTTTTAACTAATTTTATGAATGAAGTCATGATAATATTATGAATAAATAATTATCTATGATAATTAATTTGAAAATTGAAAATGTTATTTAAAAAACATGTTGGATTACATAGAAAATGTTCTTTTAACTGAAGTTTTGTCCCAAAATAATAATTTTAAAAAAAATACTAATCTAAAAAAAAATTAAAATCGTAGTCAGCAATTACGGTTTTAACATAAAAAAATAAAATAAAACCGTAGTCACCAAAGACGCACTAATTTAGATATTTTTTTTTTCAAACCTATACTAAATTAGTGTTTTTTTTTTAAATTTTAAAAATACTTTTTTGGGACATAACTCTTTTAACTAACTGTACTTAACGGACATAACCAGCAAGGCTTTGGGGCTTTCAATGGACCTCAAATGGGTCATGCCAATTATTTGGCCAAGTCAAAATTTAGGTTAAAGCCGAATTGTACTTAAACGATTTTCGATAGCCCAAATTATCATTAAATCAATTTAAATGATTTTTGAAATTGTTAAAAAAAAACTTTCACATCTGATTTCAATAATAATAATAAAACTCTAAAATACAAAAGTCCAATTCTTATAAAAAAAAATATACATTTTAGATTCACATTTAGTAAAAGAAAAAAAAAACATTAGTCTAATAATAATTTTAAAGAAGACTTCAAATATTTTTAATTGATTTTTTAAGGTTTATGATTTAGAGTGTAGGGTTTAAGGTTTATTAGGATTTATGGGTTAAGAATTATGATATTTTAGGGTTTAATATTTACAACCACTATAATTATATAAGATTGTTTTGCATTATTATAGATCTAAACTTAATGTATAATTATACATACTAATGCACTTGTTAGGGGCAGGGACGAAAATGTCGGCAATATCAGTCGACACAATATCCTCCACCGATATTCGGTTAGAAGAAATTTCGGGAATTTATCGTTAAATTTCCCGAAATATCAGTCGGTTAAAATAATTCAAACCTGCGTTTAGCAGGTTTCGAACATGGCCAAAATCGAGATGAAGAGATTCCATCTCCGCTAGGCCAACTGGTCTCTTATTATACATATTGCAAGTGTTGTAAATATCCTCTTTAATTTTTATGAATGTTTTCCATTTCAAGTTATTTTTACATTACAAATTTAACATTATCACTTCATTTTATTTTTCATATTAATCATTTCAAATTTTCAAAAATTTAAAATTAATAAATTTACAACATTTAAAATTAAAATGAATTTGAGATTGGATAATTTTAATTATAAGTGTGTGTCGAAAATATTCTCCTCCACAACTATTAAATTTTAGAAATTAACCTTATATAAACTATTATTTTGTGTAATCCCATAAAAAGTATTTATTTCTTATTTCAAATGTGATTAAATATGTTTTAACAAAACTAATTAAAGTAAAAAAAAATATTTGTTAATAAATAAATATAAATATAGTTAAAAAAATTCAAATATTTTTAAATAGTTAATTGATATTATCATATCATTGATATATCTCATTTACTATTATAATATCCAATATTTTAAAAATTTTCATTATCTATGTATTATCATAATAATAGGGAAATAAATAAAATAATATTTTATTTAATATTATAATATCAAATAATATAAAATAATAACAAATTCAATTTAATAATTAAATAATTGTCCAAATCCATGTGATTGTAATAACCTTAATTAAGATATGAATTATTTCTCATCATCTATATAAATAATATTCGTATCAATAATTATAAATGTATGAATTAAAATAATTACTCAAATAATATCAAATTATATATTTAATTTAGTAACATTATATAACTCTAATATATGTGTTTTACTTATTTTTGTCATTTAAAATTTTTTTTTGAAGTATTTTCATAGAATTTTTATATAATTTCTTTCTGATATTTTGTAAAAATATCCATAGATATTTACCGATATTTGATATACTAGTAAATCAATTAAGTATAGCCAGTGTTTCTGATCATTTAGTGTAAGCCGGGGAAAATGCAATTTTTATGAAAAAAGGGAGTAAACGGTAATTTTGGGTTGACAACTTGAAATTTTTCTGATCTCGAGATGTGAAGCGGACTTTACAAGTTTGGTCCATGTATCTTGTTTTACGATGTTGACTAACAAAATGAATAACATGTTGGTTATGTGAAAATCGTGATACATGCTCAATTGATGTATTAACATGGGTTAACAACATGAGGAATTATATTGTAAAAAAAATATAATTATCCATAAATCATAAATATATGCTTGTTTGATGAGTTGACATGAGAATTACAGTGAATGAAAATTATATGCAGAAAAGATAATTTTCACGATTTGGAAATGTTGCATGTAGCTCTCATGATGCATGTAACATGATATGACATGAAATGACATATTTGCATTTCATATGCACGAGGACATCGAGTTGAGTCGAGTGTGTGTGCATGATATTGGTTATTCACCATTCTTGGTGAATGTGTGGTGAGTTCGAAAATGGGACGACGTCCAAGTGAACTCACGGTAGCCTCTTTATGAAAAAAAAAAAAATATACGTGTGTTAGGCTGGAGCAAGATGGGGAGTAGATCCCCATGGGTGAAAGACTGAGTCATTCATGGTTAGACATGATCTGCCGTGATGAGGCAAGTAAAAATGTGGAAAGAGCGTGCGGCTTGATTACAACGATGTAAACACAGAAAATACGTGGCCCACAATGCATAACACACGTGATTTGATGAAATCAAATGAACATTGGAGGATTTTCCAATGGGTCTTGAGGTTTAAAAACAAAAAGATTTTTGAATAAAGAGTCATTGCAGACCGAGAAAATTCCAATTTACGGAAAAAGAGGGCAAATCGTAATTTCGATTACAAAATTGTAATTTCGGTTAAAAATCCGAAATTTATTCTCTGGATCTTGGATGATGAAACAGATTTCACCGTTGGAATTGTCTCGCGAAATCTAGCTAGCACGTAAAATTTCGTAGAATTCTGAGACAGTCGGAGTTGGCACGTTTTTCGAGGCATCGCGGTTTGGGTCTTTATTAAAACGATTTTGATGCGGCAGAAAGTCACATATAACCTGCATTGCTCATGTGCCATAAGTGGCATGAGTAGAAATGATGAAAATGGGCGCGAGATAGTCTTTGAATATCAAGCGGGAAAGAAGGACAAAATGGTCATTTTTGAAATTGTTAAGTTGGATAATAAGGCAAAGATTGACTGAAATACTCTTCTTCTCAAATTAAAAGGTGAAAGCGTGAGAAGCGACCAGAGAGAGCAGCAGACGTGAGGTAGTGGCTGGAGTTTTCAACTTTAGAGAGAGAAGGACCTCACTTCTCTAGAATTTAGGAGATCAGACCGTCGAAATTAAATGGGACGAAGGGGAAATCGCTCCTCGCATGGAGGCCTGTCGTGGGCTGCGGTTTGAGGAGTTTGCTGCAAACTCCGTGAGGTAGGGGTTTAAATACTTGAGTTTCTTTGTTTATTTAAGTGTTTTGCAATGTTCCCGGTTGGTTGGGCGCAGGCAGTGAGTTTGATCGGTCCCAAAACTTGGGATCGAATTATTGTAATTTTTTTTAGAGGCCCGTTTCTGCACAGTCCGTGGGTAGGGGCTGTTTTGGTTAATTGTGTGTTGATTTATGTATTAAATGGTGCTTTGGTATGTATAGGGCCGGTAATGGTCGTGAAACCCGGGTTCACTAAGTGAACCGATGATTTGTGATTTTTCGGGAATAGTAACCGAGGGTTTCACTATTCTTGAAACGGTGTTCTCAAAACAATTTTTGTGAATTAATATGTTTGGTCGAGTAATTCAAGTAGAATTGCTAGAGTGTTTGATCGATAGCCCACGTGAGCTAATTTGATGTGATGAAATGAGAAATTACATAACAAGATTGTGTGATTTAATTTTATTGAACTCTTACATGTTTATATATTTCACATGTGTTATAAATTGTAATGGAATTGGCATCATGCATTCCATGTCTGCTGAGAACTAGGGCGATAGGAGTGAGTGCGTAAGGAGTGATCTAGAAAATGGTTGGAGGTTGTCTAAAATATGTGATTAGGGCACTAAAAAAATATGTCGTCGGAGGCGGCCCGATTGATATACATCGGGTAATTGCAAGCCAATATCAATGCGTCGAGGCGGCCCAATTGATGTACTCATCGGAGGTTGTCCACCCAAACAAATAAACATAATAATTCTCATACGGGAAGCAGGCGAGTGTGAAGGGGAATCGGTGAGGACCAGTGCAGAGATGGTGGTCAGACATTCAAGAGTAGGATCATGCATTTGCTTGAATGTGTGTTTTATTTTGGAATTCACGTGCATTTAGATGGAGAGTAGGTATTGGGTGATTACTGCGAGCGTGCTTCCTTTTGTCGGATTCTGGCTACGGTCTGAGGAGCGTCAGGAGGCGGCTGTCGATCCTAGAGGCCGAGTTTGTGAAGAAAGCCGGGTTGTGGCTTTGATGATTTTATACATGTATTAGAATTCTCTAATTTTAATATATGTTGTATAAGAGTAAAATTTGAACTCTTGAACTATGGTTGGATAGTTGGATATATATTCATTGTTATGAGTATTGGTTTATGAGCCCAGTGACCGTTTAATCATAATCTGTTATATTGGGCTAATTTGGGACCAGGGTTTATGCGGGTTTGTATTTGGGTAGAGCTCCCCGTACAAAGGAGACTTTGCTCGATTTTCGTGAAAAATGTCGGGTCGCCCGACATTCACGAGTATTCCGAGGGTTGATGGGTAGTCAACGGACCCCCGGCTTTTGGGACGTCACAGTCATTGGGTGAAACACTAATGACAGGTTTTCACACTTGGCATGTGCATGTGTGAGAGAGTTAGTCAGGACTCGGGTTATGGGCAGGAGGAGTCTCAACTCATTCATGACATGAAATATTCCATGTAGGATTGCATTTTCTGTATGGAATGTGGTATGATGTGTGTGCCATTGTATGTGCATTTAGGTGGGGAGTAACCCTTGTAGGAGAATTCATCTACTGGGCATTGTTCACCCCGTCGTGGGAAAATATTTTCAGGTACTGGAGGTACACAGGGGGATAAAACATGTCCAAGACCTTAGTTGTGAAGAAAAGACCAAATTTGGCTTGTTCTGTATTTTGTAAATTTTGGGTAGACAACCCAGTTTTTGTTTATGTAAAAAGAACTAAGTTGTAATTAAACTAATTTTGTATGATAAATGTAGTTCTGACAAGGTTTTCCCAGGTTTCATATTACCTTTGTAATAAAAAAGGTTATTTTATATCGAATTTAGGGTGTTTTGGAAAGAAAAGAAAAAGGGACTCGAGGTGCAAAAGACCAAAATGGGCTACTTCCCATTTTCGGGTCTCTGTCGCGACAAAGAATTCTGGTTTCCTGTTGCAACAATGAGTGTAGTGTCGCGACAGGAGTTGGCCGGGCAGGGCATTTTGGGTCGCGACACGGTCCTCTATGTCGTGGCAGGTGGCTCCGGGGTCGCGACAGGGTTTGATGTAGTGACACAGTTTGGCAAGGGAGGGGAGAATCTCTATCGTGGCAGAGAATTTTCTGTCACGACAAAGGCACAACCACGACGGGAAGTTATGCTTGAAGCGAGTCGGGCGCGCGAGCCGGCCGCGGCGTGACGGCGTGCGACCGGCGCAAGCGTGGCGCGCGCGTGCCATTCAGCGTGCTTGATCACACACCGCGGTGGGTGTTTGCTGTGGCGTGACGGCGTGCGATAGTCGCGTGACGCGCGCCACGATGCTTGCGGCAGTGCGCAGCGAGGTGCAGCGAGTGACTGTCCATGCGCGAGTGACTCTGTCGCCAGCCAGGAACTTTGTCCAGTAGCAAAATAAAATAAAATAAAATAAAATATGACCCCCGGGATTTAGGGCGTCACAATTTGGTATTAGAGCATAAGTATAAGAATACCTAGGGCCTGAAGGACAAGCATCACAGCTTGGTGTTAGAGCTTACGTTATACAAGTACCTAGGACTCGATGGACAGGGGTCTGGATCATGCATTGTTGTGTGTTACATGTTTTGTGCTTAACATGTTGTGTAGTATGTGTGGTGAATTTCGTGAATTATATACATGGTAGATTGTATATGGAACACTAGGGTTAGAAAACATAACCTTAGGGGTTCGGGAAAAACAAACTGAACGAGATAGTTTGGAAATTGAATTGAATTGTATTAGTGTTTGGAAATTTGCACCGTAAGGAAAAATGGATGAACGGTGTAGTTCATGATGATAAAGTCTACTAGTGGTTGGTAGGTGCACTACTAGTTAGATTGAGGGAAAAAAAATGATAATCCTATTACCATTTGACGTGTGTAGATGGCAAGTAGAGGACGAGGACGTAGAGGTTGTCCATGGGGCGATAGCCAACCATCGCCTGTTTTTTATCAGCAGGCCTTTGTGGAGGCCATGGGTGCTATAACTGCTGCCATTGCACATGCTAGTGCATTTGGGGGTCAAGGGGGGCCAAGTAACCTCCAACGGTTTATAGCATATCATCCTCCGACATTCACCGGGGGAGGGGATCCAGTGGTAGTTGATCATTGGTTCCGACAAGTTGAGAGGATCTTAGAGGCTATGAAGATTACCTCCAATGCTACTAGGATCAGGCTAGCCACATTTCGGCTAGAGGGTGAATCCCAGATATGGTGGGATTGGGTCAAAGTCTCATGGGATCCGGAGACGATGACATGGGGAGAGTTCCGATAGCTCTTCATGGATAAGTTTTTCTCGGCATCTGCTAAGCATGCAAAGGCTTAGGAGTTCCTTGAGTTGAAGCAAGGAAGAGCATGAGCGTGGCACCGAATCTCGTGTAAGTTCTTGAGTTGGCACGTTTGGGGATGACTATCGCTGGCCCGCAGAGATATGGCCAAGGTGAGGAAGTTTGAGGGATGGCCTGAAGTTGTCTGCAAGTAAGATTGAAGGATTTCTCACATAAGACATGGACTCTGGTCGGGCGGCCTGTGCACTGAGAGAGAAGGTAGAAGATGCGGAGCATCCGAGATCTGGGTGCTAATTAGAAAGGAGGGAGGATCGGTCTTCTTCTAGTTCAAGAAGAAGCTGAAGGCTTCTAGTTCACGAGGGTTCCAAGGACAGGGCCGCGACTATCAGGGCCAAGGCCAGACCAGGAGGACCTCACAGCCCGGTCGGGACGCCTGACATGTTATTGCGCCATCGGCACGGACATATGAGGTGGGATTGCCTCGGAGGCAGGATCCCAGGTTTTGGGACCGGAGTCCGGTCATCGGTCAGAACAAGCCCGAGACACGGTTTGTTCCTTCTCACCCGGTACGGGCCAAAGGGACCCGGTATCGGTGGAGTGCTGGCGTCTTCTGCTGCATGAGACGGGCCGGAGGGGCCGGGGTGTGGAGTCGGGGCGGGACGGGGCTCATGGCGGGACTCTAGGAACCCAAGGGCGTATCTACGCTGTTGTACCGCCGACTGAGCCACCGGACTAGTTAGTTATACAGGGTATGTTTTTGCTATCTCTCCTATGGGCAAGGATATTGTTTGATTCTGGTGCATCACATTCATTCATTGCTATATCATGTGTGAAAGAATTGGGCTTAGAGGTTGAGACCTTGGAAAAGCTGTTGTATGTGAGCTCTCCCCTAGGAACTAAGGTGAGTGTGGATATGATATGTTGGGGTTGTGAGTTAGAGATCTCCGGGATTCTACTCACTATGGACCTGAGGGTTATGGACATGTCAGAGTTTGATGTCATCCTTATGATGGATTGGTTGATGGCACACCGAGTCGTCATTGATTGTGAACGTAGGAGAGTTACCACCTACACATAAGACGGTATTCGTATTACGTTTCAAGGGGACAAGCACGATGTTTTACCCCAGACCGTGTACGACTCTAGGTGGAGTGGATAGTTGATGGGTTGGCTAGCAAGCCTTACCCTGGAGGACGAGGTGAGACAGGACTTGGATATGCCTTGGGTAGTTTGCGAGAATGAGGATGTTTTTTCTGATGAGCTACCGGGATTACCTCCACAGAGGGATTTAGACTTATGTATTGAGTTACACCCTGGTACGTCGCCCATTTCTACGACTCCTCATAGGATGGAACCGGTTGAGTTATAAGAACTCAAGGTCCAATTGTAGGAATTGTTGGACAAGGGTTTTATTAGACCGAGCACTTCACCATGGGGCACTCCGGTTTTGTTTGGTAAGAAGAAGGACAAGACCCTTCGACTGTGCATTGACTATCGATAGTTGAACAAGGTTACGGTCAAGAATCGGTATCCATTACTGAGGATTGATGACTTGTTTGATTAGCTGAAAGTGGCGCGAGTCTACTCCAAGATAGACCTTTGTATCGGTTATCATCAGATGAGGGTTAGGGAGGCAGATATCCATAAGACAGTGTTTAGGACGCGGCATGGGCATTTTGAGTTCACAGTGATGCCATTCGGTTTGACGAATGCGCCAGCAGCATTCATGGATCTCATGCACAGGGTATTCAAAACCTATTTGGATTAGTTTGTTATGGTCTTTGTTGACGACATTTTGATATATCCCCAGTCTAAGAAGGAGCATGAGGATCATTTGAGGGTCGTTCTACAGACTTGAGAGACCATAAGTTGTATGCCAAGTTCAACAAATGTGAATTTTGGCTTACTGAGGTGAAATTCTTGGGACACGTCGTGTTGTTTCTGGTGTGTCCCTAGTAGACCGAGAAGGTTGAAGTGTATGAGTTGGGAGAGAAATTTGAAGTCGGTCTTTGAGATATACGGAGTTTCTTGGGATTGACGAGTGCTACCAGGGAGGTTCATTGAGGATTTCTCTGGCTAGCAGCACACTATGACAAGATTGACCGGGAAGGAGTCGAGTTCGGTGGAATGACTTGTGTGAGAGGCATTCGGGGTGGAGGCTTACTTCAGCTCCTATTCTGATAGTCCCGGAAAGGGGATAGAGGTACACCGTGTATTGTGATGCCTCGAAGGATGGACTGGGATGCGTTTTGATGCAGTCCGAGAGGGTAGTAGCTTATGGTTCTCGGCAGTTGAAGTCATGAGCCGGATTACCCCGCACATGACATGGAGTTGGCGGCCATTGTCATTGCCTTAAAGATATGGTGCCACTATTTGTATGGTGAGCAGTTTAAGGTATTTTCAGATCACAAGAATCTAAAGTATATCTTCACACAGCGGGACCTCAACATGAGGCAAAGCAGGTGGATGGAGTTTCTAGAGGATTATGACTTCACTTTACATTACCACCTTGGTAAGGCAAATGTGGTGGCTGATGCACTTAGTCGAAAGTCACGAGGAGTACTAGCTAGTGTAACTTCCCGGGAGTGGCAGATGCTAGAGATTGTGGGACAGTTTGGATTACAGTGGAGTGATTAGGCTCAGGGTACGTTGGGGAGTTTAGAGGCTACGCCTTCCCTACTGAGCAAAGTAATTGAGTCCCAGGGATAGGAAGCAAAGATAGTGTTCATCGAGGGCCAAGATACGGTCGGGTGGTGTGAAAATTTGGGCCATTCACCACGAGATGGTAGTCTCAGATATAGGGACCCGGGTTGTAGTTCCCAGTTCAGCGGTCTGAGAGAGGAGATCCTCACGAGTTCCATTGCTCTCTATTTGCTGTGCATTTAAGTGGCACGAAGATGTATCGTGATCTTCATCGCCAGTATTACTAGAGCGGGATGAAGAGAAACGTTGCAGATTTTGTTCAAAGATGTCTCACGTGTCAGCAAGGAAAGGCTGAGCACCAGAAGCCAGTAGTGCTACTCTAGCCTTTGGAAGTAGCCGAGTAGAAGTGGGAGCACATCTCGATGGATTTTGTGACTCACTTGCCATGAACTTGTGAGCATGATCGCGGTATGGGTGATTATGGACCGACTCACTAAGTCGGCACATTTTCTAGCGATCTGAATGACCTTCACCTTGGAGAATTTTTCCGGTTATATTCGAGGGTGTTCGTACATGGAATGCTTGATTTCCATAGTATCGGACAGGGATCCTAGGTTTACGACACACTGTTGGAAGAGTTTTCAAAAGGCCATGGAAACATAATTGATGATGAGCACCGCTTTTCATCCACAGACAGATGGTTAGTCGGAGAGGACCATACAGGTTTGAGAGGACATGCTGCGAGCATGCGTCCTGGATCTTAAGAGTAGGCCCAGGAGGGTGCTTACCCTTGGTGGAGTGGCCCCACAGCAAACGGTTATCGGTAGTATACGAGATGGCACCCTATGAGGCTTTGTATGGGAGGCCATGTCGATCCCCGATTTGTTGGACAGAGGTGGGAGAGAGGTCCATCATTGGTCTGGATTTGATTAGAGACACCTCGGAGAAGGTGGGTTTGATACGGAAGTGTCTTCTTATGGCTCAGAGCCGGCAGAAGAGCTACGCCGATAGACGGCGTCGACCTTTAGAGTTTGAGGTGGGTGATAACGTCTTCTTGAAGGTGATGCCTAAGAGAAGTGTTGGTTGATAAGCGGGAAGCTGGCCGGGTATATGGGCCCTTCGGATACCGGGGGTGGAGCGCGGTTGGCGTACCGAGTTGGCGTACCGCGGAGCTTATCGGTGTTCATGGTGTTCCACGTCTCCATGCCAGTATACTCCGGATCCGGCTCATGTAGTGGATTGGGGAGGGTGTGTTGTCTGAGACGGAAGGACCTTCGAGGAGGGACCGGTGTGTATCATGGATAGTCGGGATCAGGTTTTGCGACGCAAGGCCGTGAGGCTAGTGAAGGTGTTGTGTCAACATCGAGGAGTGGAGGAGGCAACATGGGAGCGCGAGGACACGATGCGGAACACCTATCCTTCCTTGTTTAAGGATGAAGGTACGTGGTTTAGTCGTTTGGTGATTAAATGACTAGTTTGTATGCATGTGATTGTGTACGGTTCCATATGCATGTGATTCGATATGTATGTGTGTGGAATTTCAAGACGAAATTCTTTTAAGGGGGGGAGAATGTAAAACCCGAGAAAAACGTAATTTTTCTAAACAAAGGTAAAATAGTAATTTCAGTTGAAAACCTGAAATTTTTCTAGATCTCGGATGATGAAACAAACTTTACTGTTGGAATTGTCTTGTGAAATCTAGTTACCCAGTCGAATTTCGTCGGATTCCGAAATGGTCGGAATTTCATGTTTTTCGAGGCACTGGGTGTAGAAAGTGACACATGGCACATGGTTGAATGGCTCACATTAAGCCATGTATCAAATGGAGTGAAAGTCAAACAAAGAGAGAAAGTCTAAGGGATGGCCATGTCTCACAACCTTAGAGGAAGGAAATCCAAGTTTTAGATAAGATAAGGAAAGAGAACCAATGAGAGAGGGACAAGTGACAAGGGTAGGTGGGAGGAGGTCTCCCACTTGAGCAAAATTGGATCATTTCGGTGGGGAAAGAAAAATATGAGGGAAAAAAGAGAGAGAAAGAAGAAAAGAAAAGAAAAGAAAAGAGAGAAGAAGAGAGGAGTGAGAAGCTCCAACTTCTCTTTAGATTCCACGGTGATCGGGCAGTTGATTTTCGTCAGAGCAAGAGGCTAAGTTGGTCCACGCAACGAGAGCTACGTATGGGTACCAAAATCAGCGGATTTCGCCAAACTTCGAGAGGTAGGGGTTTATCTCTTACTTGGTTTAATTCTTGCTTAGAGCCATTTAAATGGCATGAGGTGTTTGGGGCTAGGAACGGCTGTGCAGTTTAGTCCCGAAATTTTTGGATCGAGTGCTGGAATTTTTAGGATTGTTTCGGAAAATTCGGGGTTGTTTTGGACAGTCCGAAAACTGAATTTTCGGGACTGTTTTGGACAGTCTAAGACTGAATTTTTAGGACTGTTTTCGGATAGTTCAGAACTGAATTTACGGGACTATTTTGGGCAGTCCCGGGACTGATTTTTGGATTGTTCTTGGTTCATGTGTACTGTTTTTACGTGTTATTGCTAAAAAAATGAATAACATGTTGGTTGTGTGAAAATCATGTTGTTACATGCTCAATTGATGTATTAACATGGGTTGCTTCATGATGAGAATTATATTGTAGAAAAATATAATTATCCATGAATCATAAATATATGCTTGTTTGATGAATTGACATGAGAATTATAGTGAATGAAAATTATTTATAGAAAATATAATTTTCATGATTTGGAAATGTAGCATGTAGCTCTCATGATGCATGTTACATGATTTGGCATGAAATGGCACATTTGCATTTCATATGCACGGGGACATCGCGTTGAGTCGAGTGTGTGTGCATGGTATTGGTTATTCACCATTCTTAGTGAATGTGTGGTGAGCTCGGAAATGGGACGACGTCAAAATTGAGACTCATGGTAGCATAACATGAATATATATATATATATATGTGTGTGTGTGTGTGTGTGTGTGTGTGTGTGTGTGTGTGTGTGTGTGTGTGTGTGTGTGTGTGTGTGTGTGTGTGTGTGTTGGGCGGAGGAAGATGGGGTAGATCCCCCTTAGGGTGAAATTAGACATGATCATCGGTGGTGAAAGACCGTAAAAATGTTGGAAAGGCGCGCGACAATCCTGCGGTGTAAACCCGAAAAATACGTGGCTCATAAATGCATAACACACGAGATTTGATGAAATCAAATGAACATTGGAGGATTTTCCAATGGGTCTTGAGTTTTAAAAAAAAAAAGATTTTGTTTGAATTAAAGAGTCATTAAGTGAAACAGCGGCCAGACGGGTTTCACAACGAGTAGCTGCGTGTGAGGAGTCGATCGAGGACTCGGGTTATGGGTAGGAAGAGTCTCATTTTATTCATGACATGAAATATTCCATGTAGAATTGCATTTTATGTATGAAATGTGGTATGATATGTGTGTGCCATTGCATGTGCATTTAGGTGGGGAGTAACCCTTGTAGAAGAATTCATCTATTAGGCATTATTCATCCCGTCGTGGGAAAATATTTTTAGGTATTGGAGGTACACAGGGGGATGAAATAGGTCCAAAACCTTAGTTGTGAAGAAAATACCACATTTGGCTTGTTCTGTATTTTGTAAATTTTGGGTAGAAAACCCAGTTTCTGTTTATGTAAAAAGAACCGAGTTGTAATTAAACTCATTTTGTATGATAAATGCAGTTCTGGCAAGGTTTTCGGGTTAGCTCATGCCTTTGTAGTAAAATGTTATTTTATAACTGGTTGGGGTGTTTTGAGAAAAAGAAAAAGAGGCTGGAGGGGTGCAGAAGACAAGAATAGACTCTTTGCTTACTTTTAGGTCACAATCGCGACGAGAGGAATTCTGGTTTCCTGTCGCAATAGTGAGTGTAGTGTCGTGATAGGAGTTGGCCGGGCAGGGCATTTTGGGTCACGGCCACGACGAGACCTGGTCGTGACGGAGGAATTTTCGGTCCCTCGACGGCGGCCATGACGGGAAGTTCTGTCGTACACGATGGGGCGGGTGCGCGAAGGCCGGTGCGCGCGACGAGTCACTGTCGCGATAGACAATCGATAACGAAAAAAAAAAAAATGACCCTCGAAATTTGGGGCGTCACATTTTGATCCTTGGAGGGACAAGGCGGAGAGTAGGAGTTACTGTGATGGGGATCATGTAAAAATATGGCAGGACTTGTGGTTACCGGACATGAAAACTCCTTGGATAGAGTCGCCTCCGACTATGGGATTGATAGAGGCAATCGTAGATTCCTTAAAAATGACCTCAGGCGACCTATGGGATGAAGATATCTTATCAAATCTTTTCAGTAGCGGGAATTGGACCCTCATTAAGCAAACATTGCTCAACATTAATCCTCCACATGATTAGTGGCAACGACACTAAGACATTAGGGGATGTACTCATTGAAGAGTGGATATTGCCTGCTCACTGTATTTCAACTTCCCTTCTCCAACAATGATGCAATCAATGGACTGAAAAAGTTGTGGTCTCTCTCAATCCCATCAAAGGTTAAGAATTTAATTTGGAGAGCTTGCTTAAACCTCCTTCCAACCATGGGGGCGTTGTACGAAGAAAAGTAACAGAGACAAACTTGTGCCCTTGCTGTCACAACTACATGAAGGATTTTCTCCATGCACTCGTAATTTGTTGGGTTGTAAGCAGCTCCTGCATGGGGTGCTCATCCGGAAGGTTTCATGCAACATGAGGAAGCATTGTTTGCTGCATTGCGGGAAAAATTGACTGCAATTAAAATGGTGGAACAATCCCATGTATGTGCTGTTATGTGTTGGATGATTTGGAACATGGTTCAAAGGAAATCGCGTGTCGGTCACCATTTCGGGCCAGTCTCGATACGATATCGGTCGAAGATGTCGGTCGTATCGGCCGATACGCAAAATAAGATAATTAAAATATTTAAATGGTGTGTAATGAATTATTTTAGAAAATCATAAAATATTAAATAATTTATCCATATAATAGTAATAAAATTATTTGTGATCGGAAAAAAGAACCTTAAAAGAAAGGTTTAAAAATCAGTTTTAACTTTAGGGCTTTTAATATAAATAAATATTTATTATATTCATATATTATATATTTAATCAGTACCCTTCGAGTTGGGGCAGAATAGGATATACTTGGAGCTAAGTCTCCCAAATAAATTATAAATCATTTAATTGGATCTAAAATGTTTTATACCCTCTTTATTCGGATGGGGATTCTTCATCGGAGTTCGGAGAAAATTGTCGCCTACTTATAGTTAATTACATTTAAATAGTTAAATAGTTAAATATGTGTATTATAAAATTAATCTTTTATATATATAAAAAATTATACTTATCAAAATAAATTATTTATCAATAATAATATTTTGTAAACATATAAATTATTTTACCATTTGATATTTAAAAAATATTTTGTACTTATTTAGATATTATTTTAAAACGGAGTTTATCTTTTTGAAAATAAAAAGGAGTTTATCTTTAAATTTATCTCCTAAGTACTTCAAATAAACATGATATTTTTGTTATCAAAGATAAATTATTCAATAAAATTTGTTATTAAGAATATTACAAAAAATTAAATTAGTTCCTTTTTGAAAATAAATTAATTAAATTAATTAAAGGTAAAAATTAAATTATTTTAAATTTAATAATATTTTTGATATAATGACTAAACATAATTTATATATTTTAATAAATATTCTAATTACAAATAATTTATGAATTATATAATCATAAAAACTTATCAAAAAAAAACCTACCCGTCCCCACTTTCTTGCTTCATCTTCCCCTTCCTCCTTTCTCGCTTCATCCCCCACTTCCCCAGGTCCCTTTCTCCTCCTTTCTAGCTTCATCCCCACGCAGCACTTCCCCTTCCCCTTCCCCGCCTTTTCGCTTCTTCCTCACACACAACCCACAGTCACCATGAGTTGCGTCACCATGAAAATTTTTTGATCCACTGTTGGGAAACTGTGTATGGTTAGAGAACTCAGTCACAAGGTCAGGAATTTTTTTTGATTTTCTCTTCTTTTGAAGAAGAATCTTTGATTGCTCTGAATTTTTTTTATTTTGTTGTTGCGATGTTAAAGAAAATATCGTGAATACGTGGAATCCTGTTTTTGCTTTGATCAAGTTAACTCCTCTGAGATTTTCCGATTCACTGCCGAGATTTTCCGATTCAGTACCGAGTTTATGTGTATATCGTATGGTAGCAGGAATCGGTCTTGTTTACACCAGGCGGATCCATTAGTGAGTCATACCCAAATCGGCCGAGATTTCAAACCATGGTCATGACCCACCTTCAGGAATGGCGGCAGGCTCAAACACATTCAACAATTCATCAAAGCACTTTAGAAGTAGCAGAGGGAAGAAGATGAGGACCACTTGGGGAAGGATACCGGAAGTGTAATGCATGTGGATGATGTAGTACCATCCTAAGGTTCCAAGGTGGGCTTCGCTTTTGTGATTCGCAACTAGGAGGGAGAGATGGTGGCAGCGAAAAATGGTAGGTTGGATGGTCCAGCCGATGCGTTAGCAGGAGATGCCCTAAGCTGCAGAGAAGCATTGTCCTGGATCCAAAGGAATGATCTTCAGAACATCACCGTTGAATCCAATTCCCTAGGGCTAGTCTCATTGATCAACAAGGGTTCTACCCATAATTCTAGCGTGGGTTTGGTAATTGATGATTGTAGAACCCTTGTTCATAGCATTTGTGGGTACTTTATAGTCCATATACGACATTTCAACGAACTAGGTTGCCCATTGTATAGCAAAGTCTTAAGTGTAACGCCCTTCAGAACATGTTTAGGGTATAAAATAAAGTAAATGAAAATTTTCCAGAATTTAAATCATAAGAACAAAAAAATATACAACCCGAAAATTTTACAGGAGCCAAATAAATTTGGTAAAAATGTTAAATGGGGACCTAAGGGTCATAAATGAAGAATGTAATTGTCAAAATGTAAATGAAATGAAATGAAAATGAATGTGAAATGAAGCTTTAAAATGAGAATAATGAGAAATGGGAATTAGTGTGTAGGCCAAACAAGGCCTTATGAAGGATTTTGACTTAACATCAAATTTGGTCTTGTAAAGGGCATGCTCTCATTGTGCATTTGGGTTTGGACGAAGAGACCACAGTTGAGAGAGAAGAAGGAGAAGCCATTGTTGGTGATTTCTTCTCCATGTAAACAAGAGATGAAGTGATCAAGAAGGAGGAAGAAAAAAGAAAAAAGAAGAAGAGCTTAAAGGTAATAAAAACTAAACCCTACCTCTTTTACTTATGGTTGGATTTGGGGAAAAACCCTAACCTTATTAAAGGTGTTTGTATTGGTTGTAGTTGAGTTAAGGGTTGTTTTGGGTTGAGTTTTGAAGAGTATTGTTGATTGGTATTGGTTTGGATTGGTTTTGAGAAATGTTTGTAAAAGGGAAATGTTGGGTTTTCAAAGGAAATGCTATCAAAAATTTGTCAAAACCCCATGTTCTTGTTTTAGCTATAGGTTAAGTTATAAGCATCCAAATGAAGTGATTCAAATTGGTAAAGAACCATAAGATATAGGGCTACAAATGTATAGAAGGGACTAGGAGCAAATTGTAGCACTAAGGCTCCTGAATATGGGCTTAAAGGTGAGTTCGGGTAGTTCACGGGTATGCCCTGTTTTGGGTGTGGTTGTGGTGTTTTGGCCATAAAATAAGTTTCACTCATCCAAATTGAGTGATTCAAAATTATGGGTAAACTATACTTCTAGGGGAATAATTTACTTGAAGGAAGTGTGTGCAATTGTAACCTTAAAGTGCCCATAAATCTGTCAAAGTGGAGCTATATGCAGATTTTGTTTTGCAAAATAGAGTAGTCTAGGTGTAAAATGCAATAACTTGAGTTTGAGTGATCCAAATTGGATGATTCCAATTGGAGAAGAAACCTTAGAACCATAGATTCAAATGAGTGAAGGAACCATTACCAATTTATGGAGTTAAGACCCCATAAATTGAAAAAAACAGTGGGTGATCCAGTGAGCCGGGCATATCGACTAGTTTGACATTAAAATGCCATAACTTGAGTTTGGGTGATCCAAATTGGATGATTCCAATTGGAAAAGAAACCTTAGAAACATAGATTCAAATGAGTGAAGGTTCCATTACCAATTTAAGGAGTTAAGACTCTAGAAAAAAAAAAAAAGTGGGTGATCTAGTGAGCTGGGCATATCAACTAGTTTGGCATTAAAATGCCGTAACTTGAGTTTGAGTGATAAAATTGGATGATTCCAATTGGAGAGGAAACCTTAGAACCATAGCTTCAAATGAGTGAAGGAACCATTACCAATTTATGGAGTTAAGACCCCTGAAATAAAAAAAAAAAATAGTGGGTGATCCAATGAGTTGGGCATATTGATTAGTTTGGCATTGAAATGCCGTAACTTGACTTTGGGTTATCCAAATGAGATGATTCCAATTCCTACTGAAAATAGAACTCCTAGAATAACCGACTAATATGTGATTGTCATTGTATTTGAATAGGGGCCGACGAAGAGGAAAACACGCGTGGAAGTCGAGATTAGATTGGAATCAAGCGGCGATTTTGGTTTGTTCTCAAACTCTCTCTCTATTTCTAAAATATTTGAATAATTACGAAATGATTTGAATTTTGGAAATGATTGACAAGAACGTACATATATATATATATATATATATATATATATATATATATATATATATATATATATATATATATATATCTGGAACTGGATCAACGATGCAGCGAACCGATGCGGTGATTCGTTATCCTGTACTTGCTTTGGCATAGGTTAAATTCGATGAAGGCAAAATGATAATGAGATTGAAAGTGCGCGATTTGTACTTTGAGACCAATTTTATTTTTTCTTTCACTTTACGCCTATGAAAATGCATAGCTTAGAGATGACCAATGAATTGTAATTTATTTATTGAATAAATATATGGATACATATTGTATTGCATTGGTCATTGAAAATTGTACAAAAGCATAGTTTTATAAAGATTGCATGTTTCGATTTAAAATGAAATGAAGAGAGAATAGAACTGTATAGAACCACTAAGCATGAAAATGCTTAGTGTGTTGTTTTTATCAATGCGCAGGTACCGAGCGAATAGGTATAAGAGTGAAGACCGCACAAGCACAAAGCCAACGTCAAAGCCATTCGGAGGAGAAGTAAAACTCCGCGACACGCATGCATGAAATTGAATTGACTCTTTTTGTATAAAGTATCTTGTGAAAGTTAAACTTTGATTCTATTTTGTAAATTTTTTTGATATTGAAAACTCTGATAAATTTTGTAAATGATGGTACAAATGTGGGAGTTATCCCAAAATGATGAGCCTTCCGTAAAATGTTTAGTTTCCGTACAAATGTTTAATTATATTTTTACTTATACCCAATGAGTATTTGAAATGTGTTTGGTATTGAAAATGTATTCACATTTGTATTGAATATTTTTTTTTGATTTGGATTGGAAATGAAAGTGAGGATCGCGTTCCCCCAGATTTGGTTCGGACTCGCTAATCGGGTTGGGTCGGGTCGGGTACGGGGCGGCGATTGGGAGCTTACAATAAGTTTCTGGGTCTAAAGTGGGTGAATGGAGAGGGTACCCCCCTTCCTTCCTTAGTGATGTACTGGCTTCTGATTTGGTTTAATGAAGCCCTAAGGTATTTGTAAAAAAAAAAAAGGTATTTAAATAAACATTTCATAGATGAAGATAAATGGGAGATGGAGGTATGAGGAGACAGAACTAAGAGAGGGTATTATGGAGGCCTTCAAAACAACCCTGTTAGATGCTAGGGATTGGAGAGCAAGCATAGATGGATTAACCTTCCCAAAAATTAATGAGGAGGAGATTACAAGACTGGAGCTACCATTCACGTAGACGGAGGAACAAATTCTAAGTATCTAGAACTGGGACAAGGCTTCAAGCTCCGATGGTTTACGATAGCCTTTGGAAGTTTTGGTGCTGGGCACAAGAAAGAACATTGTAATGAGGATGTTTATGGATTTGTGAAGAGCTTAAACACTCCGTTTATAATGTTGATCCCGAAAAACAGGAGGGGAAGTGGACCTTAAGGACTATAGGCCTATTAGTCTGGTGGGCAGTTTGTACAAATTATTTGCCAAAGTCCTTGCAAATAGGCTGAAGAGGGTAATGCATGAATTGATTAACAAAGCCCAAAATGCCTTCGTAGAAGGGAGACAGATTATGGATGCCTCGCTGTTGGAGAATGAAATTATTGATTCCATGATTAAAAGAAAGGAGAAAGGAATCTATGCTTGATATAGAAAAGCCTATGATCAAATCAACTGGAATTCGTATTATCAAGGTTCTCCAAAAATGGGGCTTTGGAGCAAATAAGAAGAATTAAGTGGTGCATCCAACCTGATCTTTTCATACCGACAACTAAGTCTAACAGGTTTTTTCAACAACTCAAAAGGTTTGAGACAAGGGGATCCCCTCTTCTCGTACCTATTAGTCATTGGTATGGAGGTTTTCTCCACCCTTGTGGACAAGGCTGCTTTAGGGGGATTTCTGCCAAGCTACAATATTACAAATAAAATGGGGGAAGCAATGTAGATCACTCACTTACTATTCGCAGATGACACAGTAGTTTTCTGCAAGGATTCGAGATCAAATGGCCTATCTAAGCTGGATTCTGCTGTGGTTTGAAGCTGTAACCGGGCTGAGGATCAATCTGGAGAAAAGCTCAATATTGTCGATCGAAAATGTGGAGGATCTAGATGACTGGGCTCATGGAGTCAATAAACAAGATCTCTACTTTCCACTCACTCTGGCTTCAGAATGAAGCATAATTCTTCAAGTCCGGGTCGCGGAAGAATGTTTTAGAAAGAAGTTTAGCTTTGTGGAAAAGGTAGTACATATCAAAGGGGGGTAGGCTAACCCTCATAAAAAGCACACTAACAAACTTGCCTATCTACAAAATGTCCTTGTTTAGAATTTCGAAGGGTGTAAAAAGGAGGTTGGAGAAAATTCTAAGAGATTTTTTGTGGGGTGGGGACAACTTAGACATGTACCATCTAATAAACCGGGCATGCTTCAACCTTGACTAAGCTAAACAAATCCCTTCTTGGCAAATGGAATTGGAGACTAGCAGTGGAAGATAACCCCCCCTTGGAAAAGGCTAATTAAGGTAAAATATGGTATAGAAGAAGGGGATTTGTACTCGAAAGAGTCAAATGGGAACTTTGGGGTGGGCGTGTAAAAGGAAATTAGAAAAAAAGGCTTAGCATTTGAAATAGGATTGTAATTTTATTCTAGGCGACGGAGGGTGCATAAGATTTTGGAAGGATAGGTGGTACATAAGTGACACGCTATGTGATTTAGTATCCCAGCACATACGCCTTACAAATCCGGCAGTGTCACATAAAGTAGGAGGCTCGATTCTTCTGCCAGGAAGAGTGATGTGAAAACTTAAGATTCTTCAAATTTTGAATGATTTGGAAATGGAAGAAGCTCAAAGGTTTCATCAACCCGACTGGTAGAAAATACGTATATGGTAGGATAAATTTTTTTCGAAGGCGGATAAGAGAGGTTGGGCATCTCACAGTGTTTCAGCTATAGACAATTTGAAGGAGGAGTTTAAAGCCATTTTCCAATCGGGCCTGATCAGAACAACTGCCTTCCCCCAAAGGTGAGTGTGGCTCACTGGGAGTAGCTTTTAAGGTGCGTGCAAACTGTGGATCAATTGAAAAAAAAAGGCATTTTCTTATTGTTACAGTGTCCCTCATGAGAAGGATGAGGAGACTCTAGAGCATTTTTCTCATTCATCAGTCTAATAGTAAGGTCTATGGGCAAATTTCATCGCTTTTCTAAAATGGATTGGCTTGCCCCTCTTCCTAAAGACACTTGATTAAGGATGGACAACATTCCAATAAGAAATAAAAGCAAGAAAATTTGAAGGCAGCCCCCAGCTTGTTGTAAGTAATTTGAAGAAAAGAAATAGGGTAGCTTTTTGGAAATGAGAGTTTTTCGACAAGAAAGGAAACAATTTTATTACTTCCTTAGTTGGGAGCCATGAAGTTAATTCTATGAGGGAGATTATTCCATTATTATTCGCTCGTACTTTAGTTTTCACAGTGACTTAGGTTTGTAGTTTATATTCTCTTTTTTGTCATTCTCCCCGCTGGAGCCCCTTTGTATATCCCCCGCATACCTGTGTGGGCTTAGCCCTTTTTTGTTAATATATTGTGCTCATTACTTATGAAAAATAATAATAATCATTTTAAAAATATTTTTAAAGGCCTTTTGGCAATTCAATATAAACCTTTATAAACTCATTCAGTGGTTGCTTTAATGTACCCCTTTCTAATGAATTCCTTTATTTATGCTCATAAATAAAACATTTCAAATGATTTTTACAAAAGTGTTTTTTGAATTTTTCACCATATATCTATTATTTTCTAAAAATGTTTTTTCAAATTAAAGGTGTTTCCTAGTGACCTTCATCATGGAATCACCAAAGAAAAGAGTTAAACATGACCTACAAATCTGGGTAAAATTGAGCCTAAATTGTCCAATTATCTACCTAATTACACAAGCCACATTTTATAAGCCTAAAAGACCTAATTGATTGTGAAGGTGGTATATGCTTACATTAGCGGAGATTAATATGACAAACAAGCATATGAGACTCTAAAGGATAATGGAGAAGTGTGCTATCTTAGTATTATTCCGTAAGATTAACTAATTTACATAAGATGGGAGACTCTAAAATCCATATTTCCTAAGGAAGGATAGTAAAATGGTGATTTCTGGCCAAAATCCGAATTTTTCTAGATCTCTATGACAAAACTGGAGCCACCGTTGAATTGTCTCACATGAAATCTAGCTACCATCGCCGACTTCATCGAATCTCAGACGCCTAATTTCAAGTTTTTCGAGGCACCAAGAGGATGCATGACACACTTACACGCTTTGGTACAAGAGGCGCCACGTGTCCGCCAAGTATGCAACCAAACTTCAGCTTAAGTGTGGGTCATAAAAGTACACATGGCATGATGCCATTAGAGGGAAATCTCAAAGGCGGATAAGTGATATGGTGTAATCCACTTAAATTAATCGACGGTCGACACGTGGCATCGAGAGGAATTTTTCTCGTCTCCAATCTTGACCAACTGGTTTAGAGGGAAAGGAAGAGAGGGAGACCAACCGAGAGCAGGGTTTTGTAGGAGAGAGGCTCTACCTTCTCTCTAAAATTCTCGCGATCGGACCGTCTGGCTTGAGAGTATGAAGCAAAAGTTGCTCCCATGGCAAGGATCACGCAGGTACCGCTTGGGGAGTTTCACAAACCCTGAAGGTAGGGGTTTTTCTCCTTACTTGCTTTACTGCTTAAGGGTTGCAATGATATGATTCGTCGTGGAGCCCGGACGTCGCGATTTCTAGCCCAAAAGATTCGGACCGAGTGAATAAACCCTGAGAGTGGTTTATCACCCACTGACCGTTTCTATGTAAATTGTGTGATGTTGTGTTATTGCCATATATAGTCAACATGGTGATTTGTGGATTTTATGGGCTGTTCCAAGACGAACCGCCGGATTGTGCTTTAGCCCATGTGAGCTAATCTAGTTATTGTTGTAAATTGAATAACATGATTTATGGAATTAATTATGTTAATATATGCATGAGTGATATATTAGCATGTGTTGAATTTTTGGTGTGCCATTGCATTGCATTTAGGTGGGGAGTAACCCAAGTAGGGAAATTCCACTACTAGGCATTACTCACCCCGTCGTGGGACCCCCTTTTTCAGGTACCGAAGACGCACTTGGGGATGGGACGCATCCAGGGCTTTATAGGCGAAGAAATGGCCAAACTAGCCTTATCTTGTATTTTTTTGTTTTTGTATGGATGTGCGGGCCCTATTGGGCCGTTTTACACGTGTATGGGTCTCATGACGTGAGACATGTAGATTTCCGCGGTCGACGTAGGTCAACTGACACTTTGCCAGCAGCCAAGGTTGTGCCAGGAAAGCACCATCACGCACTCCATATCGTGGTTGAATAATTGAATTGTTTACACTATAGAAATTATCAATTGCTTATAAACTTAATTGAAAATCTTTCCCATTTAGATCAACATGTTTAGAAATACTTTTACAATTAACTGATGTTTCCTACCAAATTGTGAATTCAACTGAAAAATGTCATAAAAAAATAATAAGAGCTGAATTGTTTGAGGACAAACAAAATTTCCTTTTCTTTGCTTGGGGACAAGTAAAACTTTAAGTTTGGGGAATTATTGAGCCCAAACTCATATATAGTTTAACTATTTTTTTGCATGTTTCAGAAGTTTATGAGCAATTTTAATGTCAATTATAATATTCACTAACTGTGTTTGCAGATTTAAATGAAAAATAGACAATACCAGCAAGAAAAGAGGAAAATTTTGGCTAAGGCTGAAAACTCTGTCGCGACAAAGAAATTTTATGTTGCGACAGGATCTCGAGAGAACCAGTAGAAGCTATGTCGCAACAGGAAGTGTTATTTCACAAAAAAGATCAAGCTGAAACTCAGGCCAGAAACGAAGATTGTCGCGACATCTCACAACTCATCATGACATACGTAGAGAGATTGACCGAGAAATGTTGCTAACAAAGAAGTGAGCGTTGAGACATAAAAGAATCAAGAGCAAAATCTTGGTCACAAGAAAGAAACTTTTCGCACATGACAAGCAAATGGCAAGAAACCTGTCGCCACATTTTTCTTGAACCTACGACATAATAATCAAGATAGCGAAAGTTTCACGCAATGAACACAACCTCTACCCGAACACAAATTAGTCGCCAATGAATGCAAGACAAACTTTGTCACAACAGAGAAGCCTCGCGTCGCACAACACAACATAAGGTCAGCGGGCGAAGGTCGCGAACAAAGATCTGCTGTCAGACAAAGATGAAGAACTGCAAATGAACCGGGATGCGTAGTGCAAGGTCGTGATTACAACAACAACTACGCAGATCATTATGAAACGACCACAGCACAGTTTCGTCCAATAATCAATCATGTTGGCGACATCTTCGTGAGTCGTCACACAGAGTTCACGAATGCAAGACATGTATACTGTGTCGTAGTTAATATAATCATGTAGTATAAGAACGTCAGCAATAAAAAGAGGTGTATTATCGCAAAGAGATCAAAAGAACGATATGTTAATGTCATGAATAGAAAACAATGTCAAACAGTTAAAGAGCGAGGCGTAGAGTTTTTTATTCGTCATGTATAGGTTTCCGGGACCAACATATTCGTATCCTACTTTCTGATCGCCAGTAGCGGTTAATGGGTAGCAGATAGAAGGGTTTAAAACAACCCGTGACGGGGTCACAAATTAGACTAACAATGAAGTGCTTGAAACCAGACGACTGATTTAAATGAGGTGTTAAGTGTGTAATACTGGTAAACTCAATTTAAATAAAATAAAATGAAAGAAGTCTCCTTAAAGTAAGAATATTGGATTTAGGTCTCAAAGGTCATCGAGAGGTCTTGTCCATTCTCATTGTGAGGACGACCCATACATTTCCCGAACCTAGATCTTCCTTAGCTTTGTAAAAACCAAACTCAAAATTTTCTTGCTTGGCATTCAACGCTTATTTATGTTCTCGTTAGTTCAAACGAGTCTCCTCTGGACCACATTACAATGGGTACAATGGTAACCACGAAACATCACAAAGATCTATAATGCCACCAAATGAGCACCGTAGTTATTTACCGGGCATCAATTATTCAACATGAATCATGGATATAAACCAATGTTGGGGCAGGTCACAGATCATGCAGAATAGCACTCATGAAAACAGAGGAATCCCAGTAGCCTAGATCCGCACCCGCAGCCTTCCACTCAAGGAGTGGAAGAGTTTAGTCAACCATCCAGAAAGTCATCATCCCCAGGCGTTTAACCCACCAGAACAAAGAAAATGAGAAAGGGTTAGAAGATCGAACTGGAGTCAAAGCTTCCAAATTTATCGCAATAGACTGACGTCCATTTGTTGACCAGCTTATATATGCCTGCAAAAGGAAATTACAAACAATATAAAAACAATGCACTATAAATTGAGGTAGAGTGAGAAAACCAAAACTTGAGCCCGTTAAAACACAAATAAATAGCACAGAATTTCACAAATAAATTACATATAGCCAAATTTATATAGCTAAATTTTAAAATGTGAAGTAAACTAGCATCACCCATCATCCCTCATTGCCATTGTTCCCGCCGTGACTATTCCATTTCTTCGTTTGATATTCTTCATTCCACTAATAAATTGAGAAAAAACCATATGAAATTGATAAATCAACCCACTTTGTTATGATTTATCTGACACAACGCATTTGGCTTCAATTCTCAAAAAACTATAAATAAATTTCCTGAATGCGCGATCATAATAATAGGGACCGAACATGTTTAATTGTTAATTATAATATTAGTGTACACAAAAGGCCAAACCCATAAAATAGGCTCAAAATTGTACTGGGTACAACACTTCAAGTTTACGTGTGAGCAAAGAAAACTATATCATGGGGAAGATGAAGAGAACAGAACAGAAGACTGTCACGACATTATATTTTATGTTACAACATTTCAAACTTATGTCTCAATATATAGCAAGGCTGAAAGACAGGAAGTTTTGTCGAGACAAAGAAATTTATGTCGCGACAAAATTCAGAAGCATTAGAAAATGACAAGTTGTGCTGCACAGTTTTTATGTTCATCAATAATAACTTAGTGCCCACAAAGACTAGACAACTTCAAAGAAACCAGGTCGTGACATCACTAAATTATGTCGCAGATTAATCAGCAAGAGTGACAGAAATATGGCCATGGTTTAAACCGCAGCCATCTATGAGCTAGCTTAATAAAGATGGAGATCCTATGTCCCGGTTTAACTTTCTATGTCGCGACAAAGTAGCCACTAGGGCCAATTTTCGATCCACACCGCGCCACCCATCATTCAACATCGCAATGCATCATCTGTGTGGCACTCGGTGCTTCACCAAACCAAGAACCTGGGTAGCTAAAACCCTTTTCAGATTATCTTTTCTTTTTTTTGTTTTTCTCTTCATTTATTTTAGCAGCATTTAGTTAGTTTTTCGAAATCGGTTGCTGATCCAAGTGGTCGAGCTGGTTTATCCAAAATTTTGTTTTTCATCGCTAGCTAATGACTGGAATTTTTTGGAGTCATCATTTCATCAAGGTAATTTAAGAATTTTATTTGATTAGTTAGTCGTTCTTGTAATTCATTGAAAAGACCGAGCTCCATCCTGGATTGATCATGTTAATTTATCGTTTTTCGCCACTCTGAAGAATGTCAGTAGTTCAAAATCCTAAATTGTCATAATATTCTTTTAGTGGCTTATTCGTATTATTGCATTGCACTCCACAACCTGGGATTGTGATTCGTCTAATTTCCCCGGAAGCTCATCTGCTGACAATGTAGACGGAGATTCCCAGTGAGGCGGAGCCACATTTCTCAGGGGGTATAGACTAATATTATGGAACCAAGGAACTTTGAAGGATTACTGAGCAATCAACATTTACCATGGTGAGGATTATCAGATAGACAGAACATCACTTAATGATCAAAAGTCCTCTTGATGAAAGGACTGATCTTGAAAGTAATGAGATCTAATTTAAGGAGACAGAAATGTATCATTCATTTGATTAAATGCAATTAAATTGGGAAGTGCTTGGTATTATAAATGGGTGAAGTACCTAGAAAGAAAATACCTTATCTGGGGAAGAGGATTATATTCTCATTGGGTAATCGATTAGATCGGCGGTCCGGAAGCAACATGGATCTCTAATTAGTGAAATGTATGGGTGTGTGGAAAATCCACATATACTATCTCTTGCATCTTTGAAAAGTTTAGATTTCAACTCAAGGACCGAACTAATGTTATAAATGATGCAAATTGATAATTATTATCAACTTCCATCCCGCATATTTACCCAAGGAACTTTTCAATCTTAATTCCTTAAATTCCTTATACATAAGTTATAGAGTTTTAATTATATTTACCATTTATTAGAACCAAAACCACTTTTTAATTTTAGTCTAAATAAAGGATCTTGAGTAGATGAGGTAATTGATGCTTGATTTTTATCAACTTTTCATGGAACGACAATCTAATTTAAATCCAATTCTTATGACTTTGAATGGACATGGTAATTTGCAAAGGATCTACTAAAACACAATTTAATTAGTTTATCCCTTTCATCCAAGCAAAACATATTTTATACCAAACATTATCAACAAGTTTTAGCATGGTTTATCCCTAGACCCATCTAGCCTTGCAGATGCTGAGAATTTGCCATTCTATATTTCGTCAGATAAAATCAGTCAGCATAAGTTTTTGCGCTATTGTCAGATTTGTTATAATCCATAACATTATCTAACCAAAAGAGAATTGCACTCGACATTTTCTTAATTCATCATACCTCTTAAAACCACAGTAAAAATAGTTTTGAATCTGCAAAGAATGAGTAAGCCACCTAATTATTATTATTTTTTCATGAGCTTAAATGGATATAACTGTTTTCCATAAATTTAATTTGATCTCAACGTGTTTCTATTTCAAGAAGATTTCAAGATGCATAAACCGTGTAATGTAAACTACCGCTTGGATACGCAGAATCGAAAGAAATGACTCAGGATTATGAGAAAGGTTAAATGTGTCAATCAACAATCGCGTCGATGAGAGAAAGAGTGCAAACTCATTCCTAAGAGGCAGAGTAGAGAGACCTCATGTGCAAAAATGACTATGGGAGGACTTTCGAGGTTAGGGTTATTCAAGATGAATACTCTACTCAGTGAGACATCCCGCGATAATAACACCTTTGAACTGCTTTGACTGTCACAATGGTGCCGCAACACCAATTATCAAAACTCAGTGAAAGGACCCCATTGAGCATATGGGAAGATTCATGAGGATGTGGCTAATACAATTGTTGGAATGGGTTAGACCTGAAGTGGATCAAGTCGTGAATCATTTCCATTTTCATTTGAGAAACGTGGTAGCAACTTGTTTGAAATACTACGGACTGACTGGAATAAATTGAGAAGAGCTGGCGGAGGCCATATGAGCAGATCTCTCCCTCCCGCCCCACCCTAAAAAGGAGGGGGAAATCATAGTGTTCAGCCAAAAGAGAGGATGAAAGCTCCCAATGCACCTGAAAGACACAAAAAGACTACTCGAAAAATGCCCGATGCAGATGGAATATCTGACTACTCATATGGATATTTTTACCATCTCATGAATTATGCCTCCAGTTGCATAATTGCGGCAAACAGGAGCTTTTAAAAGAAAAAGTGCTGAAGAGGCAAAACAGTTGATAAAAGACCTTGCCAAATGCAATTATAAAGCTCTATCTGAGACTTCAAGGAGCAGCAACAGACTAGTGGCATGATTAGAAGATTTTGAGGAAGGAATTCAAAGCAGGAGAACAACTATTATATAATTTCCAAAATTAAACTGCTTTCTGTGAAAATCAAGTCAAGATGGAAATTCATTCTTACACAAAGAGGGAAGGTGCACAATTCTTCAATGGAGAAAGATAATCAAACCGAATCAAGAATTTAAATGAACGTTAGAGATCGGGCATTACCTCGAGGAAGATAATGAAAATTCTTCGATCCGCATTTGAAGAGTTAAAGAGAATTGATTAGTACAAAAAAGTGCTATTTCGGTCCCATTCAAGATAGGTTTTGAGTGCTTTTGAAAGACTAATCATATGAATTGGTTACAATTAAATATGCAGTCACTTGGCACACCACCGATTCATTTCAAGTCATTTTTTGTACTTGCGCTTTTGCATGCCTCACCAATAATTTCAAGTCTCGATGTCAAGTCAGGCCGAATGCCGAGGATTCACAATGATCACCAACCAAAATGAAAGAATGCATGGAATCGATTTAAAGGATGATGCAAGTGGCAAACAGAGGAAACCGATTCGCCATGGTCATGGAATTTCATAGATTGCGAAATTTCGTAATCATATTAAAATTTTCGCAACGTCATAGCGGTACAAAGAATCCTTAGCTAATTTCTTTGTTATTTGGGAAATAATTTCATTAGGCCTCCAGCTGCAATGACCGTCATCGCAGTACTTATTCTTCATTCTTGTGATTTGCCACTAGTCACAAATTTCGCTAGCTGTTAGAGAAATTACAGCTTATTTAAATTTTCTAGTTAGCGAAATTCCTTGCACACAATCAGCGCCCCGTGTTTTGATGTTTTGATTCCAAACGACCAATGTGTTTTGATTAATTACCATTTCTGTCCCTATCAGAATTTCATATTTTGTACTTTTGTCATTTCACATCAAATAATCACAAGCCCCCCACAACTTTTGTAACCTAACTTTCCATTTATGCAAGCTTTCCGCAAATTTTTCATTTTAGGTTTATTTCGTCTCTCTCTCTCATTTTTCTTTTTCTATCGCCAAACACACCCCCAGATGACAACCTGGATGTTTGCTAATTTCAAAGCCTGAAGAGGAGGGTTGCCAGCTTGGTTTGGGGGCTAACAAGTAGGTCATTCCTGTGGCTTTTAAATGATGTTGCAGCCGATTTATGGTTCCAAACTTTCCAAACTAGGGGGTTTAATGCCATTTCATGTCTTTCTTTATCAATACTTGTCATGTTTAGTAGTTCACATTTTACGCAGTAAGATGCATCGACATTCTTTAGATGTCATTTACGCAGCCATTGAAATGAGGTTAATGCAAGAGCCAAACCCGACCGACATCAATTAATGATTCACTCAAATAGAGTTGGCTCTGGTGGTTAGGTTTTATAGCTAAACAAAGACCCTGCTTGGCTTTCGACTATATGTCACTATTAAATTTAGAATGAGGAAATAACCCGAGACAATTTATCAATTCCCCATGTTATCAAGCCAGCGACCTAAGCTTCAAGGTTACTATTTCACACTTTCGCTTAAGCTATTTCCAAGATCCAACAACAACCAACTTCCCTTGTTGACCAAATCCAAAATCCAAACAAAAGTCTCACCATTTTCAAACGCAATATATCATTCGTGGATGAAAACCCATCCCCAGATTCAATTTCTAGATACTTATACCGCAAAGAATCGACTACGCAGTAGAGGAGTATAGGAAACAATATTGTTGATTCCGGACATCACCCTACCGTGCAGGCATGAATCAAATGGCGCCCAGCTGCCTAGGATGAGCCAAACTACGAGTGATGAGTTGATATGTACTGCAGTAAACCACATTTAAGTGGTTGAAGCACTTCAACTTTTGAATTTAATATTCGCTTGAATCAAAGTTTCGCGGCATCATGACTTGCTCTGTTTACACGCTGGTTTTTTTTTTAGCCAACACCCACCTTTTGCAAATTTGTTAAGCTCTCGTTTGGTAGTCATTTGTAAATGTGTGTATATGTAGCATCGGGACGAGAGGATATCGTAGATCAGAAAGAGCGAGTGCAATCAATTGAGTAAGGCTTATGAAATCGCAGCACAAGTGATTCAACTGATCTCCAATTAGGAACAAAGAAAGTCAAGCACCCCTAAGAACTAACAACATGTGCCGATGAGGGATCACATAAGCACTTCTCGTAGTTAAGGTTCTTCCCCGCATCATACTTCCGCCTAGTATGAAGAATGAGATCCTACCATGCCCCATCTCAGCTTCATGGTATTTGAGAATGAAAATCCATATTCACACAGCCTGGATTTTTATATATGGTTAACTTTAAGGAGTGTATAAACTGATATGGAATTGCTCAAGTCAAGGCATCTCTTAACCCTCAAGGACAATCCAAAATATGGCTCAATTCATCGAGGCCAGACAATTAGAATCGGCCGATCTTCAAGCTTGAATTTTCTTGAAGAAATTCTTCAAGACAACCAAGACCAACATTAAGAGACAGATCGACAATCTACCACCAAGGATAGTTGAGTAGTTTTATTTGTTTGAAAGATTCACGGAGACCATCAATGGGGCCCACACCAAGGTGCTTGATACATGGATGTCACGAATCATTTTTAGATGCATGTCTCCAACCATGAAGCAACTATTGGAAACCAGTGTGTGGAGGACTTTTTTGAGTAAACACCCGGGATGAGGCCATGTGACTTTTTTGAACTATGTGGCCGAAACTTCAAAGGCATGGATGAATCAATCCATGGAAGTCAGAAGATCAAGGCCTTCAACCACAAGAGGGGGGCATTTGCGCACCTTCCGAAGACAATGAGATGAAAGCAACCACCACGTTGACTAAGGTCGGAGGAGCTGGAAATGGAGCCAGCACGTAAATGCAAGTAGTAAACGAGCACCGCATCTCATCCATCTGCTTTGATCGTCGACAAATAAATCATCTCGGGAGCACCACAAGATATGCCCATGTCCAATCAAAATAAGCCACCCACAAATGCTCCATATGAACACCTATAACCCTAATCGAGAAATCATCCAACTCGTCATGGAAGCCTAAAACCCCTCGTGATATATCCTGCCAGGAGCACAAAGAAGAATTGGCTTCACTTCAACACAACAAAGAAATACCCACCTTCTTTCCCCGCTTGAGCAAAGGTCTCCCAATTTAAGCAAAGTGGTAGTCACGCGAAGAAACGGAAGGTGTCAATGTTCAGACTAATCGAAAATTGAAGCAATGAAGCTCACCACCATGAACCGGATACAGGCACTGAGATTTCGAGGTTGTCCAACCATAAAAGCCAAAAGGAAATTTCTTCCCAAATACAAAGAACATCGGGTGGAGTGCATGAAATAGGCTCAACCAATGATCCAAATGTAAGAACTGATAAGTCAAGCGGAGGACTTCAAGAGCTGCAAAGAGTCGAGACCGCCAGCCCCGCCATCACTAAGTCACCCTACGTAGCTGATCCGCCAAAGGAAGAACACCAGTGCGGCAGGTAAAGACCGTACCCCTCCATTCTCCCACAAAGCCTCCGAAAAAGAAAATCTGCAACCAAACGTAGTTGTAGGTTTTACCAAGCAAGTGAAAGTTAATATCTTTCCTTGACATATCAAACAAGTCCCACTTATGCGAAATTCTTGAAGGATTTATGTATGGCAAAAGAGGTCTCAATGTAAACAAAAAGGCCTTTTAATCGAGCAAGTGAGTGCTATCACTGGAGCGCAAGACTCAAAGTGAAATATAAAGATCCCGGATGTCCTACAATCTCGCAGAAATATCTGAGTATTAGTGTGTAGAGAAAGCACTATTAGACTTGGGAGCTAGTAGAACCTCGCCGTATTCCATGCAATACAACTTGGTTCGGGGAGAACTCGAAACCCACTCCATCAAGACTCTACCAAATTGACAGTCTATTAAAATACTGAAGGACCATTTGAGGATGTTTTAACACAAGTGGACATTTTTTTACTATCTAGTAGATTTCATTGCACTTTGATACAAAGAGTTTACTAAAAGAGGGTTTCAATCATGTGCCCATTATATTGGGAAGGCCATTCTTAGCTACTTCGAATGCTATAATAAACCACTGAATGGGGTTATGCAACTCACATTTGGGAATATGACCTTAACTCAATATCTTTCATTCTGAAAGTAGTGCGTATTATGCACCCCGAGGAAGATGACTGTGAAGAAGTCTATATAATAGATGCAATTCTTGAAGAACAGGCTAATGAGCAGCAGGTGCAAGATGTATTAACCCCGTGAGTTATCCGAATGCCTCTGAGAAAGCAAGAAGAACCTCAATGCATGAGCTTGTGTAAGGGTACTGTAGGAGAAAACAAGTTCTACCTCTATCGGATCGGTGATTTAACCAAAGGAACCTCACCAAGTAGAGCTCAAACCCTCCTATTTCCGAGTTAAAGTATGATTCTCAAGAGAATGCATTGTCCAATAGGATTTCATCATCAAGCGACCACTTCACAAGAGCATAACTCACGCACTCTCAAAAGGAACAAGCGAGCATCAGAAAATTTCATTTAAAAGGCATAACCAACAATCGCACCCATCACATTTATCTAGAAGAAGAGTTTAAGGCTGTTAAATTATTGTAGGAGGTCAATCCCTAATTACAGGAGGTAGTTCTCATTGAAGTCCTGAAATTGCTCCAAGCCTGTATCATTACTCCCATTTCGAGTGAAGATTGGGTAAGCTTCCAACCTGTGCATGCCTCAAGAAGTCAGGGGTGACAAACTGCTAAAAATGAAGTGGCGAGGAATTGTTCACCCGCCTTACTACCTACCGAGTGCATAGATTACAGGAGGCCCAATGAAGTAACGAGGAAAGATCAATTTCCCATTGCCATCTATTGATCAGCTTGAGAGAGTTTCGACACCCATTCTATTTCTTAATGGGTATCTGTGATATTTTCGCATAGAGATCACACTGCAGGATCAAGAAAGACCACCTTACTTATTCATTTGGCACCTATGCCACAGAGGATGCCTTTCGCCTCGCAAACGCCCGACTACTTTCCAGAGAAGCATGCTTATATGTTCGATATGGCGAGCACATAACAGCGATACATGGATGATATCACCGTGATATGGAGGTGATTGAAGAATGTCCGACATCCGAGGCCATCCTTGTTGTAGGTGCATAGAGAAGAACTCAAGCACCAATCGAGGTTAGCCATTTACGGTTAACCAAGGAATTCAGGCTGGACACATTATTTCCAAAGCAGTGAAGTCACAAAGTCAAATCGAACTTATCTCCTGAAGCCGCTATCTCCAACAAATGTAAAACAGTTGCAATTTGATGGCGTGTAAGCCACAGAGATTCATCAAAGACTTTCAAACATTGCTAAACCCCTACAAGCTCCTGTAGAAAGATGCTAAGTTTGCTCTGGGCAAAAGAATGTCGAGAGAGCTTGAGGAGCCGAACCTACTTGACCACCAGACCAATAAAGACGAGCACCCACCGGGCGCTACCTGAGGCAGATGCGACGCAAAGATCTCATGCACTGAGTAGTGTCACAAAGAAGACGGAAACCCCATGTGAGTCTAATATGCAAGCAAAACCTGAACGGCACAAAGGAACTATACCACTGCAGGCGAATTGTCGCGTTGGTCTACGCATTAGACAAATTTCAAGATACTGTCAACTCGATATAGTCATTTTACGTATCATTCCGCTTTGAAATATCTCCCATCACAAAACAAATGTGTTTGTGACTTATCCGATGGGTTCTTCTCGCTTCATGAATTTGTCCCAAATTAAAGACCGGCGGTAGAGAATGTGGTGGCGCACTATCTTTCTAGGTTAACAATAGCCCATGACACATAGTCCACCTATCAATGATGAATTTCCGGCAGTTCCCACGTACTGAAAGTTTCTCGTATGCTCACATCGCTTAATTTCCTCGCAGTCAGAGAAATCCCATCCGATTGTTAACGCGATAGGAAGTATTTTTACAAGATCCATTCATATTATCGAAGAAATTCTTCGTTTAAATATTGTGCGATCGATAATCGTGAAGTACCGAGAAGAATAGTAATCGGAGCCACTACCACGAGAGTGCCCGGTGGCTACTACATTCTAGAAGACAAAGAATGGCGGTGCCGCAAATTCGCTTTACCGCCTTCTCGCTTGTGTTAAAGCACACCAAATGTGCCGTAGGCGTGATATGCCAAAGACTTCTGAAATTGTCTCACGCCATATGATGCTCCTTTGAACCCACTCTTAATGGCCGAGCTATCTGATGTTCGGGGGTATCGACGCATGGACCGTTCCCCACATCTTATGGTCATACATACATTTTGCGTGGAGGGACTATGTGTGTCCAAATGGCTGAAGCAATCCCGCAAACCAATGACCATAGGGCAGTTTAAATTTGAAAGCAAACATCTTTTCTAGGTTCGGGGAAAATTAAAGCCATATCAATGATGGAGGTTCCGCATTTAACAAATCTTTTGAAAACCTCATGGCTAAATATGGTGTGAAACACGAAAGGGCCACCCCGCATCATCCCCGGTAAGGGTCAAGCAGAACTTGCCAACAGAGAGATTAAGACCATTTTAATGAAGGTGGTAAACAACAACAGAAAGATCGGTTCATCAAACCGCCGATCTACCAGGCCTACGTAACAGCTTTCAAGACAATCCTCGGGAATGTCCCCTTATCTGGGCTGGTTCTGCGGTAAGGCATGTCACCTTCCAAAGGAGATCGGTACGTTAGCGCATGGTGGGCAATCAAGAAGTCGAAGAACATGGATCTAAGTACGGGTCGAGTCAAAAGATTCTCGATCTCAAATGAAGCCAAGAGTCACAATGACGCCTACTAATCAAAGATCAGAAAGGAAAGATCCAAAATGGTACGATCAAATGATAACTGAAAAATTTCAATAAGGGGGGGATTCAAGTCCTCCTCGTATGACTCAACCCATCTATTTCCGGCAAGCCTGTCGCCACGGATCTCGGTCCATCCACAGCTCTACAGTATACCCCAATGGTTCAGCCGACCTACTCAATCCAAATGATAATAGTGGTGATCAAAGTCACGCGACGAGGTGAAGCCCATGTCAGGCGCCAATCGTCGTGAGGAAATTTCCTTCGACCATCCGAGCCTCTTACGCTTCACATCGCTTAAGGTGGCCCCGTTGGTTCCGTAAGCCATCGATTCTCATTGCTTAGTTTCACTAATTTTTTTGTTTAAATTTTGTTAGCAACGAGTTTGCGCTTGATTTTGCTTTCAGGTTAGCAAATACAGAATATCAACCACCGGGATGAACCTTCTCCCGCCACCATGTTTAAGGAGGTACTGCTCCATCCTCTAACTTTTTTCATTCCCATGCCAGTCGCCAAAGGTAATTTTCATACTGAATTTAGTTTTAATGAAGTTTATAATACAAACAGCAAGGCTAAAAAATCATTCAGGTTACTTTACATTTTGTGCTTCTACTCTTGCCTTTATTGAGAAATTGAAGCCCCGTGGTGTTTCCTTAATGATGTAACACCTACGCATGATTTAGTTTCGTCAATCAGTTCCAAGATATTCAACTCCTCGAACATTCCCCTTAGCTAATTCACACATCGCACACCGGGTCCGTACCAATAGGCGGAGAAGCCATATACCCTTTCCACTCGTGTGCCTACTTTAGATTTGCTGACGACCCATTAGGCTCAGGTTACTCCATGCATGAAGACCAATGTAGTCTTCCAAATGAAAAAAAAAAAAGCAAAAAGGCAAGAAAAAGAAGAAAAGAAGAATAAAAGTCGCGATGCTTTACCAAAACCCAAACACGGTCCGAGGGGTATACTACGAAAAGCCTTAAAGCCGGCGCCCTAAGCCTTAATTGGTCAGAGTCATCGACTTAGTGTTCGCCACACGTGGACGTGGTAGAGCTTGGCTGTGTCAGAGAGGTGCCACCTCGGTCACCAAGTCCCAGGTGAAGCCCAGAGCTCAGGGTCAAGTGATCCTTTCGCTCGATGCCCCAAACCCAATCGGGTTGGGAGTCACCTGGACTCGCTACACCTGACTTTGGTGGAAGTCGAAGTTTTTAGCATTGCACCCTACAATGTAATCAAAGAAAGAAATAAGAGTGTAGCTGGTCCTATTTAGGTTGGTCAACGGTTTAAGGCCATGGCAGTAGCTCGGTTGGGGGGGAGGAATAGCTTTGCATCTTATTGGCTCAAGCTGGTTACCTTAGGAACAATTAGATTTTGGTGGAAGTTCAGGTTGACTTCCTTGGAACCGATGTTGCCCTAAAACTTGTTCTTACATGGTCTTTGTTCTTTCATGTCGGTTTTCGTTCAGGGTGTAAATTGTTCATTGTAAAGGTAAAGCCTATCTGTACATACACTTTTTGAACCATAAACACTTTTTGTAAAAACACAGCATGCATACCTTTATTGTTTTTAGCATTGCTAAGGGACTAGCAACGTGTCGGTTGGGGGGTTGTGATTGAGTGCCCAAAGTGCTATTTTGGAGTCCTATTCAAGATAGGTTTTGGAGTGCTTTTGCACTAATCATATGGAGTGAACTTGATGCGTAATGCGGGTCGCCGTACCAACGATTCCATTTCGAGTTTGTTTTTGTAATTTTGCGGTTTTGCGTGCCTCGGCCAATAATTTCAAGTCGATGTCAAGTTGGTCTTTGAATCGCTGAGGATTCACAGTGATTTCACCAACCAAAAAATGAAGAGAAATGTGAAGTGGAATTGATGAAAGGATGATCTGATACTTAAAGCGGAGGAAGCAGTTTTCGCTATGCATTCGCGAAAATTCGCGAGGATGTGAAAATTGCAATCATAGCTAAATTGCCAATCTAAGCGAAATTTTACTATGCAAAATTTTCGCTAAGCTAGAAAAATTTCGCTAGCCTAGTGAAAATTACTGTTCATTGTGAAAAGAAAATTTTGATTTTTCGCTATCTCTTGTGATTTTAAGCTGACTTGACGAAATTTCGCCAGCAGCGAAATTTTGCTATGCTAAGCGAATTCACGCATAGCGAAATTCTTTGCCCTTTGTGTTTTTTGATGTTTTTGATTCCAAACAACCACGTTTTGATTAATTACCATTTTGTCCTATTGTAATTTCATATTTTGAGGCTGCTTTTGTCATTTCACACATTAGGGTTGACTATATATGGCTCCCCTACAACTTTTGTAACCTAACTTTCCCATTTATGCAAGCTTTCCATGACTTTTCATTTTAGGTTTATTTTGCTCTTCTCTCTTTACTTTTCTCTTTTCTCGATTTTGCCGAACACCCCTTGAGGATGACAACTCAAGGGACAGCTAAGCCTCAAGCCTTGAAGAGGTTCTTGCTTGGTTTTTAGGGGCTACTGCAGGTTGTCCTCATGCTTTAAATGATACAGGTACTGCATTTATGGTTCCAAACTTTCCAAACTAGGGTTTAATGCCATTTAATGTCTTTCTTTTGAGTATTACTTGTCATGCTTTAGGGTTCGGTGCATTCTTAATGGTAGATGCAAGCGACATTCTTTAAATGTCATTTACGAGCCATTGAAATGAGGTTAAATGCTAGGGTTTCAAACTGCCTGGGACATTGAATGCTTAGTATTTGATTTGACTCAAATAGGAGTGGTTCTAGGGTTAGGTTTTATAGCTAAACAATGACTCGGTTTTGGCTTTGACTATATGTCATTAGCCCTAATGCGAAATAACCGAGACACTTTAATACCCCATGTTATCAAGCTAGGACAAGCCTTGAGGATTCTGGGTACGGCACTCAGTTTAAGCTATTTCGGGTTATCCGGTGAACAACCAGCTCTCCCACTGTTTTTTATTGAATCCAAAAATCAAACAAAAGTCTCACCATTTTCAAACATTAATACGAATCATTAGGTAGGATGAAAACCCATCCCACAGTGTTAGGCCCTTGACCGCTATCTTTGCGTAACTTGACTAATGTGATGGGAGAAATATAGAAACAAATATTGTTGATTCCGGATCACCCTACCGTGGCACGAATCAAGAATTTTTGCTGAAAGGAAAACATTTTGCAACAAATGTCTAGTTAGAGACATTAAATTGAGCAGCTTCTTGGGAGGCAACCTAAACAAAATTTTAATTTTCACAGTTAGTTTGTTCTTGTTAAATTTTGTGTGTTTGAAATTTAGTTTTAATTTTGTTTGAAATTTTATTTTGTGAATTTTGTTAATTTTTCAGGACAATGAAGTTGTACTACAGATGAATTTTATTTGGAATCATTCATTCTCAGACTTATAAGGTAGACAATGCTATAAGTGGGAGTTTTCTTTTTCACTAACTGTTCTTAATGAGAATGCATAGTTGAAGTTTGGGGGAATGTAAAATTTTTTTTTTTTAGCAGGAAATTTCAAACAGCTTTGTTGTGCTCATTCCTTGAATATCTTAATGACGATCATGCTGAGTTATATTAGGTGAAGAAATGAAATATGATTGTTCATACTTGAATTGAGATTCTTTGATGATTAAATGTGTTAAACTTCAAGAAGAAGGAAGATTGCAACGGATTTTTGGAACAAATAAGACCTCTAATTCTGTATTGGTAATGTTTAGTTATTATAAATCACGATTAACAACTGCATGAGTCAAGTATCTATAAACAGTGTACCAAAAGGTTAGGGACATCTTAAGGATCTATCACAGTTAAATCTCCAAATGTCCTAGAACTTGTTAGATTATTAGTCAAGGCGAAATCCTAAGCAACACCACTAACAGGAAATGATATAGGCCATTCTTGGAAGATTGAGAATTTCAAAGCCTACCCTTATAATATGCATAAGCATACACATTAGTTCCTAATTTGAGCCAATAGCCTATTTCATCATCAACCGGAAAATGAAAAGCCTAGATCCTCCCTTAAACATAATCCTATAGTAAACAACCCTTATTTGCCTAGATTACATGACAAATACATCAATGATGGAAGATGACAAGTTTAGGGGATATTATTTCAAATTACAAAGAAGGATAAGAAGGGTTCAGAAAGGAAAACCAATTGAGATGAGGAAAGATGAAAAGAATGAAGAAAAGAAGCTGTAAAAAGAAAAATATCAAGGTGGAATGAGTTTGGCCTTGTAGCCTTCCTCCCTTGAGAAATTAAGTCCTTAGGGGTGTTCAACACCTAATGCCCTAATACTAACTAGGATGAGAGTTGCTGACCCAAAGTTCGTTAAGGGTGGTAGAAAGCTTAAAAGGGCAAAACATTGCACTATTCTAGAAACCTTGATAAAAGATGAAAAATGAAAAAGTGATGAGTCTTAAACTCATCTATTTTTAATCCATTTTTATGGCTTATTTTTAGTATCTTCAAATATGTTTTAATGCCAAGTTATGGAATATTTACAAACTTTGTGTTTTGTAGGTTTAAATTCAAAAAGGAGAAAATTCCAGTAGGAAAGAAGAGAAAAAGAGCAATTGCAGCAGTCTCTATTGCGACAGAGTTTTGAGTTTTGCAACAAACTTCCAAGCAAATGGAAAAGGAACTCTGTCACGACAATATTTCCTTTGTCGCAACACAAAAGTCTGAATATTGACAGAAGAGCTCTATCGCAACAAAAGACAGCGTGTCATGACAGAAAAATGGGAAGAATATAACAAGTTAGCTGAGATAAAGAAAGTTGAAGTTGCGACAAGGTTTTAAGCAGGATGTCAACACAAGGAAGAAATTGTCACGATAAAGAAACTCCTGTCGTGACAAATAAAACAGGAAGAAGGAAGAAATCCTATCGCGACAAGAGATCTTCTATCACCACAAGAAGTTAAAGAGCAATATAAAAAGAATACTGCAACAGAGAAGTTTATCTTGCAACATAATGAAGAACAAAAGGTAGAATCTATGTCGCAACAAAATCCTCTTATGTCGCGACATTAATTATTGCAACATGGAAAAGCTTGTTGAGATAGAAGAAGAGCTTCAAAGAAAGACCTTTGTCGCAACAAGGTAATGTATGTCGCGACACGGAAAGAAGAAGTATCTGTCGTGATAAGGTGACGTATGTCACGACCTTGAAGGAAGAAGAAACTTTGGTTGCGACAGATAAACAAGGTCGCGACATGTGATGCTTGCTTAGTGAACTGACCTGGTCGCAATAAAGGAATCCAATGTCGCGACATACTTCAAGCTAAAGAGATGTTTCTATGTTGCGACAGGGATCATACGGTCACGACATAGAGATAAGTTGAACATTGATAAACAAAGTTACGACAGACTTTTCTATGTCGCGACAAAGATTCCAACACAAGGAATAGAGGTCTTGTCGCGACAAAACAAACTAGGTCGCGACACAAAGATAAGCTGAATACAGGAAAGTCCTATCGCGACATAAAAACTGGGTCGCGATAGCAAACATCAACAACACAAAGAGGCTATGTCACAAGATCACAATTAAGCTGCAACAAGAAATCAGGTTAAGTAGCGACAAGAATCTATCGCGACAGACTTTCTTGGTTGGGACAGAAATGTTGACAATACATGAAACATCGTTGCAATAAGAATAAGCAATCTTGTGCGACATAAAATTGAGTTCTGACACCAATTTGAAGAAGTACCGCAGAAACACTTTATCATGACACAATTGTATCGATGTCGCTGACATAACTATTTCGGGAGACCCTCATAAGATTTATCGCCAACATAGAAGACGGTTGGGCGATAGACTTTGCAAGACAGATTGTTTAGGAGCCAAAGAAATATCTGTCATGACAGAGGAAACTCTATCGTGACAGAATGCATAGGCTGAAGAAAAGATTATTGTCGCGACCGAAACTCTGTCTATGAATCAAGAAGGAAGCAAAGGAAACAGTCGCGTATGACATTGCATGTTTTAACAGAGAGACCTGCGATGAAGAATGAAGCTTTGTAGCGCGAAGCAGATGGCGAGTAAATGCAATCACAGGCAGAAATTTGAGGTCTAATGTAGCTCGCATTTAGGGCCCAACAGGGCTCCATAATAGAAACAATTGGGAGAAAAGTGAAGTCGGTCGGTAGGAAAAACCGGAGCATCTTGGGGGTTGGGGACTCTTTTATATTATATATTTTCTTTTATTTTTTTTCTTTTCGCCGTAGATTAAGTTTATCATTAGAATTTAATTTGTTTCTTGGACTGAAGCAGTGGGTGTTCAAAACTTTAGAAGTTGAATTAAATTGTTGGAATTCATTTCCGATTACTGTTTGAATCCAATGAAATCTAGATAAAAGCGGGAATTCATTTCTTTAGTTGATTGCAGTTACATTGGAAATTTCTTGATCAGTATTTCTGTGTTCATTGTGATCCAGGTTTTAAAACACAACTACATTGGGAAAGATATGATGTTAGTTGTAATTAACACGCACGATTAGAAGAAATTTCTTGGATTAAAATTTTGAGTTTATTTGAATGGTGATGTTCATAATGAAGTGAATTGTTCCCCAATATTAGTAACTAATACCCACCTGGGGCGTTATACGCTCGATTTCGGGAAGCTCACGAGTGACACGAGAGATGAGTTCACAAGGAAGCATGGAGCGATTCTTTGAGGGTATACTAGACTAATATTGAAGAACTAGCCAGGCTCTGAAAGATGCCAGATAAATCTTCAATCTACTCATGGTTTGAGAATGAGTTGAGTGATCTATCAATTTAATCAATTAGAGATCTCTCCTTGGTTTTGAGGAATGATCTTGATCCTCTGTTAGCTTAGATCTAATCTAGGAAAGTGAGAACTCTTTAAGATCTCAAGGATGAGACATCATTCATCTTGTAGAAATCTGGAAATGGCCTTGTCTTGGGAAACAAGAAATCTGCAGTCATAAGAAATGAGTATGAAGTATTAGAAAAGAAAAATACCCAGATCTTATAAAGAAATTATGATTACAAGTAATTGATTGAGCCATGAATCGAAGCTAGACATGATTCTCTAATCATTAAACGTATCAGTTAAGGGAAAAATCAACTATACTACACCTCTTTGACAATTTCAGATTCCAATTCATGATAGAATAGAAATAGATTATGATCACGCAGGAATTGATAATTTCATAGCAGTGAAATCCAGTGTCTACTTCGACAATGCAGTTGATCCAGGTTTATGTTTAAGATTTTAAAATTTTCTTTTATTATGAATGTAAATACAGAATAATAGAATTCACTTAGTTGAGTTACTTAAAATTCTATGAAATGGAAGTTCAAATAAGTGTGGAACTTAAGTAAGTTGAGGTGATTGAACTTTAAATTCTTTTCAATTTCTATGAGAGCGATATATCAGGACTTATAGGCCCTTTTATTACTTATCATTTGTACTTGCTAGCAACATTAAGACCAAACTAAATCTTGATAAATTCATTGACAAATCCATTTTTTTATTATGAGCATACAAGTTCTATTTGGTCTAAACAAGTTTAAGTGCCTTCTTTGGGGATTAGCATATAGTCATGTGGTAATGGTATCATAAATTTGTATATATACATCATTTGGTCTCAACAAGTTTTTGGCACCATTGTCGGGGATCGAAGGAATTTAAAAATCAATATTCTGACAAAAGAGATAAATGCTAATTTGAACATTTTTCTTTGTTTTACAAAATTCGAGAAAGTGCAAAGTAGTTTAACAGCGATGGTGAATAAGGCTGCGATATTTTGAAGCCAAAATAGATATGTGACGCACCAAAACCCGAGATATAAATCAGCGACCTATTAACCTACGAAAAGTCTATGGAAATCGGGTATCACGATATCGCAGTCACATGTCTCGTATACCGAGACTCATCCCTACATATTTAATTCATAAATACAAAATAACTGTGGTCATGTAAAACGTAAGGATTATAGCGCCTCACTCCACACATATGGTACAAATACATACATTAAGACCAAATGTTGTTCAATATAAACGAGGATATGTATTACGAGTAACAGTTCTCATAAATATACAAAAATACATCAAGGCCACAACCCGACCCTTTTCTCAACTGTCGGCCTCTAGGGAGCGACGTCTGCCTGCACATGACTTGTACTTGAAAGAGGGGGGGTAGAGGTCCCACAACGGGGTGAGCTACGCTCAGTAGAAACAAAACCTACTAGGGCTACTCCCCACCTAGGTGCACATGCAAATGATCATTTCACAGTCACACAAACAACACAATCCATGCAGACATGTTGTCCTATCATGGAAAAAAAACTACATGCATGTATGAGACGACACTCTACATGCCCCATGTACCGGGTCAACCTCCGACCCACCACCAAATGCAAGTGCCAATGGGAGAATTATCTGGGTCGATCGCAGGCTCCCATCACACAACCACGTAATGTCTATGTGATATTTATTTAATGTTTCGTGTCTTTTGGGCAACATAACTTTCTGGGGATCTCATCCTTGAGTCTCTTACACCCTTCGACATTTTGGGCTTTCACTTAGATGGATACGTCTAACTAGGTTTTAGGGCTTTTCACAGGGGTTGTCTATCCTACTTGCTACGTGACACTATTCATTTTCCATTTTTCATTTAACCTTTGTGTGACCTCAGTTGGACTTGAAGTCACATTCCTGAGCCCAACGATTTAGCGCAGCGGAGGTTCAGGCTCAGGACCATGTACGCACCCGTGTAATGCGGTGATTTGTCGTGCAATCTGTCTGAGTTGTGCCTTACCACTCAAACTCATGCCTAATGTATGAAGACATCTACATGGACATTTTACCTTGTACACTAGGTGTGTACCATGAACCCTCATGTCTAAATGCACATAGCAATTCATATGTTTAGTCTAATATCATTACTCATGTTGTTATGCTAGCATTCCACACTTTCATATTCAATGCATCACACAAGCATGCATCTCCACAGTTCCTAACTTCAATTAAGCAATTTAATGACACAACTCCACACACCTAAGGCTGAGACATGATATATGGAGTCCACAACCTCTGAAGATAGTGCAGAGACAAGTCCATATTCAAGCAAACATATAGTCCACAATTATTTGGAACACACACCAAGCATCATGTCATCTCTTAACGAGATGACAATTTAATCCTGATTCACAATGGATTTAGATTAGGCTCCATACCATCCTGGCTGGGTGTAGAGATTAACTTGAAAATCACAAAATTTATGAATTAAAACCAATACAGCGAAACGATGTTGGAAACATTGTTTTAAACGAGAACTACTCGGTTTTCAAACCGGGACCCGGCGTATGAACATAGCTCCCCTTTGAATGCATTTTTGAGTTCAAAGGAGTTGGAATTTGGATAGACCTATTTCAAGGAGATATGTTCTCCTCTAAGTCTAGTTTACTTGTAAACTAGAATCACTCAATTCGTATGAATGATGGCCAAGTTATGAAGCTGAGAAACACGATCTATATGGTCGAAGGGAAAAATGAATGACATCTCCTGAAAAAAAAAATAGCATTTACACTATATGAAATCTCTCCGTTGGGGTCACGATAAACTGACCATGCACTTTTCATGGCTGAGCAAGGAATAAACCAAATAGGAGATCCTTACCTCTTGTAGCTTATTGGGATAAAGTCATGATCCGCTGACCTTTATGACAATGGGGTTTTGGCTCACTCCTTTTCCTTCCTTCCTTCCTTCCTTTCTTTATTTCTTTCTTAGTTTTCTGGTTTCTTCTCCTTCATCGTTCGATGAGCAGGCTTGCCCGGTAATCCTCCTCTTGTCTCCCAGGTTCACGATTGTTCGCACTCCTCTCTTGGTTTTAGTCCATTCTCCTCTCATTCCACTACTCTGGCTTGTTCTCATGGTGCTAGGACACGTAATTAGTGAGCCATGTGTCTCGTCACTAGACACACACACCGCTCCACACTCCATGCGACCTATAAAGGTGACACTTGGCCTCGATGGTCATAAGTCAGTGCCGTGGAACCGTGATTGTGGTCAGATCTCGAAATGCATGAAAAGCGAAACATCTAGGAGTCGGCTGTTCATTTAGTTCATTAGATTTCGAGATATTGATTCTAACGGCGCGATCCATTTCATCATCTGAGATCTAGAGAAAAATCTAGGGTTTTTCTGTGCTAGTCAAACCAAAGTGGAATTTGCTCTTTTCGGAGAAGAAGAATACGTTTTCTGGGTTTCACGGTAATTCTTATGGTTCGTGACACCAGTTCACAGGTCACCCCTCTGAAGATTCAATGAGCATCTGGGGAGCTTCATGAGGATGGCGACTGATCAGCTAAATGGGATGAGACGGATGTAATCAAGCTACAGCTCTTCCCTTTTCATTGAGAGATGGTATGACATATGGTTGATTCGTACCCCGGTGGGATCGTTGAACACTTGGGAAGAATTGGTGGAAGGCATATGAGCTGATTTTTCCTCGATTCTCATTTGAGAAGATGAAATAATTATCTTCCAGCGGGGAAGATGAGAGTCTACGATGCATGGGAGAGATTCGAGGAAGCTGGTAAAAAGATGCCCACATTAAAATGGAATAGATCTGCCCACTCAGATGGACATTTTCTATCATGCTATGAATTATACCTTTAAGGGTATAATTGATGCATCCTGCTGTGGAGCTTTTAAAAGAAGAAGTGCAGAGGAGGAAAGGCAGTGATTGAAGACCTTGCCAAATGCAATTACAAGGCTCCATCTGAAGCTTCAGGGAGTAGCAGCAGACTGAAGGGAAGTGGTCTTATTAGACTTGATAGAATGATAACCATAGAAGCAATTTGGATGCGGAGTTATGAGAGCAATAGGAACGATGAAGAAGAATGCTGTTGCACATGAAGTGGGAGCAGTAGAAGAAAGAATTAGAAGAAGTGTTTAAGGACTAGTTGATGAAGAGCCCTAACAAGTTAAGGAGACCAAGTATACGAATAAGCAAAGAAGTTATCACTTGAGCTATTGACTTAATGACACCTTTATACACCGGCATTGAGGAACCATGAAAACTTTTCATATGGTGGAGGAGCACAACGGGGCCTGGCACGGACGGAACTACTGACAAGCTTATGCTCATTGAGCTCCAAGAACTACTTGATATCGGAAGGGGACAATAGAGGAGATTATCAGTGTTAGAAAAGGACTCAATCATTTGAAGATCGGATGCTTCATTTCATGTCAGAAAACAAAAGGATTTTGAATTTGCATGAAAATAAATTTTCTCATCTTGAAAACTTCCAAGCAAATACAGGCGGAGTGATTTGAGACGAGCACGATGCCTCTTTGAAGAATGCGGAGATACATATATAGTAGGCTCTGGTATGCGAAAGAACCTAAGGATTCATTTCAGTAGCGATGAAAGAATCAGAAAAGGGTGTATGGCGATGAATTACGAGGAAGTGGCGAAATTTAGATGAAAGGAGAGGTGAAAAGAGGGACACTAAGGAAGAGAAATAAGAAAAAATAGGAGAAGAAGTTGAGCAGCACATTTCAGGAACTACTGAGAAAAAGAAAGCAGCGAGAAATATATTGGCGGCGGGGAAGAAAGAATTGAAACTTACAATCTCAGGTTCCGTTTCCCTCAGAACTATAGAAAGCGGCTGAAAGCGAGTTCTCTAGATTCTTAAACATGTTTAAGAAGATAGAGATCAACATTCCCTTTCGAGCGTGCTTCGGATGCATCGAGTATATGCAAAATTCATGAAAGATATATTAAGAAAAGAAGATTACTAAGGAAGGGATGGTGAGGCCTAACGACAGCAGGTGCAGTGGTCGAGAGAAGACCTTACTAGAGAAATGCGAGAATCGAGACGGCTTCACTATACCGCAAAGTGGGGATGCGACATGGGAAAAAACATTGTGTGGTCCCCAGAGCTAGCATGACTTGATGCCCTTGTTTGTAGCTAAAAGATTAAGTTTGTTGCTCCCACGACCATGACCTCTTTGTGGATGGCGAGACAGGGACATTGGCTCACCACAGGGCATCCTTGAAGAAGATGTCTTGTCGAAGTGAAATTAAATCTTTACAGTGGACTTTGTAGTCATTAATATAGAGGAAGACAAACAAGTCTCATTGCTGTTAGGAAGACCATTCTTAGAAAAAGAAGTAGCATTGATTGATGTGAAAAAAGGGGAACTGACTCTCAGGGTTGGAGATGAAGCAGTGCACTTGATCCTGTCCTTCGGATTTGAAAACAACGAGAACTTCGATGATGTTGTGATGAAATTGTAGAAATAAAATTCCTATCATTTTTGAACTAACCACTGATTGTAATTTTCAGAATTCAATGAATGAGAATGAGATGAATTTTCAGTATCTTGAGCATCTTGAAGTTGAAATTTTGAACTCCAATTTTAAATTAAAAGATTCATTATTCAGTGTTGGAGAAAACAATGCAGAAAGATCCAGCAGTAATAAAGAAAAAGTTATAGAAGAAAACAAAAGCTCAAAGGGTTTAATACTCAAGGAATTGCCTGAACATTTAAAGTGACTTCTTGACAGGAAAAATCCATTTATCATTTCAATTTGGATTATTTAGGCTAGAAAGAGCAAAACTACTGGGAGACTCGAAAATGTAAAGGAGTAATAGCTTGGTCTATAGAAGATTTGAAAGGAATCAGTCCTTCAATCTGTATGCACAAGATCCTGATGGAGAGAGATATTTAGAACCATAGAACATGGAGGGCTAAATCTAGTAATGAAAGAATTGAATTAGGAAAAGTACTTAAATGGCTAATGCGGGCTTCATATATGCAATCTCGAACAGTCCTTGGGTGAGCCCTAACATGGTTCCAAAGAAGGGAGGATTCACTGTGATCAGAAAATGAGAAGAATGAATTAATTCTGCAAGAATTGTGGACATGATGAAGAGTGTGTATAGACTGTGAAACTTAACACTCGCTACTGTGAAGGACCATTATCCTTTACCTTTCATTGACCAAATGTTGGATGTTAGTAAGACAATTCCCATTAGTGTTTTCGATGATATTCTGGTTATAACTAGATTGCAAGAAGTTCTGCAGGTGGATTATAGGGAGAAATCAATACTTACATGTCCTTGCGGCACCTTTGCCTTTAGAAGGATGCCATTCGATTATGCAATGCTCTAGCTACATTTCAAAGATGTATGATGTCTATATTTTCTCGACTCGTGAAGAGGTTATGGAAATATTCCATGATGACTTCTCAAAGATATGGATCCAAATGAAGATTGTTTCAAAACTTTAGAAACAAGATTGCAGGTGCTAAGACAAAATCTAGCTTTAAATTGGGAAAAATGCCATTTCATGGTAACTTAAGGTATTGTCTTGGGGCACAAGATTTTTGCTACTGGATTGGAAGTAGACCAAGCAAATATTTCTATTATAAAAACTCTCATGTCACCTACACCAGTGAAGGGAATAAGAAGCTTCCTGGGACATGCTGGATTTTACAGAAGATTCATTGAGGATTTTTCAAAAATCTCCAGACCATTGTGTAGACTGCTAGAAAAAGATGCAAAATTTGATTTTGATGAATCATGCAGATTTGCATTTGAGGAAATTAAATCCAGATTAGTATCAGCTCCCATTATGTTGACACCAGACTGGAAAAATGAGTTTGAAATTATGTGTGATGCTAGTGATCATGCAATGGGAGATGTATTGGGACAAAGAACTGAAAAGATATTCAAAGCCATATACTATTCCAACAAAACATTCAATGAGGCATAAGAGAACTACTCCACCACAGAGAAGGAGATGCTAGCAATGGTATTTGCTTGTGAAAAATTCAGGCCTTATATATTGGGGACCCATGTTGTAATACACACCGATCATGCTGCAATAAAATATCTAATGGCAAAGAAGGATACCAAGCCAAGACTGATCAGATGGGTGCTACTGCTGCAAGAGTTTGATCTTGAGATCAAGGATAAGAAGGGTAGTGACAATGTGATAAAGGAATCACTGTCTAGGATTGAGAATTGGTCGAACATAAAAGGATGTAAATAGCGTAAATTTTCTTGATGAGAAACTATCGTGTCATAGTACAAACACTCGTATGTCAGATATTAATCATTTAGCTTCTCAGGAGTCATGCCATTTGAATTCATTTAATACAGAGGAGGAAATTGAGAACTCGATTGCAGATTGTATATATGGGATTTAATTCATCATCAGATAGAAGAGGAGTATTAAGAAGGATCATAAGGAGATGTGTCCTGTAAATGGGTAAGAGGGTGGTATTATAGAGAAATGTCGCTGATATGCATATGGAGGACACTTTGCGGGGAGACAAGACAACGAAAAATTCTCCAATCGAGTTTTATTTACTTTACTCTATTCAAGATTGTTTTGAATGGGTAAAACATTGTGATGCTTGTCGGAGAATTTAGCAACAAGTAGAAGAAATAAATGCCCTACTGTTCTTGTGGTGCAGATTTTTTTGATGTATGGGGGAATAGACTTTATGGGGACCTTTGTAACACCCCAAAATATACCTAGTCGTTTCGACATGTTTAGAGTATTTTGTAGGTATATTTAGAAATTTTATGGTATTATTTTGCTAAGTGAAAATTCCAAAACCTGAATTATGTCTGAAGATATAAGGGTAAAAGTGGAATTTATCAAATCAGGATATAAAAGTCATTTGATAAGAAGATTATAGGCTAAAGTGGAAATAGGAATAACTTGATTTGGAAATAGAGGAGAGATGGAGGACCAAAGTGTAATAAAAGGGAAATAAGACCAAATAAGACCAATTAGGGTCTCTCATTTGGGCATTTTAGAGAGTAAACGTGAAGAAGAAGAGAGGAGAAGAGAAGAAGTAGAAGGAGAAGAGGAAAGGTATGGATGGCTATGATTTTGTATGGATTAATAAGGGTTTGTGTATGGATTTGTATGGATATTACTTTGTTCCATTTCTAGGGTTTAGTTAGGAATTCATCTTAACCCTAGATTGGTTGAAAGTTGGGTTGGTAAAACCCTAGTTGTATAAGATGAGTATGGAATCCTCCCTTTGTGTGTGGTTTGCCAGTTTTATGAGTATGAATACTTATTTGGGTGTTAGAGGAAGTTAACCTAACTTACAAGTATTTGAGTTTGGGTTTGGAAAAACCCTAATTAATCTTCATGTTTGGTTTTGGTTGGGTTAGAATACACTTAGGAGTTGTTTTCGGTGATGAGTTCAGATTATCTTGGGTTTTTGGTTGGATTTACGGAAAAGGGACCAAATGTGTACGAGAATTTTAGAGTGTCTAAACTTGTGGCGTAGGATCCCAGCAGTAGCGTAAGTCAGCTGGGCGTGGCATGTCCGCGCGCTTGTGGCGTGGTTGAAGGAGGTTTGACAGCCTCGAATCTTGGCAGGCGTAGCAAAGCTACGCCACGACGAAGGTCTACGCCGTGGCGTAGCATTGTTCAGCGACATGTTTTGTATTTGTTTTGTTTTTCTATTTAAATATTCGGGGACATCTGTGGATTAATCAGGACTCTATAAGTGTATGAAAGGGTCCATACATGTTGGTAAGGTAAAGAGGAAAAAATAAGGGCCATGTCGCCTCGTAGTTTGATGTTGGAAAACTTAATGCTTATGATAAGGTGTAAGTTCTGAACACATATAATTGTAGGATTGCCTAAGACCCCGGATATTAGACCGACAGCACCTATTGCATTGGGCGGCACGTATAGTATCGGTACTCTTTGATTAGTCTGACGACACTCTCGACCGTGCTTCGCACATTTAATTATACGTTACTCTACGATTAGTACTTCGGTACTCTACGATTGGTGCGACACTCTTTGTCGGTGCTTAGAGCACTCTTGCTTTGTCTTTCTATGGCACCTCGATCTTGTATATCGTACCTTCGGTACTTATTGTCTTTGTGTCCTACTCATTCCTTATTACTAGTCTAGGTAGTGACAGGTTATATGATAAGAGTGAGATAACGAATAAGAGTAAAGTAATGCATATCGTTATGCTCTAAATGTACCTGGTTTGCTTTGTACAAGTATAGCCTACATAGTACCACGGTACCTCTAGTACAAGTATAAGCTTTGTAGTACCTCACGGATACCTCGATGCAGTATAAACTCTGTAACTCCTATGGGAGATACGGAACAGTATAAGTTTCTTTATGGAGTTGCAGAAGAATAATATTGTATAAGTTTTTATATGAATTCATGAAAATTAGAACCATCTATTCTTTATATATACATTATTCTTACATTATATATCTCTCTTGTAAGTAGTATGTTGTGTGTCCTTACTATTACTCCGAACAACATATTTTAAATAAAGTTCAAGTTGGCATGGGTTTTTTATAAAGTGTAAATTATGGAAGGACAACAATAAGTGATCTTCCCTGTATACTTCGTATAGCTGGCAGGATTAAAGTATTAATCAGACACTAAACTCAGGATTGCATGTAAATCATCAGTAACAGTTTTTATATATCTATAAATGGACTGGGACTATTATCGTGAAACATAGTGTAAAACTTCTCTCAAGATGAAGCGTTTATTTTATATTTTTATATATGTTGTTTGAATTGAGTTATAAGACTTGGGCCATGATGTTTGAGTAGCTGATAAGAGGATTCAGAAGATATAGTTTATTGCTTTACCTGTTAAGCGTAGCGGATGGGGAAGCTCTGAGCACACTACAATCATCATTTAGCAATATGTACATTCTCCTAGCTGTGGATTATGTATCAAGGGAAACGCTTAACATCCACGAAATGATGCTATCGATGGTTGGGTTTATACGAAACATTTTAGGCGATTTGGAGCAAGGGAACAATCATGAGTGATGAGGAAGCCAATTTGCAAATAAAGTTTTTGAACTCAGCGAAGATATGAATCAAACATCTAATGGGATTAGCTTATCACCCTCAATCGAATGGATAAGCTGAAATTTCAATAGGGAGGATGAGAAAGTCTGGAGAAACAATTAATGCAAGCGAAGTGCATAAACCAGATGGGCAGTGTGAGATTTGTGGAAAAACACAGACTTTCCAGCCAGAGATCTCCCATACAGATTACTTTTGTGAGGAAAGCTACACATCATCTGCTTTAGAATTGGGACACTCTGAAAATGTATGGGTATGAAAGCTGAGGCGGGAAGAATAGTTTGAAAGGAAAAGAGTTCACTCCTGACCAAGATGATGGAAGGGTGAAATAGAAAGGCTTGTGACAATGCTAGAGGATCTATAAGGAAAGATGAGATGACATGAGTAAAAAGATCTGGGAGGATTCCCAGGGTGGAGGCAGGTTCTCTTGTGACTCTGGGCTCAGACGGGAAGTGAAATCAAGATGGAGTGGTCCATACACAGTGGTAACAAGTACACTCTTTAGAGTAGTAACATTGAAGACTGAATCTGGAAGTGAATTCAAAGTAAACGGTTAGAGATTAAAGCATTATTTCGGAGGAAGCATGAAGGAGGTAGATCCAGATTTGGAAGAAAGAAAGTGCGAAATGAAGACACTCACGCAGCAGGTCTAGCTAAGGACATTAAGGCGAGAGGCTTCTTGGGAGGCGACGAACATAATTTTATTTTTGTTAACTTTGATTGATGTTGATTACTTTTATGATTTTGAAGTTTTTCTTTTGATTTTGTTAGAAGTTTTATTAGGAACTTTGATCATTTGCTAAAATGTTTTTGATTTTGGACAGGAAAGATGAACTGGAATCAAAAGTTATTATAAAGCACATTGCCTCAAACTGAATTGTGCAGAAATTAGCTACAAGGGGGAGTATTTCTATTTCCCTAAATTTGTTTTAGATAATAATGCATAGTTGAAGTTTGAGAAATTTGATGATTTTAGAGCCTAATTTATTAGACAACTTTTAGGTGCTAAGTGCTTCAATGTTTTGATTGAGTTTTTTGATGCTAATGATTCTTGTTCATAATTGAATTGAGAATTTATGTTGCAATATATGTTTTCACAAGCCTAAATTGCTTAATTGGACTGAATTATGGGTGATTAACTGAATTGGAAAGTAGTTTAAAGTTGCAGAAATTTAGGGAAACAAATATTTGGTCGCGACAATAATTTTCTTGTCGCGACACAATTTTATAAGAAAAGGAAAAAGTTTGTCGCAATAAGGTTTTTACTGGACAAGACAACTTATGAGAAAATTAGGTTGCGACACTAGAAGGTTCGGTCGCGACATCACTTATTGAAAAATGATGGAAACTTATCGCGACCCTGTATTTCATGTTGCAACAGAATTTCTGAAGTTAAAGTGAATGGCAACAGAAATAGTGTGGCGACTAGCTTCTAATACTGTCACGACCTATCTTTCAGTTTTCAAATCCAATCTCTGTCGCGATAATAATTTTCTTGTCGCGACAAGTTAATATCATGAACATTTGAAGCGAAAGGAAATCGTGGAAGTCTGAGGACACGTATCGCTGACAGGATCTTTATTATTAGAATGAGCCATTGTTAGAGCAACCCTAAAATGTCGCGACATGAAGATTTAGTAATAAAGAAATTTCAGGTGCAAATTTTAATTTGAAGAGTCACAAGATGCATTCCACAATTAAGTCCAAAGGTTATTGTCTTGACCTGATCATTAATTGTCATGACATAAAAAGAGAAACATTCATTTATTGAGCCATTAAGTGAAGAACACTTCAAAACTGAAAAGCCTACCTCCTTCCAATTGCCTCACACCATTCATACTCTCACCCAATTTCCGATTTCTTCCTTTCTTCGACATCTCAAAACCCTAGAATTCAAAGACCTTAAACCTGAGCTTCGAGATCATCATGGCGGGAACCCCGAGACCTGGTCCCGAATCTCGGTGAGATGATGGAAGAATATCACGGTGAAGCGGAGGTTCGTCTAAGAAATACGGAACCTCGGGCAAAATAACTTGAGTGGTGATAGGAATGTCGACAAAAATTTGTTTCCCTATGTTCCCTCCTACTGCCTTAGGTGACCTCTTTGCGATATAGCGATCTAGGGTCGAACACGGGGATGTGTTTTTCATCCACGAATGATTCGCATTATGTTTGAAAATGGTGAGACTTTTATTTGGGTTTTGGTTGCATTTAAAAACAGGGGAGTTGGTCGTTCACTGGTTAACTGAAATGGCTTAAATTAAGGTGTGAAATGGTAACCTTGAAGGCTTGGGTCACTAGCTTGATACAATGGGGTTATTAAGGTGTCCTAGGGTTATTTCCTCGCATTAGGGCAAATGACGTATAGTCGAAAGCCAAGCGGGATCTTTGTTTAGGCTATTAAACCTAACCCAAAACACTCTATTGAGTCCAACGAATCACGAGCATTGATGTTCAATCAGTTTGAAAACCTAGCATTTAACCTCATTTCAATGGCTCGTAAATGACATATAAAGAATGTTAGTGCATCTACCATTAAGAATGCACTGAACTCTAAAGCATGACAAGTATTGACCAAAGGAAAGACATTAAATAGTATTAAACCCTAGTTTGGAAAATCTGGAACCATAAATCACGGTACACAGCATTAAAGATATGAGGACCTTTGCAAACCACTACCAACCATGCTAGTAACCCTCTTCTTCAAGCTTTGAGGCTTGCGACATCCCTTGAGTTGTCATCCTCGAGAGGTGTGTTTAGCGTAGAAAAAATGAAGAAAGAGGAGAGAGAAGAAACGAAAATATAACTTTAGAAACTAAAAATTTGTGGGAAAGTTTGCATAAAAATGAAAGTTAGGAATTAAGTTACAAAAGTCTTAAGGTGGCTTATACAACCAACCAAATTGTGAAATACTACCAAAAATACCTAAAATATGTAATTATAATAGGGACAAAATGGTAATTAATCAAAGCAGGTCCTTTGGAATCAAAACATAAAAACACGGGGGCATGATTTTACATTGTGCGTGAATTTCGCTATGATAGCGAAATTTCGCTATCATAGCGAAAAATGCAAGGCATAGCGAAATTCAAATTTTCGCTATGCATAGTAACTTTCGCTATGATAGCGAAATTTCTCTATGATAGCGAAATTTCGCTAGCCTAGCGAAAATTTGTGCATAGCGAAAATTTCGCTAGGATTGTGAAATTTTCGCTATGGTTGCGAAATTTTCGCAATCCTTACTTGAAATTTTTCGCAATCATAACGAAATTCACTGGTTTGCCTGCCTTTTGCCGCTGCATCTTCTTGCTGTGATTCAACCCCACATTTCTTCATTTTGGTTGATGAAATCATAGTGAATCCTCGGCATTTAGCACCATTTCGACATCGAACTTGATATTATTGGTTGAGGCTCGAAAACCTGTGAAATTAGCAAAAAAAAACCTCGAAACGAATCGAGTAGCACTAAGTGGACATGCACGCTCAATTGGCTCCGCTCCTTATGATTGGTCAGCAAAGGCTTTCAAAACCTATCTTAAATAGGGCTCAAAATAGCACTTTTTGGGCACTAATCACAGAACCAGAAGGGCAGAAAGAGAAGCAAAAACAAGCTCAAAAAGGAAGAAAGCATAAAAGAGCTGAACAAATTTAGAGCTGAGCAAGCTGAAGAATTTGAAGACGATAAAGCATTCATTTTAGATAAAGCTTACTCCTTATGGGAGAAGAATCTGAGCGACAAAGGGTTTATCGGAGAAAGGGGGTTCGGTACATTCATCTCACCCTTTGCAGAGATAATAGAAAAAAGGGGCTGGAGCTTGTTCTGAAAACTCAAACCACTTGGCTTTGTTGTAGTAGTCAGGGAGTTCTATGCCAACATGATAGAGATGAAAGAGGATTCAGTATGCATAAGAGGAATATGGGTTCCCACGGGCCATGAAAGGATTAATGAAGTTCTCCAAATCAAGGATCCCAAGAATGGATCTAAGTACAAAAAACTGCTTAGAGAGCCAAATCATCAAAAGATTGTAGAATTCCTGATGGCTGGAAAGGGGAAGTGGAATGCAACAAAGAAGAATCCCCATGAATCCATCAACAGAGGCTCACTAACAAAAGAAGCTAAGGTGTGGTTTTATTTGCATTTGTATGTTATAGATTTAAAGCATGCAGGCACTATAAGGACGAAAGCCATCATCTTGTATGCCCCTTCTGCGAAGGGATACAAGTTCGTGGGAGAATAATAAGATCATCCATAAGGTGCTTCCACAAGAATGTAAAAGTGGGACCAATCCCTTATCTAGCAACGTTACGGAGCTTTGTATTTTGTTTGGAGTTAAGGGACATGGGCGGAGGAAGAAACTGTCTGGGTTTCTCCTTAACATTGGCCCGGGGGGGTGATAAAACAGAGCGAAAGAAGAAAGAAATGGAGATTGTGGAAGTGGCAGAAGAGCCTGAGGAAGAAGAAAATGAACAGTTAGGGATGGAAAAAATCCCAGATGAGGACCAACTGCCAACTGAGGAGGAGATGCATAGCAGAAGAAGTCCATTAATTCACTCACCTCCTGAGGTAAGGCAGACATTTGTTGAACCAGCAGAGTATTCCAGGAGCAATCAAGGAAATACAGAAATTATGGAGATGTTGGTATCAATGAAAAAGGAAATGGAGGAGAGAGAGAGGAGATGGGAACAACAACAGAAGATCAGAGAGGATTTTCGGGGCTAACTTGAATAAAGGGGAACAATGAGTGAGACAAATGCTCAAACAAAGAGATGAGGAATGGAAAGAAGAAATAGAAAGGAGAGAAAGAGAATTGATGCACAGGCTAGACTAAAAAATAAAGACCTCCTATAATGAACAATTAAAAAGAGATGAAGATGTGCTTTCATTTTTGGAAAAGAGAGAGGAAAAGATGGAAGCTAGTATGTTGCAAAAGGCAGAGGGTTCAAATATCTCTACAAGGAACAATTCAAGGAATTTGGGAAGCTCATGGAGAAGAGAGACAAGGAGCTAGAGATGGATAAAAATTATAAGTAGAAATTGTGGAATGATAGTCTGGACTAGGTGAATTCAAACTTAGTGAACATATACCTGATGTGCTCTTGATTTGGAAGGATCTATGTAAGATACCACAGGTATTAGGCAAGATCGATTGATCACCACAGTTGAGTACACACAATGATTCGCATACTTTTCAACGAGGAAGAACCACCACGACAAAAAGAAAGCCAAACATCTCCCTCCCCAAGTTTCCTCCATCTCTACCTAGCTTTAACCTTGAACCTCGAGCACGAAAGGCTTCGAATCCTGAGAAGAAGATGAACCCTTGTTTTCGCTTTCTCCAAACAAAGTTGTAATCATTCCTCTGAATAAAAGTTCAAAACCAGTTATTGAAAAATTAGGTGTTTCAATTTTGTTTTTGATTGTTTGGTCTTTGTATACGCTTGCATTTTCTTTGTTTCATGATTGATTACTTAGTTGAATAATTGAGAAACCCAGTACACAGATCAGGTATACAATTTCTTTGAAGCATGTTTGGTTAAAAATAAAAAAAAAAAAAAAAAAAGATAGTGGTGTGTTTGTGATATAGTTTTGAAATTGAATGCAGATCAAAATGAACTGTAAGATTGATTAAAATAACACAACAACAAATCTCAAAGCCAAACAAACCATTGATAGATGCATTGTGGTAGGATTCACTGAATTGGAAAAGGAAGTTGCAGTTTAGCCAGAATGAAGTTGAATGCTCAGATTTAGGAAGATGTACTCAATAGAAAGCACAAATAAGGATTTTGAGACGGTTTGTGTGAACAGTAAGGTCAGTAAAAAATCCCGAAAAACAATGCACATGGTCAAAGTGATTCCTTAACAAATTGTGAAAGATTAGGGACATCTTTTGGGTTCATTCCACGGTCGAATGGTCGATGTCTAGAACTTGTTAGATTATTAGTCAAAGGCGAAATCATGAAGCCCGTGCTTAACAGGGAAGTGATGCCAGAGCCATCCTTGGAAGTTTGAGCCTTTCAAGCCTACCCTTATAATATGCACAAGCACACACTCTAGTTCCAGAATTGAGCCAAATTGTCTAATTTCTTCATTAAACCAACAATTAGAAGCCTTAAACCCTTCCTTCATTTTAATCTTATAGTAAAGAACCCTTTATTACCCAGGTTTCTGTATAAGAACTTCAAAATGCAGAAAAGGGCAATATTGGGGGAATGTTACTTGATTTGAAAGGAAAAACAAGAATGAAGGATGGAAAAAGAAGAGAACAATTGAAGGAAAGGAAAGGAATGCAGAGAAGAAGTCAAAGAATGTAACTTGTCAAATTGGAATAAGTTTTGTCTTGTGACCTTCCTCTCTTGAACAATTAAGTTCATAGGGGTGTTTCAACACCTAGTACCCTAATGCCAAGGCGGTATGGTACGCTAACCCAAGTTCTCTAAGGTGGTAGAGAGCCTAAAAGACAAGACATTGCACTATTCCTAAAAATCTTTGACAAGTAAAAGAATAGCAAAAGGGCTTCTATCTGCAAAGGAATTTGAATTGATAAGAGTGCGAGTGGAAAATAAAATTACCAAGATCAGAAGTATGCGTATGATATATCAAGATCAAGTTTGGGGGAGTATTTCTTTTCTGACATCAGTAGGAGAGAAAGGGATGAAGGATAGAGGTAAAGATGCAAAAAAAAAAAAAAAAAAATAATTTGAAGATTGGAATCTAGGTAATTTTAGCCCGAAATTCTCGATTATCCCTGATACCTAAGCACGAACTTACAAGCTTCAAAGACATAATTGATCTTGAAGGTTGTACTTGCCTACATTGAGTGGAGACTAATATGAAAAACAAACATATAGAGACTTTGAAAACGAGGAAGAGAAAAATCACGATAGCGTAGCCAAAACTCCAAAGATTAGCTAATGTTGCCAAAGAGGAAGGGAAGGAGCCGTCACACACTCACGGTCGGGATTAAGTAGGCGGAATTTGTTTTCATTTAAAAATTATTAGTTTGTTTGTGTTAGTGAAAATTTTCTAGTACGAATTGAAAACTAAATTTGAAACCATGCTGCAACTAACTAGTTTCAATTCAAGTTGCTGATTTAAAAAGGATTGCAGTAGAAAACAGAAAAATGTCATTAAAAATAAAGCGAAATTGTTTGAGGACAAACAAAATTTTCTTTTCTTTGCTTGGGGACAAGCAAAACTTTAAGTTGAAATTTGATGAGATCCTTCAAGCTCACTTATATTTTTAATTCATTTTTTCTAGCTTATTTATTATCTTGGATATGTTTTAATGCAAATTATGAAATATTTTACAAGCGTGTTTGCGAGTTTGAAATTCAAAAAAGAGAAAAATTCAGTAGGAAAGAAGAAAAGAACAATTACCTTGTTCTAATATTAGCTGAGTATTGGGTGTAGCAACAAACTTCCAAGAAAATGGAAAAGGAACTCTGTCACATTAATGTTCCTTTATCGCAACACAAAGTACGAATATTATTGACGGATAGTACATGTGACAAAGACAGCGTGTCGCGATAGAAAAATGGGAAGAATATAACAAGTTAGTTGGGACAAAGAAAGTTGAAGTTGCAACAAGGTTTTAAGCATGATGTCAACATAAGGAAGAAATTGTCGTGACAAATGAAACAGGAAGACGGCAGAAATTACGGCAAAGCGACAGGGGATGTTACACATCCACGGTAAGAAGCTAAGAAGCGTCTGGAAGAATATTAACTGACGAGAGAAGTTTATGTTGCAACATAATGAAGAAAAAAAGGTAGAATCTATGTCGCGAAAGAATCCTCTTTTGTCGCAACATTAATTATTGCAACATGGAAAAGCTTGTTGAGACAGAAGAAGAGCTTCAAAGAAAGACCTCTATCGCGACAAGGTAATGTATGTCGTGACACTGAAAGAAGAAGTATCACATTCATATGGTGATGTATGTCGCGGCCATTTGGAGGAAAAAAGAGCTACGGTTGCGACAGATAAATAAGGTCGCGACATGTGATGCTTGCTTAGTGAACTGACTTGGTCATATTAAAGGAATCCAATGTTGCGACATACTGCAAGCTAAAAAGATGTTTCTATGTCGCGACAGGGATCTTAAGGTCTTGACACAGAGATAAGTTAAACATTGATAAACAAGGCCGTGATAGACTTTTCTATGTTGCGACAAAGATTCAACCTGAGGAAGAGGTCTTATCGTGACACCAACAAAGTATTGCCGCGACACAAGATAAGATAGATACAAGTCTATCGTGACATAAAAAGCGGTCCGCGACAATAATTATCAAACAAACCTGAGAATTTGTGTATCACGAATCCTGATAGAGAGGGTAGCAGAAATCAGTTAAGTGGAGGCAGGAACTACATCGCTGACGAGACTTTCCTAGTACGCGGCGAAATCTTGACGCCCGCAAAAACATTATTTGTAAAAGAACCCGAAGCGAAATCGCGTACATGACATAAAGCGGGTAGCGACACAAGTTTGGAAAAACTGAGAGAGAATCGCAGCCGCGGCCTGATTGTTGATGTTGCGGCCTGTAACTATTCAGGGCCATGGTTATGTTGACGCGAAGCGTTGGCGATAGACTTTGGGCGCTATTGGTAAAGGAAAGCAAAGAAGTCGTCTGGCGAGAGCGCTGATGCGACAGATGATATCGTGAGGATACTGGAACAGGAGGGCTTGTTGCTGATGGATAACGAGAAGATGGGCGGGAGGTGCGCAATGGATGACTTCCATATAGTAGTTGAGTGAGTATGAGATGTATAAGTAACTGTTGAATCTTGACGGAAAGACAAATGAACTAGACACAAAGATCTTATATTGGAAATTCAATTTAGTTTGTTTGAACTCATATAAATAAACCATTGAGAAGTATTTGAGCGAGTGGTGAGAATCTTGATTGAGACTTGAGGATATTGTTATCTTCTTGTTTGTTGTGCATCTTTTATGATGATTCAGTTGCATGATATATTTCTTGGACACAACTTGATGGTGTTAAAGTTTAAGTTAATTAAATTATTTAATTCATTTAGATTATTATTTGAATCAGCGAAATCTAGATAAAAAGTGGAATTCATTTCTTAGTTCATTAGTTACATTGGAATTTTCACGTCTGATGCCTTTAGAGTGTTCACTGATGGAGTTTAGAAACACAACTTCATTGGAAAGATTTGATGTTAGTTATGGTCTTTTCTGCACAATTAGAAAGAAATTACTTGGATTGAGAATTTTAAGTTTATTTGAATGGTGATGTTCATGAAGTGAATTGTTCCCATATTAGTAACTAATACCCATATAATGATTGTTATCTGGCTCTGATTTCCAGGAGGCCCTCTGAGTGACACAGAGATGGAGATTCCTGAGAGCATGGAGCGATTCGCAGGGTATGCTAGACTAATGATGAAAAACAAATGAGCTCGAAAGATTACTTAGATAAATCTTCAATGCACTCGGTTTGAGAATGAGTTGAGTGATCACATCAAATTTAATCAATTAGAGATCTCTCTTGGTCTTGAGGAATGATCTTGATCTGTGTTTAGCTTAGATCCTAATCTAGGAAAGGGAGAACTCTTTAAGATCTCAAGGATGAGACATCATTCATCTTGTAGAAATCTGGAAATGGCCTTGTCTTGGGAAAGAAGAAATCTGCAGTCATAAGAAATGAGTAGGAAGTATTAGAAAAGAAAAATACCCATATCTTATAAAGAAATTATGATTACAAGTAATTGATTAGACACATGAATCAGAAATGAACATGATTCTCTAATCAATGAAGCATTATAGTTAAAGGAAATCAAACTACTACCTTGCCTCTTTGACAATTTTGATTCCAATTCATGATAGAATAGAAATAGATTATGATGCGGAATTGATAATTCCATGACGGTGAAATAAGTGCCCACTTCAATGATAATCAGTTGTTCTAGTTTATGTTTAAGATTTTAAAATTTTCTTTTATTATAGATGTAGAAATTCAGATAATAGAATTCTTAGTTAGGTTACTTAAAATTCTATGAAATGGAAGTTCAAATAGTGTGGTACTTAAGTAGTTGGGGTAGTTGAACTTTAAATTCTTTTCAATTTCTATGGGAACGATATCCGGAATTATAGGCCCACTTTTATTACTTGTACGACCTGTGCACTTGCAACATTAAGACCAAACTAAATCTTCAATAAATTCATTGACAAATCCATTTTTATTATGAGCATACAAGTTCTATTTGGTCTAAACAAGTTTCTAGTGCCTTTATTGGGGATTAGCATATAGTCCTATGGTAATGATATCATAAATTTGTATATATACATCATTTGGTCTCAACAAGTTTTTGGCACCGTTGTCGGGGATCGAAGGAATTTAAAAATCAATATTTTGACAAAAGAGATAAATGCTAATTTGAACATTTTTCTTTGTTTTAAAATTTCAAAATTAGGAAAAATAGTTTTTAACTATTGCAGAGTGGTGAATAATTTCTTGATATTTTTGGAAGCGAAATAGATATGTGGCGCACAAAGCAGGGGTCTTGTCGACGACACTGTTAACTTCTGAAGTCTATGGAAATAGGGTATCCCGATATCGCTCTCACATGTCTCGTATACCGAGACTCATCTCTTCATATTTAATTCATAAATACACAAAATAACTTCATACAGTCCGTATACAAAACGTGAGGAGTTATGTCGCACCGGCTCCCACACGTATGGTCTGAATACATGCATTAGAACCCAGTGTTGTTCCAATATACAAAAAAGGATATGTATCCGCGATGCAGTTCTCATACATATACAAAATACATCTGAAGGCCTGGCTTGAGCCCTTTTCTCAACTATCGGCCTCTAGGGAGCGGCGTCTGCCTGAACATGATTTGTACCTGAAAAGGGGGAGGGGGGAGGTCCCACGACGGGGTGAGCTACGTTTAGTAGAAACAAAACCTACCAGGGCTACTCCCCGCCTAGGTGCACATGCAAATGATCATTTTACAGTCACACAAACAACACAATCCATGCAGACATGTTGTCCTATCATGGAAAAAAAACTACATGCATGTATGAGACGAAACTCTATGTGCCCGTATCTTAGAGATTGACCTCCAGGCCCACCACCCGAATCTGAGTGCCCGATGGGAAATCAATCTGGGTCGGTCGAGCTCCCATCCACACAACCCGTAGTCCATTGTGATATTTATTTAATCGTTTCGTCTTTTGGGCAACATAACTTTCCGGGGGTCTGCCGTGAGGTCTTACACCCTCAGACATTTTCGGGCTTTCAGATGGATCTGTCTAACGGGTTTTTCGGGCTTTTCACGTGGGGTGTCTATCCCTGCCTCGCGGAGCATTATTCATTTCCATTTTCATTTAACCTTTGTGTGACTCGATTGGACTTCGTCCATTCCACGAGCAAGCAATTTAGCACAAAGCGCGGTTCAAATCGAGGACCATGTACGCACCCATGTAATGCGGTGATTTGTCGATACACGATGCAATGCGGTTGTGCGCATTACATAAACTACGTACTTGATGTATGAAGACATCTACATGGACATTTTACCTTGTACACTAGGTGTGTACCATGAACCCTCATGTCTAAATGCACACAGCAATTCATATGTTTAGTCTAATATCATTACTCATCTTTGTTGTATAGCATTCCACACATTCATATTCAATGCATCCACACGAGCATGCATGCTTCTTTGTTCTTAACTTGATTAAGCGATTTAATAACCTGACTCGCACACACAGAGGTGAGACGCGATATATCGATCCTGACCTCTGAAGATAGTGCCCAAGACAAGTCCATGTGAAACAAACACATACAGTCCTTATTATTTGGAACACACACCAAAGACATCATGTCATCTCTTAACCAAGAGATGACAATTTAATCCACAATTCACAATGGCTTTAGATTCAAGCCCCATACCATCACAACTGGGTGTAGAGATTAACCCTAGAAAATCACAAAATTTATGAATTAAAACCGATACAAAAGCAAGGAGAACAGTGTTGGAAACACTATTTTTAAACAGGGCTACTCAGTTTTCAAACAGGACCAGAAACTGTTTGAACATAGCTCCCCTTTGAATGCATTTTTGAGTTCAAAGGAGTTGGAATTTGGATAGACCTATTTCAAGGAGATATGTTCTCCTCTAAGTCTAGTTTACCCAGAAACTAGAATCACTCAATTCGGATGAATGATGGCCAAGTTATGGCCAAAACACAGTCATGAGGTCGAAGGGAAAAACTGGACAACATCTCATAAAAAAAAATATAGCATTTACCCTATACAGAAAATCTCCTCCATTGAGGGTCATGACCAAACTCAACCACATGCCATTTCCATGGCCCCAAGCAAGGAATAAACCAAATAGGAGAGATCCCTTACCTCTTGTAGCTTGTGGGATCAAGTCCTTGATCCTTCAACCTTGCAACAATGGAGGTTTTGGCTCCTCCCCTTTTCCTTCCTTCCTTCCTTCCTTTCTTTCTCATTTTTTTTGGTTTCTTCTCCTTCCTCAGTCAATGAACTGAGCTTGCCCAGCAGAAATCCTCCTCTTCTCTCCCCAGTTCACCAATTGTTCTCGCACTCCTCTCTTGGTTTTGATCCATTCTCGCAACAAAACTTTCAGGTCGCGATAGAGAATGCAATCTGGGCCAGAATTTTGGGGATCCACAATGTAGCCTGCATTTGGGACTGAGCACGGGGCTATAAATAGAAACAATCGGAGAAAAGAGTAGAGGCGGTCGATCGTGGAGAAAAACGAGCATACGGGGAGGCGAGGACTATTTTATATTATATAATTTTCTTTTATTTTCCTTTATTTTTTTCTTTTCTTTGTAGATTAGATTTAGCGTAGAATTTTAATTTGTTTACTGGACCTGAAACAGTGAATTGTTCAAAAGTTTAGAAGTTGAATTAAATTGTTGAAATTCATTTCCGATTACTGTTTGAATCCAATGAAATCTAGATAAAAGCTGGAATTCATTTCTTTAGTTGATTACAGTTGCATTGGAAATTTCTTGATCGGTATTTCTGTGTTCATTGTGATCCAGTTTTCGAGAAACACAACTTCTGCTGGGAAAGATATGATATTAGTTATGGTCTTTTCTGCACAGTTAGAAAGAAATTTCTTGGATTGAGAATTTTGAGTTTATTTGAATGGTGATGTTCATGAAGTGAGTGTTCACAATAATGTGTAACTAATACCCATGGGGCTTGTTATCGGCTCACGATTTCGGGAGGCCCTTTGAGTGACACAGAGATGGAGATTCCTGAGAGCATAGAGCTGTTACTTGGGGTATGCTAGACTAATATTGAAGAACTAATGAGCTCTGAAAGATTACTTAGATAAATCTTCAATCTACTCATGGTTTGAGAATGAGTTGAGTGATCTACCAATTTAATCAATTAGAGATCTCTCCTAGGTCTTGAGGAATGATCTTGATCTATGTTATGCATAATCAAGGAAAGGAGAACTCTTTAAGATCTCGAGGATGAGACATCATTCATCTTGTAGAAATCTGTGATGGCCTTGTCTTGAGGCAATGCGTAGTCATAAGAAATGGGTATGAAGTATTGCAAGAGAAAAATACCCAGATCTTAGAAAGAAATTATAGTTACAAGTAATTGATTAGACACATGAATCAGAAATGAACATGATTCTCTAATTAATGAAACGTATGGTTAAGGGAGAAATCCAAACTATACTACCTTTCCTCTTTGACAATTTCAGATTCCAATTCATGATAGAATATAATTAGATTATGATGCAGAAATTGATAATTTCACAAAAGTGAAATCCCAGTGTCTACTTCCAGCAATAATCTAGTTTAGTCCAGTTTATGCTTAAGATTTTAAAATTTTTTTTTATTATAGATGTAGCAATTCATATGGTAGAATTCTTAGTTAGGTTACTTAAAATTCTATGAAATGGAAGTTCAAATAGTGTGGAACTTAAGTAGTTGGGGTAGTTGAACTTTAAATTCTTTTCAATCTCTATGGGAACGATATCCGAAATTAAAGGCCCACTTTTATTACTTGTACGACCTGTGCACTTGCAGCCTTATTATGAGCATACAAATTCTATTTGGTCTAAACAAGTTTCTGGTGCCTTTACTGGGGATTAGCATATAGTCCTATGATAATGGTATCATAAATTTGTATATATACATCATTTGGTCTCAACAAGTTTTTAATCAAAAAGCTTTTAAGATAAGGAAGAGAGTTTATAGTCTGAATATGGTCAAGTAAAATACCACAAGAAAGAGTATGCAGAAAAATGTACCAAACCAAATGGGGATGTTAGAGAGTTGACATCAATGGAAAAATCAAGGATGCATAATGAAGGAAAGTATGTCAAGATTTAAGTGAAATCTGGGTAAAATTGAGCCTAAATTGTCCAATTATTTAATTACCCAAGCCACACATTATAAGCCTAAAAGACTTAATTGATTCTGAAGGTGGTATATTCTTACATTAGTGGAGATTAATTTGACAAATAAGCACATGAGACTTTAAAGAATAAAGGAGAAGTATGCTATCTAAGTATTATCCCATAAGATTAACTAATTTGCCATAGAAGAAGAGAGAGGACCATCACACACTCACATATCAGGGTTGAATAATTGAATTGTTTACACTATAGAAATTATTTGGTGGTTTAGTAAACTTAATTGAAAATCTTCCTGATTCTAGATTGGAAACATGTTTAAAAATACTTTTATAATTAACTGATGTTTCATGCCAAATTGTGGATTCAACAAAAAAATGTCATAAACAAAATAATAAGAGTTGAATTGTTTGGGGACAAACAAAATTTCATTTTCTTTGCTTGGGGATAAACAAAACTTTATGTTTGGGGGAATTTGATGAGTCCTAAACTCATCTCGTTTTAATCCATTTTTATGGCATGTTTCTAGAAGTTTATGAGCAATTTTAATGCTGAATTATGGAATATTCACTAACTTTGTGTTTTGCAGGATTTAAATGAAAAAGAGACATTACCAGCAAGAAAAGCAGAAAATTTTGGCTAAGGCAAAAAACTCTGTCGTGACAAAGAAATTTTATGTTGTGACAGGATCTCAAGAGAACTAGCAGAAGTTATGTCGCAATAGGAAGCGCTATGTTGAAATAAAGATCAAGATGAAACTCAAGCCAGAAAAGAAGATTGTCGCGACATCTCACAACTCTGTCACGACGTAATATGAGAGATTGATTGAGAAATGTTGCGACAAAGAAGTGAGTGTTGAGACATAAAGGAAATCAGAAGACAAAACTTTGTCACAACATTGATAAAGGAAAATGGTAGTGGAACCTTGTCGCGACATAAAGAACTAAAGATAGCAGAAAAGCACTTTTGCGACAAAAGACAACTCTGTCGCGACACAAAATTGGAGTAGCGATGGAAGCGAGACAACTTTGTCGCGACGGAGAAGTTTATGTCGTAGCCGAACCTGACATAAGGTTGAGTGAAGTATGTCGGGATAAAAGAAATGTATCGCAACAAAAGATGAAAGAATTGCAAGATGAATGTTCTGCGGCCTATGTCGCTGACACATTGAAGAAGCGAAGCGGTCTCTGTCGCGGCGATGATCAAGCGTTAACGTAGAGTTTTGTCTCAATAATCAAATTTATGTCGCGACATCTTCAGAGTCTGTCACGACAAAGAGTTCAATCTTAGCAATGTAAGACAACAAGATATGTCGCGACAAAGAAAAAGTCTGTCGCTACAACAAACCCATGCAGTAGTAAAACGTCGCGTAAGAAATATTATCGTGGAGATTAAGAAAGAACCACAAAAGTATGTGACATAGAAAGAATGCGACAAAGTTGAAGTACAGAGGAAAAAAGTTCTATCGCGATAAAACAAAACTATGTTGCAACAGAAGATGAATAGGAGAGAACAGAAGATTGTCGCGATAGTATATTTTATGTTGCAACATTTCAAACTTATGTTGCAATATAGAGCAAGGCTGAAAGACAAGAAGTTTTTTCGCTATAAAGAAATTTATGTCGCGATAGAATTCAGAAGCATCAGAAAATGACAAGTTGTGTTGCAACAAAGTTTTTATGTCACGACACAAGACACTCATGTCACAACAAAGACTAGACAACTTTAGCATAACTATGTCGTGACATTGCCAAATTATGTCACGATAGAATTCAAGAAGAGAGCATGAAAATATTTCGTGATAGAAACTGCAGGCTGCGACAAGAGCTGCGCGACAAAGATGAGAACTATGTCACGACAGAACTTTCTATGTCGCGACAAAGTAGTCAATTAGGCTAGAATTTTTGGGATCCACAATTTCTGCCTAGAAGTGCGACCCATCATTTGAACATCTATAAATAGACGCATCTGGGAGCCTTTATCACCTTTGACTTAATGACTAAAGACACGGGTGGTTGGAAATCCTTTGTATATTATTTTCTTTTTCTTTTTATTTTCTTTCATTTAGTTTTTAGAGTATCATTTTAGTTAGTTTTTTTCTTGGAATTGAGCAGTGATCTGGTGTGAAATTTTGAGCTTGTTTTATCAGTAAATTTTTTTTTCATTACTGTCTGAAATAATGAATTTGGAAATTTTTTGGAGTTCATCTATTTCAGTTCGTTTGCAATTTCAGTGAATTTACCTAATCAATTAGTCACTGTTCTTTGTAATCAAGTTTGAAATACCGAGCTCCATTTGGGATTGGATCGATGTTAAATATTGTTGTTCTGCTCAACTTGAAAGAATGTAATAGTTTGAATTAAGTGGTATTGATTTTGCAGTGGCTTATTCAGAATATTAGTAGTTTGTACCCATAAAAGGATTGTATCTATGACACCACAATTCTCGGGGGTTTAAATTTTTGACCATTTTTTTTTCCTGCTACTAATCAACTTTGTTGTGACTGAAAATTCTCAATCGCGACAAAGCAGTATGAGTGGTCTGTCGCGACAGATCCTCTTTGTCATGACAGTCCCCTATCACGCCTTCTCACGTGCGCTCGATCGCATGCGAATCCTTGTCATGCAAGCGCCGCGCCGCGCTGCTCATCTTGGCGCGTTATGGCGCCCTTAGCGAGTACGCATCGTGCAGGCGCATGCCCCCGTTGCGCCACCCTTTCAAGACACACTTGCTGTGTTGCGACATAATCTTATCCAGGCCTTGACCACTCGGTCAGCACGACCTGGAGTCCATAGTCGCGACGCAAGGCACCAAAAAAGAGCTATGCGACGGAAAATCTTTATCGCGACCCGAGTCACCGACATGCACGGGAACCTTGTTAAGACACGGGAAGGCGTGTCACAACATGAAACCGGGAGGCTGTCGCCTTGTAACATCTAATGCTTGCGCGCTTGGGTTGAAGTGCGCCAGGCCACATAGTGCGGCAGGTTCGATCCACGACCCGAAACCTGTTGCGACAACGGGTGAAACCTGTCGCGATAGAATTTCTGTCGCGACAGAGGACCTAAATGGGCGTGGCGGAGTCCACGGTCCCTTTTGCACTTCCAGTTTCCCTTTTTTTGTTTCCTTTCCAAAGCACCCTAAATTCAATATAAATTAGCCTTTTTATCACAAAGACCACAGGAAGCCTGGAAAACTTGCCAAATTATATTAACCATCCAAAACAAGTTTAATTATAATTCATCTTTAATTACAATTACAGAAATAGAGTTTTCCACCCAGAATGTACAAAATACAAAACAAGGCCAAATCTGGCCTTTCCTTCACTGCTAAGGTCTTGGATGTGTTCGAGTCCCCGGTGTACCTTGATTTTCGAAAATATTTCCCACGGGATGAAGCGATACCCGATGGTTGAATTTTCCTACAAGGGTTACTCCCCACCTATATGCGCATGCAATGACACCTAAACATCCATTCACATTCCATAAAAATGCAATTTTTACATAGAATGATCTTATGTCATGCATGAGATGTGACTCGCCGTACGCGACTAGTCACCAGTAAATTTCCTTACCTTTGCAATGCCAAGTGTGAAAACCAGTCATTGGTGTTTCACCCAATGACTTAACTCACTGGACCGACCTCCAATACTCATTTGAATAACATCAAGTTCCGTGTGTTTATTTATGGGCTACGTCATTTGTTGGGGTCTCACTGCAGGATTGTCGTACGCCTTCCGACATTTTTATAGGCTTTCATCGTCGGTGATCATGTCTAACCGTGTATAGATTTGGGTATTTCACCCTGGGGGGATCTGTCCTAACTTGTTATGCCCAACACACGTATATTTTCTTTTTCGTTTTTTTTTGTTTTCATTTCATACCACTGTGAGTCTCAATTTGGACGTCGTCCTTTTGAGCTCACCACACATTCACCAAAATGGTGAATTAACCATTTCTATGCACCCACACCCGACTAGATACGATGTGACCATGCATATGAATGCAATCATGCGATTTCATGTATAGAACATTCATGATTCATGAACAATTATATTTTTCTACAATATAATTCACATCTTTAAGCAATCCCTGTCAATACATCAATTGACCATGCATTAACAATATCATTTTCACAAAACTAGCCATGTTATTCATTTTAGCAATAACACACAAGAAATACTCATGGACTAATATTAGCCCAAAAATCAGTCCCGAGATTGCCCAAAGCAGTTCCGAAATTTCGGTTCCGGACTGTCTGAAAATAGTCCCCACATTTAGTCGACTGTTCGGCTGTTCCCATAAATTTCGACCTGGGTAATCCCAGCAGTCCGAAGCGTCCGGCCGTGGATTGTCAGCAGTCCCATCAAGCATTACGTATTATTTAAGACCGGGGACTAGAATGCCACGACCATTTTCGACCCCAAAATCCTAAAACCATTTGAATGTCTCTTAGACAAGGATTAAATCAAGTAGGAGAAAAACTCCTACCTCTTGGAGTTTGTCGAAACTCCTCGATTCCGGTCTCTACTCGAGAATGCTTGCGTGATGTGAACTTTTCCTGCGCTCAGACGAGAGCAATGAGTTCGGTGCCGAGAAAAAACTAAAGAGAAGGTGGAGCTTCTCTCTCCTCCTTCTCCTTCTATCTCTTTTCTCTATCTTTTCTTCCTTCCACCGAATTGTTTGGTCTAAAGTCAAGTGGGATGACCCCATTGCCACATGTCAACACACCATTTGCTCTTTTTGGATTTCCCTTATCTAATTATCCAAACTTTGGATCTCCAACCTCTTAGGTGGTGTCCAATGGCCACCCAGCCCCCGTTTGACGTACGTATGGGTACCGATATGGTAAGCTGAAACAAGAATCGAGAGTGTAAACAAGTAGCTCTTGGTCTTATCAACGTGAAATCTTATTGTTTAGAAGTGTGAAATTCATTGGGGTAGCTAGATTTGAGCCATTCAAATGATGAAGTCTAGTTCGTCATCCGAGATTTAGGATATTTTTTCAATCGAAATTACTGTTTTACCCTTTTCAAAAAAATTGGATTTTTCTCAAGTTTTACATTCTTCCCCCCTTTAAAGAATTTCGTCCCGAAATTACACGCACATTCACATCAACTCACATGAAAATGCAATGTACACAATCTTGTGCATGTAAACTATTCATTTAATTATTAAACGACTAAACAACGTACTTTCATCCCTAAACAAGAAGGGATAGGTGTCCCGCATCATGTCCTCACATTCCCACATTGCCTCCTCCACTCCTCGGTGTTGCCACAACATCTTCACTAGCCGCACGGTCTTGCGTCGCAAAACTTGATCCCGGTTGTTTAAGATGCCTACTGGCCCCTCCTCAAAGGTACCATCCGCGTTAACATCAATCTCTCCCCAATCCACTACATGAGCTGGATCTAGAGTATACCTCCTGAGCATGAAGACATGGAAGACCTCATGAACACTGGATAAGCTCGACAGTAGAGCTAGCGGAGTATGCTTAGTGCCCACCCTTTGATTATCTCGAAGGTCCTGTCCTCGTGAAAGCTTCCCCGCGTTCCGAACCCCTAACAGCTCCTCTCTTGGCATCCTGTGAAGATGTGATCGCCCCACCTCGAACTCTAGGGTTGACACCGCTGTAGGCATAGGCTCTTCTGCAGACTCTAAGCCATGAGAGATCTTTGTCGTATAAGACCTGTAGCCACCTTCTCTGGTGTCTCTAATCAGTCCGGACCCCGACAATGAGACTCTCTCCCACCTCACATGCAACAAATCGGTGGTCGGCACCTTGACCTCATGGGCCTTATAGGGTGCCATCGTATACTACTTGATAACTATTATTTGTAGTAAATTCCACTAAGGGCAGGTGCTCCTCCTAGTTACCCTTATGATCCAAGACACATGCTCGGAGCATGTCCTCTAAAACCTGTATGGTCCTCTCCGACTGACCATATGTCTATGGATGAAAGGCAACGCTCATCATCAACCGCATCCACATGGCCTTTTGGAAGCTCTTCTAAAAGTGTGCCATAAATTGGGATCCCTATCCGACACTATGGACACTAGTACTCCATGTAGCCGGACAATCTCTCGGATATCCAACTGGTAGAATTCCTCTAGTGTGAAGGTCATCCTCATGACTAGAAAATGTGCCGGCTTCATGAGCCGGTCTACTATCACCCATACCGCATCATGCCTCCCGATTGTCGTGGCAAATTAGATCAAAAAATCCATCGTGGCGCTGCTCCCACTTCTGCAGCCTCGATGGGTACGGAGTAGCCTTGCCTTACGGTGCTCAACCTTAACCCATTGACACGTGAGGCATCGTCGAACAAAGTCCCTGACGTGTCTCTTCATCCTGCTCCAGTAGTATTGGCGACGAGGATCACGATACATCTTCATGCCACTTGGATGCACAGAAAATCGGGAGCAGTGAAACTCCCTGAGGATCTCCTTTCTCAGATCAGTCGATTGGGGAACCACGATCCTCATCACAGGAATACCGTTAGTGTGAATGGCACAACCTTAGTCGCTGTGCTGGTATGCTGGTCCCACGGGGACACTATCTCGTCATGTCCACAGGACTCGATCACTCCTACTCCAATAGGGACCGGCGTAGCCACCAGGCTCAGTACCACAGGCTTGCTCATTGTACTATAGTCCGAACTGTCCCACAGTCTCGAGCATCTGCCATTCCCGAGAAGCTACACTGGCTAGTACTCCTTATGACTTCCGACTGAGTGCATCAGCCACCATATTTTCCTTACCAAGGTGGTAATGCAACGTGAAGTCGTAATTCTCTAGGAACTCCATCCACCTGCGCTGCCTCATGTTGTGGTCCAGTTGTGTGAAGATATACCTCAACCTTATGTAGTCACAAATACACCTCAGCCTTTCTGTAGGTGATGGATTAGTGGCGCCCGAATCTTGAGACTATGGTCGCCAACTCCATATCGTGTGTGGGATAATTACGCTCCCTTGATTCTTCAGCTTGGAGGAACCATAAGGCTCTTACCCTCCGGGATTTGCATCAAAATGCATCCCAGCCCGGCCTTCGAAGCATCACAATACACTGTCACAAGTCAATTTCGGGACTATCAAAATAGGAGCTGAAGTAAGCCTCCTTTTCAATTTCCGGAATGCCTTCTTGCACAAGTCATTCCACTCGAACTTAACCTCCTTTTGGGTCAGTCTCATCATAGGTGCTGCTAGTCGGGAGAAATCCTCGATGAACCTCCTGTAGTACCCTGCCAATTCAGCGCATATCTTGAAGGCCGACTTGGCCTCTCTGACTCATCACGGCCTCGACCTTCTCGGGGTCCAACGGCCTTTGGCGTGCTTTACATGCCCCAATAATCTCACCTCATTAAGCCAAAACTTGCACTTACTGAACTAGGAGTACAGTTGATGGTCTCTCAAAAGCTGCAGAATGACCCTTAAATGATTCTCATGCTCCTCCTCAGACTGGGAGTAGATCAAGATATCATCCACGAAGACCACGAAAAACTGATCTTGATAGGGTTGGAATACCCTATGCATGAGTTCCATGAATGCTGCTGGCACATTCTTCAATCTGAAGGGCATCACCGTGAACTCAAAGTGCCCACACCGCGTCATGAATGCTATCTTAGGGATATCTGCCTCCCTAACCCTCAGTTGATGTCAACTAGTGCGAAGGTCTATCTTGAAGTAGAGTCGAGCTCCTCTCAACTGATCAAACAAGTCATCAATCCTCGATGGATCAGTTCAGTCGTAACAACGTTCGACTATCGGTGGTCGATGCCTCAGTCGAAAAGATGCTTGTCTTTCTTCTTTACCAAAAAAAAAAGCCAAGACACCAGTGGTGAAGTGCTCTGTCTAATGAATCCCTTGTCCATCAACTCATGTATCTGGACCTTGAGTTCCTGCAACTAAACTGGTGCCATCCTATGAGGAGTCATAGAAATGGGCGACGTGCTAGGGTGTAACTCAATACATAAGTCCACATCCCTCTACGGAGGTAATCCCGGTAACTAATCCGGAAAAACATCCTCATACTAAGTAGACTAGGGTAGATCAGTCTGTCTCACCTGTCCTCCCGAGTGAGGCTTGCTAGTGACCCATCGACTGTCCATCTTGTTGGAATCATACAGTGCAGGACAAAACATCGTGTTTGTCCCCCTGAAAGGCAACACGAGTACTGTCATGTGCGTAGGCGGTAACCCTCCTACACTCACAATCGATGACGACTCGGTATGCCGTCAACTAGTCCATCCTAAAGATGATGTCGAACTCTGACATGTCTACGACCCTCAGGTCTAATGTGAGTACAATCCCAAAGATCTCGAACTCGCAACCTCGACATATCAGATCCATGTTCACCCTAGTCCCTAGGGGAGAACTCACATATAGGGGCTTCTCTAAGGTCTATACCTCTAAGCCCAATTCTCTCGCACATGATGCAACGATGAATGAATGTGATGCACCCGAATCAAATAATACCCTTGCCCATAGGTGAGATAACATAAATACTGTATAGTTGGTGATCTGCTAATGTCGATGGTGTGATTGGCGTAGACAAACCTGAACCCAATGTCTAGCACGTAAGGCCCTATTCACGGCCAGCCACGAAGTACCTAGCCTCTACGGCACATCTTGTCATAGGTAGAAGAAGGGAATGATACTAGTTCCTCTGACCTGCACTAGGGTGTGGAGGAATAAAGGCGTGTCCAGCCTATCCAGCGTGGCGGGATTTGTGATGTCAGGAGCCACTAGGATCCTTTGCCTTTGGGAGGCGTCAGGTCTCATATGGCGGTGATGGCGGAGATAGTGGTCGTCGGCGCCAGTGGCGAAGCCACTAGTTTGGCCTTGACCACATTAGCCCGACCACGATGTACACAGACCCTCGTGAGACAAGCCGGCTTCTTTCTCAAACTAGAAGAAGACTGACTCTCATTCCTCTTTCCATTAGCACCCGCATCTTGGATGCTCCGTGCGTCCTCTATCTCTCTCTCTCTATGGTTATAGCTGTCCTGACCATAGAGTCCATGTCCTGTAAGAGGAATCTCACAATCTTGCCCTGGATGGACAACTTCAACCCATTCTCAAATTTCCTCACCTTGGCCATATCCGTGGCCATGTAGTCATCAACAAAACGGGTTAACTCTGTGAACTTAGCCACGTACTCCATCCCTGTCATCATTCCCTGCTTCAGCTCTAGGAACTTCTGGGCCTTTGCATGTCTAGTAGTGGCAGGAAAATATTTGCCCATGAAGAGCTCATGGAACTTTGCCTAGGTCATTGCCTCTAAGTCTCGAGTGGTCTTAACCTAGTCCCACCATACTTGGGACTCACCCTTGCAGTAGCCCTCCCTGGTCCTCCTGCAGCTCCAGTTCTTTTTTTTTTTTTCCTTTCCAAAGCACCCTAAATTCAATATAAATTAGCCTGTTTATTACAAAGACGACAGGAAGCCTGGAAAACTTTCCAAATTGTATTAACCCTCCAAAACGAGTTTAATTACAATTCATCTTTGATTACAATTACAGAAACGGGGTTTTCCACCTAGAATTTACAAAATACAAAACAAGGCCAAATCTGGCCTTTCCTTCACTGCTAAGGTCTTGGATGCGTTACGTCCCCCAGTGTACCTTCAGTGCTGAAAATATTTCCCACAATGGGGTGAGCAATGCCCAGTAGTTGAATTTTCCTACAAGGGTTACTCCCCACCTAAATGTGCATGCAATGCACCCAAACATCCATTCACATTCCATAGAAATGCAATTTTTACATGGAATGATCTTATGTCATGCATGAGATATGACTCCTCATATGACGAGTCCCAACGAGCTCCCTCACACTTGCAACACTAAGTGTGAAAAACCAGTCATTGGTTGTTGTTGAATACATAAAAGGGCAACATTTATATCGGATTTTAGTACCTTCAGCTCATATTTTGCTCTCATTTTGTATAAGAATAGGTTCCTTTGATCGTTCTCGTGTTTTTGGACTTGTGCAAGTTTTTCGAGTTCCGTGCATACTTGTTATAGGGGTTCGTGTCCAGAGAGCGAATGTAGGTCATTGTGGATGATGCGTGCATTGTTGAGAAATCTTGGGAAATGCTATGGTGATGAGGGAACATTGCGAAGCGTGGTACCGATTACCCGAGCCAGCCGTCTAAATGCGCGTAAAACGAAATCACGGTAGCCTTTAGTGCTTGGTCGTTTAAAAGGCGAGTAGGTGTTGAGTCAACGAGTTTATAACCTAGGATTCCTACTACTGACGTAGCAAAGCTACTGCAGTATAGTGGCTCTAGGGTCGAACACAGGGATGGGTTTTCTTCATAAGAGAGGAGTTACAGTGCATTGAAAATGGTGTTTTCTCCTTGGATTAAAAGGATGTGTAGAAAACAGTGTGTGTGAATGGTTGCAAACTAAAATAACTGAAGTGAAAAGTTAAAAGAAAAATCCTTGAAGTCTCTCGGGCCACTTTGGGCTTAAAGTTCTAGGTTAGCCGACATGTGCTCAAGGTCTTTTCTTCGTGTTTGGGAGCATGACGTATAGTCATTTCCCGAACCGGATCTTCATTTAGCTATAAAACCTAAACCCTAATAGTTTTCCTTTTGAAAAATAGCAATTCATTAGGCATAAATGTCCTTAGCAGTGAAAACACATCTCAAAAACACTACCCTACGATAACTAATAGGAGACAACTAACTGGGCCTCAGTGGATCTAGTGAGAAAGTATCCTTTGAACCAAAAACTTACCAAATACATATTAAAGAGAGCATGCTTAAGAGATTTTAACCTCGGTGAAAAGCGAGCCTGGAAATACCCTAAAATACAAACATAAAGAACATAGAACATCTGACTAAGCCAAAACAACACCCGAGTGGCCTTCCCCTTCAAGGATCGGGGGTGTAATAAAGCATCCCTTGATTTTTCATCATCGAGGGTGTTTGGCTGCAAAATACGAGAAAGAAGGAAGAAGAAAATCCTGCTTGATGAGAGGAGGAAGCTTAGGTGGCAGTGCGATTGATTGGAATGACAAAAGTTGATTTGATTACAAGCATGGTTGAGGCTTATAGGCTCGATAAGAGGAAATTACAAAGAGATTGTATTAAAGAATCAAAATTTTATAAAGATGACTTGTATTAAACCGCAACCAGAGTGGGTCAGCGATCGAGGTGAGCGAGTGTTGCGGGTTGCCAAATTTTGAAACCATAAAATTTCGACAGTTTGCTCCTCCATTCTTCGATAAATTTGCTCAGAATTTCCTCTGATTTGATCACGCATCCTCGAATTCGGCTCAGGTTCATCATGTTTTAGTCAATTTGAAGAAATAGAAGGTATTCGACCTGCAAAACTACTGAAATAGCTACAAAATGTGATTAGTATCAAGCTAGGGACTCAGATATGGCCAATTGAGTTCATTAGAAGTCGATTAGTGCACAAAAGCGCATAAAAACCCTGCATAAACAAGGCTGATATTGCCTTGTTGGGTATTAATCGAAATCTCAATTACCACACTTAATGGTACCGGTACCAACATGTAACTTTTGCGGGATTTGAGCAGAATTCCAACTTTGGTGAAAGGGCACGCTTGTCTTTCGTCCATGTCTTCGAGATCACTAAAGAGAAGGGTATTTAAGCGAAAGGAAGGGTGGAGAGGAGGAGTTTTTTTATTCTAGGGTTTTATGTTAGATAGTGAGAGTGCTTCTATGACATTTTTGTTAGGGTTCATAGAGTAGAGTAAAATACTTAACTTTTCTTCGGATTCCGGATTTCAATTACGTGTAATCTTTTAGTTAGTTCATACAACTCGGTTTTCTCTTACATTATTTTGTGCTTTTGATTCTCAAATCTTGCAACTAAAGTGTGATTTTCTCAAGTTTCTTTTATGAGTAGTTTCTTATCAAATATGAATCGCTTTCTAGTTTCAATGAAGTTCTAAACTCCCATGATGGGGTTTTAATGGTGGAAACTCACCTCCATCAAGGTAATAACCCTCAATTCCTCTTTGGCGCTGTATGAAGTTGTACGATGCTAAGCACTTGCGAGAAAAATCTTATAAAACCTTAGTTTGGGCATCTTCTTGACAACGTGTGAGCAGAGATCCTTGGTACACGTTGTGCTTGATCGCAAATGCAAGGCAGAGTGCGAGCAAATCATTTTGAACAAATGTTTATCATCGCTCGTCGTTTTTAGTTCAAAGGCACACAATGTAAATCTTAAAATTCGAAGACCATTCATCGATGGTTCTAGATGAGATTGAATAAGAGTGGGAATTACTTGATCGGTAGTAGTGGAAACTTGAGAACCACATCAATCACCTTTACGTTTAAAATATGTCAGCAATCGGTTACTTTCGATCAACCAACCATAACCCCATATTTTACTTTTAAACGTACATTCTTTGAAGAATAATCCCTAAGGATCACCTAGGAAACCACTCCCTGTGGAGATGTCCTGTGGACTTCCATAGTAGTATAATGCTTGACGACCTTAGTTCCTACGCTTGGGAATAATTTCAGCATACGAAATAGTGAAACATTTTTGGGCCGGATTCTTGGGAGTGGCGAGCAATCTAGTTGATCTAAAGAGAGCTAGAGGTAATTTGCAATTGCATTGCAAATCCGGTTCGTTCTCTACATTTTCCTTTTAATTCGTTTTTGTGAAGAATCCAAGTGGATATCTGTCTAGTAGGAGTAAGATTGGTGCATGTCGGTTTGGGCTCACAAAGAGCAACGTCGACTTGTAAGAATTATACCTCCAAGAAACTCTGAAGAGTCCACAGTAAGACAATTGTGTCAAGAGTACCCTACACCTTAAATGGACCATCCTGGGAGTTAGCAAACTTTTTTCAATCCAAATGCCCAAGGGTTACCTATTGACCCACAAAGACTCCATGAACCTCCACCACAAGGAGATGGTGTAGCACCGGAAACCGGCGGTAAGAGGGAAATGTTAATTTCGATGAAACGATGTCGGGCTCCCCCTTCTTTACCTAATGTGGAAAGAACTCTCCGAGAGATTTTGTAACCTCAAAGAACCACAACAAATTCATGTATTCGCCTACCTGAAGAGGCTAATCAATTCCTCATTAAGTCGGAGATGGTTCGCCTTCTCCCTGTGTATCAAGGGGTCGACTCTGAGAACCCCTACTCATTCATGAGAGACTTTGAGAATGTTTGCAGTGCGTTCCTCTCTACCGGATCGCCTCTCCATATAATTTGCATGGTGTTATTTCTATTTTCTCTAAAGGAAAAGGCCAAAATATGGTTTCATTCGCTTGCACCCAATTCAATCTTTACCTGGGAGGATATGCGTAATGAATTCCTTAACAAATTCTTCCCTCCCGCACGTACTAATGCCCTTATGCGAGCAATTCAAAACTTTTCTGAAAAACTGGGTGAACCTTTTGTTGTGGTATGGGAAAGATACAAGGACCTCCTCCATGCTATCCCTCATCATGGGTTGGATGTTGGGCAAATCTGTGCGTATTTTCACCATGGACTATCCTTGAATAACAAACAATACATCCAATTGATGTGTGCAGGAGAGTTTTATGAGAAAAGTGCGAGGGAGGCAATTCAATTCTTTCATACCATAGCAGAAAATGCTCGAATTTGGGAGACTCATACCTCTTTGAATCTTTGCTAAAGTGCATGAGTACACCTACGGGGAGGAATCCATCATTTAAGAGAGAATGATGACTTACGAAAAATAGCTAACTTAACAAGGAAGTGGGAAGCTATAGAATTGAAAAGTGACCAGGGTAACTAGTGTGCCTCAAGTACCCTCGGTGCCTATGGGATCTAGAGTGGAGGGCCACATGCATCATTTGCAGTGGCCACCACTCGGCAGTAAGCGCCCCAGCTTCCTCGAGTTAGGGAGCTTAATCCAAATAAAACTGACTAATGCTCTTAACTACCAAAGGAAGCCTTTCAATTCCCCATACTCTGAAACATATAATCTAGAATTGGGGTAAGCACCCAGGAACTTTGGATGGAGAAATAAGAGAGGCCCACACAACTTGCCAAACAATAGCAAGGCCTTCACGACAAGGCTTTTTCAAATCAAGCCTCGTTCCAAAGCCAAAGGTCCTGAGGATTTCCTATGAACCACAACCAAGGTTTCCATCCCTCAGAATCAAGGGTGGAAATCCACAACCTTATCAACCTCCACATAAGAAGTTTGGAGGATATTGTGACACGGTTCGTGAACCAAACGATCCCATAACACAGCGAATTTCGGAATTGCTTTGAGACTGATGCTTGAGATCCCAATCACTAAGCTAGCTTCTTAGATGGAAATTTTCAAAAGAAAAAGAGAAACTCCCTTCTCAAACCATTCAAAACCCCAAGGTCAAAATAGTGTTGGAGTCTCAGGTCCAAGTGATGGCACCTTCGAACATTGCAAGGTTGTCACCACTCAGAAGTGGAAAGTGATTGACAAAAACCACATTCGGCCTAAGGAACCGATGCAAAGATTTACAAAATGGAACAAGTCAGGGGATGATGGGGTGTCACGACCAAAACCTCATGTTCCTAGGAAGATATTATTGATGGTGACGAGGAACAAGGCTGAGGCCTCCCGTATCCCTCTGCTCCATACCCTCATGGGTGAGGCCCCAGAAAGTGAACAATCATTACGAAATCTATGAGGTTGTTCAAACGGTGAAGTTGAACATTCCTATTAGATGCCATTCGCGAATCAGTCCTATGCCAAGTTTTACGAAGATTTGTGCCTTTGTAAAGAAAACTAGGTGTCAGCCGAGGAGGCATTTATGACTGGCTTGATCCACCTCATTGATCAGAAACAATTTACCCCAAAGTAAAGACCCAGGAAGCCCCACTATTTCCATAGTGGTAGGGAACTCAAAGTTAGGACATGCTCTAGTGGATTTGGGGGCAAGTGTTAACTTGTTGCCTTACTCGGTATATGTTGAGCTAGGGTTAAGAGAGTTAGAACCAACCAATATCACCCTCCAATTAGCTGACCGTAGTGTGAAGATTCCTAAAGGGATAGTGAAGGATGTATTGGTGCAAGTGGATAAGTTCTATTTTTCTGTGGATTTTGTTGTGCTTGACACTCAACTTGTGGTGAACTAAGGGACTCAGTTCCAGTGATTCTTGGTAGACCATTCTTGGCTACAGCTAATGCCATCATACACTGTAGGGGAGGACTAATGACACTGTCGTTTGGTAACATGACTGTTAATTTGAATATCTTTAATGTTATCAAGGAAATAGGGGATGAGGAAGACGTTTGTGAGGTAAACATGATTGATTCTGTGGTGTAGAAATATGTAGATAATGTTTCATACAATGATCCTCTCATGGCTTGTCTAGTAACCCCAACTTGGGCTAAGGAGGTGACCACATCCGAGTCAGAGTTTCTACACTCCATAATTGAACACAGTGAGGTATTGGAAGCGAATGGGTGGGCACCTAAATTTGAACCATTGAGACTAATCGAGGACACGGTGTTACCTTCGGAAGAGAGACCACCTAAAGTTGAGTTGGAAACCATACCCATCACATCCTCGAGAATATGCATTTTAGGGGGTAGAAGGAAACTTTCTGGTAATCATATCTTCCTCTTTAAGTCTTATCGAAAATAAGCTTTTGGAGATAATGAGAACCCACAAAACCGTCATAGGATGGACAATTGCAGATATTAAGGGAATTAGCCCCTTGATCTGCACACATAGGATTCACTTGGAAGAGGATGTTAAACCCTCTAGATAACCACAACGACGACTAAACCCAATCATGAAAGAAGTAGTCAAGAAAGAGGTTCTAAAACTACTGGACGTAGGTGTTATTTACCCCATTGCAGATAGCAAGTGGGTTAGCCCAACTTACCTACTAAGTGTCTTAGAGATATAAGGTCGTTCTTAGGACATGCTGGATTCTATAGGAGACTCATAAAAGATTTCAGTGCCATAGACTGTCCCTTATGCAATTTGCTTGCCAAGGACATTCCCTTTGCGTGGTCGAGCTTCACGGCTGCACTGATAAACTCAAAACTATGTTGAGTGTCTCCTCCTATAATGCGATCTCTAGTGGGACCTCCCTTTTGGGAATCATGTGTGACGCTAATGATTATGCTATAGGGGTTGTTTTTAGGAATGAAAGGGGAAGATAAAAAACTTGTGATCTCTTATGCAGCCAAAACTCTAGATTCAGCTCAAACTGACTGACTACAGGAAAAAGAGTTTTTAGCCATCGTCTTTGCCCTAGAAAAGTTCAGGTCATACATTGTAGGGTCTCCCGTAACCATTTTCACAGATCATGCATCGCTGAAGTATTTGCTCTCTCAGCGGATCTTAAGCCTGCGTTGACTAGAGTGCATCTGTTGTGCCCGATAATTTAACTTGATTATTAAGGATAAGAGGTTGAGAATGTGGTAGTTGACCCTTTGTCTCGATTAGTTTCGAATCCACTTCTCTTAGCTGCCCATAGGCGGCAGTTTTTCCTGATGGCTGACTTTTGCTCTTGTTCACTTTGCTACGTGGTATCACGGAGCATTATGAAACTATGCGGTGACGGGACAAATTCCACCTAATGGACCTCGACAAAGGGAAATTTTGATGGACATTAAGAAATATTGTTTTATTATATTTGTTTAAATCTTGTCGAGACCAATTATTTAGGGAGTGTATACTGATAGCCCGATCAAGTGGGGTGCTCACCTTTTGCCACTCAAAAGCTTGTGGAGGGCATTTCTCTACAAGGAAAACAGCGGACAAAATCCTGCAAGCTGGTTTTTACTGGCCCACGCTTTTTATAGATTGCTTTGAATTTTGCAAAACTTGTGCTAGGTGCCAACAATTAGGAGGGGTTACAAGAAGGAACATGATGCCTCTTACTCCTATTTTAATCATTGAAATTTTCGATTGTTGGGGTTTAGACTTCATGGGGCCTTTTTCCCCTTCTTGTGGGTACCTTTACATTTTGTTAGCAGTTGATTATATGTCAAAGTGGGTGGAGGCCATTCCAACAAGAACTAATGACCACAAGGTTGTTTTGAAATTTGTAAAATAACACATTTTTTCTCGCTTTGGAATGCCTCGTATGATAATTAGTGACGATTGGGCTCCATTTTTGTGTCGATCTTTTGAGAATTTGTTGAAAAAGTATGGAGTCCTGTAAGTTTCCACGACATACCACCCACAAACCAATGGTCATGCAGGAATTAGTTAGCCGGGAGATCAAACATATTTTGGAAAAAACGGTTGCCCCAAATCGCAAGGATTGGTCACTTCGACTAATCGACGCTCTTTGGGCTTCTGCGTCTTTGCTTTAAAACTATTCTTGTCATCCCCTTATAGGCTTGTTTGTGGTAGGAGCCTGTCATCTGCTTAGAGTGAAATGGGAACACGGGGCATATTGGGCCATTAAAACTCTTAATTTTGAGTTTGACTCAATGAGGGTAAATAGCGGTAGCTGCGAGGATGAATGAGCTTGATGAATTGAGGCGTGAATCATATGAGGCTCAGAATTTACAAGGGAAGCAAGGCTGTTCCATGGCAAGACCATTATTAGGAAGACATTTGAACCTCATCAAAGGTATTCTTTATCTACGACTCTAGTTTGCACATGTTTTGTAACGCCCGAGTCAGGAGAGTGTACGGTACATGAGTCTTGTAGGAGTGTATAAGAGCCGCCCAAGTGTCACGGGTGTAATACTTTGGAGATGAAATTATGAATTGATAAATTAGTGAACCCGGAATGTGGTAATAAAAGAAGGGCAAAGTTGTAATTCATAAAAAGGATATGAAAATCATTAAATGAGTAGAGTAAGACAATATGTAGTGTGAAGGTTGGTCTTGGGACTAGGAGTGGGGACTGGTGCAGTGGAGGGGCTTTGGGATTTGTGATGTGGGGAAACCAGACAAAATAATTCATTTTGGTCTCCAAAGGCTAGGGCTCCATGTCTTGGAGAAGAGAGAAAAGAAGAGGAAGAGGAGAAGGAAGAAGGAGAAGGAGAAGAAGTCCAAGAATTCAGGTATGTGTTGCCTTGGAATCATGGGTATTTGGATTATTAAGGTTTGGTATGGAGATTAGTTGCTCCTTTGGTCTAGGTTTTGTTGTCACGAATCACATAAACCTTTGAATTATTGGGGTTATGAGAATTAAAACCCCAATTGATGGAAAAATAAACATGGAATCATGAAATTATATAGTTTTTAGAAGAATTGGTGGACCTTTGGCCCGAATTCATAAGATTTTCACCTAAGGCTTGTGGTATGAGGTTCCAAACCTGTCTAGTATTTTGGAGTTCTTTAGTTATTTCATGGGATCTGAGTTGTTTATAAATTGTAAAGTTGTATGAAGTCAAAATCGTGCAAAAGTGGCAAAAATAATAAATGCGGGCGGGCAAAATTTCGGAGGTGTACGGGTACATGTACGGGGTGTCTTAGGTCTAGTCCTGGTTGGCACATGTAGGTACATGTCAGCCATATGCCCGGTCTGGGTCGAGGGTGTCTGCAGTACATGAGCGAATGCCCCCGAAATCTTTCGTGTTTTTGTATAATTAAGCCCGAATTCGTACACCGATAGTTTAGGAACCTTAGTAAATGATTAAGAGAGGTTCAAATAAGATTAGAACTCGACGAAAAACGTAGCGTACCTCGCCGAAGCTTCGCCTCGGCGATATTCGTTGAGTGTGACTAAGTATAAGGAGTAAGTTAAGTTATGCGATTACGTAGGCGATTAATATATCGTCGTATTCGTTTGAGTTGTAGGTTAAAAAGCAAAGGCGGGAAAAGTGTGGAACTGTGCTCAAGTTTAGCAAGCAAAGAGGTGAGTGTTCTAAACTCATTTTCCAAATACTAGTGTATTATTATTATAAGCTGTTTTACACTAGTATTTCATGGTTTTGATTGTAAATCATTTTTCAAGCAAGCAAGTAAGTAAATGATTTTTGAATAATTAAACCATTTTTCAAGCAAGCAAGCAAGTAAGCAAATGGTTTTGAATAATTAAACCATTTTCAAGCAAGCAAGCAAGCAAATGGTTTTAAATTGTAAAACCATTTTTCAAAAAGCAAGAAAACAAAAGAATATTTGCGAAAATAGGCCTTCCACTAGTTCTAAGCGAAACAAGCCGTTCAGAGTTATTAAAATGCGGTACGTGCACGGTGGTGTTAGGATCTCATTCATGCATTGTAGTTTTGCTGGTGTGAGCTTAGGTCATACATCATGCATTTAAAGGAGACCGTGGCACGTATAGGGTATATAAGGTTAAGAGCTCTAACTAGAATTATGGTGATGGCGACACGGGGTCGATTCCACCATATTTACGGAAAAAGGTGGCGGACACGAGGTCCGCTTCCACATACGGTCGATGCCAGGGCTTCGTGTTCAGCAGAATTTTGTCAGTAAGTATAAGCCTCGATGGTTGATGTTTTATAAACCATGTTCTCTGATTTTGAAAATCAACCCCGTTGGTTCCACTGATCATGAGGCCAAGTAGAGTTTTAAAGCAAAAGGTTGAGCCCAGGCTCCTGTTTAGATTTCAAAACGATCGGTTGAGGCAACTCAGGTGGGATTTTAAAGCAAGCGGTTGAGCCCGAGAACCAGTTTTATTTCAAAGCATGCGGTTGAGCCCGGGCTCCGTTTTTATGAAAAGTTTTGAGAAATTTTTAAAGCAAAGGTTTGTGAAAGGTTTTAAGAAACTTTTCAAGCGCAGATAAAGAAAACAATGACAAGGAAATTTTGAGAAGTTTTATAAACTCTAAGCAAGCATAAGCAATAAAATTTTTATAAGCTTTCAAAGAAAAGCAAAGCAAAGCAAGCAAGCAAGTATTAAAAGTTTATAAGCTTTTAAAAAGACAAGCAAGTACATAAAGTTTAAAACTTTTAAAGCGAAGCAAACGAGTAAAGCTTACGGAAAATATTGTAAAAGAGAGTTTACATTTTTGAGATGTTTCAGGAAAAGAAAACATTTTCATAAGAAACATACCTCCTAAGCTCGTTTAATCATTATTTTCCATTTTAAAACTATTTTCAGTCTGGTCACAGCGAGAATATTTGGAGCATAATAGGATTTGTCCTAACATTGTACAAGTGCTGTTATTAAGAATATTTTGTAAGAATATACTTTGAATTTGTATAAAGGAACATATGTATGTACATAGAGTAGTTTAGTATTGTGAAAATGTGTTGGGATGCTGGTTGCCATATTTGGATATAGTGTAAATTGGATGTATACAGGATTTGGAATTATACTATATGCAGCCATCATCTTTAGGGGTTTTCAGCTATACTCTAGATTTTACCAAATCCTAAGTTATAAATAAAGAAAAATTTTGCCATCTGAGGTTTAAGCAAGCGATGCGACGACCGCGGGGGATTCAGTCGTTGGGGTAGCGACTAGGGTTCTGTATGGGTGGTCGGCACCGCCTTCTAGAAGGGGGTGGGGTGTGTCATGTTTCGGGAAAACTTACGGCTCATGGAGTGGACTGGCCCATTCGTTGTCAAGGTAGTTTACCCATATGGTGTAGTGGAGATTGAAAATCCGGAAAATGGGAAATCCTTTAAAGTCTGATAGCCTTGGCCTTAAAGCCATTTCTCGAGAACTTTGACCGTCGGGAGAGTAGTGAGGAACTGGTAGATCCGCTCTACCAGGATGTTCCTTCAGAGTAATTTCTATCCTACCTTGTTGTATATTTTGTTTTCTTTCTTGCATTTCTTCTGTTTATTTCTTTAGATGCCTTTTATTTTCAAGTAACCCAGAAAAAAAAAACAAAAAAAACTAACTGACCACGAAAATATAAACAAACATATTATACCATGCCTACATTCGATGAGTTTGGGGGTGTCCTGTGTGCATTGAGGGCAATGCTTGTTTCAGTTGTGGGGGTAGGCATACACTGGTTGGAACCAATTATGCGCATGTTACATGTTCAGTGTATGGAAAAAAATTTCGATTTGCGGCTCTTTTGGGTATAGTACTTGACTTGTGATGTATGCAGCTGTATGACTTTATATATGCACTCCACGTAATCTCAATGCACTTACACAATAACAAGCAGGCACAAACCTTTTGTTCATATTTGGGACCCGACCATCCCAATTTTGTTCTAGTCTTGGTATCACTTTCTTTAATTCACTACACAAGCCATTGACTTTCTGCTTTGATCTCATGTTGTGCCTGCTATTGCTTCCGCCTGTGCATTGTTTAGCATTCCATGTTAACTACATGCATCATATTCTCTGAGGAACACCATGCATAACTGGAAGATGATTTGAGGCCATTATTTCTATGTTACATTTTTTGAAATCATTTTGAATTACCCTTTGCACCCATCTTGAGCCTTGAGTTGCCAATTCAGTTCGAACCTTAGGAATCATGATCATGAGAAGTATAGTGGACCCCAAGGTGAGCGTGAAGGTGTCAAGAGAGTGTAGTACATTCTTCATGTTCGTAAAAACACAAGTCAGGTTGGGCGAGTTATGAGCAGGGAAATAAATGAGCAGTTAGTGGAATCCGAGACAGAGGGCATTCGAAAAGGGTATATATATATATTGGCACTGCTGTTCCAAAATAAAAAAAAATAAAAAAAAGGAGGCGATTAGTATCGGTACCACTCTTCTTGATCTTAGTTACCACCCCAATAAAGGGGTAGTAGCCTTTTGAGTAAATTTCCCGCCACACAATGGTGCCGATCTGGCCCGAGGTGAGTTTAGACAATTGGGGTTTTTAACCCTTTTTCCACCTCTTTTCATACCCGTACTCCCCAATCTCCATATAAGGTAAAACCCTAACCTACTTGTCCCTCTCTCACGAGAAAACCAGAGATCAAGCATCCCTGCCAGTGTTTCTATTTCTCTGTTCCGGATCTCCCTCAATTCGTCACACTGACGTGGTAAGCGTCCCTTATTTCTTTGGGAGCATATTTTTTTGTTGCGATATTTCATTGTGTCCACATGGATTTGCTTGGGTGGCTTGGGTTGGTGGTCTTATGGTCCTGGTGGATTAGGGCATACAGCGATGGTATGGGAGGAAGATCTTATTGACCCCGGATGAGATAAGCGTCTTTTGAGTAGAGATGGGTTGTTGGGATATCGTTCTGTGTGTTTGGGCCATGTTTGCTATATTTGCTATTCTTGCCATATCTATGGCAAGATCGAAAAACATTGGAAAGGGCAAGGCTCCTAGCTCTTCTATGGAGCGGGCTGTGAAAAAACGGAAAGCCGATACCTCACAGACCATAATGAAAGGAAATGGAAAACGAAAAGATTCCTCATCTGAGAGCGAGGAGGCATCCGAGAGTGAAGATGAAGAGATTGAAGCCATGTTTGCCTAGTCTTCAGATTCAGAGCGGGAGAAATGGGGCCAGTCAATTGCAAAGCGGGATTTTCATTGTGAGCGGGGTGTGAAAGTTGACACGTTCTTGTTCACCCATCCTATCAAGGCTGTTATTCAGGAGCAAAATTTTCAATTTGTTTGTCTTTGAAATACAGGTATCCTCTGGAGCCCAACAGTGTGAATTTTACTGGTAGAGAAAATCATAATGTAGATACCTTGTTAGAGACCACTATTATGGGGAAACAGTTAAAGGTCAGCCCTGATTCGATAGCTCACGCGTTGCATTATGTCCGCCCTACCACATATGACCGACCTTACCCTCTCAGGGCCATTACTGAGTTCGATGCCAGGTTGTTTGTTGATGCCATGTGCACCAATCCGGTTGCCACGGAAGGTTTTATGCGCAAGGAGTTTGTTCCAGGGAAGCTCAAGCCTGAGTATGCATTAATGAACAAAATCATTCACAATATGATCAGACCGAAAGGAAAAGAGAAATTGCCAAGCAAGGAAGAAATCCAGTTTTTGTATGAGGTGATGACTGGAAAGATCATTGATTATGCCTTAGTAGTATGGTGTGTTATGAGGGACTTTCTGCAGTCCCCAACTGAAAACAGGCATATCCCATTCCCGACTCTAGTTACGAATCTGGTGGAAGCTGCGAAGGACCAGGATTAGTTGAAAGGCCAGTGCGCCTAATTTGGGGCCCGTCACAGACGAGAAGCGAAGAAAGGCCCAGAAACTGCGTCCACAGACCTCGGTCTTCACATCCTAGTTAGTATTTAAGGGCCTCTTAGGTCCTCGGCAGGGTCGATGAGCACATCTCCTTTGGAAAGGATGGAGTGCAAGATCAAGGGTTGGTTCAAGTGCATATTGGGAAAGCGAAACATTTGGACCCGCAGGCTCTCGGTCTCGAGGAGTCACATCTAAAGGCTTCTGCGGTGGGGAGAGGATCCTCGACTTGAAGGGTGCGATGGGCTTGGCATTGTGTTGATGAGGACGCATTCTCTTCGATAGATGAGGGGGAAGATGTAGAGTAATAGCATGGTGGGTTAGAATAGGGTGGTGTTGGCAATTGGGTAGAGACCTCAGCCCGCGTCAATACCCGACACGGTTTGTTCATATAATCACTAATTGTGTAGCTGTAAGTGGAATTCTGAAACTGAAAAGACCTTTTGATTTTAGTTTGTGTTGGTTGTTCCTCTTTGACTTTATGCATACTAGTTGCTTGGTGATGTTGGTGTTTGCCTTGATAATATAGTTCAATTCGATTCGGTGATTTGGTCTGACTCTTCTTTTCTCGATTCCATGATTCATATGGAATCTCTTGGTTTTGTAACGGTTGTTATTATGTTCGTACTTTGAGATTGTGGTTTCAATTGAGTCATGCGGTTGCATATTCTGTCAGGTTAAAGTACTATGCTCGATTTTTCCCTTTTGGAAACTTACCAACTCATACACCTAAGCGCATTTTATTGGAAATCATAATCGATAGGTGTTGCCGTTCAAGTCTTGCTAGGACTAGCAAGATGTAGGATCAGAGTTATGTTAAGATATAAAGGGCAACATTTATATCGGATTTTAGTACCTTCAGCTCATATTTTGCTCTCATTTTGTATAAGAATAGGTGCCTTTGATCGTTCTCGTATTTTTGGACTTGTGCAGGTTTTTCGAGTTCCGTGCATACTTGTTATAAGGGTTCGTGTCCAGAGAGCGAATGTAGATCATTGCGGATGATGGAAGCCGCTGTTGAGAAGTACTGGGAAGTGCTATGGTGTTGGGGAACATTTGCGGGGCGGTGTGCAGTGTTTAGGCAAGCGGAGCATCTGCAGTGCAAGAGTAGAGCGAAATCACCCGTGGCCTTTTGAATTTTGTCTGACATACAATGAGAATGGGTACCCAATGAAATCACCGGTGGCACAGTAACGGTACCACGCCCGTGGTGCGTTCAACATAATTTTGTGGGATTTGAGCAGAATTCCAACCTTGGTGAAAGGGCATGCTTGTCTTTCGTCCATGACTTCGAGATCACTAAGGAGAAGGGTATTTAAGTGAAAGGAAGGGTGGAGATGAGGAGTTTTTTTATTCTAGGGTTTTATGTTAGATAGTGAGAGTCCTTCTATGACATTTTTGTTAGGGTTCATAGAGTAGAGTAAAATACTTAACTTTTCTTTGGATTCTGGATTTCAATTACGTGTAATCTTTCAGTTAGTTCTTACAACTCGGTTTTCTCTTACAGTATTTTGTGCTTTTGATTCTCAAATCTTGCAACTAAAGTGTGATTTTCTCAAGTTTCTTTTATGAGTAGTTTCTTATCAAATATGAATCACTTTCTAGTTTCAATGAAGTTCTAAACTCCCATCATGGGGTTCTAATGGTGGAAACTCACCTCCATCAAGGTAATAACCCTCAATTCCTCAACTTGTACTTGTGAGTTAATACGTGCTAAAAGCACTTGTGAAAAAATCTTATAAAACCTTAGTTGGACATCTTCTTGACAACGTGTGAGCGAGATCCTCGGTACACATTGTGTGATCGCAAATGCAAGCTAAAAATTACGAGCAAATCGTTTGAACAAAGTGTTTATCATCGCTCGTCGTTTCGTTCAGAGCTTTTAATGTAAAATCTTACGTCGAAGACCATTCATCAATGGTTCCTAGATGAGATTGTGAATAAGAGGTGGGAATTACTTGATTGGTAGTGAGTGGAAACCTGAGAACCCTATCAATCACCTTTCTGTTTTAAAATAGTCAACTTAATCAGTTACTCAATCAACCAACCACAACCCCATATTTTACTTTTAAACGTACATTCTTTTAAGAATAATCCCTAAGGATCACCTAGGAAACCACTCCCAGTGGAGATGTCCTGTGGACTTCCACAGTAGTATAATGCTTGACGACCTTAGTTCCTACGCTTGGGAATAATTTCGACATCACGAAATAGGCGAAGCCGGGTGCTACCACCCTAATGACTTAACTCACTTTGGGCCAGGCCTCAGTAATACTCATTTGAATATCATAAAGTTTCGTGTGTTTATTTATGGGCTACGTCATTTGTCGGGGTCTCACCGCAGGATCGTCGTACGCCTTACGAAATTTTTACGGGCTTTCACCGCTGGTGATCATGTCTAACCACATATAGATTTGGGTCTTTCACCCTGTGGGGGGATCTACCTTAACTTGCTATGCCCAACATGTGTATTTTCTTTTTCATTTTTTATTTTATTTCATACCACCGTGAGTCTCAATTTTGGCGCTGTCTGTTTTGAACTCACCATACATTCACCAAAATGTTGAATTAACCATTTCTATGCACCCACACCCGACTCGATACGATGTGACCATGCATATGAATGCAATCATGCTATTTCATGTATAGAACATTCATGATTCGTGAACAATTATATTTTTCTACAATATAATTCACATCATTAAGCAATCCCTGTCAATACATCAATTGAGCATGCATTAACAATATCATTTTCACTCAACCAGTCATGTTATTCATTTTAGTAATAACACATAAGCAATACTCATGGACGATATTGGTCGAAAATCGATTTCGAGATTGCTGAAGCGATTACGAAATTCCGGTTTCGGTTGTCTATGAATCCCCACATTTAGTCGGTTCTCCAGAAAAGCGATCCGTAAATTTCGACCTCGGTTGTCCAAAAGCAGTCCCCCAAGCGTCAATGAGTAAAATTTGTCCCGAACAGTCTATAAATTTCGACCTCGAATGTCCAAAAGGTCCCAAGCGTCAGCCAAGTGGGCTATCCTTGATCCCATGAAACATTCGATCCCATTTCTTTGGGACTGGAATGCACGACCATTTCTATCCCAAAATCCTAAAACCATTTGAATGGCTCTTAGACAAGGATTAAATCAAGTAGGAGAAAAACCCCTACCTCTTGGAGTTTTTCGAAACTCACCGATTCCGGTCTCTACTCAAAACTCTTACTGCGAGGACGAACTTTTCCTCTTGCTCCAATAGAAACCGACAATCTGATCGCCAAAAAAACTAGAGAGAATGTGGAGCTTATCTTTCCTCCTTCTTTTTCTCTCTCTTTTCTCTTTCTTTTCCTCCTCCCACTGAATTGTTTTGTCCAAAGTCAAGTTGGATGACCCCATTGGCACATGTCAACACACCATTTGCTATTTTTAGATTTCCCTTATCCAATTATCCAAAAATTTGGATCTCCAACCTCTTAGGTGGTGACACATGGCCACCCCCCTCGGACTTTTGACTTCTTCCCTCCATTTGACATGTGGCTCAATGTGAGCCACTCAAACAAGTGACAAGTGTCACTCGTGGCTCTCGGTGCTTCGAAAAACGTGAAATCCTGACTGTCTTTGAATTCGACGAAATTCGACGGGGTAGCTAGATTTTGTGAGAAGATTCCAATGGCAAAGTTCATTTCATCATTTGAGATCTAGGAAAATTCCATATTTTTTTTCAACCAAAATTAATGTTTTACCCTTTTTCAGAAAAATTGGATTTTTCTCGGGTTTTACGGTATCTTGCTCTGATTTCCAGGAAGCCCTCTAGGTGCCACATAGATGGAGATTCATGATAGTATGAAGCAGTTACTTGGGGGTATGTTAGACTAATATTATGGAACTAATGAACTTTGAAGGACTACTTCGATAAATCATTGATTTACTCATGGTGTGAGGATTAGTCCGATGATATATCAATTTGGTTGATCAAAGGTTTCTCCTCTGTCTTATGAAAGGATCTTGATCCCGTGTTAGCTGAGATCTAATCAAGGAGACAGAGAATTTTTTCAAATTCGATGGATGAGATGCCAATTAGATTGGGGAAGGCTTGCATTATCCTGTCTATAGGGGCAAGCGGTCTTGATCCCCCAGAAAATGGTCGTATTGAAGAGAGAAAAATACTTGGATCTTAGAAGAGGATTATATTACGCAAGCACTTGATTGGGCATGTCAGAAAGGAACACATGGATCTCTAATTAGTGAAATGTATAGTGTGTGGAGAAATCCAAGCTATACTATCTTGCATCTTTGACAAGTTCAGATTTCAAACTCATGACTGAACTAATGTTATAAAATGATGCAGAAATTAATAATTACACATTGAACTTAATCCCAGTGTTACTTACCCAGTGAACTTTTCAATTCAACTCTTTTAAATTCTTTATACATAAGTTATAGTTTTTTAATTAGTTTTAACTTTCATTTAGTTTAAACCAAAACCACTTTTAATTTTGGAGTTCAAATAGCAAGGCTATTGAGTAGATGAGGTAATCGATGTTTAGATTTTTCATCAATCTTCGTGGGAACGATATCTGGACTTAAATCCACTTTTATTACTTGAATGACCTGCACTCTCGCAAGGATCTGCACTTCAAACACAATTTTAATTGAAGCCTTCTTATCTAAGGCAATAACATATTTTATACCAAACACTGGTCAACAAGTTTTTAGCGTGGTTATCTTGGGACTGATCTAGTTCTTTGGTAACTTTGTTGAGAATTTGGGTTATCTTCATATTTTAGTCTATACAAAAATCAGTCAAACACATACTAAAGATTAAATAAAAAAGCAATTAAACTTATTTTTCTTATATATTTTCTTATTTAATATTTAAATTTTCTAAAAATAACCATAAATTTTAATTTAAAATATAAATACATTTTACATTTAATAAATAATCCGTAATGAAAAGAACTACAAACAAGTAAACCCGCTAAATTTATATTTATTAAAATGTGATAATCTAAAAAATTTTAAATCCTAAATCATGTTAAAAAGTAAAAACGTAATTTTTATCAAATATATTTTATATTTATTTTCCATCAGAATAAATAAAATTTAAAAATAAAGATATTTTTTTGTTTTCTTAAACTCCCGTCTTCTCTCCCCTCCCATGTCTCCCTCTTCCTCAAGGGCAGACCCAACAAACCTCGCCGTCGCCGCCCTCGCCCGCGCCCCCACCCGCTCGCCCATCCCTGATCTCCTTCCCCCTCTCTTTCCCTCTCCTTCTAGGACAAAGGTACACCCAAACATCTTGCTGACCCTTTCTCAGTCTCCCCCCTTCGACAACTCTCTCTTCATCTTCAAAAGGTTAGTTGAAATCCCTATTTCCGCATTCATGTATTTTTTTTCTTTCGAGAAGTTTTCGTTTGTTCGATAAAAATTGGCATCAAATGGCCTCGTATTCAATAGACACCTCTGCATGGGCGAGGAAACAAACATATGGGCAAGCATACTCACTTAGAAAGACATAAAGGGGCAATTAATGTACAAATAAATGTTTGAATTTGTAACGTAAGAGAGTGAAAGGGCTCTCTTAAGTGTCCTAATTATGAGCATTACGTGTAACCCCCAACCCATGGATATAAGAGGGGAGAAAGGAAAAAGATAATGAGACCGCTTTTATTTTATTACCTGTGGCATTATCTCTCACGTTGATACTCTGTGGGGGGAATCAATTTCCTTTCCAGTTATCACACTATGCTCAACAAGTTTTTGGAAAGTTTTGTTTTGTTTTGTTTTGAACATGAAGAATGTGTGATTTCTTTACTTGAGGACAAGCAAAAAGGTAAGTTTGGGGGTGTTTATTAGGTGTGAAATATACCTTGTTTAAAGCATCCATTTCATACATTTATTGAGTTCTTCATGCTAAATTCACACCTAGGTAGCTAAATTATAGGCTAAATACTCCCCTTACCTTAGTTTTGAAAAATATGAAGAAAACCCAAGCAAAGGAAGCAAGAAAGAGAAGAATTGAAGAAGAAAAGATGTCTAAGTGTTCATGTCGTTACATGGAGCTTCATGTCGCTACATGAGATGTACTCAGGATTGAAGGCCACACTCTGTCATGTTGCGACATGGCCCTACCTCATGTCACGACATCAAGCCAAGAGAGGACATGGGCATTATTCATGTCGTGAAATCATATTCCTGAAGACTAGAATTGGAGCAGCCTTTCTGTCATGTCGCGACATGGGAGATCTTCATGTCGTGACATGAGAAGTAGTCTTGAAACACACATTCTATCATGTCACGACATGGGAGATCTTCATGTCGCAACATGAGAAGTATTTTCGTAGCATGCATTCTATCATGTCGCGACATGAACGATCTTAATGTCGTGACATGGTGACGACGAGCAGGTTTTCGACCCACTTTTTGGCCTATTTCCCAAGAGTATTTAAGGAATAAGTTGTAATAATCATAGAGGAGAAAATCATTAAGGTTAGGACACTGTTTTTGAGAGAGTTCTTCCTCTCTTGAGGTTTATGGGTTTTCTTAGATTCTTGGCACTAGACCTGGATTGTTAGAGTTTTGTGTTGATCTTTCAGAGACTTGAATCCACCTTGAAGAATCTGCTCTTTAGAGGGGGTTTACAGCTAGGGATTGGTTGGAGAGCATCTTAGCTCACACTGTTCTGTATCTTTTTCTTTATTTTGATTTGTAATCAAGATTCTGGATGATATGATAGTTGTAATGAGGAACTAAATCATTCCCTAGGGTTGGTTGTGGACATTAATGTTTGGTTTGTATATTTTATAGAATGATTTTGTGAAAATCTGCATGTGTTGATATTTATTGATGCAGTTATGGAATTGCTACAATTTTATTTAATTTAAATGTGTCAAAACATGTGTTTGAGACCTAGATTAGGAAAGTTTGATCTAGGGCTTCCAGAGTGACAATTGGAATTTGACCCGAGGCCTTGACTGAGTCTTCAAAACATATTCCAATTGGTAAAATTAACTTAGTCTAATCAAAGAAGTTTAAGAAATTAGCAATGGCTAGTACTAAATGGATTTTATTAGGGAAAGACATCAATTAGGCATTGTGCAAGATTTGTAAGGACCTAGTGGTGATAAAATCTAGCACAGCTTGGGTTTTTCCTATTGTAAGGACTTAGCGGTGACCAATAGGATACCTAAGGGAAATTTGCCTTAGACAAGTATTGCACTCAATCGCCTAGAAGAACCTAGCTGTGAATAGGTGTTTGAGTGTGAGAAATTGAGGTGATTCACGAGAGTGATAACCTCATAACAATCTCCCTTGAGCAAACATACGAAGATATTCACATTATTAGCCCTTAACGAATATGAACCTATTGCATTAATTCAACCAACCCTAGTGCTTATACCTTGAGTTTTATTCTTCGAAAGCCTCCCTTTCTTTGGAAAATCTATGCATGACCCTATTTCTCTTGCTTTAGTTTAGTTTCAATATAGTTGATTTTATTCTCATAGAAATTGATAGCTCAAATAGTGGAAAGATTCATTAGTTGGGGTACTTAGTCCCACCTACACCTACCATTCCCTTGGGTTCGATATCTGGACTTATCAATCCACTTACTAATTGTACGGTCTGTCCACTTGTAGTATCTTTAGGCAGCATTACTTTACTTTTTACATATACACGCGCACACCGCCCAACAAGTATCTTGCCTCAGATTAAAATTTTAGCTTGTAGACTCTACTCAGGGAACTAGAAGCCCTATATGGCAGCCTAAATGCAATAGCAATACGAATAGTGTACTAGGAATGACTAGTTTTTTTTCTTTGCCTATTATTTGTTCAATATTTTATACTAGGAATGGCTTGTAACCATGTTATTCAAGTAGTCTTCAAGTACTCAGATATGATGTGGTTGAAAATATGATCTCAAAGGCCCACTGGCCAAGCCCAAAGAAGCTCTGCATCCAATGCAATACCCTCGTCTCTGTCACCCCAAAGCGAGGCCCTGACAAATGCTTCAAAATACGATCTCGACAAATTAGAAGGTCCATACCAAGTGTCACTGTGTTTTGCCAATGCGTAAAAATACATCAACCCCTAACAAGACGTCATCCCACCGATCCAATCAAACTTATCAATAAGGAAAGGAAAATAATAAAAGAACATCACACTGATCTCGCCCACAAGGGAAGATTATCCTGCACAAACTGTTCTTTCTAAATCCATTACCAAATCCGATATGGATAACAAGAAAATCCCAACTAACGGAGCAAGTCCTAATCACAATCCAACCTGCCGAGCATCTACTATAAATACATGACCACCCCATCTGAAAGGTAATAATACATTCTTTAGACACATACTCATATGCAACACATTCGCCTCTGCGCCTCTATTTTCTTAGAAAGAAACTGACTTAGGCATCGAAGCTACGACCCGCACAAATTTCTCGCCGACCCCATTCTTCCTTGTTTTGCAGGAGTGCCACGCCCAGCCTGGCAGATCAACAAAGGAAGGATCCTACCACCCCAGATACAATCCAAGTAGCCTCGCAGATCCCACCATAAACAATCCGGTCCACCAAATGACCCTCACACGCTCCAAATTCCCGCCCGGTTGGAAAGGCATCATCATTGCGCCATCCGTTGAACGACAGCCTTTATAAATATAACTGACACGATCGATGGTATCGACTCTAACACAAGCAGAGCAACGCCTAATCCACCAAGGATGCGTAATCCACTGTGCAATGCGACGTGAGGCCTCCCGACAAGAGAAGCAATGCAGCCAACACGAACGGCTGGCACTCCGCCGCCAACCAACGCCGATGTAAGAGTTAGAATCAACTTACTAGACGAATGCAAAAGAGATCCACTGGAGACACCATGCACCTAGGAAGGAGCTCACAACATCTCCACCGAAGGACGACACAACACATTCTCGAGGTGACGAAGAAGAAGCAAGTCCGGGCCCAACAGAGGGCGGCCGGACTACAATTGTACTCACGGAGGAAGAGTTAAGCACGCCTCTGAGGGACATGCTCAGAACTTAAGAACCACATCATCCCCCCACCGGGACTAAGAGCAATCGCGAGCAGAGGCTTAGGAGTTCGAGCTCCGGCCGCAGGAAGGAGGTGGTTATGGACGCGCCGACACCATGGATACCTCGTACAACAACCGAATCACCTCTTCACAACAGGTATTACGCCATCCGCTTCCAACAAAATCTCGCACGCCACAGTGGAAACTGATGGAACCAAAGATCCCGTCGACTCATCTCAATACTTACAAGAATCAAATGGAGCTGTATGGGTATCAAGACTGCATTTGTATTTTCGCCACTACACTAAAAGGCCCAAATCTTTAGCCTCGCTTAATGTAATCCCCCCTTCATCAATCTCTTCATTTAGAGAACTATCCATCGCGCTCGCCTCCCACTTCCACTCCGAGCCAGACGCATGCAGCCGAGTTACCATCTATCACCGGCCAAGGCGGCTCGCAAGGAAGTTCTCGCTCATACGCAGCATTCAACGTCGAGCCAAGATAAGACGCATTCGCATTTAAAAATTCGGCCATCACAGCATTCATCATAGGTTAGGAGGCAAAGCCAAAGGATCTGATGTTTTCCATCTTGAAGAACCCCCAAGCAAGCATGGCCGAGGTACTCGCTAAAGCAGAGAATATATAAATCCAAGCAAGGAAGCCCTCTATATCCAAGAGCGGAGAGCTCTTCCACCAGAAAGAGGAAGTACGACAGATAAAATGGCGAGGACGGTTTTTAAAAGACAAGACGACCAGGAAAAATCCCCAAGAGAAGATCGAGAACGATCCCCTAAAAGGCGGGGGAATCTTAGAGACCGTCTGGGCCCACCACAATCTGAAAGACGACGATGTTACTCTCCTCAGCGCTTCACTCCCCTAACAGCCTCAGTGTCGCAGGTCCTACATGAAGTACGAAACGAGCAGTTCCTGAGATGGCCAACTCGATGAAATCGGGATCCCGCCTCACAAGGGACACTCAAATATCATGAGTTCCATAAGGACTACTGCATCGTGACGACAATTGTATAGCAAATCAAGAGGAGAAAATATAATACTTAATACAACGCGGATACCTCCGCGTTTCATATCTCGGGAACCAAGCCTGCTAATCAAGCCCGTAATTAGCCCAAAGTCAGCCCGTAATCGTAACTAGTTCCCGACTAACAACAAACGCTTCGACAAACGACCGATCAAAGACTAAAACCCTCGAGAAATCCACGGATCTCTGAGGATTCGCAGATGAGAGAATCAAGTTCGCTCGAAGGCTCAATTGCAGCATCGTGACGCTATAAATGGAAATAAGGCGCATCTAACCGCCGCATCGACACTACCATCACGTCGACGACCTGGAGGGATGCCAACACCCCCATGACGACCCATTGGTAGTTCACGCGATTGTGGCCAACACAACAGTTCATCGGGTTTTAATTGATAACGGGAGTTCAACTGACATCATTTTTGCGTCAGCCTTTGACAAAATAGGCATTGGGAGAGAAAAGCAGAACTACAACACACATCCGCGGTTTTCGAGAAAAGGCATACCATCGGGCTCGATTCAACCGGTTCTCACCTCGACAAGCCCCTTGCCAGCGATCGACAATGAAGAAGGTTCCTTGTCGTAGACGCCCTGTCAGCTTATAACATGTTGCTAGGCAGACCCTCTCTCAATGCAATAAAAGCCATCCCCTTAGCGTATCACATGGTAATCAAATTCCCAACCATACATGGAGTAGGGATGGTCCGAGGAGATCAGCGAGTGGCCAGGGAATGCTACACAACATCCATGAAACAAAGAGCAGTCGACAACGTGAATGTAGACGAGCTTGACATGCGCGACGAAGTGCTCACCCGACCCGAGCCCTGAGAACTAGAACCAGATCGCCAGACGACTGCACATTCCCGCCTACATCGGCCCAACCAATGGAAGACCTCAAAACCTCCCACTCGCCAAGACGTATTTAGAGACGCTGCATGGAAGAAAGTGCACGGGATGAATCGACCCTGGCAGCATCACTCATAAATTGAACACCAACCCATCCTTCAAACCTATTGCCAAAGCGTAGGAGCTGCACTGCAGCAAAAAGCCATCAACGAGGAGATCGCGAAGCTCCTCCAAGCAGACATCAGAGAGGTAGAATATTCCGAAAGTGGTTAATGTTGTACTCGCCAAAAGCAAACGGCAAGTGGTGACTGTATCGACTTCACCATAAACAAAGCATGCCCGGCTGATAGCTCTTTGCTAAGAATCGACCATCGCGGATCGCCACCGGCGGCCACGAACTTCTCGCTTTATGACGCATTTTCCTGGGCTACAACCGTATCACAAGACGGGACCCCGATGACCAAGAAAGACCTCGCTCGTCACAGCACAAAGGAACCTATTGTTACCTGCATGCCGTTGACTCAAGAACCAGGAGCGACCACCGTGAGGTTAAAACCCATGTTCCAGCGATAAAGAAGGCGCAATGAGATGACGTCGCAAATCTCACACCCGATCTCCACATTGCTCATTCTTGAGGCGCCTGCATCCCATGAATTACAATATGAAATCGAACCTACCAAATGTGCCTTCGGGCGTGGTCGTACCGGAAAATTTATAGGTTTCCTATAGTCAACCACGTGGGAATCGAGGCAAACCTGCACAAAATAAAGGCAAGACTCGATACGCCATCACCATCGAATAAAGGAGGTCCAAATACTGTCGTGAAGGATTGGCAAATTTTAAGCCTGCCTGTATCCAGGCAGGTGATAAATGCCAAATTTTCTTCCAAGTTCTAAAGAGTTCTTCAACTGGATCCAAAGTATGGTTACATTCTCGTTATTGAAGACATACTGAAGTTCCCTCCTATTCTAGTAAGCCCCGTCGGGCGGAGCTCCTCACCTATATCATCGATTCACGCCAACCAAGGTCCTCGTCAGAGATAAAGAGCGAGTTCAAAGATCCAATATTACCTAAATGAGCTCTAAGAGGAGCGTATGCAGGTACCCAAGAATGAAAAATTAATTCTGGCTCAGACCACAAATGGAAGTTCGCCCCGCATTTCCGCTCATACTGATGTCCCACCGTAATGCCCACAGAAGCGTGACATGTCCCAGACTCCCAGACCGATGAAGTGGGCCATAGAGCCGAGTGCCGAAGCGACATCGACATGTGCCAAAAACCAATAAAAGTGGTGGTGTTCGGCCACTGGCCATGGAATTACACCGAACTCGCTAGGATGCTGCCGCGATCGACCTCTCCACTGGAAACTCTCTGTGACGGAGCCTCGACGCGCAAGGGAGCGGAGTAGGTCTTATCCTAACCTCCCCGTATAACAGATATTGAGTATGCACTCATATTTGATTCGATATATCTAACAACGGCCGGCATGAGGTCAAGCCATAGCAGCTCTCAACCCTACCATTCGTTAGAGGTCGATCAAACAGAGTAGTCTACAAAGGACTTCTAACTAGTGGCGTCGTGACAAATAGAAGACACCTACGAGGCCAAAAAGTCAGCTGATGATCTTATACCTCCAAAAGGTCCGTGGATTTATTAAAGAAATTTGTGTCGTTCAAGTTAAACATGTCCCCGCAGCAGAATTCCCGAGCGCACGCCTGGGCAAAGTTAGCCACAACTCACAGATATCTCTGCAGGCTCACGCCGTCAATACTTCGCGGAACCCCATCGATCCTTATAGCATGGGGCGGTCGCCTCAGAGAGTCCACTCAGCCGACGGACCCCATTTGGAATTATATAACGTACCTAAGCCTACCAGACGACCCGAAGAAGGAAACAAATACACAGGTTAGCCAGTTCACTAATCATAAAGGAAGCCTCTGCTGCCAGGATTTTTCACACCTTCCAATGCATCGCGGAGAGGACACCTGGGTACGTAGCCGAGAGGTATACCAGGGTATACGTGGAATCATATATTCTGAGTTCGGCATGAGCAGAAAAGTCTTAAGGCGTGGATACTATCGCCAACCATACTCAAGGATGCAACCGACCTAGTCAAGAAATGCAGATCTCGCCAGAGCACGCCTAAGATCTCACGCCTCCCTTCGTAGAGCCCTTAACATCGCATCACAAGTCCCTGCCTTTCCAACAATTGCACGACATATCGGGACCCCCGCCATTGGTAGCTGGGTCACAAGGCAAATTCATAATCACAGAAGTGGATTACTTACCATGTGGGTAGAAGCCGCAGCCTTGAGCCACAATACGCAGCAAAAGATACGTTAATTTTCGTGCAGGGGGAGCCATCATATGCAGTGTTTGGCATCCCAAGAGCCCTGTGTCGACAACTGAAACAATCAATAACGCTAATCAGAGGATTTTTGTGCCGAGCTCGACTAAAAATTATTACCATTCCCAACACACCCGCAAGAATCAAATGGACAGTCAAGTCACCATCGAACCCTTAAAGCCGCCTCAAGACCAAGTTGGAAGACCTTAAGGAAATTGGGTAGAATACCTCCGATAGCATTTTCGCTGCCCACAGACAACACTGTAAGTCAAGAACTCTAGAAACCCCGTTTGCCCTAGCTCTTGGCATTGAGGCAAGAGTCTCCGTGGAGGTTTCGACAAACTCTCCCAGATCGAAAGCCAAGATCGCAGGAGCATAATGACGAGGCCCTTCGTCTAAACTTAGAACTCCTAGATGAAAAACGCGAGCAGGTTCAAAGGCGTACGGAGGAGTATAAAAGAAAAACAGCAAGGTACTATAATCAGAGAGTCAAGCCCAGGAGCTACATGCTGGGCGACTTACTCTTAAAGAAGCTCCTGCCAACGAGGAAGAATCCAGCGCATGGAAAACTAGGCCCCAACTGGGAATGTCCTTACATCATATCCCGATCGCCGTAATTGTGCAATTATGAACTCAAACAGAAGAGGGAAAATTCATAAAAGATAAGATGGAACGCCGTGACACCTTAAGCGTTTACCAATAAGTGTCGGTTTGTAATATAGCCTTGTTAATTATTAGATGATGCAGTCGAAAGTATTTGTTGACATACATGACATCCCATAAGTCAAATATATAAAATCGAAAGTACAATGAGTAGTTCATGGACATAAAAGGAAAAGTTTCATCAGACATAAAAGGAAAGTTTCTTTATTTCACTGAAATCATTCGCGCATAATCGGGCAGCCATCGATTACATCTTGAAAGCATTCAGCATACAGCCTCGAAAAAAAGAGGAGCAGCAGGTAGAGATAATGAAACAGACAAAGGAGAAAGACAAGTAATGAAAGAAGGAGAAGGAAAGGAAATAAGTGGAAAAGAGGAGAAGAAGAAAAGGGATGGAAGGGCTTATGCAGAAACAAAAAGGAAATGTGAGATGGGAAGAAAAAGATGGTTAAGGAGTAAAGGGGAGAAAGGAGAAAAGAGAAGAGGAGAGGGAGAAAAGAGAAGAGGAGAGGAAGAAAAGAGGAGGAAGAAGAAGAATAAACAGAGAGTAGCAAAGAGATGCACCACCCTCTCCGGACGCATTCCCTAGCACGAAGCTAGGGAATAACATGACTCCCATAAAGGGGAGACTAGGGAAAACTCAACTCCCACAAGAAAGCCGACAGACCGTCTGCACTCCATGTGGATGCCTAGTGAAGACGACTGCATTCCGATACTACCCGCCACGTACTCCGGGCCACACGTACCACAAAAGCCAAAGTATTTAAAACGTAAACCCATTAGCAACAGAGCTACCATTTATAAGAAGGCCAAAGCACTCAAAAGGTCACCTGAACGTTCCATATTCTCCATCAATCAGCATTAAAGACGTTCGCACCTTTCCAAGGAAATCAGAAGTCGCAATGGCCACGCGCTAGCCCAACCCACCGGGACGTGGCAGCCAAGGAGCCAACCACCATTGACGAGCTCGCCATCAGACAGCCACGCCGTCAGAGTCGACTGTACCGTTACACGCTACCTCTATTGAACGCCACCATTGACGGTGCTCATCATCACACAGCCACGTCGCTTCGTGAGTCGACCACCAGCCAGCCACTGGTCGAACCACGATTTGACGAGCCTGGGCCATCTGCAGACAAAGCCACACCGCTCAGAGTCGACCAACAGTTACATCACGCCACTCCGCCACATCGCCACTCTGGGCTTGAACGCCCACCATCGACGGAACACCCACTCGCACAGGCCACGCGTTTCGTGAGTCGACCAACCCAGCCACATTGCCACTCTGGCCACATCGCCACTACCGGAGCGCCATCATCGACGAGCCTATCTACTCCGCATTACGCCACGCCGCCTCGTGGAGTCGACTACCAAAGTTACACACCCTGGCTATTATCGCCGCACTAAGGCACGGGCCATCGGAGCCACGCAGCCAATTTGACGAGGTGATCCACTCGCCACAAGCCACGCCGCCAAACGAGTCGATCAACTCAGTTACATCGCCACCAGCATTACGCCGCCGTGGAGCCACATAGCTCAATTCTGACGAGGTGATCCACTCAAGACGCCAACCGCCCAAACGAGTCGATCAACTCCTCAGTTACATCGCCACCAAGGCCACAACGCTTCGAGCCACGTCAATTCTGACGAGGTGATCCACTCAAAGACAGCCACGCCGCCTAAACGAGTCGATTAACTCAGCTACATTGCCACTGCGCCACAAACGGAGGCACGTCGCCAATTTGACAAGCCCGCCCAACAAGTCACGACCGACGAGTTTCGCTGGGAAGAACCACATGAACGAGCCCCGCCAAACAAAGCTCGTGACCGACGAGCTCTTCCCAGTTAGCCCACGACGAGCTCTACTCAACTATTCATCGACGAGCTCTTCCATCGCTACTCGACGAAGCCCCACTAACTATTCATTACTGACGAGCCTTCCATTGGTTTACTCGACGAAGCTCTAATCAACCTGCTCACTCCGACAGCTCTTCCTCCTCACATGAACGAGCCCCGCCAACTATTCACGCCGACGAGCTCTTCCCATCGCTCACTTCGACGAGCCTCTTACTCAACTATTCACATTGACGAGCTCTCCCATCGCTTACTCTGGACGAGCCTCTACTCAACCATTCACATTGACGAGCCTCCTCTCGCTTCATGGACGAGCCCTCAACCATTCACGCCGACGAGCCTTCCATCGCTTTACTGCTGATCGCAGCCCCACCAACCATTCACATCGACGGCTCTTCCCACGGCCATTTTGGACGAGCTCTACTCAACTATTCATCGACGAGCCTTCCCACTCCGCTTACTCGACGAAAGCCTCACTCAACCTGCTCACTCCGACACGAGCCCCTCGTCATTACGGACGAGCCCCGCCAACTATTCATGCTGACGAGCCTTCCCATCGGGCTTTACTCGACGAGCTCTAATTACCATTCACATTGACGAGCTCTTCCCATCACTACTCGACGAGCCTCACTCAACTATTCACATTGACGCAGCTCTTCCTCTCGCTCACATGGATTCCAGCCCCGCCAACCATTCACGTTGACAAGCTCTTCCCATCGCTTTTTACTGACGAGTTTCACCAACTATTCACATCGACGCAGCCTCTTCCCACGCTTCCGACTATTTCACTAACTATTCACATTTTCGATGGCTCTTCCCCATCGGCATTTCGACGAGCTCTACTCAACTATTCACATTGACGAGCTCTTCCCATCGGTTTGCTTGGACGAGCTCTACTCAACTATTCACATTGACGAGCTCTTCCCATCGGTTTGCTCGACGAGCTCTAATTAACCTGTTCACTCCGACGAGCTCTTCCTCGCCTCACATGTACGAGCTTCCGCACGACCAGATCGACGAGCCACTCCACCCATCAAGATTGACGACCACCGAAAGCAGGTCGCCAAGAACCTAGGAAGTCACCGACTCACACAAGTTAGCCGATGGAAGTCGCGAACCGCATCGACGACCTCCCACAAACAGATCGCGCCCTAAGGAACCAGTCAACTCATGCCAAATACCGACTTAAGGCTAGAGGCTCAATTTGACGAGCTCCATCTACACCGACTGTGACAACCTAGGAACCGGCGCCCGAGTAAAATAGCAACGAGGCCTCAATGACTCGCTTGACGAGCCCGATTGCTCACCCACACCCGAGCTATATACCAAGGAGCGAAAAGTAAAAATATCCCAGTGAGAACGCAAATCTTTAAAAAAAATGAGTATTTATTAAAAGGAGGGCTACATAGGTTCAAGCAGTCTCACAAAGAAAATAAAGGATAAAAAAAAAAATATATATATATATATATATATATATATATATATATATATATATATATATAAGTCGACATCAGGCAAACAGAGATGAGCATAGGAGTTCAGGCGTCAGCAGGAGGAGCGGACGATGAAGATGGGGAATGGGCCTCGCCAGAGTACCGTGATCTCGAAGAATAGTTCGAGAAAGAGATTCCTCCGCTCTACGCCGGGAGGTCGGCTAAAGTCCAGATCTGAATACGCGCGAACAACTTTCTGTTGAAAAGCGAGCTACCCAGAGGCCCACTGAGCACCGGCTTGGTCCCTCAGTTGTCTAATAACCTCATCTCTCTGAGCAACCAAACTAACCCGCTGATGAAGATCTACACGCAATCCGCGACACTCCTCATTCAACCGTTCACTGGTTTGGCGCTTCTGAGGACTCACGACGAGCACCTCACGCATCTTGACCTCCCTAAGCTTCACGATGGGCCGCTTTGAGTTGTGTTTCCTTATCGTTCAAGTCACCATTGGCCGCGCGTAGCTCCACTTGAAGATCCCGCTACCGCCCTCGACAGGATGAAATCTTCCCTAACCATTCGCTCACACGCGCGTGACTTTACCCCATCTCGCCCCAATCAAATCATTTCATGCGCCCGAGAGCATCCCTAACCTCCGTAAGCTCGCCTTCGGCCGCCGACAAAGTACTCGACCTCATCTTCTAATTTCGCCCGAGCACGAGCCGACGTGGTATGTTTTAGATCGATGGTCGCTCCACTCATTCATGTCTCGCGCGCCCCCCGCACTGGCTTCGCTGCACGTGAGAGCCGCCGCCCGCCTTATAACCGGCACTCACGTGCTTTTCATTTAGTTTGGCCTTTTCTGGCCAGCCCAAATGAGTGGCTACCCGCATATCAAACATGAAGTTAATGCTCAACCCGGACCGCGATGAGGCACGACCGGAACTTACCGATGCAACCCCCGGGCGGATACAAAGCCGTGAGCTCCTCGTCAACGTACGCTTTCGACCCTAAGGTCGAATCCTTGAGGATGGATGAGGATCGCACTCGCGAGCCTCTAAGATTAGAGAGCAAAGAGTCCATGTTCTCACAACTTTGCCTCGGCTTTCTCTTCAAATTACGCCTTCTCGGAGGAGGTGACTCGGGCATTCCTCTCGAAGGCTTTATCTCCAGACTGGCTATAGGCATAGCCGCTAACGGCTGCTCGACGGCCGCACCCAAAAGACTTTTTGCCTCTACGACAGTTTAGGAAGGAGGTGGGGGCCCAAACCACTGAGCTTTGGCTAAAGGCCACTCGCCCGCTCCGTTCTTCTGCAGAGAAGCCTGAGACGCCCCCAATTTCTGAACCTTGGTCGAAACCGGCCGGTCCTTCTCAGCGGAGCTTGATTTTTCCTTTTCGCACTCCGGGGCTTCCGAGACATCGCCCCTAAATGAACCAAAATCTCTCCCCTGGTAGGAGTGGCAGCAGTAAGCCCAATGGAAGAGACTCTCGTGGTGGCGAGAAAGCCTGCCGTATAACGTGCACTCAAATTAGATGGGCCAGAATGTCCGACTTTATCAACTCCGCGTGCGACTGAAAGCAGACACTCCGCCAACGCCAGCTATGACATTATTCCTGGCGCTTAAGGTCAAGACGAGCACTGGGAAATATGAAGATAATAATAAATCAGAAACATTCAATCACCTTAGACAAGTCATGCCGAAAAATAAAGGTAACATCACGAAGATTATCAGGGCGCCCAAGTCGTCTGAACACCTGCAGTGTCGCCCCCGTCGAAAGATTGTATTCCCGCTGAAACCGCCGACAAAGAAATGGGGCCTTCCATGACTTATGCGGCAAGAAGATCGTAGATCGAGGAGTCTTAACGTCTGAGAAATAAAGTGAAGCTCCTGGTCTCCTGATCGGTGATAGAGAGCAGAGCCACACTAGGGACGCCAAGCCCCCTGTCCCTAAAAAAGGCCAATAGGCCCACTAAAATGCCCCAACCGTTGGGAGCGAGTTGGGAAGGACAGACATTGAAATGTTGCAGAACCTCTTTCATAAAGGGATGCAGTGGAAAACGAAGACCATTATCAAAGCAACCTCAAAGAAACATACCATCCTAGGCATAGAGGCTACATAAAAGTCGTGAACCGAGTCCATACTCTGATCGCTGTGGGAGGTCGATAACGCTCAAAGAAGGTAATTTGATACTAAGGACCGACCTTGGCAGTCCTACATTCACAAGATGTCAACGGGCGTGACAGGTAATCTCGACCCTGTGAGTTTAATTAGGTTTATTTTCCTTTATCCCTATTCAAATGGGAAGAGGAGGCGCCCAGAGTCAGTTTCGAGGTTCGACCACACGAATCTACTGGAGCATCCCTAACCCGTCCGGAACTGCAATAGTTGAAGAGTCATCGCCAATACGCAAAGAAGAAGAACGACTCTGGCCCATGATGAAAGCGAACTAGAAACGAATCCAGATAATCAACCCTAGCGCCGTCTCTACCAATCGAAAAAGAACACAAAGAGATGTGAGACGCAGTGGACCTGTGAATAAGACTAAGAAGCCACCCAGAAAAAGCTAGAACAAGACCCTACATAAAAGAGGCAGACGAAAAGCCAGGAGAAAACAAGATCACTAAAAATAAAAAGAGGATGCAGGACCAGAGGAACTCAAGACAGAGGAGGTCGGTGAAAGAAACTAAGGGGAACTGAGGGGAATATGAAAATAAGCGCAAAACCAAGAGTCACTACATTATAAGACAAATCGACGCTACCAAGCCTCATCCAACCCAGCCCTCGTGCAGACATCGTGAAACTCCGCACCCGACGCAAGAAACGATACGCCTCGCCCACGTACACCGTGACACAAGGGTCGGGGCAACCGGGAGCAGGGTTGAAAATGGGCGATTCAAAGGCCCACCTACGCCCAAAGAAGCCGCGATCCAATGCAACAATACCGCCCCCTGCGCTGGGCCCAAAAGCACGGAAGTCCTACCGCGCTAAGCCTAAAATACGATTCGACAAAATTAGAAGGTCCATACCAAGCAAGTCAGATTGTGTTTTGCCAATGCAGAAAATAGAATAACCCCTAACAAGACGTCATCCTACCGATCCAATCAAATCTTATCAATAAGGAAAGGAAAATAATAAAAGAACATCGCCAGTTGGATCTGCCCAATAAGGAAGGAAGATTATCCCATTAAATCAGGTTTTCTAAATCCATTACCAAATCCGATATGGATAACAAGAAAATCCCAACCAATGGGAGCAAGTCCTAATCACAATCCAACTGGTTGAGCATCTACTATAAATACATGACCACCCCATCGGTGAAAGGTACACACATTCTTAGACACATACTCATATGCAACACATTCGCCCTCTAAGAAGTCTCTCTTTTCTCTTAGAAAGAAACTGACTTAGGCATCGGAGCGGCCACGCACAGCCTCGTCGACCCCTTCTTCCTTGTTTCAGAAGGAGGCACGGTCCGCAGCCGATCAACAAAGGAAGTGATCCACTCCTCGCCGATAACCAAGGAGCCCGCATCCCGTACCCCCATAAACAATCCGGTCCAAACAAGACTTTACACGCTCCAGCCTGGGCCCGTTGAAAAAGGCATCAAGATAATCTTATTTCTACCATAACTTTCTTTTGCTTAGCAAGGTCCCTTGTCATCCTTAAGATGCATTTATATAAATCACGCATGATGTCTCCAGATCCTGCTCATCTCCTGTTTCAACATAAAATACTTTAAGATCAAAAACGCATTCTCATTCAACATATGCAGTGTCCTTGTCCCATAACCGCTTGGAGCCCATCTCTAGTCTATAGGGGGTGTTTTTATTCTTGTGCAAGTATAACTGGGTCTGTTGCAGTTTTGCAGATTATGATCATTTAGTTTTTTTTTTCCTTTTTACTTGATGAACTTTGCTGACACTTCAACCCTAGGCACTGTAATCCTCTATCAATCTTGAAACAAGTAGGCCTAATGGTCTCAGTACAAAGTCAAAGAGTCACAATCTTTCTTTCTTCTCAACTGATCCAAGTGATTGGAATATTGGATTGCACTCATCCTCCTAAGCCACCTTAAGCTTCTGTTTATTTATTTAATTTCAAGTACACCCATTATTAGTTCATAAACTGTTATTTCACAGCTTGGTTATATTCATTTATGATGAGAATCTTCCTTTGTCTGTGGTTCGTGTACATCTTCTTTTAAATGCATTCCTTTTAATGTTGTTCAGCTTGATTGGTCCTTGGTGTGTAGACAAATGGTCCAACAACAAAGAGGGGTCTCCTGCTCTCGGCTTGGGTGGGGAGGATTCGTATTTTTGTAGTTTGAACCGATTGGCTATGCTTTCAAGATTATAAAGAGAGTTTAGCCATTTTTTATCGTATTCTTTGTAACTACAAAGATCATTCCTCTATGTTTTTGTTCATTTTTAATACAATTCCATTTCCAATAAAATAAATGGATAAATAAAGCAGAGGGCCCTATTCTTTTAATTATAATATAGTGGGGAATTCCTTATATTTCCATGAGGAGTTCACCCATTCACATTGTTCAATGGATGCATTAGATAAGTAATTTTGGCAATTTTGGGAACCATAACAAGAATCTATCATGTACAAAGCTGATTATGTTTGATATGTTTTCTTTCAGATAAATACAACAGGTTTAAGAAGTGGAACAGTTGTGAAACAAAGAATTAGAGAAGCTTTGGAATCACATGAGCTAAAACGGTTTATAAGAATATCTTTATAGATGAATTGATTGTTTATTTAAAGATTCTGTTTAATATGTCATAGATGTATCTCTTATTGGGCAGAGATACGACAGTGAGATTCTTCAGTTCTATAGAGTTGCAAGGAATTGCATTCAGCCCTTCCAAGATGGAAAACTAACAAACAATGCTTGAAGTGTACAAAACGTTAAGGGTTACTAAGAAGGGACACAGCCAGCTCACTAATGATTTCTGATTTTGATTCTGATACATTGATACAAACTCTAATTGCTGCCAACAGTGCTACTTACAGAAATGAACAAATGGGAGCCTAATTGGTACTATTAATACCTTTTCCCCTAACTGGTGTTGTTGGCCATGGAAATTGAAAGTGTTGAGAAAATTACGTTAGAGCGTAACTCTCAAGACACTAATTTAAGTGCTAGTAACATCATGGTTTGAAAACTCAATGAGTCCCAGACGACTGGGCCGTAGTCGCCTCGCCCCGAGCCTTGGCTCCCCGTCGAAGGCCCGATACCAGATACGATACCCACTAGTGAATTGGTAAAAATCGGATGGAATCGCCAAGTTCGAAGTTAAATCCGTCGACCGGTAAAATTACAAATCTGGGTGATTTCAGATCCAACTTTCCATCACACCGCCACCTTGAAGCTCGTGCCCCACACCCCTGGCTGGTTTCAACGCACTACTCAGTTGTCGCCAGACCTGCCTTTTGAAGCTGCCCCATGCAATCAAGGTTTCTTTCATTCCTTGGCACGTGACTCAAGACTTATCCTACTCCACTAGGTCCCCTAGCGCCTTTTCGCACCTCTAGGGTTAGGGAATGGTGGTAAACTTTTGGGTGCGCAGTTGCCTACCCAAACATTAAGGGAAACCGCATTGAGTCTCGTGCATCATCATTATATTCTGTCACTCACACCTAGTTGTTCTAGATTCGCCCCTGGTCTTATCGATCCGCACAAATCATTAAATGTGCCCCTCGATCGTCAATCCACCCATTCGCTCAAATAGCTCTCCTTTCTCCTTCCATTCGATTTTTTCGTGCCATTCTGCCTCCGCCTTTGCTAATCTCTGGTTCTCTTTCTTCATTTCCCTCGCTCTATTCGTTGTCTACATTGTAGGATCAAAGAAAACTTGCTTGGTAAGTTTCAAAAAAATCCTGCTTCTTCTCTTTCTTCCCATTTTGTTTTGCCTTCATTTCTTCTATTTTTTTTTTTTTTCTAAGCCTAATGATTTCCTCACTTGTCCTCCCAGGCACCATTTCGGTAACGGCTCAAAGGAACTCATAGGATGGCCCATGGAAAACATTCTACCGATGGTTGCGTGGGTGAGGAACCACCCCTTTCGCCACTTTCGTTCGGGGAAGTTCTCTTTCATGCGAATCCCAACGCTATTATTACCGAGCTCAAGTCTATTATTATTACCGAGCTCAAGTCTATTGGAGAGCCTTGTGTAGATGCCTTTTGGAGAAGCCTCCCCTCGCGTTTCCATTCCTTCTTCGGGCTCCCAGTTTGCAGCCTATACGAATATGATCCGAGGGAAAATGAATTGCATCTACTGGCTAAAAATCCACACTAGCGAGGGTCTGAGGTTCCCTCTCCCCCTGCTGATTCACTAATTCCTCCATTACACCCGGATCCACCCCGTTTATGTTCATGTGAACATCATTCGGGTTCTCCTCGAGGTGTACATATTGAACAAGAGGCTCGACCTTAGGCTTGGCTTAGAGGAGGTGTTGTTTGCCTACTCCTTCAAGCGGCATAAGCTTAGTCGGTACTACCTTGTGGCCGGTGCCCAACCACTTCACCTAATGACTAACTTGCCGAACACCAACAAGAATAAGCCTCAAGGTAACGTGATGGTGTTCGGTGCTTGGGGCTGTGTTAGGGATCCTATGCTAAGGGAGTTCCCGGTTCCCATCTTGCATTCGACAGGTCGGTATCGAAGTCCCATTCCTACTTAATAACCCCGTTCTCATCTTTTGACCTGCTGCTCTATGGCGCATGTTTACACAGTTACTCTAGGCCCGAGGAAGGCGGTGGGCGACACAGGTGCCCGGGTTCGGTCTGCTGTAAGTTCTTAGCCTCCCGAGCTCAAAAAGGGATTTCAAACGCATGTTGTCTCCCTTAAATATCTAAGCGATTTTTGCCGAGCCTCAGGATTTCTTCGTCCTGTCAGTGCCTCGTTTACACTTTGAAGGCCAGGGGAACGCCGGTGCTAAGGAGAGTGTACTAAGTAGGCTTCTTACCTACATGAGTTCGGGTGAGTCGAGGATATGGCAATAGGCGACTACTTTCCAATTTCGCCCCCTCCTCGCCATAATCTCCAGCATGGGCGAAAGAGGCCGAGGGAACCTTCATTAGATTCCCCGACTGAGTCCCACCCTTGCATTTCTCCCTCTACTCATGGCAACTCCTCGACTGCCCCTAGGGCGAGTGAGGTTCCTTGGGTGGCCCCTCGGTCGAAGGATCCATCCCAACCCATCCTTCCACCTCACTTGGGCTAGAAGGAGCAACGACCCTGAGGAGGGATTACGCTAAAGGAGGGTCATGCGACTCGACCTCCCCGTACCTAGCCAGTGTCAAGCAAAGGGAAAGGGAAAGCTACATTGGGGTTTGTACTTACCCTCCCCGAATTGAAGCCCTCATCCTCTTCTTCTATGGAAGCCCTGATGGCTTATCCACACCTATTCGAGGAACCACTTCTTTAGGACCCCGATAAGGAGGTGGTCTCCGACTTGGCCATGGTTCGGGGCTCCATTGATAAAGAAGGTTTTCGACCTTTTGTAGGAGTCAACCCCTTCCAAATGGTGACTGTGGTAACCCTTTACTCCTGGTCTCATTTCCTATTCCCTGATTTTCTTTCTTTCTTTTTCTAAATGGAACTTGCTACGTAAATGAGCACGTTCGGGGCTTGTATAGCCAACTACTGTGACGTACGACAACACCAACTCAACCGACTCTCACATCTGCGAAACGGTGCGCGGGAACTATATTCCAAAGCACAAGACGGGCCAAGGCCCTTGCTTTGGAAAGGGAGGTGGTCAAGCTTCGCCAAAAGTTTGTCGAGGTTACTAGAGTGCGCGATGTGCTAGGGCACCAACTTAAAAAGGTCCTACAGCTGAAGGCGGAGGTGGCTAACATAAAACATGCTAATAGTGTGCAATTAGGTATCCACTAGGCCAACGTGGAGTCCCATCGGGCCGAGATCCAGCGCCTGAGGCAAGATCATGCCACGCAACATGAAGCCAAGGATACCTTTTGTGATGCCAAGAAAAACTGCGTGCCTGTGGAGTTGCAAGATGACTAGTAGTTCAAGCTGCCTGCATTATACGACGAGCAATACGACCTGGGTTATTGGGCAAGCTACGTAGCCGGTGAAGGGGCTACAACGCAAGGTGATGGATCTAAGACTCTAAGGGACCTTCCCAAGTAGCCACGATAATTAGTCCTTGCCCAGCCGGCCGAGCCCTCCTCCGTCCCACTACCCTATGAGGCAATCAACACTTTGATCGATGGAGGGGCTTGAGTCTCAGTCTCACCCGACACACCGACAAAGGAAGCCTGAATCCTCCTAGTGCCCTTAGGTGAAGGTACATCCCAGGGTGCCGAAGTGCCTAGCCTGGGTCCCGTCGTAACTATCTTGGAGGAGGCTCCTACCCCTTCTTGTAATGTACCATGACCAACCATAGGGGTCTGGCCCAGGTATTTCTCTTCGGTTAATGGAACAACTATTTCATCCCTATGTGTTTTGAATGTACTAGGTGACTTTCCTTTGTGCTTTTTGTGTTTATGGGGTTTGTGTTTTTGGAGTGTACCACAAGACCATGAGTCTGCTCGACTACTAGGCCCACTTTTGGGATGCTTTGCAGCGGGCTCACATAGTGAAGACCGTTCACCGGGCCTACCTGAAGACATAAGGTTGCCCAAGTACAAGGCTCATCTCAAGGAAGTTGCCCGGGTACTAGGCTCATCTTATGGAGACCATCTCAAGGAGGTAGCCCGATTACAAGGCTCATCTCATGGAGACCATCTTAAGGAGGTAGCCAAAGTACAAGGCTCAACTCATGGAGGCCATCTCAAGGAGATAACCCAAGTACAAGGCTTGGCGATTGCAGTTTATAACATGAGAGACTTCACCAAAAAAAAAAAAAAAAAATTCTTTTCATTCATTTTCATACATCGGCACATAGATGATAAGTGATTTTCATATATGCTTTTATACCACTAATCAACTATCAATCATATGGTATTATGGTATTTTTAACAACTCTAATGCTTAATTTTACCATCTTATGGCTCTAGGAACATTTTGAAGCAAAAAGAGCATAAAGAATAAAGATGAATTTCTGGAATTTAATAACATGACCTCCCATGGCTTCAATATTGATATTTATGAATTCTACACTCTCAATCTTTCCAACGAGTCTAAGATCACCCAATTTAGAGTTCGAACGAAAAAGATACGGCCTCGTGAAGTCAAGGGAGGACTTTCCAAAACACCACATGCAGCACCCCTAAACGTTTGTGCATTTTCAGTCTACCTAATGGCTTTCAATGACTCAAAAATTAATACGGATAGATTCTACTCTCTCTTAGCTTTCCGTAGAGACCAAAATCATCACATTTTAAGGTTGGATGAGAGAGTTATGATAGTTTGAAGTCAGAAGGTGTTCCCCTAGGCGAACCAGAGCCATGCAAAAAGATAGCTACGAGTTCGCCTAGGCGAAGGACATCGGGCTTGAGCATAAACGTCTCATTTTTGGCCCATTTTCCAATCTCTATATATGTATGTATTTGAGACTTTGTTAAGGTTTTGATTTTTGGAGAGCGAACACCCTCTTAGAGCTTCTCCTTCCTCCTTCTTCTTGAGCCACATTTTTTAGGGTTTTAGTTTTTGTTCATTTCCACATTGTTTTGGAGCTGTGTTGAAGATCTAGCTCATTAGACGAGATCTTACAGTTGTGGTGTAGAGTTGGGGACGAATTTCACCTCCCATTTGCTTTGTATCTCTAAACTCTACTCTATTTGTAAATCTTTCATTGTTATATTTATCTTAAATAGGATTGTCTTGGATTTCTTGGTTGCAATTAGCGGCTAAACATCCTCTAGGGTTGATTGCTTGAACTTGATGCTTGGTTTGTATATATTTTATGATGATTTTGTTGACTAATGCTTGGGTGGATGATAGTTGGTGTAGTTCTTAGGATTATTATGGTTTTAATTAATTAATCCATGCTGAGAGTCGGGTCTTCGATCCCCACAATAGGGCATCCTTGGTGCCGCTTGGATTACGTCCTAAAATCTGGTCTCGGGTCTCTTAAGGTGTGAATTAGCTAATTGAAATACTAATTAACTTAATCAAAGAAGTTTAGGAAATTAAGAATGCCTAGTACTAGATGGATTTCACTAGGAGTAGCACCATCTTAGCATTACGTGAAGATCGAATGGACCGAGAGGTGATCAATTCGAACATAGTCCGGGTAGTCCTATTGTATGGACCGAGAGGTGACCAATAGGATTCCCGAGGAAAGAACTGCTTTAGACAAGTATCACGTCTAATGACCTAGATGGACCGAAAGGAGAATAGGGAGTTGGTGTGAGAAATGGAGGGGAGACACAAAAGTGTAAACCTCATATTGGATTCCTTGGACATGTGCAAGTGTACGTTCCCTTAATCAACACTTAATGAATATAAACCATGAATGCATCAATGGAGACAACCCTAGAACATTTCCTTGAGTTTTATCCCCAATATTACTCTATTCCTTGTGAGTGGACATTGATTAAACCCTACTTTGTTTTCTTTTATTTTCTTTTTAGTTTAGTTTAGATTAGAAAATTTTCTCTGCTCACCCTCTAGTCGCTCAAATAGTGAATGACTTTAGTAGTCGGGGTCCTCAATCCTAGCTAAAATCACACCTTCCTTGTGGGATCAATATCTGGACTTGTTAGTCCACTGTATTACTTGTGCGACTCATGCGCTTGCGGAAAATCGCTAAGAAGTTTTTGGCGTCGTTTCCGGGGAAGGTACGGTTTAGTTTGGATTGATATTTTGGCAAAAGAGAAGTTTGCTAATTTTTGCAAAAAAATTTCTTTTCTTATTTTCTGTTATATTTTAGTATACTTAACTTTTCTTTATTTTTCTTTTCTTGTTTTTATTTGTTTCTTATTTCAATTTTGTATATTTCACTTTTCTTTTCTTTTTGTTATTTTTTTTTACAGGGTGCTAAAGCATAATGTCGAACGAGGAGATGAATGAACTTTTCTACTCCCTCCAAAATGAATATGCTTCTCGAGTAGCCCAAATAGCACAAACATGGGAGGAAATCGTTGCAAGGCAAGCACAAACCTCCAAAAGTCAAGAAGGCTATAATTTTGGAGGAGTGAATTCTTTTAACAATGCGGGTTACGTTTCTCAACTCGAAATCTACATACCGAGCTACAATCATCCGGGTTGGGGGATACTTGACAATTCTCCCTATGGAAATCCAAGTATACCAAGTCAACAAGGAAGTTCAAGTTCCTACTATTAAGAGCAATTCCGGCAACCATCCGATGAAGAGATATTCCTTGAATTGAAGAAAGACATTAAGAGGGATACTGAAGCTCTATAAATGAGGTTTCCAATTATGGAAACCGAGATGGACGCCACCATGATAGCAAACATGGGCACCAATTTGAAAGATATCAATAGAGAAGTGTATGCTGTCATGGAAAGAACGGCAAGACAAGCTGAGGAATTGGAAAAGGTTATAAGGGAACAATCTTCAAGGCAACTCCCGAGCGACACAAAGAATGATGATATACGGAAGAGTGAAAGAATATCTTTAAGCCTTGAAGATGAATTTTAGAGCTCGGCATTGGATGAGGACAAGGGCGTAACGAAATGTGATAAAATGCCTTTGGTCCTTGAGGGAGAATTGCAAGAACCGACATTGGTTGAGAAGAATGAGCTTGCTATTATCGAAGAGCCGTCATTGAATGAGAAGCAAGTTGAAAAGCAACATCCTTAAAATTGAAAATGTTTTGGTTGAGGTTAAAGATTTCAATTTCCCCATTAATTATTTGACTTTTGGCATGGAAAAGGACCAACAAGTTTCGTTCATAGAAAGACCTTCTATTGCCACAAGTCAATTATGGATTAATGCTAAAAATGGGGAAATGATACTCCTTGTTGGTGAGGAGAAAATGAAGTTTGACCTCTATCAAAGAACACCACTAACGGATGAAGAAAGGACGGCGTTTAAGAAGCTAGAGAGTTCATTTTTGCCCATTGAAGAGAAAGCACCCAAAATTCTTCAAGAGGAAACTCTTTAAGGATATAAATTTGAGGCCAACTCTTTTCCCACCAAAGAGTTTTCATTTGAGCTTACATCGCTTATTATAGGGTGGAGAAAGTCATCCTCACAAGCGATGAGGATGAAAATGGAATATTGGCCTCAATGGATGAAGGGTCAAAGCGAAGATCTCAGACTTCTCCAATGAGTCTAGTTGGGCTCTAAAAACGAAGCAGCTCTTGGGAGGTACCCCAAGCAAAAATAAGAATTTTTATCCATTTAATATTTTAGTTATTTGTAGTATGTGTTGTATGTCGATTTTTTTCTAAGTGTTTATTTGAATTTTGCTTTTCAAGGCATTGAAGCTGATTCTTAGTGAAGGAGCTTCATCAAGACCCATCAGACCAGAGTCCAATGGTCACACTTCATGATCTAGGGGAGTCCTCTATTCCTAATCTTTTATATTTAATACATTGAGGACAATGCATCATTTAAATTTAGGGGTATTGAGGGAATTTTCCTTTGCTTTTAAAATTTTCCAACAGCTTCAATTATCCTAACTTTAGTGTTTTCTTTTAGTTGTTTGTATATGTTTTCAGTTTTTAGGTTTTTTTTTTTTTCATTTTTAGGTTGTTTTTGTTTTAGTTGAGCTTGTTTTTAGATAATCGTGATGCCTATGATGAACAATGATTGAACTTTCTTTCACATGAAGAAAATGAGAGATATTTGAAATTAAAGCACAATGGTTTGACCTTGTAGTTAACTATTTAGACTAAAGTTCTTATCATTTTGAGCACAAGCCATTTACTCTTTTTGGGAAATTTTTCTTGGTTTAGAGAAGAATTAGGTGATCACTTTATATTTTGATCTCTAAAGACTCTAGAACTTGTTCAATTATCGCTCAAGGCGAAATCCTAGGGAACAAGACAATTAGGAAATGATATAGCCCATCTTTGGATCGATTAAGCCTTTCTAGCTAACCCTTTTATGCATATTTCCATAGTCACCCAATTTGAGCCATATTAGCCATTTTATTTCAAGAAAAGCCAAGAATGAAACCCTTGTCCCTTTTTGTTGAAGACCCTTTAGTCAAAAACCTATGTTTACCCAAACATGTGAGTGTCAAAGTGATATCCTATTAATACATGTAGTGTGGATTGGGGATTGAAGATGATGTGCTATGAATGGAAAATAAAAAGAGGTTTTGGGGTGGAAAAAGGAAGAAAAAAATAGAAAAAGATAGAAAAAGAAAGAAAAATAAAGAATAAAGCAAGGAGGAGTAAGTTTGGCGTTGTAGCCTTCCTACCTTGTGCAAGTAAGTTTTTAGGGGTGTTTTACACCTAGTACCCTAAGGCCAACTAGTCTAGAAATTACTAACCTAAAGCTCGTTACATGGGGTAGGTAGAAAGCTTGAAGGGGTTGAACATTGCACTACTCCATGCCTTGTAATTCCGAAAAATAAAGTCTTGGTGTTCTTGTGAGGATGGTGAAAATCATGCAAGTTTGGGGGAGCTATGAAATAAAAAGATGTGATAAGCTAAGTTTGGGGGGAAACTTAAGAGGTTCAATGAAAAAGAAGGCAATATGCAAAAGGATGAGCATATACGTGAACAAAAAAAAAAAGGAAAATGTGTATGTTCTGGGTAAACTAAAGCCTAAATGACTTATTCAACTACATTCCTCGCCATACACTAGATCCTTCATTTCTATCCCAGTCTAAAAGTTGTGTATAGCCTACATTGAGTGAAGTGATATGTGACAAGCCTATAAGTCTTACACACTCACCATGTGGTGAGGAATCTATTCACTCTTGCTCTCTAATTCCATCCAGGCGCAATTGGCCTGGGGGGATGACTACTGTTGGATACATAAAAGTGCGACAATTATATAGGGTTTTAAGCCCCTCAGCTCATGTTTTGCTTTCATTTTGTGTAGAATAGGTGCTTTTGAGCTTTTCTAGTGTTTTTATGTGTGTGCAGGTGTTTGCCTTTTTCTATATAGACTAAAAACCCCTCAAATTCACATAGATACAAGAGCCTTACACTTCTCTTGTAGCCATGTCACTTTGGATAAACTTGCTTGATTAAATAAACCTTTCTTGGTGTTCAGGATTTAAAAAAATGGGTATAGTCTATGACACTGCAAGTGCACAGGTCATACAAGTAGTAAAATCTGAATGTAAGTCTAGGTATCATTCCGACAGAGATTGACAAGAATTTGAAATCAACTACCCCAACTACTGAAGTTCTATGCTATTTGGACTAAAAACTGATAGTGAAAATTTTATCTAGAAAAATAAAGATACTAGACTATTAACTAAAAATATAAATTGAAATAACATGAAAACAACCAATAATATAAAGAACAAAATACTGGACCAAATTTGTTCCCTGTGAGAAATGAAAACTATCAAAGAATTACAATGAAAAAGTCAATTCCTAAACGAAAGTACATTGTTATGTTTGATTGATGGATCTGGATTTGTCCAAGATTGCCTAAATGTTGCAGTTGGATTTCTCCATATTCACTGGTTGGAAGCCCTTGCTTCTCTTGAAGTCAAGATCAAACCAACTTCTTGTATTTATGATCTTCTTGCAAGATCTGAGTATTTTTCTTTCTCAATACTTCACACCCATTTCTTGATGACTGCAGATCTTTTGCTTTCCTTCTTAGGATTTTGCAAAGTTCTATAGTAGTGGCTCATCCTTGAGATCTATTGGTTCTTCCCTTTCCACCAGTTAGATCTCGGCTAACACAGGGTTGGGAGCTTCCCTTTAGATTGAGGTGTTATCGATTATTTATATGGTTAAATACTCCTATCGAGTTCAATTATGAGAGAATGGGATTTATCAAATGAACTTTCGAGCTCGTGATTCATCAATGGTGGTCTAACATACCCATAAGTAGATGCTCTCAACTCTCGGGAATCTCGACTACAGTATCACCTTGAGAGGGCATCCTGGAAATCAGAGCAAGATACACTCCTTAAACTGGTATTCGGTACTACCATTGGGAACTTATAGATTAAAAAACAACACTAAGTAAATAAATCACAACCCAAATAATTCTCTCCAGATTTTGGCAAAAAAGACTATAACTATCGGTAAATCGAATCTAGCTGAGCTGCGTTCTAATTACTGCATCACAATTAACAATGGAGCATCGATCAAGTACATCCACTATAATTGCAATTAAACTGAGAAGAAATGAGTTCCAGAAATTTGTCTAGATTTCACAATTTTCAAGCAGTAATTTTAAGAAAATATGAAATAAAAATCCGGCTTCCAATCGTTTACAGTTCATGGAATTCAGATCGAAGAAAATAAAATAAAAAAGAAAGAAAAGGAAAGAAAGAAAGAAAATATACTTTAAACTATACAATGAACCCATCTTCTCTCCCAGTTCTGGGTATCGAGACTGAAAAAGTTAGAGGTTACTTTACTATTCTAACAGCATCTATTTATATCACATCCCGAAAGAAAATAGAGTAAGTGCCTGAATCAAAGTGAGAGATTCCCGAGGAAGAAAAAGCCCGGTTACTTCTTGGGTCGCGACCTCGAGTTGATGTCGTGACACGGATTCCCCCACACTATCTGCTCGGCTCGGTTAGAATGAGTTTCTTCGATTGCGACCCGGGTTTCTTGCGGCTTACGTTAGTTAGTGGTGCTGACCTCGATTGTGGTCGCGACCTCTTGCTGGGTTGTTCTCAAATTGATGTCGCGACCCTTAGTCTCACGTGTCGCAACCTGGATTTAGTCGTTTTCCTTCTCTTTGCCAATTAAATTCACGACTTCAATTTTAGGTTGCAACCTCCTTTCATTGTCACCACTTTAGTTTTGGTCGGGACTTGGCTCGCTAAGCACGCCTTTGCCGCGTCGAGGACCTCGATTTTAGGTTGTGTTGATTTACATTTTCTATTGCCTCACCTCAGGTCGTGACTTTCTTTTTCAGGTTGCGACCTCCTTTTTGGTCTTCTGCCTTGATATGTTCAGAATTTAGGTTGTGACCTCAATAATTGGTCGCAACTGCTTTTGATAGCCCTTTGCCTTTAAACCGGTCGTGACCTCAATATGACATCGCGACCTCACGTTACTCGCTGCAGTTGCGGGTTGTATCTCGGTTGCTTTAAACATAATTTGCGACACGGATGTTTGATGCTCGGTGTGCGTGGGCGCGACCTCGATGATTAATTAGCGACCTCAGCTGAGGTTCTTGGCGGATAAGTGGTCGTAACTTCCATTTTCTTGACAGGACGCCGTTGGCGAGGTTTTCATGTTCACGACCTCAATGTTAGGTTGCGACCTTGGCATGTTCGGTGTTTCTTTAGGTCGCGACCTCGATTGATTGGTCGCGACCTCCAGGGTCAACCAGATAACAAAGTGGTTGCAACTTCAATTTCCCTAATTGGGACTTCGCTTGGATCAGCTTCAGGTTTCCTGTCGCGACCTCGATATTAGGTTGCGACCTCATTTCTGATTCTCCAACTCTCTTATAGTTGCAACCTCAGATCTCCTTGTTGTGACTTCCAATTCAATTCCATGTCATGACCTAAAATACACGTCACGACCTAGAATAAGGTTTGTTTGAAGCACTAGTTTGCAGCCTCATTTTCTCTGACAACTTCTGTGTGGCCGTGACGAGGATCAAAGTCGCGACCTCAGATTGGCTTCGCGACCTCATTTTCTGCCTTGAATAATTTATTTCGTATCAACCACATTTTCTTGGTCGCAACCTCATTAACTGGTCTTGGTGATGTTGTGACCTGGAAATAATTGAACAAACAAGCTCCTTGTCGCGACTTCCATTTTCAAGTTGCGACCTCCTTTAAATTCTCGAAATTTGAATTAACCTTCAAGTTTTGTGGGATTTTGTATCTTTGTATTTTTACGCAAAATTAAATTTGAAGTAAATTACCGAGGTTTACGCATATGAATCAACAATCATGCATGTATACTCAGAAATGGATTAAAAATCAAATGAGTTTTTAGACTCATCAAATTCCCCGAGCTTGAATTTTTGTTTGTCCCCGAAACAAAGAAAGAAAGAATTTGTTTGTCTCAAGCAAGAAAAGAAAAATTGTTTGTCTCGAACAATTAAGCAAGTACAAGGACATTTTCTGATTCAAACCAGTCTTTCACTATTTCCACCTTCTAACTTGAAATAGGAGATAACAACATCATTTTAAATTTCAGTTTCGATTTAAGAAAAAAAGGAATGGTTTCCACTTCTATCACAAATTCCTTGAAGAAATCATGTATTTAAACAGTTCCTTGGGATAAAACAAAATTGGTCATTTGGTCATTGTTTAGACAAGGTTCTCATATTTTTCATGCAAATAATTAATGAAACAAACCACACAATTCATCTATATCGGTCGAAGTGAACCCATTAATCAATTTGTTTAACCATTTGGAATATTATTTATTCAATAAATTCAATATCAAACATCTCAAATCTTGTGTGATCTGATTTCTCTATACTGGCACCAAAACTAATGCAAAAATTACAAATAAGATTGTATCTAATCAGGAGGAAAATTCTCTATTTCTTGATCTAAAACCTATGCCTTACTCTTGCCAAAAATTTGTAGCTCTGCTTTATCGAGTTCCGCATCCGCAGTGCGGACGGAAGGGTTGATAAAGAAGCCCGGTTCAACTAAGGTGAGCCCTTTCCTTGCCTCCTCCGTGAGTTATACGGATGATGGGGGGAGTCTGGTTAACCCTTCTTCCAATTCCCTTCCCATCGGCCAATTTTATCTTGATAGAGTTTCTTGGAATCATATTGGAATTGGTTTGTTTAAGGCTCCATTCATTCCATACGCTTTGCATTTGCACCCTTGGAACTCATCTTTTTTTTTTATTCTCCTTTTCCTTCATTTTCATTGTTCATTCTTGCTGTGTCTTCCCATCCTTTTATAGTGACCTTGATTCTCTTGGGAATGAAGAAGCTCTTAATTCTCTTTTTAATATTTCCAATGAATGAATTAAATGAAAATTTCGGATCAGCGCCACGGCTATTTGCTTGAGGAATTTTTGAAGAATGAGGAAAACTTTAAGGAAGTTTGATCGTTTTTCTTTGAGAGGCATATGGCATTGAATTTCTTTTGAATTTCTCTTTCGAAAATACTTGACCTAAACTGATTCTTTTAATTCCGGTTGGGTTTCTGGTTCTGTATTAATAACAATTTCGGTCAAGGGTTCAAAAAGATGGATGCAGGAGTGAAAAAGTTGGAATGAATTGAAGATGAGTGGAAGTTGGAATGGAAGTTTGGCTCAATATCATGATTGCTACTTGAAATTCGCAGCATTAAATTTAGTCTCTTAATTCACGATTTTCACTAAATGTTGTCTTTAATGTTACGGCGCCTAAATGAAAGTTTAAAACCTAATTTTATTAAGATTTGGACAATTCGATGTAGCCTAAAAAGTTTTGTCTGATGTGGTCACAACCTCAATCTCACTGTTGCGACCTGTTCCTCTAACTTATTGCTTCAATGTCCAGCTTCTTGGTCGCGACCTATGAATTGATGTTGCGACATATAAGCTCCAAAAATCTATGTTGCCACCTGAAATTTTCTCATCATAATTATATTCATTTCTATCCTAGTTGCGACTTAGATAGTCTATTATGACCAAGAAAATTTCTAGGTCTCCTTGAACAATTAAATTCACAGCAATTTCAATTCACCAAATCCAATCAAAACAAATAAAATTCAATTCATATTCATCATTCAAATATTCAACAAATCCATTCACTATGCATCAGATTCAAAATTGAAGCACAAAAATAAAATAAAATAAAATAAATTTCCCCCAAACTTTCAATCACACTATATCAGAGACAAAATTTAAATAAATTCAAGAGAATTATCTGCCCCTTTTATCTCTTTGCAGATTGGAAGTTTGATTGTAGATGTTCCTCCTTTGCACATTCTTATTGTCCTGCAAAACTAAAAGAAAAAATTATTTAATCTTCAAGCAGTAATGAATAAATTACACTAAGCTATTAAAAACTTTCACACAAAAAGAATAAGGGGAAAACTTAAAACAAACTGATGTGGATTGCCTTTCACAAAGCTGCTCAATTTTTAGTCTTTAGCTGGACTTACAGCTACTATATTTTTGTTTCTTCAAATTTTCTCATTCAGAACAAGGAGTCATTCTTCCATTTGCATTCCTCTAAGGTAGTGCTTTAATCTCTAACCATTAACTTTGAATTCCTCATGATTGCTGATTCTAAGCATCACTGCCCCAAAGGTTGTACTTGACACTACTGTATAGGGTCCACTCCATTTTGATTTAAGCTTTCCTAGAAAGAGTTTTAGTCTGGAGTTAAACAATGTGACTTTGATCTCGGCTTTAAATTCTCCTCAAAATCCTTTGATCATGCCATTTTTTTGTTTTATCCTTATAGATTCTGGCACTATCATAGGCTTCATTAATCAACTCTTCCAATTCATTTAGCTGGAGTAGTGATGAGTCCAAAAACTCATTAGATTTTTAATCCATTTTTCTGAGCATATTACAAGATAAATGTTGATTTGTATGCAGAAATGTGGATATTTTACTCAAATTTAATTTTGGAGGAAAATACGCCAGGCTTTCAAAATCTCAAAGAAAACTAGAAGAGACCAAATGCACCACAAGCGTAATGAAGTCGTGCGAATCGACAAACGAAGTCAATGGCATTAAGAAGCTTATTTGTCGCTTCAAGTCACGATATCAACAAAATCAATTTCCTTTGGGAAGAACTAAGACCTTTAGCAAGCTTAAGTCTGGACTTGAAGATTGCTTAAGGACTGTAATAACCAAAGCAACAATTGAAAGAGGTTGCGACAAAGGAAATGTGGTCTAGACTAAAGGAAATATTCAAAGTAAAATCTTCGGTCGCGACACCACTCCGGCGTTCGACGCCACCGGGCTTGATCCGAGGTCGCTGGACGTCAACTGATGTCGCGACGTGGATTAGCCAATAGCCACAAAGGAAGTCTCCGCAAAGAAAACGGTTGCAACTAGTTTTAAATGAAGGGTGTTATCTGAGTCGCATACCGTTAAGGTCACGACATGAAATGGAAACCAAGTCTCAATAGAGCATTGAAGTTTGCAACCAACAAGAGTTGAATGATAAAAGAGAGGTCGCAACCTGAAGCCAAACCGAAGCCCTTGCCAAGAAATTGAAGTTGCGACCATTTATTATTAATCAAGGATCACAAACGATGACGTGACCACTCATTCAGTCGACCAAGAAGAGTCGAAAGCGTAAGAAACTGTGTCGAACTACTTTGGAAAGCAATTGGGACTACACCTAATTGAACAAGAGTAACACGTGGTCGAGACATAAGCATGAGGTCGCGACCTAGAATAGAGGTTGAAATGAGGAAATTGGTTGCAACAAAGAATTGAGGTTGAGACCAGAAGAAAAGAAATGGACATAAAAAGAGGTCGCGACATCACCTTGAGGTCACGACGTAAATTTGAAACCTGTGAAGGCAAAAGACCACCAACCGCAATTCACGACCCGGGAAAGAGCGATCCACGACTTGAAGTCATCTTATAAATAGAAATGTGGTCGACTAAAGCTGAGGTCACATTTCGAAGCGAAGAGAAAGACAATGATGTGACAGCGAAACCGTGGTGTGACATCAATATGAAAACATTGAGCAAACAAGGTCACGACTACAAGCGATGCCGCGACCATTAATCAGCGGCGACGAGGAATCTAGTACGCGAAGCAACAAGGTCGCGGTGAACAAGAGCAATCAAAGGAAATCCATGCCCGACATCAGCAAGTCGTAACATAGGTTAATGCTTGGGCTTTCTTTAGAATTCCACAGAGCTTTGGGGTGACATTTCTTTTGATAGTATAAATGAGCAGTGTTAGAATAGTAAGTACTTCCGTCTTATTTACCCGAGAAAAAGGGAAATGAGGGAGAACAGTGTATAGTTTAGAGTAGATTTTCATTTCTTTTCTTTATTTTTAGTTTATTTCTTCTGGTTTGAATCTGTGACTGTCAGAGAGATGAGTGGAGCTAATTTTATTTATGTTATTTCTTCTTAGAATTATTACAATTTGTAAATCTAGGCAATTTTTTAGATTATTTGACTTCTCGATTTTATTGCAGTGGTGGTTTGTGCGTGTCCAGGTATGTTTCTTAATTATGATACGATGTCCAGGCGTGCTCTCTTGGATTTGATTTACATTTTAATTCTGGATCTTTCTGCACAAATATGGAGAACTAATTTGGAGTTCGGTTGCTTATTTGTGATGTTTTTTGAATTGATAAGTTCCCAATAGTAATCTAGGAATACAGGTTGAGGGAATATATCTTGCTCGATTTCCGAGGATGCCCTACGCGTGATGAGGCGGAGTTCACGAGTTAGAGAAAATTCTTTTTTCTGTGTTGCTCAGCTTCCATTGTTAATTGTTGAGCTCACGAGTTCATTTTGATAAATCCCCCATTCGATCATAATTGAAGTTGGGAGGGTATTTAATATAAATAATCGGAGAGTTCACCTTAATCTAAAGGCAAGTTCCTAACCTAAGGTATTGGGCGAGATCTAATCAAGGGAAGGATAGACGATAGATTTGGAGGTTGGGTACCAAGTAAAGTGGTAGAAACTTTGCAAAAATCGAGAAGGAAATGCAAAGATGCGCTGTCATGAAATGGAGTGTGAAGTATTGAGAAAGAAAAAATACATTGATCTTGCGAGATTGGGAATCTGGTCATTGGTTTGATCTTGTCTTTGAGAGAGCAGGGTTTCAACCGAGTGAATATGGAAAATCCAATTCCAGCCTTGTTTAGAAATCTTGGACAAATCCAAATCCATCACATAGAATAGAGTAATGTACTTTAGTGTAGGAATTGGCTTGTTTCATTGTAATTCCAGCGACCAGTTTCGTTTCTCACGAAACTGATTCAATCCAGTATTTTAGTGACAATTTATTTTATTCTTTTACTTTTGTTTTTATCTTAGTTCACTTGATAGTCAATAGTCTAGGATCTTTATTTTCTGGATCAGCTTTCATTGTGAGGTTTGAGTCCAAATAGCATAGAATTTTAGTAGTGGTGTAGTTGATTCGGTGCCACGGTAGGGTGATGCGGAATCAACAAAATTTATATCTAAGTTCCTCGCTACTTAGTAGTCAAACTCTTCTTGTTTATAATGATCTAGGGTCGAACACGGGGATGGGTTTTCTTCGTACAAATGATTTGAGTGAAGTCAAGGTGGTGAATTAAATTTGGATTTTTAAGGTTTGGAGGTAAAAGCAGTGGTTGGTTGCAAGCGAAAATAAATAAAATAAAATGTAAAATAGAACTCATATGAAGCATTGGGCCTTGGTTTAGGGTTCCTAAGGCATTGACATGTCCTCGGGTCTTTTCCTCGCGTTAGGGAGGATGACATATAGTCATTCCCGAGCAAGCTCTTCATTGGCATTAAAACCTATACCTAAAATTATTTCTTCTAATGTGTAGCATTTTGTTGCACCGCAATGTTTCCAAAAGCAGGTTAAAACCATCCACTGGATCTAACTGCAGGAGCTCATAAGTAACAACTAAATGGGCATCGGTGGATACAGCATTAAGCATCCTTGAACCTTGAAAGCTTGCAGTGCGCCCTCGGGAGTACATCACAGTGATTCAAACCGAAAACGTGAGATACATAAACAGAAAAAGGGAATAAATGCTTGCGTGAAAAACATGAGAATGATGTTTTTACCTTAAACATTCACTCAATGGCCCCTCACCTCTTCAAGGAGGAAGAGGTCTAGCCAAACATCCTACGAGTTGTCATCCTCGAGAGGAGTGTTTGAAATAGTAAATGAGAGAAGAGGAGAAGAAAGAGAAAAGCTGGAACAAAGGCACATCGTGTGCTGAAAGATTGAAAGTTTAGGATTCTGAAAAGCCATAAGTTGAAACATATAAGTCATCTGAGATGTGTGAAAATACAAAAATACCTAAAATATGTAGACTAATAGGGACAAAATGGTAGTAATCAAAGCGTAGTGATTTGGAATCAAAACATCAAAACAGGGACGGCCATTTTCATATGAGCAGTGAATTTTTGCTATATGAAAAATGCAAGAAATAGCGAAATTGGAAAATTTCGCTATGAACAGTAATTTTCGCTAGCTAGCGAAATTTCGTAACAGCTAAAATTTGTGCATAAGCGAAATTTTAAGCTAGATTGCGAAAATTTCGCTATGATTATGAAAATTTTTCGCGAGTACCCGTGATCTTAACCAAACACCATAATCATGCCGAAATTCTGCTGCCTCTGTCATCCACTTGACTTCATTTTAGTCATTTCCATGATATTTCTTCGTTTGGGTTGATGAAATCAGAATTCTCATTCGACACCAATACGACGTCGGGCTTGCTTGCGAGGTTTGAGACTGTAAAACTACCCAAAACAATCTCGAAACCAAATTAGTAGCAATAAGTGGACATGCACATGACAATTGGCTCAATTCATATGATTAGTGCGCAAAAAGCACTCAAAACCTATTTTAAATAGGGTTCAAAATAGCACTTTTTGTGCACTAATCAGTAGTTGATCTCTAGTGGTGTACCAATCTACGGGAATGATACGGACTTATTCGGATTTTTACTACTTGTATGGCTTTGCTGCACTTAGGTGTCATAGACTACACCCTTATTTTAAATCGCTGAACCTTGAAAGAAATTATTTTATGAAAGAATTTATCAGTGACATGGATGCAAGAGAAGTGTAAGGCTCTTGCAACTATGTGAATTTGAGGGGTTTTTAGTGTATATAGAAAGAGGTAAACAAGTAGCCTCTCTTCTTTAGCAGCTTTGAAATCAAAATTTAGCTTTCTTGATGGCCCACATAACTTTATATTCTAGCTCAAGAGGAAGGTGGCAAGGTTTTCCAAAGACAAGCCTGTATGGGGACATTCCAATGGGAGTTTTAAGCAGATCCTGTATGCCCGGAAGTGCATCGTCAAGTTTCGAGACCAATCTCTTATCTTTGGAGCTTACGGTCTTTTAAAATTTTCTTTATCTCCACATTTGGAAATTTCGGCTTGCCGTTTGTTTGAGGGGATGATACGCCAGGCTAATGTGTTTGATCTATATCTACCATGAGTTTGTCAAACACCTTATTTGCAAAGTGGGCACACTTGTCAACGATTATGATTAAGGTGTCCCAAATTTGCTGAGAAAATTTCTTTGTAAAAATCCTGGCTTGTTAGCATCATTTGGGACAAGTTGCCTCGACCCATTTAGATACACAATCTCTGACTAGGAGTATGCATATATTTCCAAATGAAGAATTTGGAAAAGGCCCAACAAAATCTATTCCCCATATCAAATAGTTGCACCACGGGATACCTTGCGGGGGCATTGCACGCCTTTTCTTCAATAACCCATTCTTTGGCAATTGATCACCTGACTTCACCACGATGAATTTAAACTCATCTATGTTTGAAGTTCATTTCACACATGCTATTTTATTGCATTTTATATCCATATTCATGTAAAACTCTTAAAATTTCCTCTAAACTTGGTTTTGTAGTTATTGATGGCAAGTGATTTGGCAGAAATGATCAATTTATTTCGAAGAAGAGTCAACCAAGAGTCTCTGCGCACCACTGGAAAGATGAATTTTTTACGTACCATCGGCTCAGATAAATCAAATTCCTCATGGCTACATTCTACATTCAAAAGAGCTTTCCAACGAGTACTCCTACTGGCCATCAGAGTTAAAGCGAAGAAGTTATGGCCCTGAGCAAGTTGGAGAAGAAAAAGCGAGGTTCTTTGGCATCGGAGAGTATGTCGTGACAGGGAAGTATGCCGCGATGAAGTATGTCGCGAACTATGTCGCGACCAGGAAGCTATAATCGCGAAGTATGCCGCCATGACGGAAGTAGTGTCATGACAGAGAAGGCACGTGTCGCGACCGAAATGCATGAGGAAACTTGAAAGCAGAAAATTGAGTTTGACTAATTTCAAGCCATTTCACCCTAGGACCATATATACTCGTTTTTAGGTAAAGAGGCAATGGGAAGATTGGAGAGCCTCTCTCATGGGGTTTCTCTCTCTCTAGAATGCCCATTTTCGGTTTTCTGATTTTGATTCTTTTTAGATAAAGGTAATTTTTTAGCATATTTTATTTCTATTGAAGAAATTTCGGTTCTGTGTAATAGATATTCAGATTTCACTAAGGTTCAGACAAAGATTGAAGCTAAAAATATGGATTTTCTCTCTCTCATGGGTTTTTTCTCTCTAAACTGCCCATTTTCTTAGTTTTTGCTGCAGATTTTTATTTTTAATAGATCTTAGAGTAGTTTTAGAGCGATTTTATTTTTATTGAAGAGATTTCGGTGTTGTACTCGGATATTCAATTTATTTCTTTGTTGAGCGAGATTTAAGCAAATATGGGTTTTCTCTTCTTTCTCTTGATTTCTTTCTTCATTTTCTTACTTTTTGTTTGATTGATGATTGGAATCCCGGTAATGGAACATTAAACACCCTTTAGGGTTGGGGTTTAATTGTTGAACATTCGGTTCCGATTTTTCGGTTATTTTGTGGGGTTTGAATCTTGAATTTATATAATAGTAAGTCTTTGTTCATATAATGAATTATTCGGAATATTAGTAGTTTATACCCGAAAAATTTGTATCTTTGCTACGATTTCCAAGAGGCCTCGAGTGACACGAGAGATGGGGTCTTGAGAGTAAGAGCGGTAACTTAGGGAGTATGTTAGACTAATATCTTGGAACTAATGAACTACGAAAAATTACTTGATAGATCACTAATTTACTCATGGTGTGAGGGATTAATTAGATGATGTATCAATTTAGTTGATGAGGGTTTCTCCTTGAGTCGATGAAAGGATCTTGATCCCTACGTGTTATAAAGATCTAATCAAGGAGATAGAAAATTTATTAGATTTGAAAGACGAGATACGATTACATTGGAGAAGGAAGGCTTACATTTATCACAACCACATGGGGCGAAATTCTTCGAGTCATGAAATGGTTGTGAAGTATTGAAAAAGAAAAACAATCAAATCTTAAAAGGTGCCAAATTTTACAAGTAGCTATTTAGATCCATTTGTCCTAAAAAGGAATATGGTGTGTTAGATAGTGAAATGTGGTGTATGGAGAAATCGAGCTATACTACATTGCTCTTGGACAAATCCGGCATTCAACTCACCGTCTTTGCACTTTCAAGGAAATGCAAGCTGTTTTTGTAAATAATTATCCCATCCCTGATGACTCTCTTCATACCTTTAGAATTAGTAGTTGTTTATTTGGTAGATTTTTGGGATTAGTTCTAAATCAGTTTTGTTTTCAATTAAATTGATTTTTATTACCACATCTTATTTGATCGCCTAAATAGTGAAGAGCCCTTGTAATCGGGGTGATCAAATTCCAATTGAGAGGAACCTCCAATCCTCGTAGATGCGATGTCGGGACTCCTAAGGTCCACTTTTATTACTTGTATGACCTTGAAATTGCACTTGCGGAAAGAGGGTTGGATGTTGAAGTAATACTTTTCATTTCAGTTTTTGAGTATACTTACTTTTGTTTCAAATCAGTTTTTGAGTATTTACCACATTCACTCCCTTGACCATATTTTCACATAAACATCAAATTGGTCACCTGAACAAGTTTTTGGCGCCGTTGCCGGGGATTAAACAATAGTCCTTTGGTAATAGTGTCATAAATTTGTATATGTCTTTTGGTCACTTTACAAGTTTTTGGCGCCGTTGCCGGGGATTAGACAATAGTCCTTTGGTAATAGTGTCATAAATTTGTATATGTCTTTTGGTCTCTTTACAAGTTTTTGGCGCCGTTGCCGGGGATTGGCGCGGTTCACTTTCTCTCATTGGAAGTTGACATTTTGAAGAACGGGTAATTTGCTAATTTAGGCAATTTTTATTTTTATCTTTTTGGTTGTGATTTGTTTCTTAGTTAATTTTTTTTTATTAGTATTTTGTACTTTATTTTCTTTTGTTTTTCCTCTTATTTGTTGGTACTTATGGAGGAACATTGTCAATAGAAGATAGATTTACTCCATAGAAGCCAAGCTTGAACTACTTCTTCATAAATTGGACCAAAGAATTCCCTGACTCACTCATGGAACAAGGAGTATTGCCTTATCAAGGAGTTCAAATCCCACATTTTAGGAGAAGAGTTGTCTCTGACCAGGAGCAGATTTTTATCTACATGGAAGGGAACAAGAAGAGGATTAATCTTCATGAGTAGAAATTCCAGAGTTAGATGCTTTCCAAGTCAACACTAGTGCTAGATTGAAAAATGTAGAAGCTCAAATAGGACACTTGGTCCAAGCATTCAAGGAAAAATTCTCTAAGACCTCTCCTAGTAACACTTTGCCAAATCCCAATGAATGCATGGATACTCCTTTAGGCAGTGTGCGAAATTCCTATCTTTAAATCACGTGGAAGAAGGTGAAAATGAGCTGAAATTTGAGAACAAAATGCTCATAAACAACTTAAATGATGAAAGAGTCATCTGGATAGCTGAAATTTGAAGAGAAGTAAGTCCAGTAATGGCTGTGAAAACATTTGGTGAAGATTGACACATTTACCTTCCCCATGGATTTTGTGACTTGGGGCATTGTGGAGGGATCTCTGAAAATTCTCATATACTAAGAAGACCACTTCTTTCCTCGAAGCCAAGCATGGATTGACATCAACAGGGGAGCTCACCTTGCTTGTGGGTGAGGAGAAAGCAAGTTCAAGCTTCACCAGGTATTACCTTTGAAGCGGGGCAAGAAGAGCCATGTCGCAGAAAGATTACAACGGCTTACTTCCGATCAAAAGGGAACAAGTTTGAACAGTCCCCCTTAAGCATAAATGTGTTTACATCACTTCACATAGGGGAATTTGTTTTGGAAAGAAATTGTGGCTGAACCACCAGCCATAATTAAGAGGATTTTGAGTTTCTTCCCACTCTTAAAGTACGAAAGAAAACATCCTTGAGCTGAATGGTTATGAAGGAAGTGCTCGAGATGAATGTTGGTCAAATGGAAGCACTAGTACTTTTCCAATGAGTCTGTGGACTCAAAGCAGGCAGCTTCTTGGGGAGCAACCTAAGCTAAGTAATAGGATTCTATCCATTCTCTTTTCTTTTTCTATTTTTTTTTAGTTATTTTATTTGTTCTTGTTTTTTCTTGTTGGGATGAAAATTCATTGATGTTTAACTTGTTGTTAGTGTTTTTCGAGAATAAGATAAGTTTTGAAGCTCAACATGTTTGTCATGACTAGTTTGCAAGAGCAAGGCAAGAAGTTGGAAAGTGGTTTGATAATTTATGGTGCGAAGTGTGAAAAAAAAAAATGGAGTGGGATGTTAAGTCAAAATTTCGGGTTTTGAGAAAAGAGCAATTGAACTGAAATATAAGTTGGAGGTTTCATGATATGTGGGAGGAGTGAAGACAAGAGATGAGTTCAAGAATGAATAGAAAGAATTAAGGGTTGCTATTGGAGGAATTTTGAGAGAATATATATAGCATGAAGGACTTTGAAGGATAGCAAGTGATATGGGCAAGAGACAAAGCAAGGAGAACCTAAGAGTCAAGAAATCACATCACATGGGGACCCAGCATTAGACATTCTGATTTTTCTGGCAGTGATTTAAAGAATCCAAATGGTTCACCTCAGCCCATGAGCACATTCTGCATTGAAGAGCTTTCCAACGGTCCTTACACATCAATTCAGGAGGCTAAAATGAGAGATATGAGTATAACAAGTTGGATAAAAAACGGGGGTCTTGACGAATTCTTGACATGGCCGACACACAGTCACAGCAAGCTTTTTAACCTTAAACCCATTTTCTTTCCCTAATTTATACTTTATCTTGCCATACTCTTTCCCTCCAACCCTTGTAACTTCTAACCACTCAAATTCTTCTCCCATCCCTCAAATCCTAAATCACATTTCTCCCCAAATCCATTTTCATCATCTTCAAGCTTCAAAACCCATCACAAACCCACAAACTTACCTTTGTTGAACTAATTTTCCCTCCATCATTCCAAGCATCAAAAGGAGCTTCACAATGGAAAAATTTTGTGCTTGGATTGTTTGTTTTTAGGTTCTTTGTGGATCATTGTTGATTGTGGAGTGATTTGCATGTATTGAAGGAGGTTTTGAAGAATCAAAACTCACTCATTTGAGGTGAAGGAAGTTGTTTGCATAAGTGTTTGAGAAAATGCAAAAGCCACTTTCATGGCTCAAAGCAAAGAGTGTATCAGGGAGTAGTATACCAATGTCAAATGCGAAAATGTCAAGTTTCCTATTCAAGATGTTGAAGACTACAAAGGGGGAGTTCACTTTTAGCTCTCTTTATTACTCTTTTTACTTTGTTGCTTCCTTTTGCTCATTGCTAGACATTGCAGGACAATGTTCATCTCTCAAAGTTTAGGTGTTTATTTTTTTGTTAGTTTATCTGTCACACCCCATGTTGCAAATGACAACTTTGAGGATGAAATTTTAAGTGCTTTTACGGATAATGACTTTGTTTGATGCTTCATAACATCTCCCAGTTTGTTTATATTTTTTTTTTTTTTTAGTTAGAGTTTATTGAGTTAATTGAGTTTTGCTTGGAGTTGTTGTGATGTCGATAAGGGACCATAAATGAACCCTTGGCATATAGGACATTATTAGAGATAATAGGACTTTAATACTTAATGAGTTATCTCTTTAATAATTTTATTTAGTCAGTGGTTTCTCAAAATCCATGCACGTGAATACTAGTACCATGGCTTGATTTTGCTTGGGTTGAAGGTTTATGAATCCATCTAATTTTGATCTTCATAGGTTCTAGAACTTTGTTCAGTATCGCAGGCGAAATCCTAGGCAACCACGACAATTGAGAAATGATATAGGTCATCCTTGGAAAGATTGTGCCTTTGAGTAACCTGATAATATGCATATACCATATTCCTCTAGTACAGATGTTGAGCCTTAAAGGCAGAATTCTGTTTATAAAAAAACCAAGTTTAGAAGCCAATAACCTTCTATACATCACTATCCCTCAATAAAGAATAAACTCACCCATAACACATGAGGATTTGAACATAGTGAAATGTGGTGAGGAGCAAGTTTTGGGAGTTATTTTTCCATAGGAAAAATAACTCCAAATTGGTTGAAATGAGTTAAGTTGAAAATCAAAAGAAGTCGTCAAAAAAAAAAACAGAAAAATATCAAGTGTAAAAGAAGCAATACAATAAAGTCAAAGAAGAGTGAGTCTGTACAGTAGCCTTCCTTCCACAGAAGCAGTAAATCTAGGGGTGTCTCGACACCTAATACCCTAAAATGATGGTTTTGGGAGCTATTGATTTAAAGCTCGCTAAGGGTTGGTAGAAAGCTTAAGGGGTTTTGACATTTACTACTCTAACCTTGTCTTAAAGAAAAAGGCTTCTTGATGTTTGTTGAAAGAATGCAGAATTTGTGCAGAAAAGTGATATGAGGAGTATGGAAGGATGCACCTAAACAGTTTTGGGGTGTTTGAGAGTGTCACTATGCGATGGTAGAATGTCGGGATGGAGTAGGAACATTAATGCAGAAAAATATACTTATGTTTGGGTAAGTTTTAGCCTAAGGCTACTCTGACTACCCCTTACCCAAGCCTTACATTACAAGCTTATAAAGACCTACTTGATCTTGAGAGTTGTGTGCCTACATTAGTGGAGAGTGATAAGAACAACAAACCTATGGAACCTAAATAAATTATCTTAGGAGATCACGTACTTATCTCAATTCTCATAAGCTCATCTAACTTACAATTGTTTGGATAGGGAAGACCACACACACACACTAGTGAGAACCATGATCATGGTTGTCTATTATGAGATTAATTCACTATTAAAATGAAAAAATTATCTTGATCATATTTTCTATATTCCTTGTAAGGGTGATTCTTGAGACATGTATCACATACCCCTTGCAAAGCTTGATTACTCGGTTTTGGTTAAATAAAAAGGGTGAAATGAACTCTTCCCTTTCATTTGCTTGGGGACAAGCAACTTCTTTCTTTTCTTTGCTTGAGGACAAGCAAAACTTCAAGTTTGGGGGTGTTTGATGAGTGCAAAACTCATCTATGTTTTGAGTTCATTTCACATGCTATTTTGTGCATTTTATATCCATATTCATGTAAAACTCATAAAATTTCCTCTAAACTTTGTGACGCCCCAAAACCCGGGGGTCCGTTATTTTGCGAGTCAACGTGGAATACGGTGGGTGTAAAGTTTTGATGACTTCAGAAAAATCGAGGCGAGTCTCCTTTATACGGCGGGAGCTCTACCCCGGAAACACGAGTACACACTTGACGATCCCAAACGGTCGATATATTGAGGATAACATGGATAAAAAGCGCCTCTAGAATTCCCATACAACAATATCCATTAACATATCAACCATGTCCCATAGTTCTAAGAGTTATTAAATGACTCTTATAAACCGCATATATTAATTATAAAATTCTAATACATGTGAAAAGCACTCAAAAGCCACACTTTCGGCTTTCGCAAGAAACTTCGGCTAGGGCGGCGTCTGCCACCTTCACACTTTGTAAAATAAAGGGGGATCACGGCGGGGTGAGCTAAAGCTCGGTAGGAGAATGCATACTAAATGGGCTACTCACCACCTAAGTGCGGTGCAATGTTCAATTTAGAAACACATTCGAAACTAGATGCATGATCCTACTTGAATGTCTACATGACCTGACTCGGATCAGGAGTCCTCTGGAAGCTCTCACACTGCTTCTAAAGCCTTGTATGAAATTATTATTTTATTGGTGGACAGCCCTCCAGGGTATATATCAATTGGAGCGCTCAGGCCGATTGATATATAAGTTGTTAATGGACTACCCTAGATGAATATCAATTGGGCCGCTCAGACGATTGATGATATTTTTGGTTTGGACTACCCTCGATCTTAACATTTTAGACTACCCTAGAACCATCTTCTCTAGACTTATACCATACTAACTCCTGGTCTAGGATGTTGCGATTGCATATGGAATGCATGTATGCGATTCCAATACAGTTTTAAACCACATGCAAATATATATACAGCAGATATATTTACATAAAACTTTCATCACAACATGTTATGCATTTACCCGTTCAACATCAAAAATTAGCTCACTTGGAACAATGTACAAACACAAGCAATTCGATTCGAATTACTTAATCAAGCACATATTTTCCCAAAAATACATTTTCGGGTCACTATTCCTAGGAACAGTAAAACCCTAGGTTTTACAGTTCAAACATTTATTCATTCATCGGTTCACTTTGTGAACCCGCGACTCCATGACCCTTCGGCCCCAATTTCAATCACACATGATTAACACCAAGAACACACAAGTTCATACCCACATCGCCGTGGAGGCGTGCAGTTTGCTCCGGCCCCCAGGCTTCGACTTTTTATATTAATTCGATCCCGATGTTTGGGGCCAGGTCAAACATTTACAATGGCCTCAATCCAACTGAACATTTGAAAAGTACTAAAAATGGGAATAAAACCGTAGGAAAATCTACCTCTTGGAGTTGTTAAAAAGCTTCGCAAACCAGGGTCCACGCGTAGCACCTTCAGCGTAGAAACGTTCCTTCTTGCTCCGTCGAAATCCAACGGTCCGATTTCCCGGAATCTTAGAGAGAAGCACACTCTCTCTCTAAAAGCTCTCAAAAATGGCAACTCACTGCATCCCAAAATGAATCTCACGTTTTTTGGGCCTTTGAAGGAGATGAAGACTATTTGCTATTTTTGTCACGCTAGTGACTTGAATCAAATCCTGTGACCATTATGTCCTATTTTTACGGTTGATAATCGGCACTATCTCACGACCGTCCATTTTCATCATTTCTCTACTCTCATACCACTTATGGAACATGAGTACATGCTATATGTGCCTTTAAGTCGCATGTCGAAATTCGATTCTGACACCGAAAGCGCGATACCTCGGCAGTGTCAACTTTTATTGTCTGGAAAATTCACGAAATTTTACGTGCTAACTAGATTTCGAGACGATTCCAATTTGTCGGTTTAGTCATCCAGAGATCTAGAGAAATAATTCCGGATTTTTAGCATTACAATTTGTAATCGAAATTGATTTTGCCCTTATTCCATAAATTGGAATTTCTACGGTCTTACAAACTTGGTTTGTAGGATTATTGATGAAAGCGAAGTGATTTGGCGAAAATAGGCAATTTATTTCCAAAAGAAGAAGAGTCAACCAAGAGTCTATAGCGCACGGCTGGAAAGATGAATTTTTATGTACCATCTGGCATCAAATGGCTCAAATTCCCTCATGGCTGCATTCTACATTCAAAGAGCTTTCAGTACTCACACGCCCAAATCAGGTTAAAGCATGAAAGAGTTATGGCCACGACAAGTTGGAGAAGAAAAAAGCGGGTTGTTGGCTTCGAGAGTATGTCGCGACCGGAAGTATGTCGCGACGGGGAAACATCATCGTGACCGGGAGTATGTCGCGAAGTGATGTCGCGACGAGTGGTGTCGTGTGAAGAGCACGTGTCGCGACCCGGAAATCTTTGCGAAACTTGAAAAGGCCCAGAAAATTGAGTTTTGACCTAATTTCAAGCCCATTTCACCTTAGGACCATATATATACTTGTTTTTTTTTTTAGGTAAAGGCCAGCGGGAAGATTGGAGGCCTCTCTCATGGGGTTTCTCTCTCTAGAATGCCCCATTTTCCGAGTTTTCTCTGATTTTGATTCTTTTAGTCGAAGTAATTTTTTAAGCAGTTTTATTTCTATTGAAGAGATTTCGGTTAAATGTAATAGAGATTGATTTCACTAAGGTTGAGACAAAGATTGGCCATCTGGACACTCTCTCTCATGGGTTTTCTCTCTCGTATTATACCCATTTCTTAGTTTTTCTTTGCTGATTTTTATTTTTAATAGATCTTAAGTAGTTTTAAACTGATTTTATTTTTATTGAAGAGATTTCGGTCTTTGTGCTCGGATATTCAATTTATTTGTTGAGGCGAATTTAAGAAAGCTCAAATATGGGTTTTCTCTTCTTGTCTCTTGATTTCTTTATTGTTTCTTACTTTTTGTTTGATTAGTGATGATTGAAATCCGATGTGGAACATTAAACACCCTTTGGGGTTGGTGTTTTAATTGTTGAACATTCGAATTTGCGGGTTTTTCGGTTATTTTGTGGGTTTTGAACTCAATTTATATAATTGAATCTTTGTTCATATAATGAATTATTTTGGAATAATGGTAACATACCCAAAAAGAGTTGTATCTTTGCTCACGATTTCAGGAGGCCCTCCCAGGTGACACGAGAGATGGAGATTCTTGTAAAGGCGGTAACTTAGGGGTATGTTAGACTAATATCACCTTGGAACTAATGAACCACGAAAAAGAAATTACTTGATAGATCATAAAATTTACTCCATGGTGTGAGGATTAATTAGATAATGTATCAATTTAGTTGATCGGAGGTTTCTCCTTAGTCGATGAAGGATCTTGATCTGTGTTAGCAGATCTGAATCAAGAGATAGAAAATTTTATTAGATTTGAAGGGCGAGATACAATTACATTGGAGGAAGGCTTGCATTATCACGTACATGAAGCGAGATTCTTGATTATGAAATGAGTTTGTGAAGTATTGAAAAGAAAAACAATCAAATCTTAAAAGAGTACTTAAAATTTTACAAGTAGCTATTGAACCCATTTGTCTGAAAGGAATGGTGTGTTAGATAATTGAAATGTATGGTGCTAATGGAGAAATCGAAGCTATACTACATTGCTCTTGGACAAATCCAGCATTCAGCTCACAAATGTTGCACTTTCAAGGAAACGCAAAGCATTTTGTAAATAATTATCCCCATCCACTAGTGAGCTCTCTTCCTTACCTTTTAGAATTAAGTAGTTGTTATTTGGTAGATTTTAGGATTAGTTCTAAATCAGTTTTGTTTCAATTAAGTCAGTTTTATTCCACATCTTATTTGATCGCCTAAATAGAGAAGAGTCCTTATAATCGGGTTGCTCAAATTCCAATTAGAGAAAACCTCTAATCCTAGATGCTTATATCGGGACTCTAGAGTCCACTTTATTACTTAGCCTGACATATTGCACTTGCGGAAAGGGGGTTGAGTGTTAGTAATACTTTCATTCAGTTTTAGTATACTTACTTTTGTTTCAAATCGGTTTTGAGTATTTACCACATTTCACTCATGACCATATTTCATCAACATCAAATTGGTCGCCCAGGCGAGTTTTTAGCGGTTGTCGAGGATTAGACAATAGATCCTTTGGTAATAGTGTCATAAATTTATATGTCTTTTGGTCACTTTACACACCCATTAAACGATCACTTTGAAAATATTAGGCGATAAAATCGGTAAGAAATTTGTGCCAGATTTGTTTGGTCTCTTAAATGTCCTCCATATGGTGATGCATGACATTCTGTAAAATCTTTCTTTGCTCACCTTGGTACATTTTCTTGTCAGATGTCGGCTCCTCTTACTTGTGATGGGTCGTCGGATGTAGTACCCTGGCGTCGATCATAACTTTTTCTTTCTTATGACCTGAATTACGGTGGAATAATTCCACATGCTAAGTTCTCAATATCGACATACCAAGGTGATTGGGTGATAGTTAAAGATAACTACTCATACGGAAAAAAGTGCCTTTATTTTACACTCTTCCTTCTATATTAATAGGTAGGTTTTCCTCTTGATAAGTGATCGGCTATCACATTGTGCAACCTTTCTTGTCTTTATTTCTATATCAAATTCTATAATATATTACGATGAGTCTTGGCTTTGCATCTTTCTTTGCCATTAGATGTTAATTCTTTGCATGATCGGTGTGTGTAATAACATAGGACCCAAAATTATATGGCTAAATTTTCACATGCAAATACTAATGCCAGCATCTCCTTTTCGATAGTAGAGTAATTTTCACGAGAGCTTCATTGAAGGTTTTGCTATAGTCTATGGCCTTGAACACCTTTTCAACTCTACGCCCTAATCTGACTCCCATTGCAAAATCAACGGCATCACCGTGATTTCAAATTCTTTGTTCCAATGCGGACTTTGCCATGATGGGAGCTTCTACCAATCTGGATTTGATCTCCTCAAAAGACCTCAGACAGGATTCATCAAATTTGAACTTGGTATCTTTTTCCAGCAATCTACATAGTGGTCTAGCAATTTTTGAGAAGTCTTTGATAAATCTTCTGAAAAAACCAGCATGTCCTAAAAAACTTCTTATTCCCTTGACTGTAGCGGGTGGCATCAAATTTTTTATAATTGAAACTTTTGCTTGATCTGCTTACAACCCTGCTGTAGAAATCATATGCCCTAAGACAATCCCTTCTGTTACCATAAATTGGCATTTTTCCCAATTCAAAGCTAGATTCTTGTCTTAGCACCTTTGAAGTATTGTCCCCGAGGATTACCTTGAATCCCGGAAGAATATAGACATCATGCACCTTTGGAATGTACGGGAGCATTACACAAACCAAACGACATTCTTCTAAAAGCAAAAAGTACCAAATGGGCATGTAAGGTGGTTTTCTCCAGTCCTCCAAGTGCAATGGCAATTTGGTTATATCCGAGAGTATCCATTGAGAAAGCGAAGTGAGGGTGTCCTATGACCTATCCGATCGATCCAATGAAGCGAGGGAAAATGAGCCTTTCTTGTTGCGATATTTAATTTTCTATAGTCTTCTTTACACCCTCCATCCTATCACGGTTCTTGTAGGGATCAGTTCATTCTTTTCATTTCGATCACGGTGAATCCACCTTTCTTGGGAACCACATATCTTGGGCTCACCCGAACTATACGATATAACGCCGCCATGAAACTGCATTCAACCATTTGAACTTCTTTTCGACAACTTCTTTCAATGTGGTTCAAATTCTCCTTTGATGCTCAATAGAAGCCAGATTATCATTCAGCAATATTTTGTGCATGCAAATGGAGGGACTGATACCCTTCAGATCCTCAATTGACCAAGCAATAACTTCCTTGTACTTTCTCAAAATTTCCAGCAGCTTCTTTTCTTCAAATTCAATCAATGCAGCTTGGTGACCTTTCAGTCCTTTTTGAATTTAGTGTGCAGGAACTGCAAGTTTTCTTCACTTGGCAGTTACTGCACTGTTTTTATTTTTACAGTCAGTTTTTGTTTTGGCTAACACTGACCTTTGGCAAGCTTTGTTTGTGTTCTTTGTTTTGTTTTTGTGTAATGTGCTTGCGCAAAGACTGGGACAGAGGGATAATGTAGATCGCAAAGAGGAGTGGCCAGCTTGAGCAAGGTCAGAAATCGCAGCATGCGGACTAAATGGATTCTCTACCTGAGGAACAGAAGTCAACAAGCACCCCTATGAATCCAACAAGATACAGTCGATGAGGGATTACATACACCCTCCTAGAGTTAGCGTCCTTCCCGCATCATACCTCTTTGTCGAGGATGTAGGGCAAAGAGACCCTACTCTAGTGCCCCCGCTCCTTAAGATTTGATGGTATGAAGAATGAAAAAATCCATATTCACACATACTGGATTTTGAGGAAGTATGCATAACTTTAAGGAGGGTATAACTCGAGTATAGGAATTGTTGAAGTCACAGATTCCCGTTAACCTCAAGGACAAAGCCAAAATACGCTCAATCTAATCGAGGCCAAGGGACAATTAGGAATCGGGGTCGAACTTCGTCGAAGTTTTTAAAGAAATTTTTCAAGGCAACCAAGACCAACAAATAAGAGATATATCTACACTTACTCCTGGGCTCTATGACAATGAGAAATTTATCGTTGTCGGGAGAGGTTCTACGGAGACCATCAATGTACGTCCACACCATGGTTTTGATACATGGATGTCGTGAATCATTTCTATAATGGTATGTCTCGCCATGAAGCAACTCCTGCTAGAAACCATGTGTGGAGGTGATTTTTTTGAAAGCAAAAATCCGGGAGCGGAAGCCATGGATTTCTTTAATTATGTGGTTGAAATTTTCAAGGCTCGGGACGAACTTAATCCAAGGAAACTGAAGAATGAAGCCTTCAACCCACCAAAGGGGGAGGCATTTAGCGCACTTTCCGAAGATATGGAAATGAAAGCAAGAACACAACCCTAAGCTAGAAGATGGAGAACTAGAAGGAAAAAGGCTCCATGAAGTGCAGGCAGTGACTGAAAATATTGCACAGGCCAATCCATGCATCAATTGTCAACCCACTGTCCATCTAGGAGAACATCATCCGAATGCCCTCAAAGGAAGGGGATTTGATGTCGAGCATGCTAATGTGGCCAATACAAGCCACAACCTAATGCCCCATACTGCACACGACACCTAATTGGAAGAATCACCCTAACTCTCCGAAACCCCACCCCCGCCCAGTGTGCCTTCATGGGGCAAACAACAAACTTTGGTTCCTCATCCCAACCACAGCCACCACCATCATCTTCTCCTCGTTGAACAAGCTTACATTGAATTTGAGCAAGGTGGTAGGCAATTTCATGGAAGGATTAAAAAGGGGATCAACGCATACTGGCACAAAGAATTGATATCAGAAAGTACGTTGAACAAAAGAATAGGCTTGAGAGCAATCTTAATTTAAAATCACTAACCTGCGATTCAATTACAAAGATCAACAATTTGCTGGAGATACAGGAGAGAGGAAGGTTCCCTTCCTAAACATTTTTGCCAAATCCAAAGGAGTCCATGAGGTAGGTTCATATCCAAAGAATTCAGGATGGATGAAGTGAAAGCTATCATCACTTTGAGCAGTGGAAGAGAAATAGAGCAACCAGTGTCCATGACTGCTGAAGAAACATGCAAGGAAAAGGAAGCTGAGCCTGAAAGAGTAATAATCAGTGAAGAACCAGTGAAGAAAAGCATGCCCCCTCCATTTCCCCAAGCACTAAGAGGCAAGAAAAAAATCCCAAACTAAGCTGAAATTTGGGAGGTGCTAAGGCAAGTGAAGGTGAACATTCCACTTCTTGACATGATTAAGCAGGTCCCAACTTATGCTAAGTTCTTAAAGGACCTGTGCACAGTCAAGAAAGGGTTGGGCATTGAAAAGAAAGCCTTCCTGACCGAGCAAGTCAGTGCCATAATCCAGAGCAAGACCCCAGTCAAATACAAGGATCCAGGATCCCCCACAATATCGCCAACATCGCGACTGCATAGACAAAGCAATCGTTGGGGACTGGGGGGCCGTTGTAAACCTTAGCCTACCATACTCGCAGATAAGGAAGCAGTTTGTTGAGCTCAAACCTACCAACATACTTTGTCATCGGGTCGATAGATCGAAAATTCCTAAGGGAATAGTTGGTGATGTTCATAAAGGTAGACAAATTCTATCACCCAAGACTTTGTAGTGCTTGATACCGTAACCAATAGCAAAGCAATAACCATGCTTTCACTATCCTGGGAAGACCATTTTTGGCCACTTCCAATGCTGTAATCAATTGCCGGAATGGAGTCATGCAGCTCACATTTGGCAACATGACATTGGAGCTCAATATTTTCCACTTGAGTAACAAGCACAAGCTGGCAGAGGATGACATGCAAGGATCTGAGGAAGTCTGCTCAATTAGTCCAAGTGAAGGGGGACCAAAAGCTCACTCACTGCAGGTGAAATTGGTGCAGAAAAATGAAACAATTGGTGGAGGATTGAATGTTTAGTCATTCCCGTAGAGTCAATAATCACCAAAATCACCCAAAGGAAGAAAATTAACAAGAATGGACTAAGCATGGAGGCCGCAAGATAAACACTCCGGTTTGCCAAGGAGCTCCTCCTCCTTGACCCTCCATGAGTAAATCAGTGAAATTGAGCTGGTTTGGTGTTCACCGAAACCAAATTGCAGCTAAAAATTTTTTGGTTTTTGTTTCAAATTGGTCAATTTTCATAGTTGCCATTTTTAAAGTAATCTCTTTCCTTTAGTAGCCTAATTTTAATTTTATTTTACCTTTATTCTTAGGTTTATGATAAAAATAATTGTTATTTTTGCTTTTTGTTTTTAACCTGCCTAAATCAAATTTTTTTTTTTTATCCGTTAAACCCAAGCCTGCAAAAATTTCGCTAAATGGCGAAATTAATATCGTGGCCTGGGCTTCTCGACCCTTCGCCTTGCCCAACCGATGGAGTAAAAAGGGGAGGGAGGGGGAACCATCCATCTTCGTCTCGCATCCCCCCAAGCCTCCCAGCTCGTGTGCTCCCAAGTGTCGCGCCCCAACAGCCACCATCGACCTGGTACAGCCACGCCGCCTGCCGCGCCCCACCAGCGCCACCACACCCACGGACCGCGTGGCCCTGCCTCAGTCAGACTTGGTCTGCCTCACCGGAGCCCCAGATTATCCAGTGCCCCACTCACGCCAAGACAAACGCCACTGTAAGTACTGGGCCCCAAGGATCACAGCCCTGTCCAGCCTCGAGCGAGCACGCAATAATCGCCACTCCCAAATTGCAGGCGCCTTGCTCGCTCTCTATAGGCCTCCGACTACGCACATGGTCCGCAGCGTGGGTGGTTACCGCTTCCGTAATCTGTGGTCGATTTGAGGAGCCAAGCACTTTGGAAGACAAGTAGTGTCCATTCTTCGGGCCTTCATACAAATATTACGCCTTAGAGTCCCAATGCCCTTGAGGAGCCTCGTGGTGGATTCCGATGGCTGTACTAGGACGGTGACCCCAGCCCCTTCCCCCTGCTTCGCCGAGATCGACGTAGAGGGCCCGACCTTCCGGGCGCCGGCCCGACACGCCCGGAGTCCTCGACATCTCGCCTCAGCCATCACCTTCCCCAGCAGAGGAGAGCACATCGCCCATCTATCGCAAATTTCGAGAGGATCAAAGGCCCATCACTCACTAGGACCCGTGATTCCGGAATGTAGATCTCGCACGACAGACTTCCATGGGGAGACATATTACGATGCCGCCGAAGATTGGACCACACCCGGTTCGTAGACTCCATGACTGACCACGCAAAGACTTCGGGCTGCCGCTCATGACACCGCGGCAGCTCTATTACTCCCGCAAAGCCTCGCTTCTACCACTCCATGACTTCCCTGGAGGCCGAATCGGAGCTCCGATTCACCATTGACGATCAACCGGAGTAATTCGAGCCGCTGACATTTCAAGCAACAAGACACGCCCCGCAGCGTAGCCGGGCCAATTCGAGGATATCGAGATTTGCCACAGCCGTCACAGAGGGAGATGGTCCGTCTCGCTGTAGATACTACAAATGGGACCCATATTCTTCAGGAGGCTAGCTCCGCCCCGATGCTTCTTATGGATCACCCGTCCGGACCACTTGTTCCTTTGCGACACGCTCAGCGCAGAGTTTCATACTCGGAGGCCCGTAATTCCATCCTGTGAGGGACTCGTCTCGGGCCCTCTGAAATGGGTCATGACCGCCCTACTGTACTTCGAGGATAAGGTCCACCGAAGGGCCCGGCCTCGAGCCGAGGGTTTACACCCTCGTTTGATGCCGTAATTCACCGAGCCAGTCCCTGAGCATTTGGGATTCCCTGAGGAGCCCCGCATCGAGAGGAGGATTAGATGCCCTCAGGTCCTGTCCATGGAGCGATCATTGACCATGGCGATCTCTTTTGTTCTCCAGCAGCAGGATCAAGAGGAGGTACCAGATGAGATAGCAGAGGACCCCCCGAGGGGTGAGGATCTTGTCCCTGAGGTGGAGGTAGAGGTGGAGAGGGGCCCAGTTCATGATTTATCTCCGCTCCACTCCACCTCCTTTCGCCCACTCGGGCCGACACTACCTACCCATCTACAAATACAAAGATTCTCCAGCATGTTCAGTCGACCGAGGAGCTTGTCGTTACACAGGATGCCGCCCACGCGCTGCTACCACACAGCCGCTGCTGGGATCTCAGGTCAGCCCTGTGAGCCGAGGCCACTATGAAAGCACATTTGATGCCGATGCTTCTATCGTGATCAATAGCCACCTGGGTCTCCGCTCAGCCTACACATCGAGACTCGCCCACAAGAAGCAGTTTCATTGACATGCTAGCGTACGCAAAGAAAGATCGTGATCCACTCAAAGACATCCACCACCACCATGAGAGTGAGGTAAGACCCTTTCTCTGTTTCCTATGCAGCCGAGGCATGTTTATACTTCGTCGGGCGGAAAGCTAGAGTTGGGAGTGTCTTCTATCTTGTTTTGTACGCTTTCACTTTATCAACTCGCTACCTATTTTGTATAGATTCATGTATTAGCCAATAGTAGCAATGATACTTTTTGTTATGTTTATATATATTAAGCATGTATTAGCCATTTTGGTTATATCAAAAGCTTTATAAAGATTATTTACAACTACTACACTTTTTGCAAATCACTTTTGTTCCTACATTTCGTGGTTTCTACTCTTGCCTTGAATTGAAAATTGAAGCCCTGAAGGTTACCTTAATGATAGAACAACTCCATGCATGATTTAGTTTTTTAAGCACTAGTTCTAATATCAACTTTGAACATTCCCTTTAGCTAATTCACACACGCACAATTTTACTGTACCAATAGGTCGAGAAGCTATTTACCTCTCTTTCACTTTGCAAAGCCGGCCCAGATCCGTTTGACTAATCTACACAGTTTTGCGTTATCTATGTATGAAGACCAATGTAGTCTTCCAAATGAAAAAAAAAAAAAAGCAAAAAGAAAAAGAAAAGAAGAAAAAGAAGAATAAAAGCCGCGACGCTTCTACTTTGAAACCCGAATAACACTGGCCCGAGGGTATATGGCGAAGCCTTCAAAGCCCGACATGCCCTAAGCCTTAATTGGTTGGGAGTCATCGACTTAGTGTTCACTACACATCGTGGATGGGTTGAGTTTAGCGTGTTGTAGGTGCTTAATTCCTCGGGTCATTCAAGTCTGGGGCGGTTTGCAAGAGTTTGTGGTCAAGGACTCTTTTCGCTCGATGTCTCAACTCATTCGTCAGAGTCATCGGTGGACCTCGTTACACCTGACTTTGGTAAAGTCGTAGTTTTAGCATTGCAACTCTACAAAATGTAGTCAAATAAAGAAACAAGAGTGTAGCTTAGTCCTATTTAGGTTGGTCAATGTAGCTTGCTTCAGCGGCGTAGCTTTTAGTCGGGGTAGGAACAGCTTCTGCAATTTATCGCCTGTCGGGTTACCTTAGGAACAATTAGATTCGTGGAAGTTTAGGTTGACTCTGAACCGATGCCGTTTAAAGCTAGTTCTTATATGGTTTTTTGTTCTTTCATGTCGGTTTTAGCATGTGGTGTAAATTCTGTTCATTTAAAAGGTAAAGCTCATCCGTACATACAATTTTGAACCATATACACTTTTGCAAAGCACAAAGATGCATACCCTTATTGTTTTAGCATTGCTATGACTAGCAATCGTGCTCTGGGGGTGTGATTAGTGCCCAAAAGTGCTATTTTGAGCCCTATTCAAGCTAGGTTTTGAATGCTTTTTTCGCACTAATCATATTAATTGAGCTAATTGACATGTGTGTCCACTAGTACCACCGATCCCATTTCCTGAAGCCTTGTTGCACGTAAGTTTTTGCATGCCTACCAATAATTCTAAGTTTGATATCAAGTTGGTGCGGAATGCTGAGGATTTACAGTGATTTCATCAACCAAAAAATGAAGAAATGGTGAAGGGAGCTCTGATGAAAGGTCAGATGTAGTGGCAAAACAAGCAAAGCAGAGTGGAAACTTCAAATTTCGCTTATGCAAAAATTTTCTGTTAGCCGAAATTTCGCTAGCCTAGCTTAAAACATCGCTCATGCATTTAAATTTTGATTTTCACTATCTTCAGGATTTCGCTATGCTAGCGAAATTTCGCTAGCTTAGCGAAATTTTCGCTATGCTAGCGAAATTCCCTACATAGCGAAATCCCAGCCCCTGTGTTTTTGATATTTTTGATTCCAAACGACCACGTTTTGATTAATTACCATTTTGTCCCTATTGTAATTTCATATTTTAGGCATTTTTTCATTTCACACCTTGGGGTTGGCTATATAAGCTCCCCTACAACTTTGTAACCCTAACTTTTTCCATTTTATGCAAGTTTCCCGCAGCTTTAGTTTTTAGGTTTTATTTTGCTCTCTTTCTTCTCCTCTTTCTTCATTTTCTCAAGGTTAAAACACACCTGAGATGACAACTCTGGATGCTGGCTAAGCCTCAAAGCCTGAAGAGGAGGGTTTAAGCAGCTTAGTTTAGTTACTATAAGTTGTCCTCATGCTTTAAATGATATGTGCATCGCATTATGGTTCCAAACTTTCAAACTAGGGTTTAATGTCATTTAATGTCTTTCTTTCGTCAATACTATTATGCTTTTAGGTTCAGTGCATCTTCTTAATGGTAGATGCACTGACATTCTTAGATGTCATTTACGAGCCATTGAAATGAGGTTAATGCTAGGGGTTTCAAATCAATGAGACATTGAATGCTTAGTATTTGGATTTGACTCAAATAGAGTGGTTCTAGTAGTTAGGTTTTATAGCCAAACAAGATCCCGTTTTGCTTTGACTATATGTCATTAGCCCTAATGCGCAGGAAATAACCTGAGGACACTTTAATACCCCCATGTTACCAAGCTAGTGACCCAAGCCTTCAAGGTTACCATTTCACACTTTCAGTTTAAGCTATTTCAGTTATCCAGTGAACAACCAACTCCCCTGTTTTTAACCAAATCCGAAAATCCAAACAAAAGTCTCACCATTTTCAAACATTAATGCGAATCATTCGTGGGATGAAAACCCATCCCCGTGTTCGACCCTAGATCGATGTACTGCAGTAGCTTGACTACGACAGTAGGAGGAGTATAGGAAACAAATATTGTTGATTCTGGATCACCCTACCGTGGCACAAATCACCCGTGATGTGCCAACCAATGCATCACTCATCAATCCACCGCACCCAAGAACACCGGCCCAATTTCTCCTCGGTAAGAGATTTGATGTCAGCATGCCAATGCCGTAGCCACGCAAGCCACAACCCAACGCCCAGTGGTAATACATATAACTTAATCGAGGAACCACCCTAATCTCTCTTGGAAGCCTAAACTCGCTTATGTACCTCCCCGTTAAATAGCTGTTCCTCGTCTCAACCACAACCATCACCATCATCATCCCCTGTTGAACAAGCTATTTTGAATTTGAGCAAGGTGGTCGATGATTTTGTGGAAGAGCAAAAGGGAATTAATGTACGATTGGCTCAAAGAATAGATAATTGCGGGAGCACCCGAACAAGAGAATGTACGGGTTGAAAGCAACCTTAATCGACGATTGATAATCTACAAAGATTCCACTGTGATTTAATAATTTGTCGTAGGTACAGGAGAAAGTGAAGATTCCTTCCAAAACACCATAAATCCAAAGGGGGTCCATGAAATAGGTTCTTCCAACAACTAAAGGATGGATGAAGTAAAGGCTATCATCACTTTGAGGAGTGGAAAAGAAATTGAGCAACCAGTGCCCATGACTGCTAAAGAAACAGTAGTGAAAAGGAAGCCGAGTCTGAGAATACACCAGAGAAGATTCAATGAAGAAAACATGCCCCCTCCATTTCCTCAAGCACTTAGAGGCAAGAAAAAAATCGCGAACCAAGCTGAAATTTGGGAGGTGCTAAGGTAAGTGAAGGTAAATATCCCACTGCTTGACATGATTAAGCAGGTCCCAACATATGCAAATTTTTTGAAGGACCTGTGCACAGTTAAAAGAGGGTTGAGCATTGAAAAGAAAGCTTTCCTAACAGAGCAAGTCAGTGGTATCATTCAGAGCAAGACCCCAGTGAAATACAAGGATCTAGGATCCCCCATAATATCAGTCAATATTGGAGGGACTTGCATAGACAAAGCAATCAAGCAGACTTCAAGTTGTAAACCCACCGCCATATCTTGTATGCAATAGTTTAGGGGAGCTTACATACTAACATCACTCTCTCATTAGTCGATCGACGGTAAAAAATTCCTAAGGAATAGTGGAGGATGTTTTGCAAAGGTGGACAAATTCTACTACCTAGTGGATTTTGTAGTGCTTGAAACCGAACCAATCGCAATTGGGCCTAATCATGTGCCAATCATCCTGGGAAGACCATTTTTGGCCACTTCCACTGCGATAATCAATTGTTGGAATGGAGTCATGCAGCTCACATTTGGCAACATGACACTGGAGCTCAATATTTTTCACCTAAGCAACAAACACAAGCTAGTAGAAGATGACATGCAGTGATCTCACGGTCCGCCCACTGTCCAAGTGCGGAAACCAAGAGATCACAAACTGCAGGCGGAATTGGTGTAGAAAAATGAAGCAATTACAGGAGAATGGACTGCACTGAGTCACTCAGCAGCCAATGATCTCGCCTTGGTAATCTACTGGCTTAAAAGAAGCTCAACACAAAGGAGCCGGCATGAGGCATATGCAAAGACACATCACTGGCTGCGGTGAAGGAGATCCTTCCTCGGATCCTCCATGAATGGAACCAAAGTGTAATTGAGTCAATTTATCTTCATCGAGACCAAATTGTGCCCAAAATTTTGATTTTGCTTAATTTGGTCAATTTTCGCCTTATTCTATTTTAGTAATTTTCCTTATCTTAATTTTAACTAAATATAAAAATTTTAATTTTTAAGTATTTTAATTTTAATTTTAATTTTAATTTTTACTTTTATTTTATTTTATTTTAATTTACCTAAATTAGATTTTTGTTGTTTTTGCATGAAGCAGGTAAAGTAAAATTTAGCCATAGCGAATTTGATATCCAAATGTTTTGGTCGGACCTAGCTTACTCCAAACTGCTTTATAAAAAGGTGCCCCTCCCCTCATGTCATCCCATTCCCTCTCTGCTCCTCCGAGCACCCCGAGCCCTCTCAGGTTCCCGATTTCACCCTACGCAGCCCACGCACAACCGGTCATTAGTTCTGAGCCTATTGCCGAGCCCCGGGCTTCCACCGCCGCAGCCCGCACTAGTGATCGCCTTACGCCACAGATAGCGATCCCCATCGCGCCGAGCCCCGACTTATCGCGCCCCGCTCCCGCCTCAGCCGTTGCCGCACCCAGTCCCATGCGCACTCACCACACCGCAGCTCCCATTTTGCATGATTTAGCTTCCATCCATGGTTCAGACCCATTGAGCCACCGCTACAGCTCAGTGGTCTGCCGCTGCAGACTTTGAGAGAGATCTGCAGCCCATCCAGGCTGCGATGCTCACTCTCCCGACCAGGCCGCAGAGACACCACGATGACATTGGCCCCCCGTCAAGAGGCTAGAGGAGCTCAGCCCCGAGTCCCTTCTGGCCACATCGGTATTTAGCAGCTGACCTCGCCTCCAAAGGCATCCGAGACTCACCTGAGGGGCCCCGCCTCTTCCAAGGTGCCCCCGGACATCGGCCCGCAGCCCTCTGAGGTTCAGGCCTGAGCCAGGCGCTTCCTCCCACCGACGTGTTCTTCGCCCGCGTATCACCCGCCTCGAGGATCGTGCGCCTGATGTACTGGGCCAGGACTCGATCCTGTGTGGAACGTAGATTCGTGCTCTGATTTCCATATGGAGTCGATACGATATATCAGCCGCTGGACTGATCGCCGACAGAGACTCGAAGGCGTTGATCCGGCAAGTATTCACTTCTCCCGCTCATGACACCGGTGCGCTCTTCTATCCCTGTGTCAGGCTTCAGTTCTACCACACTCATGACATCCCTGAATGCCTAAATTACCGAGATCCGGCTCAAGATCGACTGTCGCCCGTGGCATTCGGAAATGCTGGATATTATAGTCGATTAGTCCCGCCAAGAGTTCACAAATTCCACGACATAAAAAGTGCGGGCCCCACCCATCACGCAGAGATGGTTCATTGTCCGCTAGAGATACTACCTACCGGGCCTTATACTATTCACCGGCAGCTTCCTCGACGCATGCCCTCCTCGTGACCACGTGCCGGACCGCTATTTCCTCTTCAACACTATGTGTAGCGTAGGGGAGCCATACTAGAGGCTCTGTACAGGATATCCGAGGGATTCTGGTTTAGTCCCTCCTAGCTTGTCATGACTTCTTTGCTGCATTCGAGGAGGTATGTCCACCGCAAAGATTCCTGTCATGAGACTTTTCCATCAGTTGATGCCGAGGTTGGCCGAGTCAGTCCAGCACCTTGTAGTTCCCCTGAGGAGCCAGCCATATATAGAGAGGCGGATCAGTTGTACTGTGTCTTATCCAATCGAGCTGCATCTCTATACATGCTGGACTTCAATTACCTAGCAGTTGTGATGGAGCAGATGATGCAAGTGCAGGACCCACCGAGAGAATCTGCTCCATCGTGGAGGCGATGTGGGAGGTGGAGAGGACCCAGCCTGCATTCATCTCCCTCCAGCCCACCTCCTACTTCCCTGCACTCATTGACACCACGGTCCATCCTATACCTCACAACAGCCCCATACATCCATGCTCAGCTGATGTAGAGCCAGTTGTCAGGATAATCACTCCATGCACTTGCTACTTTCACACAAAGGCCAAGGTGTGATTCCAGCTGATCACTCAGCTTCAGGTCACTTCATTTAATCACTGCATGCTTCTTCTGATCATGAGCCACCTCTGGCCTCTCGCTAGTCAAAACGCAGACCGCACAACCCACTGAGATCACCACGTGAGGCCTCTCGATATGTCGGCAAACTAACGCACACTTCGATCCACCACATCTGCCACCACCACGAGTGAGGTGGTCATTAATTCCCTCTAGCTTCCATCCCTACCAAGTGGAGACATATTTATACTTTGGTTAGGGAGTGTTAGAGCCGGGAAGTGTTTTCTATCACATCTTGTCTTGTTTTAGCTTATCAATCGCCTACTTATTATGTATAGATTGTATAGGATGAAATGTGGGTTTAGCTTGATAGTAGTAAAAGGATACTTTTATTGTGTTTAGCTATGTTAAGCTTGTATTAGCCACTTTGGTTATATCAAAGTTTTATATAATAGATTAATATTTTTCTACACTTTTACAAATCACCTTTGTGTCATATTTTGCTTCGCTCTACCTTAGTTGAAGAATCAAGCCCCGTATACCATAATGCTAGAACAGCTCCATGCATGATTAAGTTTTTGGTCGATGGAAGTTCCAGTGTTTTCAGCCTTGTATTTCCACCTTTAGCTAATCACACACAAGGCACATCGCTTACCAGGTCAGAAGCTATATACCTCTTTCACTTTGCAAACCGCCTTGGGATCCGGCTGACGAATTCGTAATAGATTTGTGTTACCCACAAAAGAAGACCAATGAAGTCTTCCGAATGAAAAAGAAAAGAAAAAGTAAAAAGAAAAAGAAAGAAGAAAAAGAGAATTGAAAGTTGTGACGCTTTTCCTTGAAACCCGAACACGGTCCGAGGGGTATATGGCGAAAGCCTTTAAAGCCCCGCATTCCTAAACCTTCACTCGGTCGTGGGAGTCATCAATTTGTTCGCTATATCGGTGGATGGGGGCAGATTTAGCGTAGCTGTAGGTGCTGGATTCTGAGTCATTAGGAAGTCCGGGGGGCAGTTCTAGAGTTTGTGGTCGGTAGATCCTTTTGGCTTGATGCCCTAAACCCTTAATTGATCGGGAGCCACTAAATGACCTGCTACACTCCGACTCCCTGGGTGAAGCCCAGCTTTCAGCATTGCATCCTGCGCATATCTCGAAGTATGAAATAAGAGCGTAACTCGAATCTATTTAGGTTGGTCATTAGTTTAAGGTCCCGCAAAGAGTTTGGTTGTGAGAATAGCTTCTGCAACTTATCGTTCGAATCAAGCTACCTTAAAACACTTAGATTTGTGTGGAAGTTTAGGTTGACTTCCCGAATTGATGTTGCCCTAAAACTTGTTCCTATATACATTCGCTCTTCCTCATGATGGTTTTGTACGTAGTCTAAGTTTTCATACCAAAGGTAGACCTAATGGTACACACACACTTTTTGTATAGCATACTCTTTTCGCAAAGCATAAACAGATAATTGATTGTTTTTAAGATTTGATATGGACTAGCAATCTGTTTGTCAGGTGATTAGTACCCAAAAGTGTCGCTTTGAGTCCATTTAAGATAGGTTTTGAGTGCTTTTATGCATTTTAATCATATTAATTAAGCCGATTGATATGTACAGGTCCGTTTAGTACTAACATTTTGTTTCTGTTGTTTTGGTAGTTTTGGTGTGTTTTGGGAACCCTGTACCATCATATCAAGCTTGGCATTGTAATTGTGATGTTTTATGCTGAGTTTGTATGGATTCTCAGCGATTTCATCAAGCCGGGATGAAGAAATGTCGAGCTGGAAATGAAGAAATGCAAAGGATTGACGCAGAAGCAATTAGAGAATAGTTGATTTTCGCTATGCAGACAGCCTAAAATTTCTAAGGATTTCTTAAAAATTCGTCAAGAATGGCAGCTTAAAATTTTCATAGTCTTTATGTGTGTCTCAAGTATGATAGCCAAAATTCACTATGATAGTTAAAATTCAAGCATATTAGTTAAATCTGGCCATCACGCTTGAACATCAAATAGCAAATTCAAATTTTTATGTATGTAGTAATTTTCGCTTTATGATAGCGAAATCTTCACTATGCATAGCGAAATTGTTGCCCTCTTTTATCCAAACTAATCTCGTTTAATTTTACTTTACCCCTCATTAAATCAGAGCTATTTGCTTATTTTTGTATTTCACACATCTCGTATGGCCATATAAGCCACCTTATGGACAAATCGTGAACCCTAACTTTTGGGCTAACTTTCATTTTACTACTCTTTTCTTTTGTTCCAGCTTTTCTTCTTCTCTCCTTCTTTTCTCATTTTTTCTACTTACTAAACACCCCTTTGAGGATGAAAACTCAAAGGATGTCTTGCTAAGCCTCAAAACCTTGAAGAGAGGGTTGCTAGTTTAATGGTGGTTCATGTGTGTCTTCTGCTTTAAAATTGAAGGTGTACGCATTTATGTGTTCAAAACTTTCCAAACTAGGGTTTAATACATTTGAATATTTCTTTGGTCAATACTTGCATAAGTGTGGTGTCTCAAAGTATTCTTAATGGTACATACACCGATATCTATTATTACGACAGCCGCTGAAATTAGGTTAAATGTTTGGTTTTCAAACTGCTGGAACATTAAATGCTCAGTAAATGCTTTGGCTCAAATAGGAGTGATTTTAAGGGTTGGTTTTTAAAGTTAAACAAAGATCCGGTTTTGGTTGTATGACTATATGTCATTTTCCCTAAACATAGGAATAACCCGGTGACACCTTTATAACCTCATTTTATCGCTTAGACTCGAGACTTCATGTCTTCTCCATATTCGATCTTAACGCTTCGCGAACTCTAGTGACAACAATACTCCCCACTTTTAATGCAAATCCGAATCCAAATGAAAGCCCCCACCATTTTGAACTATGACACAAATCATTTGTAGCATGAAACCCATCCCCGTGTTCGACCTAGATCGCTATACGCAAGATTGATCATGCAAAGAGAGAGGCCAGAAACAAATTTGTTGATTCCTGATCCCACCGTGTATAAATCAAATGTCACAGTGATCTCCCGCCTTCAGTTTGGCCACAAAGAGGTGCCTGCAAGAGAACTATTGCACCTCAGCTTTAAACAAAAGGCACCATTTGAGTTTGACACCGCATGGTCGTCATATAAAACGGAATCCTAAGTCCTACAGAAGACCTGGGTTGAAACCATTTATTAATCAAGGATCATAAACAATGTCGCGACCACTCACTAAGGTCACTAATCTAAGAAGAGTCAAGCGCAGAAAATGAGAATGTCATTATCACCTGGAACGCACTGAATAAAGGTAAGGCTAAAAACAGGGTTGCAAACAAAGAATTGAGGTTGCGACTTAAGAAAAGAAATGGGCAAAGAAAAGAGGTTCTGCCAATATCAATGAAACCCGTACGCAGAGACCAGCACGCACTTAGACGCTAAAACTAAAGCCAGAACATAAAGTCATCCTATAAACGGAAAGCATTTGTCGCAACCTAAAACCTGTCAAATCCTAAAAGCCTTCGTAAGAAGAGGAGTTGACAACCATGTCGTGAGATAAATCGTAATGCAACATCGTAACTTGGAGAAACACTGAGTGTCAAGGCTCGTGACTACAAACCATGTCGCTAATTATTTAATCAAGTAGCAAGAAAACTAGTCGCAATGTGAAGGAATAAGGTCACATCAAACCAAGGGGAGTAATCAAGGGAATTCATGTCGCGACATCAAACTTGAGGGTCACATACAGATTTAGCTTCAGCCTCGCTTTTAGATCTCCACCTAGAGCTGACCAAAGCCAGAATTTTTGACAAGATAAATTAGATGTTTTGTGAATAGTAAAGTAGTCTTCCTGTCTTCACCATCTGCGTAAAAGTGGGAAAGGAGAGGAACTCATGTATAGTTTAGGAGTATATTTTTTTTACTTAATTTTTATTTTTATTTCAGCTAATTTCTTCCTGGATTTGAACGCGAACTATGTAAGAAACTGAGTGGAGTCAGTTACTTTTATGGTTTTCTTAAAATTAATGTCTAAAATTTATGAAATCTAAAACAAATTTGAATTCATTTTCAAATATTGCAATTACGTGCTGGTTGTATATGATCGATACTCCATTTCTAATTAAGAATGCAAGAATCGTAATCAAACAATGTGATTCTAATTTACATTTAGTTACAAATTTTTCCACAATTTAAAACTATTCGGGGCTCTGAATTTACTACTGGTAGTCGCTTTTGAATTGATGTCTCAATGAAGACACCCAAACACTGTTTGTGGAATGCATCTGCTCATGATCCAATGCCCTTTCATAATACACTTGATATTCTGAAGAGTTTATTACCCTTCTTCTGCATGCGGGACTACCATTGACCGAACCTGTTGAGCTTTGAGCTGCTCACTTTGATAACCCTATCTGTCATAATTGAAGTTTAGTATACTAAATAATATAAACATCAGAGAGTTCACCCAAATCTAAAGGAAAGTTCTTAATCTGTTAATAGATTCAATCAAGGGGTTAATCAATTCAATAGATCTGATAGTGAGCAACTCTTATGGCAGAAACTCATAAAACTTTAAAGGAAATGCAAAAGGTCTCACAACAAGAAATGAGTGTGAAGTATCGATAAGAAAATACCCTACTCAAGAGTATCGGGAATAAAAGTGAGTTAGGTTTGACTTTGTCTCTATGAGAAGTAAGGCATCAACCAATAATATGTGGAGGAAAATCTTAATTCTTAAAATTAGAAACTTGGATAAATCCAGATCCATCCACAAAATGCAGAGTAATGTATTTTAGTGTAGGAATCGACTGCTTCATTATGAATTAATTGACAGTTGACGTTTCATAAGAAACTGATTAAATTCAAGATTTTAGTTACGATTTATTTTTAGTCATTTAATTTGTTTTAAATTTTAGTTAAACTGTAGTTAATAGCCTAGAACCTTATTTTCAGATACAACTTCCATTTAAGTCTTTAGTCCAAATAGCATGGAAGTTTAGTAGTTTCGGTATTGACTTTAATTTGTAATCAATCATCATGGGAATGATACTCCGACTCATATATCTCAGATTTTACTACTGTATGGATCTGTGGCACTTGGGTGTGCTGTCATAGACTAAACCCTTATTTTTAAATCATGAACCTTCTCGAAAGAAAATATTTTATAAAGCAAATTTATCCAAAGTGACATAGATGCAAGAGAAATCGAAGGCCTTACAACTATGTGAATTCTCATGGTTTTATCACATAAAAGGACAAACAACCCCTATATGTTCCCCCTTGTGGGCACATCAACAAAGAATAGTATGGTTCTACCTCCTCGAAAGAAAGAACTACCAAACCCCATCACCGTTGAGCAAGCTATCATGAATTTGACAAGGTGGTGTGAATTGCAGGACCAAAACTATCAATGCTCACAATCAAAGAATAAAAATGCAGTTCCACGGACAAAGAATTGATCGCTCCATAAAAGCCTAAATTAGAAAATTGATACCCTGCCAGCCATCCATCGTAGGGCCCGAATTAATCAAGAACAAAGTGTGAGAAAGGGAGATTCCTTCCGTACACTACCAACTTAGGAGGTATAGTTCAAGCTGTTTTGTGCAGAGGTCAGTGAAAATGGATTAAGCTCAGCCATTATCACTTTGGGAGAGCAAGGAAATCGAGCAATCGGTGCCCAAACCTGTTGGAAAGACCAGAGAACAAGAGGAAGTGGAGCCATAAAACATATTAATTAAAGAGGATTCGATGAAGAAAAGCATGCCTCCTCCATTTCCCCAAGCGCTGCGAGGCAAAAAGAAGGCTTCTAAGCAAGAAGGCATCCTAAAGCGGTTGATTAAAGGCTCAAAGTGCTATTTCTCAACCCTATTTTTACTATTTTGAGCGCCTTTTGTGTACTAATTGTTATAATTAACCCAATTCGATATGTTCGGTCCCTATTGTACTGGACGTGATTCCGGGTCGCTTTGTAGTTTTTGCAGAATCTGAAGCCAAACGTCGTCAACTAATCATAACAAAGTCGGGTTGATTTCCATCAATTTCATATGTTTTCTATCAATTTCAAAGAAGCCGGAATGAAGAATATCAAAGTAAGAAGAAATGGAATAGTAAAGAAAGATGAAGCAATGGAACAATAGCCAATGTTGAGGAATGCTGTGAGCTTAATTTTTCTCCCGCAGTTTAAAATTCCGTACCTAACCAATTCGCTTAAGTTTTCCCATTTTATCCTCAGAAGAAGCTTTTAGCTCGTTTTTTTTAATTTTTGCTCGAAATGTATATAAGCTTGTGAGACAAGGGTTGTACCAATCAATCAACCCTAATCATGAAGTGACGGAGATGCTTCCCAAAATTCTCTTCCGTCGCTTCTCTTTCTCTCCCTTTTCTCCTCATTTTCTCCCTTCTTGGAGCTGGCTAAACACCTCCAAGGATGAGCAACCTGGAGATGAGCGGCTAAAAACCCTTCCTCCTTGAAGGTAAGGTCACTGGCAAGATCCGGAGGCTACTGGAGGCCCCGTTTTCACTGTGCAGTAGTCATCGCGTCTCGTGTTCTCCTTTAACCTTAGGTTTTCCCTCCCTTTTAGTCTCCTTGAATGGTTATTACTCTAATATTTTCGGGGTCTATCGATGCTTAATGTTAGATCCATTGATGTTTGTTAGCTATCATTTATGATCCATTGGGAGGTGGGTATGTGATTTGCGCTTTAATGACCGAGAGCACCGATGGCCATGATGCCGTTTTCTTCAAAGGATACCCATAAGCGTGGTTAGGGCTCAAAAGCTAATGAAGATCCGTTCGGGAAATGACTATATGTCATCCTCCCTAACGCGAGGAAAGGACTCTGAACCTCAAATGTCTTCGAACTAAACTGGCCTAACACTTCAAGGGGTTCTATTTTACATTTTTTTCTTATTTTAATTTCAGCCTACAAACAACCAACCCCCCTGTTTTTACAAAACCTTAAAAATCCAAATTGAAATTCACCATTTTTGAACCTCAATGTAAATCATTTCCAACAAGAAAAAACCCATCCCCTAGTTCAACCCTAGAGCTTATACCTAGTAGTTTTGCTACCAAGTAAAGAGGAGGAATTTAGGTTATAACATTGTTGATTCCGTATACCCTACTATGGCACAAATCAAGTGTCGGTGGCAGTAAAGGTTGATAGTGCCCAAAAGAGCTATTTGAACTCCTCATTTTTATTAGGTTTTGAGCGCTTTTTGTGTGTACTAATTGTTTATTATAATTAACCCACCTGACATGAATGCTGTCCCTATTTGCGGCTTCTAATTGCATTCCGAGGTCGCTTTCTCAGTAGTTTTCAGAATCAGCCAAATCATCGTGTTAATCCAATCATAACCAAAGTCGGGTTGATTTCCATCAATTTCATATGGTCTTATATCACTTAACAAGCTTCGAATGAAGAATTCTCAAAGAAGGAAGAAAATAGAAAAAAATAGCGTTTCCAGATGATGCGTGGTGAACAAAGTGGGCCAATGGAACAAAGAGTCGCAGGAGAGAAACCTGGATTTTGATCGTGGCAAATTTTTCGCTTAGGCTGAAGGAATTGGTCATGATAATAAATTTCTCACTCGCTATCTCTTGTGAATTTCGGGCTAGATAGTTAAATTTCACATAGCCACCCGCTATAAGCAATAAATTCCCTCGCATAAATAAATTGCTTCGTGTTTTTGATGGCTTGATTCCAAACGACCACGTTTTGATTAATTACCATTTTTTCCTTATTGTAATATCATATTTTAGGCATTTTTGTCATTTCACACAATGGGGTTGGCTATATAAGCTCCCCTACAATTTTTTGTAACCCTAAGTTTAATCTTTCAAGACATACAAACACAAATTTTTTCTGCTTGCCTCTTCTCCTCTTCTCTTATTTTTCACTACCAAACACTCCTCCGAGGATGACAACTCAAAGGATGTTTGGTTGTAATTCTCTCCTGGGAGGAGGAGGGCCACCGGGTGAATGCTTCAGCTGCAAAAACACTGCTCTCATGTTTTTCTACGCAACATTTGTTTCTTACTGCTTATATCTCACTTTTAGGTTTGAATCACCGTGATATACCCGAGTGGCCGCACGGCAGTTTCGCTCAAAGTGGATGCTAATGCTAGGATCCACCGATGCCCATTTAGTTGTCATTTATGAGCTCTCGCAGTTAGATCCAGATGGTTTTAATCGTTTTGTTATCAAGGGTAACAAATGCTATATTAGAAGAAATGATTTTAGTGGTTTAGGTTTTAATGTCATATGAAGATCCGTTCGGGAATGACTATATGTCATGTTCCCCCAATGCGAGGAGAAAGCATTCCTGAGGACATGTTAGTTTTTAAACCCTAAACCAAGGGCTCCAAAACTTCAAGGAGTTCTATTTTACATTTTATTTTATTTATTTTCGCCAGAACCAACCACCCCGTTTTCTACCCAAACCTTAAAAATCCAAACCAAATCTCACCATTTTGACTTCACTCTTAAATCATTTGTATCGAAGAAACCCATCCCCGTGTTCGACTTAGACCACTATGCATCGCAAAGTAGTTTTTGACTACTGCAAGAGGGAGGAACTTAGGATACAAATTTGCCGATTCCGATCAACTTACCGTGGCTCGACCAAAATGGCGCTCTGCCTGGGATGGTGCCTAAGTGAATTTGACGAATCGTGGAACACTTGTGATCCTCATATCATAAGTACTGCGAATTTCCTTTTATCTTTACTCGCGCTTTTCATTTCATAAAAAAAACAAAGAGTTGCAAAATCAAGTTGCGGTGCTATATTTATGTCAGCAGGAGAACAAGTTACGGATTGGTACCTATGTGCTGCTCATTTAAGGTTATGGAAATCACCTGTGATCAAATGGAACACCTAGGGGTAAAGAATAAATATAGTGAATATTCTATGAAAGAAACCCTAGAGTACATATAGCCCATGAGGGAATATAGAGTTCAATGGATTGCATACCCCTCCTACAAGGTTACCCCAAATTTTATGCAGTCTCCTCCACATCCACAATATGCCTCTTGGTCTCAGCCAACCACCACAGCCAATCTCCCCACCGAGCAAGCAATTCTAGACCTATCAAACCGGGTAGGTGGGTGATGTCGTGGTAGAACAAAAGGAATTAATGCCCAATCGAGCTAAAAATCCATATCGGTGGAGAACTCCGTGACCATTAGATGGTTTTAAAGTGAATGGATAAAAATTCGAGCAACTGATTACTACTTCAAGGCCTCACTAATACCTTTTCATCGAGGAGGAGAATCGAGGGAAGAGTGTTTGACTGACACTATTTTTTGGTGAAGAAGCTCAACTCACAGGATCGGCCGTAAGAACTAATGTAAGATCCCCGCTGAATCGCAGGATGCCCCACAATTGAGTGTATATATGAGCCATGGAAAAAGAAGAAGAAATCCTTCCCTTGTCTGTTTATGGAAAGCAATGGGAAGGAACCAGGAAGAACCCAAAGTCCACCTAATTCAACTCCAAAACAACCCACGCCTCAGCCCCTCGTATGACCAAGTGTATATATCGCCCCACCCGCAAAGAAAATCAAAGCCCTGAACACCTACTCCCAAACTCACCATCACCGCCCAGGTAAATACTTCTGCAAGAGCTGGCCCTTTGTACACTTTTTCCACTCACCTCAAAGAATATGGTACCGCACATACCGCGATGGCATATGGTTATCTCGGTGCCTGGCTCGAATCGAGCACCCGAGTCTCGACATTTTTGATTCATTAGTTCCAACAAATTCTCCCAAAGGCCTAATAGGTCGGTTTGGGGGAGCAATAAATTCCTCCCTTAATTTCTTTTGTTTTAATTTTTCTTGTTTTATTTTATTTTATCGTATTTTATTTTGATTTCTTTAATTTTTCTTTATAGATTTTCTAATTTTTTTAGTTAATCTTGTTTAGATCACTTTACTCTTCGTAATTTTTTCTACTCTTTGCATTAATTTTTGCGCTTTTGTGCAAATTTTAGTCGATCAAGAAATTGGAAGAAATTGCAAGGGTAAAATGAAGATGGGAATTTTTCAGAACTATAGCGAAATTTCAGTAATTCTCTAGCGAAATGCTAAAATTCGCCATACATCAAATTTTCGTTTAGCTTAGCTTAAATTTCTGCTTAATTTAAAAATTCGCCTGAAGAAAATAACCTGCTTCTACTAAACGCCAAAATAGCCAACAGTGTTTAATTTAAAAAAAAAATTTTATTTTTATTTTTAATTTTTATTTTATATTTTATATTTTATATATTTGAAAAAAACTTTTTTTATATATATATATTATTTTTATTTCTAAAAAATATAAATAAATATATATATATATATATATATATATATATATATATATATATATATATATATATATATATAATCGTTTTTTTTATACATAAAAAAAAAAATTTATTATTATTTTTTTATTTATTTTTATTATTATTTATTTATTTTTTTATTTTATTTTTAAAAAATTCGCTACCATGATTTTCAATGTTTGAATAAATTTCTCACAATTAGCTAAAATTTCGCTGAATAGTTAAAAATTTTTCGCTGGCAGCCCCACTTTCGCCCACCAAATTTGCTTCGCTCATAATTTTTAATCCGAACTCCGTTTAAGCGTTTTATCAAGTGAAAGCTTATGTAAATTCAAATATGGCCAGAAAATATTTTGAGATTATTATGAAAGTGTAATTTTAAAAATGCTCTAACTGGTCACTTTTTCTCTCTTTTCTTCTCCTAACTTGTTTATTTGAAGTCCAAACGGAGGAATGAGGTGTCATGGAAAGCTTACTGGCATCCTATCCGTAAATGATCACATCTCATCAAGGGTATAGTAACACTTCCTTCTAATTTTCCAATCCGAGTCCCTGCTTTGATAATCAGGACGTTTCGTGGGCTTGTAAAAGAAGCAATGGGCGAAGTGGCTTTGTATTTATGTTTTGCTATTATTTTGATGCTTCCATTTTATGATGTTCAAGGGCTTGCTCGGGTCCCCTTTCTATAAAGTCGTTATACTATACAACTTACTTTTTCGTAAATTTGACCTATTTGCAACCAAAATTTTTTTTGTGGTTTCAGGCTCTAGCCTATAGTTTGAAAATTGAAAATTTGTCCAATTCTATTGATGTTAGATTGGTTCCATGCCTAATGAGTGGATGATTAGTTGAATCTTGTTGTTTTCGGCCATTTTCCCAATCTTAATAACTACACACCGGTTAACATTAGTTTCCTCAATGATAGGCCGAAAAACTGGCAACCTCCTTACTTTCTGCGATAACCTCGCCTGTTTCATTGACCGCCTCTAATAGGTTAAGGACCCTTGTGGAAAGAAGGCCAATGCGTCTTCGAAAAAGAAAAGAAAAAGAAAAGAAAGAAAAGAAAAAGAATAAAATTGCAACGTCACTTGAAACCCGAAAGTACCCATCCGAGGTATATGTTTAAGCTCTAAAGCCCGGCGTCTCTAAACCTCACCGGGCTGGGAGCCACCACCTTGTGCTCGCTACATGGGTGGATAGGTGGAGTTGAGCAAGTTGTAGGTGTTGGAGTCTCAAATCATTCAAGTCCGGTGAACCCAGAGTTAGTGGCCGAAAGATCCTCACACTGCGCCCTGCCTTAATCAGTTGGGAGTCATCAGAGATCCCCGCTACATGGACTTTGGTGAAGCCGATTCCTCAGCATTGCACCTCACAACGCAAAAAGAATTGTGGAATAAGAGGTGGGGTCTCTGATCGGCTTAGTTGGTTAGCATGCTAGGTCGGTAGTGAATAGGTCAGGGAGAGTGCGCTTGATACTTATTGTTGAGAGCCACAAAATAAACACTTAGGCTTCGTGTTTCTGCTGATTCAATGGGAAGAAGAGGCTTTTTGATACTAAATTTGTATGGCATTTTCAAGTGGATGCTATTGGACACGTGCTTTGATGATTCTACTTAGGTTACATTACTCATTCACAACCTTTTTGAAATATACTCAGAACATTATTTTAAGTATAGTTTATATGTTCTTTGTTATTTTTGGCATTGCTAAGTGACTAGCAATGTGTCGGTTGGGGGGTGTGATTAGCTTCAAAAGCTTATTATGAACCCTATTTTTAATAGGTTTTGAGCACTTTGTGTACTAATTATTATAACAACCCAATTGGATATCGTCCCTATCAGACTTAAATGGTATTCCAGGCTGTTTTTAGTTTTCAGAATCGAAGTCAAAATTTTATCAAGAACTAATCATAACCAAAGTCGGTTGATTTAACACTTCATGGTCTTATATCAATTTTTACAGTAGTTTAGAATGAAGAATTTCGTGCCAGAAAAATAGAAAAATAGCAAGTCGCTGTGATGCAGGATGCAAGAATACAATGAACAAAAAAAGAGTCGAGAGAGAAACCTCGATTTGGTTTCAATATGGCTAATCTTCGCTTATAATAAATTTCATTGGGGCTAAATTTGTCAGTTGATAGCCAATTCCTCAATTTCATTGATCTGTGAATTTCCGCTATTAGCGCACTTTCTAGCATAGCGAATTTTCATATGCTGAAGCAATATTCCCGCATAGCCAAATTGCCGCCTCGTGTTTTGATGCATTTGATTCCAAACGACCAATGCTGATTAATTACTATTTCATCCTTATCAGACATCATATTTTAGCATTTTTGTCATTTCACACAATGGGGTTGGCTATAAGCTCCCTTACAATCTTTGTAACCTCTAGTTTAATCTTCAAGATACATACAGCCTTTCAAATTTGGTTTCCTTCTCTCTCCTTTCTCTTATTTTCTGGGCTATCAAACACTCCTCCGAGGATACAACTCGTAGGATGCTTCATAGACCTCTTCCTCCTTGGAGGAGGAGGGCCACTGCACTGTCAGCGGTAAAACACTGCCCCATGTTTTTCACGCAAGATTGTTCCTTTAACAAGCTTCGATTCACTTTAGGCTCAATCACTTCGTGATATTCAGCAATGGATTATGCAGGAAAGCCAAGGTTCAAGTGGATGCTAATGTTAGACCCACCTGATGCCCATTTAGTTGTCATTTATATTCTCGCAGTTAGATCCATGATGGTTTTAACTCGCTGAAACATTTATGGGTAAATAAATGCTATACATTAAAGAATGATTTTAGTGGTTTAGCTTATTGCCTGGCAGAAGATCCGGTTCGAAATGACTATATGTCATGTTCCCTCAATGCGAGGAGAAACACTCTAGGATACACGTTAGTTGCCTTAAACCCAAACCAGAAAATATCAAAACTTCAAGGAGTTCATTTAGTATTTTATTTTATTTATTTTCAGCTTGTCCAACCACCCCCCTGCTTTCACCAAACTTTAAAAACTAAACCAAATTCACCATTTTCACCACTTAAACTATCAATGAAGAAAACTTCATCCCCGTGGTTCAATTTAGATCACTATACTGCAAAGAGCTTGACCACGGCAGTAGGAGGAAACTGAGATACAATTTTTATTGATTCTATCACCTATCGTGGCATCAATCAAAGGTGAACCATCCACCCGCTGACATGATCAAACAGTGTTCCAACCCACAATTTCTAGCGACTTGCACAGTTAAAAAGGGCAATAATTACTGTCTCTTCCAACTGAACAAGAAGCTCACTAATCCAGAAACCTTGGTGAATACAAAGATCCAGATCCCACTCCTATCTCAAACAACATTGAGGACCCATAGACAAGGCACCAGATCTCGGAGTTGTCAACCCCACCAGCACCAACACATAAGCAAAGCTAGTTTGGGGAGCTAAATGTCCAACATCTCCCATCCTTAGCGGATCGACCATGAAAACAACGTATGGATAGTTGAGACGTCTTGCAAAGATAGATAAATCTCTACTATCCAATGGATTTTTGTGTCTTATTACATATCTTCGCATGGCGTATAATCACTAACCAAGTGCCCATCATACTTATAGACCATTTTTAGCCGCTACCCAATGCTACATTGAATCAAGCCGGAATGGGGTCATGCAAACACCCTTCGGCAACATGACATTGAGTCAACATTTTCACTCAGAGCAAAACAAGGATAAGTTTGGCACAGAGACAGGAGTGTAGCTAAGAAGAAGTTCACTGAGTGCCATAAAGGGTAAGCTATAGTGTTCATAAACTGCAAGAAGAACTAACAAAGTGAACCAAGAAGGCGACGAAGGATCAATCGTATCAACATCTTCCTCAGATATTATTCCAATAAGACCACTAGAGTGCAAGTGGGATGTTTAATACTTTACATAAAAGATGAATTAACTGAAGAAACGACACTGCAAGCAAGGGAGGAGCTTTCTCCTAAAATTCTCCATGAAACTGGTACAATTGTGTGGTTTTTTTTTAAGAACTTAAGTTCCATCCAAATTTTACTGGATTTTTTCTTTATTTTATTTCAAGTTTTTAATTCTAGATTAATAATATCCTTTAATTTTCTAAATTTTTAATTTGTATTTTCGTGTTTATTTTCTCACATTTTTAGTCTTCTAAGTTGTTGTAGGTGTTCCAATGGTAGAGCAAAATTTATTATGAATTTCAAAGGAAAATTTCAAACTGAGAAAATTCGGTGAATTATTTAACATTGTTTATCCATCTACAACCTTCTGCTGTTTATAGCCTTCAGCCACGCCTTCGTAATGAATTTCTATAGTTTTTGAACTATCCAATTAATGGCACACTGACATTAATTACCTATGTCTTCCCACCTACCCAATTTCTTTCCTGTGAGAAACTTCATCCACTTCATTTCACCCAATCTCATCCTCCGTCAGATCCCTCTCCCTCTCAAGTTTGTCCCTCCAAGCCCCACACCGCAGACCTAAGGGGCTCATTCTTTCCGACCACAAAGCCAGTGGTCCACCTCACTCACGACCACCCAGAGCCGGTAATGCCGCCACCGGCCCCACCAAAACACTAATCGGGCCCCCGCCAAGGCCTGTCGCCGTCACGCCAGCCGGGCTCTAGCACCACTTGGCGCTCTTCATTGCCGCTGCTGTTCCAGACTGCGCCTGCTGGAGGCCAGGGCTCTCCCTCTGCAGCCCCTGCCGGAGGAGAGATACCATACCAGGTTTAGTCCCACTCCGCCTAAGCCTGCTGCATCCCAAAGCCGGGCCTTTAGAGGGCCCCACCCGCCCAAGAGGCCTACCAAATGCCTGTGGGAGTCATCCACCTCGAGACCCTGCACCACTCCCACCTGCTTACTGTGCATTGTCTGAGCCCGCACTCATCCTCGCATCCATCATCAAAGTACCTTACTTCTCTACAGCCCCTTTCCCCGGAATGCTGATCGGAGGAGAGATTACCTAGGGAGTGTTTGTCACGATCTCCCGCATTTACCGCGGACCCTGAGCTCCGGCACTCCATACCCTAGGTAGATGTCTATCCGGAGCCATTCATGACGCCTGGGTCGATACCTATTATCCCTGGGTTGGGACTGCCACATAAGATCCAAATCATTTGCAAATCCTAATTCCTCCACCGCCGTAGCTGCCATTGCAAAGATAGTACTGTGGTCAGAGATGGATGGCTTTCTTCAGATGCACTGATTGCTGTAGTTGAAGGCCAAAATTGCAATTCTGAATGACTTGTGACTTGCTAAAAACAGGGGTGTTGCTGTTCACAAATAAATTAAAATAAGAAAAATGTAAAACAGAACCCCTTGAAGTGCTGTACAACTGTTGAGTTTCAAGGCAACCAACATGTCCTTTCATCTTTCCTCATAGCGAGATACATATAGTCATTTCGAACCGGATCTTCACTTGGCTTAAAACTCCAAACCCTAAAATTTCCTTGAAATATATACATTTAACTCAGTATGAATGTCCAACAAATACAAACATATCTCAAAAAACTTCACTTCCACAGAATTAATAGGAAACAACCAATCTGATAATATGAGACTAGTGATAAGCATCCACTCAGAACTGCACCAAGCAGTCACATCAAAGTAGTGAGGGTGTTTAGGATTTTAACCTAAGGTGAGAAATATAACATAAATACCCATAAATGCAGTTAAAATAAAGAAATCATGAGCTACTTCCAAACCCAGCCAGCAACCCTCCTTCATGAGAGAGGTTCAGCCAACCACCTTCTGTTGTCATCCCCAAGGAGGTTGCAGCTGGCAGTGAGAGAAAAGGAAAGAAGGGAGAAAGTGATGCTAAATGGACAACCGCCACCGTCTATTGCCAAAATGAAGTGACGTTAGCAAACCTGACTCTAGCTTATATAAGGTATTCAGAGCAGCGTAGAAATTACAAAAAAACTGAAATAAAGCTATTACAAGGATAAAATGGGAAACCAAAACTCGAACAAAACAACAAAGCTTGAAATGCTTTTGAGAACAGGGCCTGATGATGAATGTTGTCGAGCTGTGGTAACGGGTGTCGCATAAACCAAATTTCACAAAGGCTCCATTTTTCTTCACTTTTTTGCTCTTCTTTCCTTTGGGATTGATTCGCACATGAGCTTTGACTAATTCTCTCAGCCGGACTGGATCACCAATTTTGGCATAATTAGCTCGCAAAACCGCAAAATTCACAACATGCGACGTAGAATAGGACCTTAATGTGCAAATCGGTTAATTAGAATGATTGCACGCAAGCACTCAAAACATAATGTCAGGGTTCAAACAAAATTTTTTTAAGCACTGAATTAGGTCATTACCCAGTTTTATCATACGACACACTGTGCTAGAGTCAACCCGATCGGCCTGTGATTTTTCCATCGATGACCGCCGTGATGCTTCGGCCTTCAACATCACAAATACTCTTCATCTGCCATCGTCCTCGCCAATGCGCCTAATTATATGGGTCCCATCCCCACTCCGGTGAGACGGTCCCGCTTCTCCATGGACGCTAATGTGGACGATATTATCAAAGCAGACCTCCTCCCATAAGATGCTTTTGATAGACAACATTTTATACATGAGCTCACCTTATTATCGTCAGAGAGAGGGAGCTATTTAAGGTTTTCATATTTGACTTAGTGGCTACTGGTCTCACCTGCAGCTAATTATGACCCTTATTTCACTGAGATATGTCCCACCGTTTTTAGTTCTGCCTTTACTACGAAACCATGCCTCTTCTATTTCCATGACTCTTATGTCGATTCAGAGTTAACAAAAAACTCCTCTGGTCAGCTCGATTGAGCTAAGCAGAAACGTATTGTGAGGCCACCCTTATCGTCGATAGGTGAGGCAATAGCTCAGGTTTTCATCTTCCTTCTCCGGATCGATGAGGATCTGAGCCACTGTTGATAGTCCACAAGGGGACCTGTCCCCTATAGCTGAGCACACTGAGGAGCCTCCGGCTCCAGCTTCATCAGTTCCTCCACCAGTCCCTTCAGCTCCACCGACCACAGCTCCAGTAGCTCCATCAAATACCTTAGGCTCCGATGCCCTGATGCACCCAAAGCTCCGCCCCCATGCTCATCGTCGCTAGGGTATAGCTGTACGAGCACGTCCACACCGCCCCCAACAAAGACATTACCCTTCCACTGGATTTCTCGACATCATGAGGCCTGCACATTCCTCCACCACCAGACACAGGCAAATTTCTTCCAGTCATGCAGAGAGGATGACACCGAGGTCAGCCAGAGCACGCAGTCAAAGCACTTTCATGCAGCCCACAGCCACTCGGGGCCTCCCTGTGCCTCCGCATGCCCCTGCCAGGGGCCTCCGAGCCATCCTCCCCGGTGCAAGGATCAACCCTCCACCATCAGCCCCTACGCATTCCCTTAGATGTGTTGGCACTGCAGCTAAGATCGCCCACTCCATCGCAATTCAACACCGCCTGTGCCGAGGATGACTCTCTCCGTACCACCGATTGAGAGGCCACTTCCTCCACTAACTTTCTCAAGCTTACGCCGGATAGCGGTGTTGAAGTGATGTTCATACTTTTGACTTTAGTTTTACCATTCACATGATCAAGAGTTTTTCAGTATGATTAAAGAGGCTTGTTGTTTACTGCTTTTTGCAAAAGTTGAAAATTTTGTAAATACACCTTGATATATATGATACAACTCTATTTTTCTATACTTTTGCATCTCATTTTGCCCTTATATCTTTGTGGTTCTGCCTTTCCTGGAAAATGAAAAGTTGAAGCACTGTATGCTACCATCAATGCTAGACTAGTCCCATGCATGTTTGAGTTGTTGGTTAGTTGAAGACCTTGGTAATAAACTAATGTCTTCCACCATTATCTAGCCACACAATACAAGGCACACTGGTCATCCAGAATGGTAGCCGCATCCCCTTACTTTTGCAAAACCAACCTTAGCTTCGTTGATGGCCCATAATAGGTTAGAGTTCCCCAAGAAAGAAGGCCAATGTGTCTTCCAAAAGAAAAAGAAAAGACAAAGAAAAATAAAAAGAAAAGAGAATAGAAAAGTCAGTGGCGCTTGCTCCTAAAACCCGAGCACAGCCCGAGGGGTCTACTAAGAAAACTTTAGTCAGTGCCTCTAAAAAACCAACTCCGGTTGAGAGCCACCGACTTTAGTGCTCAAGGCTGGGTGGATGGGTGGAGTTTAGCGAGCCAGGTGCTGACTAAAATCATTCAAGTCCGGGTTGAAACCTATAGAGCTGTGCTGAAGATCCTTTAAACTTGATGCCCAAACCTTAGCTGGTCGAGTCATCGGTGGATCCGCTATTAACGGACTTTGGTGAAGTCGAAGTTTTCGCATTGCACCCAAGCACACAATAGGAAGAAGGAAATAAGAGTGGAACTAAACTCCATTTAGGTTATCTCACAATCCTGCTGCACATGCGAGCTTGGGCTTGGGGGATAGTAGCCACAAATTGTCGTAAAAACCGATCACCTTAAACACTTAGATTTTGGTGAAGTTGTGCTGATTTCCTTGAAATGAACACGTTTAAAATTGTCCCAGATGCCTTTATTCTCCATCGGCTTTGCACAGAGGTCCACTTTCATCCCGGGCGTACCACTTTATATACACATTTTTTATACCCTGTATACATAATTTATGATCTTCCTTCTTTTTTTTGAATAATAAGCAAGGGACTCAGCAGAATGTGTCGGTTGGGAGTGATTGCACCAAATAGTGCTATTTTGGAGCCCCGTTTATTGTAGGTTCAGGCATTTTGTGTAATGACTAACTTAAATAACCTAATTGATGCATTGAGGTCCTCATTGGCTAACGATCACATTTTGTAGCTATATTGTTATAGTTTTGCAGGACAACTACCTCATTATCTTCAATCTGATTCAAACACGATGAAACCGAGCCGAATTCGAAGATTCATGATTGAACCAGAGGAAACCAGGACCAAAAATACTGAAGAGAAGAAGAGATCATGAATGCAGTTACACTCACAACTCCGCGATTCTTTCTAGGTTATAAAAATCGCAATACTGTTCCCACCTGTGCCTTGACTTCTTTTTGACCCGCCTTTTTGTGGTTTTATACAAGTTTTCCCCTCATGTAATTTTGGTTGTTTAGCACACTTTGTACTCATACCGAGTTGACCTCCATATAAGCTCAGTCTTGTTTCAGGGACCAAATAAACTTTCACTCCATCAATGGGCCTCACAAACTCGCACGTGCTTCCTCACGGCTGCGATTTCGCTCCCTTTCTTATTTTCTTTGCGTTTGCAGCCAAACACCCTGATGATGACAAATCAAGTGATGCTCGACTAAAACCCCTGATCCTTGAAGAGAAGGCCACCTATGTTGGAGCCAGGGCCACTGCATGTTCTATGCTTTTCATGTATGCAAGCTTTTGGGTATTTCAGGCTTCGCTTCTCTCACCTTAGGTTAAAATCTCTTAGGCATGCTCTCCTTAATGTGTATTCGCAAGATTTTTGGTTCAATGGATTACTTTCACTCAGATCCATTGATTCAAGAATGTCTCTATTAGTTACCGAAGGTAGGTTTTTTGATATACTGTCTGTTAGATATTTATGCCCACCAAATGCAATCTTTCAAGAGGAAACTTTAGGTTCAGTTCAAAGTTAAATAAGAAGATCGGCATCTTAAACACTGATAAATATCCAACGCGAGGAAAGACCTATGACTGCTCATAATCCTAGAACCCTAAGCCCAAAGGGTCGAGACTTGGCGCGAATTCTCTTTTAACTTTTTACTTCAATATATTTCAAGGTTTCAGCCATTCACCCACACTATTTTTCACAAACCCTAAAAATCCAACAAGAAAACACCATTTTCAATGCACTGTAACTCTTCTCTCATGAAGAAAACCCATCCCTGTGTTCGACCCTAGAGCCACTATACTGGCGTAGCTTTGCCACGCCGCAGAGGGAACTTAGGATATAAATTTTGTTGATTCTGAACACCTACTTGGCCTAAACGAATCAGTTATAGGTTGGGACGGATATGATGACCTTCCAGGTAGCTCTTGTTAAGTTCGTATTTTAGTTAATGAGAGGTATGAATGTATTAGGTGCCCCTGTATCACTTTATAGTTGTACACAATGCTATGCGCGGGCATAGATTGGATGAGGCAATAAATGATCATGTTTTTCCTCTCGTCACGAAAGGAAGTCACAAATAAGTTGGTTTGCATCATTAAACCCTTCGAGGCGTAGGACATGGGCTAATTTGGGATAGGAGTTTATGAGACATTATTCTTTTAATACTGTAGTGGACGTATCCTGGAGAGAGTTAGAGGCCCTATGATTAGTGCCCAAAAAGTGCTATTTTGAACCCTATTTTTAATAGGTTTTGAGCGCTTTTTGTGTACTAATTGTTATAATTAACCCAATTGACATGTTCAAACTTTATCAGACTTCCATTGCATTCCAGGCTGTTTTAGTTTTGCAGAATCGCGCCAAACATCGCTCAATCCAATCATAACCAAAGCCGTCGATTTCTATCAATTTCATATGGTTTTCATCAATTTCAAATACAGTTTTAAATGAAGAATATCAAAGCTAGAAGAAATGGAATAGTGCGTAGGAATAGTAGCCACATTTAGCTAAATGGAATAGTAGCAAGAACGTGCATAGCTTAAAAATTTCCAATTTTGTTATGCCTGAATTTTTTCTATTATGATAATAATTTTCATATCAGCTTAAATTTCGCTTATGATAGCAAAATTCAACGCGGTGCATAGCGAAATTTTGCTTTTGTTTCCTCGTGATCCAAACTGACCCGCTTTTGTTTTCATTTCTATCCTCACTGTAATTATTCTAGTTTGCTATTTTGGTATTTCACATGTTTGTATACTATATAAGTCATTATGTAAAACATCATGACCAGTTTTAGTTTCTTTGGAAGGAAATATACTGCCCCTATTTTGGCCTCATTTTCCTCTTCTCTCTCCTCTCTTTCTCTCACTTTCTTGGTTGTTGCACTCCAAGGATGAGCTGCCAAAACCCTTCCTCCTCAAGCAGAGAAGGTCGCTTATGGTTCCCCGCTTTCACGCAGCTGAGGTTCTTTGGACATTTGGTTCCTAAACCCTTCAACTCTAGGTTTAAAGCTTTTGATGTACTTTGGCCAATACTTGCAAGTTTTTAGGCTCACAGGTCTTAGCTTTAGATACACCGACACATCCATTAGCGTTTCCTTACGAGCCACCTGGAGGCAGGTTAAGGTGGTTATATTTTCACTAAGTGCATCCTCTTTGATCGGCCACTTGCAATCTTTAGGTTCAAGGATACTTATTTTTATCCATTGGAGATTCATTAGTTGCCCTTTACTAATCTGAGAAGGAGTCAAGATAGATTTTCAAATGGCTGAACCAACAAGCAATAAAGGTTTTTATCAAAAGGAAATTATTAGGTTTAGTTTTTAAAAGCAATGGGTGATCTCGATTCGGGAGATGACTATATGTCATCCTCCCAATACGAGGAAATGAACCCGGGACCTCTCATTTGCTCTTATGACTTTAAAAACCAGAAATAATGCTTCAAGGAGTTCTTTTCTTATTTTTCTTCATTTTATTTTCGGGCCAGAAACCACCAACTCCCTGCTTTATCTTCACTCACCTTAAACCAAACCAAATTCACCATTTTCGACCACTTAAATCATTCAGATTTGAAGAAAACCCAATCTCTGGTTCGAATCTCTTTGACCACTATGACTCATAGAAGAGTCAATACTAGCAAAGAGGAGGAATTTAGGATACAAATATTGTTGATTCCGTATCACCCTACTGTGGCACGAATCACCCTCAGGCAGAGGCTAGATGAGTCGGTTACTTCATTCATCTCCCGCTGGAGAGAGAAGATTGCACAGACAGCAGGAAACCTCGTTGCGTGATCGACGCGATGATTATGCAAATTTCCTTCACCTACTTTGGCTAGGCATCTCATGGGCTTCCCACGTACGTGACTTTCGATCATTGGTTTAGGCCCTTTATGGCATTGAGGAGGGCATATCTAGAGATTAATACAGACTCTTCCCTTTAAACTTTCTATGTTAGCCAAGGTCGGACCGGTACCACCGTGATGTTGGTGCCATTGGCATGATGATTCGTGCCACAAAGAGGGTGCCGTAATCACAATATTTGTATCCTAATGTCTTACCGCCGTAACAAAGCTACTCAGATATTCATGGTCGAACTCGGGATGGGTCGGCAAATGACTAACTGTGAAGTTTAACCGTGAATTTAATTTGGATTTTGGGGTTTTGATAAAAATAGGGGTGTGAATAAAATTGAAATTTAAATAAAATAAATGTAAAAGAAAAATTCCCTTAAAGTGTCACACGATTTAGGTTCTAAAGGTCACCGAGGGTTTCAGTTCCTTCACTGAGACTCCATATCATCTCCAATCTTGATCTTCTATTTAGCTTATAAACCAACCCAAAATAATTATCCTTTTGAAAGATGGTGTGCTTATCGAAAGAAAAGAGTGGTCACCGACAGTGAAGAACAATTCTCCCTGACTCACCTTATAATGATTACAGGGTAACTAATGAATCCAGTGATTCCATAAATAAGCATCCACCCGAACCTTTTAAATGATTGCCAAATAAAGGTCATTCATGGTGAATCTAGGGGATTTAAACCTAGAGTTCAAACGAAACACAATCTGCTAGTGCGCACTGCCGTTGAAAACAGGAACCTCCAGCGAATTTCCGATCTTGCACCCAGAGCCTTCGTCATGAGGAAGGAGCTGAACCAACCATCCTCCGAGTTGTCATCTCGGAGGATGTTTTTGAAAATAGAAAAGAAAGGAAAGAGCAGAAGAAGTGGGAAATGGACGAAAAGCTTCAAAATGATGGGCGAACCGATTGATGTCCATTTTGCACACAGACTCAGCTTATATATGCTCAGAAAAAGTGGAAATGCTAAAACAATATGTTACAAAATCACAATGAGGGTAGAAAGGAGAAAACCAAAATGGGGGTCGTTTATAAACAAGATTTCGCTACGTGTGGTGAATTTCACTACAGCCAATTTCTTCCGATATAGCGAAATTTCCAATCGCGACTGCTCCATTGCTCCTCATCATTTTTCTTTCTATTTTGCTCTTCTTTCTCGTCTTGATCTATGATGTTGAGTTTGACTCAAATTCTTCATGTTTGATTGACTCAATTTTGGCATGATTAGCTCGCAAAACTCCAAATTTGCCACAAAATGCGACAAGAGAATAGCAGGACCTTCAATGTGCAAATCAGGTTAATTAGAATGACTAGTATACAAAAAGCACTCAAAACCTATAATAAATAGGGTTCAAAATAGCACTTTTTGGGCACTAATCACACCCCCTAACCTACACATTGCTAGTCCCTTAGCAATGAAAGAAAGAAAGAAAGAGAGCATACAAAACAATAACAAAATTGCTATTTGAAAAAGGTTGTGAATGAGTAATGCCTAACCTTGGTAAGAATCATCAGCCGTGTCCAATAACTATCTTCAGATATCAAGTATATACAAAATTGGAGTATCAAAAGAGCCTTCCATCTCGTGAATCAACCAAAACTTCCACCAAAATTCCAAGTGTTTGTTTGATTAGCTCTCAACAATAAACTGCCAAACTGCACTCTCCCCCCAACCTAGCTACTGCCATAACCTAGCATGCAAACCAACCTAAATAGATCAGACTCACTTTTATTCCACAACTCTTTTAAGGGCCAGAGAAAATGCTGAGGGTCTAACTTCACCAAAGTCCGTAACGGGATCTACCGGATGACTCCCCAACCACCATGCTTAGGGCACTGTCATAAGGATCTTTCGACCACAAACTCTTCTTGTTTCTGCCCCCTACTAATGATTTCGAGATTCAAGACCTACAACTTGCTAACCCTCTACCCATCCACCGTGTAGCGAGCATCAAGTCGGTGGCTCCCAAATCCGGGCCGTTTAGGCAATCGGGCTTTAAAGGTTTTCGCCATATACCCCTCGGACCGTGCTCGGGTTTCAAGGCAAAGCGTTGCAATTTTTCTTCTTTTTCTTTTCTTTTTCTTTTCTTTTTATTTTTTTATTTCCTAAATATTACATTGGCCTTCTATTCACAAGGGTCCTAACTCATTAAAGGTAGTCAACGAAACTAGGTAGGCGTTATTGCAAGGCTGGCAGGCTAGGCGCCGCGTTATCAGTTAAAACCTGACGAAAGACATGTGGTTAGCTAAAGGTGGAAGAGTAAGGGTCAGCAAATAAGAGTTCAACCCATCATCCACTCACTGTGCATGGAACCAATCTAACATCAATAGAATCGACAAAAGTTTCAATTTTTCAAACCACAAGTTAGCAAAACACAAAAAAAAATAAGTGCAGCTTGAACAAAATGTTGTATAGTATAACAAATTTTCACAAAAGGAAACCAGCAAGCCACCAACATCACAAAATGGGCTTCGTCAAAATAGTAACAAAATATAAGCGCAGCCACTCTTCACTAACTCTCCTCAACTAATATCCATTGTCCAGAATAAATTCGGATTGGAAAGTTAGGGAAGGCAGTGTTACTCCTGATGAGACGTAATTGTTGTTGGATAGAGACTTCTGCTTTCCATCGACACCTTATTCACTCACTGGGCTTCAAATGAACAAGTTAGAAGAAGAAAAGAGAGGAAAAAAGTGACCAGTTGGAGCATTTTGAAAATTTCACCTTTATAATAATTTCAAAAGTGTTCTTTCTGGCTATTTTTGGATTCTAAACTCTCTAAGATTTCCAACAGTACCAAGAATGCCTAAAACGGAGTTCGGATGAAAAAGTTATGGACGAAACAAAATCAGGAGGTAAGACAGAGGAGCAAGAACGAAATTTTTTCTGTTAAGAGTATGAAATTTCATTTGGCACTATGAAAATTTTGCTATGTTTACGATTTTTATTTTTTTTAAACATAAAATAATAAATAAAATATATATATATATATATATATATTTAATAAAATACACACAATAATAATAATTTTATAAAATAAAATAAAGTAATAATAATAAAATTAAAATAAACAGAAAATTTAATTTTTTTTTTTCACTTACTGTTCCCTATTTTGTCTTATGTCGGTGGACAACCAGAGCAATTCCTTTTCTGCTATGGATAAATTTTGTTATAGTTAAATTTTTTGTGACATAGCGAAAATTTCGCTATAATTAAGTAAATTCCTCACATCCCTTATCTTCATTCGCTTCAACATTTTCACCAACCCGCAAAAATTAATATAAAGAAAAACAAGAAAATTGCAAAAAGAAACAATGGAACAAAGATTAACTTAAAAATTAGGAAAATCTAAAAGAAACTATAGAACTACAAAGAAATAAAATAATAAACAAGAAAATTTTAAACAAAAAGTGGGGAGATCAGCCCCAAACCACCTTTAAACCTGAGGCCGCCGAACCATGAGGCTGCGTGAATGCCATGTCTGGTGTCTACAATCCAACCAGCACCCGAACCATGCGATGTGAGTGTTCTATTGTTTTGATGTAGTGACAAAATCACAAGGCCACTAATCTCTTGAAGTTTTGCATGGCAGGCGTAGAAAATGGTGTGGCCTTTCTAGTGGATGCTTCAGGTTAAATGTGTTTCCGTAGCGTATTATGCACTTAGTCGGAGGCCATCAAGTATGATTACTTGGTGCTTGGGCAAGGGCACTAGGATTCATTCATGGGAATTGGTTGAAGGGCAAGATTTGTTCTTTCCTCGCTTCTATTCCACTAATACCTCCGCCAACAAGGCAATGATTTCTTTCTTTCTTTTTTCCATGGCCAAAAGCAACACTTGGATTCTGGGGCAACTCTGAGTCTCTGTGAGGTATTTCACGATTCCATTCCTCTAATTCCTCCCGAGTACAGTCAGTCGCTTCACCAAAATTATTTCAAATAAGCAATTTTCCTCCTGTGATTTCCTTCATATGAAATGGATTGCTACAGGATGTCACCCCCACTAATTTTTCTTTTTGGAACACATCCAATTCCTTGTTCAAGAGTTCTCACTGTTTCGGGCTTCTCGATTGGTCTGACAGTCACCGCCCTTTGTTTCTATGAAATTATCCAATTAGCTTGTCAAGTTCAATATTGCCTACTCTCCAATTGAGAAATGAATCGATGGTTGAGGAGTTGAGTGGGCCGTGTGGAGAAGTGAGGTACATAAGAGAAACACTATACTCAGTGACTCATCCATTGTCTCTATAGTCCCTCATGGATCTCCTGAGATGGCTCTGATTTCTCCCTCAAGGGTCATGGATTCCGCCATGGAAGGTTACTATAGTCCCCTTATCGACATGTATGCTCAGGGTTTCTCCTCCACTAAATACCACCTATTGTTCTCCTTCCATTTGGTCACAATTCAACTCACTGAACATGCAATCCTGCAGTAGAAATAGGGCAACACAAGACAACACCAAAATGCAGGAATTTTTTTTTTCTTTTCAAATGAAACTAAAAAAATGATGCAAAGAATATCAAAGGAATTCACTCAACATTTGTGATAGAGGATCAAGTGTTTCACAAATTTTCACTTGCACCAAGGCACCATCCCCGTAATGGCTTCATTTGATCGGTGCCACGCAGGGGTGCCTTGAAACTCACAATATTTGTATCCTACTGTTCTAATGCTGTGAGTGCAAGCTACCGCAGATACTGTCTAGGTCAGAACTTTAGATGGGTTTTCTTCACAAATGACTAACAGTGGAAGGCTTAACCGGATCTTCATTTAGCCATAAAAACTCCAACCTGAAAAGAATATCCTTTGGAAGATGGAAGCGATCGAGCAAAGAGTGGTCACCGATAGTGAAGAACAATTCTCCCGACTACCTTATAATGATTAACGAGGGTAACTGAATGAATCTCATGATTCAGCAATAAGCATCCACTGAACCCTAAAAGATTTCGCTAAATAAAGTCTATTCAAGGTGACCTAGGGGATTTAAACCTAGAGTTCAAACGAAACACAAACTCCGCCAACAGATCAAGGTGAAAACAAAGGGAACTTCCAACACCCCGTATCTCAAGGTATCCAAAGAAATTTCTTCCGCTTCAAGGAGGAAGGGTTTTAACCAACCATCCTCCCAGAGTTGTCATCCGAGGGCGTTTGTCGCCAAGAAAATAATAGAAATGGTATGGTGGTGGGTTTTCTTTTCGTGAATGAAAGAAAAAAAAAAAGAGAAAGCGTAGAAGAAGCGATTGACCTAGAATTATCTTGAAGATCAGTTCTTTCCATATCGGGCCAATTTTGATGTCAATTTTCACTTAAAGGCAATGTTTATATGTGCATATACCTTTGAATCATAACCTTTTTGAAAATCACTACATGCATCTCTTTTCGCTTTTGCATTGCTAAGGACTAGCAACGCTTTGCTAGTGTGATTAATGCCCAAAGTACAATTTTGAACCCTATATTAGATAGGTTTTGAGTGCTTTTGCACTAATCATGTCACACGCACCAGCGTTCAAGTCTTCTTAGTTTCAATGGTGCCGCCGAGGTTATTGGTCGTTATGGTGTTTCGCGACTTAGCGCTTCTTTACATCGGATAAGGATGAATCTCATGAAGTTTGAAACTCGCGCCGTTTCAACAACAGCTCAAGAATCAATGAAAATCAAGGCAAAGTGAAGAAAAAATTGATGCGTAGAAGACCTAGGTGAAAAGCAAAGGAAAATCAACAAACCGAAGCACTGCTTAAGCTCGCCAAAATTTGGATTGCGGTACCGCAGTTCGCCACAACGGATTCACACATCATGGCTGCCAGTAATCGCCTCGCCGTAAATTTCGCGATTTCGCTTACTCGGGCGAAAATTACAGCACAATGCGCTAGCTAGCTGAATGCCAAGCTTAGCTAAATTTCTATTTTCGCTATGCATAAGATTTCGCTACTTCTAGCGAAATTTCAAATTTAAATAAATTTATCGCCTCGTCATGTTTTTGTATTTAATGTGCTAACCCATCAAATTTGGTGTATTACTTTCTTGTCTCCAATCTGCCAAATTTGTAGGTTTTTTGGTATTTTCTACATTGAGGTGGCCTCCATATAAACCCTCTATTTGTAATCACATAGAATTTTTCGAAGCACACTGGGGAGAGAAGAATTTGTAAGTTTTCTATTTTGTAAATAAAGTCTCGTGATTTTAGTTAGGTTTTGCTTTCTCTCTCTTCTCCTCTCTCTTTCTCATTTTCTCTGGGTTTAAACACCCCCTCTGAGATGACAACTCAAGAGATGTTCATGCCTCCTTTCTTCACTATAATAAGCCAGCTTGGTGTGGGGCATGGCACAAGCATCCTCTTGTACTGAGTCGTACGCATTTGCGCCTCCTCTCTCTCCCCACCTCTCAAATTAGGGTCAATAGCTTCAATGTACATTCGCTAATACTCACAAGTAAAGATTACAAAGGTATACTTACTTGCTGGGGATGCACTTGTTCATTAGATGGTCTTTACGAGCCCGAGATGATATTTAATGCTAGGGTTTCCAAACTTAAAAAGGGTCAGAGCCGTGATGTTACTCGTGTTGACTCAACAGAGTTGTCATGTGGTGAGGTTTAAGTAGTTAAATATAGATCCATATAGCTCGACTATAGGTTGCACATAACGCAGATAAAACCCGAAGACACTTGTTTGCCCTATAACTACCAGTTATGACTCAAATTCTAAAGTTAACTTTCACACTTTACTTTCGCTTTACAATTCCTCAATTTTCAAACTACTTCCACTGTTTTTGAAGCAAATCCAAAAAGTCCAAATAGAAAGCCTTACCTTTTTACACTCATGCGTATCATTCTGTGGATGAAACCCATCCTTCGCAGTTCGAATCTAGACCACTATACCGCAGTAGCTTGACTACGCATGCATAGGGAACTAGGTGTATATACCTGTTGATTTTAGCTCACCACTGTGGTACGACCAAATGGCGCCGCTGGCCGGATGGTGCCAAACTACTAATGGTAAGTCATGTACTTTGATCAACATCACAAGTGGAGGTAACCTTTACCCCCTTTTGTCACTGCCAGTGAACTCGCCAAGCCAATACTTTGGCAAGAATCGTGACCGTTTTTGCTTTACGTCGCGAATTTGTAGTTAATCTTAACCTTGCCATGGTGCCTTTCACGCCTTCTATAGATATTCAGAATAGGTGTTTATGCAACAAAGGATAGTAGACACATCAGGTGGACTGCATAGAATCAAGATACAACCTCGACCAAGCCAAGAAGCCGCTTACTAATCGATACCATGATCCCATACCCGAGGAACAACAAGTCAACCAGGACCCCATGATCCAAATGCCTATAGAACCATGAGGGATCACATCCATCCTCCAGAGTTAGTGCCCTGATCCAGATCATTCCTCCGGCTGAAGATGTAGCAAAGGAGGCCATATTTGGTGTACCCATACTCCCACATATCATGGTATGGAAAAATGAAAACTACACTCATATTAGGTTTTGAGGGAGGTCCGCACTACCTTAAGGAAGGTATGATGGACATGGATTCACGGGGCTAAAAGCATTTCCCATCGACTCTAGCGACGGTTACAAGATATGGCTCAACCATTGAGGCCTAGAACCATTAGAATAATGAGTCAGCAGTGCACTTCATAAAGCCTTTGCTGCTCATGGCATCAACACCTCCAAGAGATTAAAATTTATGTTTTGCAAATTTCATATGATGGTGAGAGATTTACCATGAGCTGAAAGATTTATGAAACCATCATGCCTGGTCTACATCATGGGTTTGACACTTGACAAAAAAAAAAAAAAAAAAAAAAAAAAAGCTGGTGAACCACTCTATGGTGGTATGTCTCCCGCCATGAGGCGCCTTGGAAACCATGTGTGGAGGAGACTTTAAGCAAACATCCCGATGAAGCCAGCTTATTTTAAATTATTTATTGAAACCCTCTAAGGTCAGGATGAGCCTAACCCAGAGAATTGACAGGATGAGATCACAGTCAACCAAAAGTGTGGACAGATGGACCCACAGAGGAAATAGAGAATGAGAGCTAGATTTCAACCCTAGCTAGGAAGGTGAGGGAGCTTGAAGGCAACAGCCCAAGAGGTGCATGTGCAAAGGATCTGGTAATCTCGTGACAAATTCAATCTCGCACCACCTCCAATCCCCTGTGCACCCAGTAGAACCCCATGGGCCCATGGCCCCCGTAGCAAGGATTTGATGTCGAATGTGCAAACACCAGGACACAAGCCACAACAACTAATGCTCATATGGTAATACCTACAATTCCACCGAGTGAATCACCCTGGGCCCCGGCACGGAGACCCAACCCCACCGCCTATGTACTTCAAGTGCCAAACCTCAGTTTGTACCTCACGTCACAACAACCATCATCCTCTTCCAGTGGAATTGTCACCATCTGATAGCAAGGCAACTGCTGAGGAACGTATGAATCAATGTGCAACCTGCACAAAGGATTGATGACTGCAGTACAATCGAAGAAGAGAATGATGGGCTTGAGAGCAATCTCAACCAAAAAATTGGATAAACTGATAGTATTCAATTACCAAGATCAAGTTGCTAGAGGCAGATAAAGGGAGGTTTCCATCACAAATGGCCTCCAAATCCCAAGGAATCCATGAGGCCTGTCATCCAACACCAGAATGGATGAAGCAGCTGAACACCTTTGGTGAGCGGGAAAAGAGGCTGATCATTCATGCCAAAACCTGCTGGAAGAATCCATGCAAGGAGAAGAATCTGTGTCCGAGCATTATTCTCCTATGATGGATTCAATGAAATTACCTGTGATACCACCTCCATTTCCACAAGCACTAGAGGTAAGAAGAAGGCATCTACAAAGGCATTTTAGAGGTCCTAAGGCAAGTGAAGGTTAACATACCTCTGTTGGACAATATAATTAAACAAGTCCCCTGCTTATAAAATTTTTGAAAGATTCTTTGTACAATCAAGAAGGGAGCTAGGTATTGAGAGAAGGCATTTCTCATCAATGTCAAGGTTATAATCCAGCAAATAATTGTCAAATACAAGGATCCGTGATCTCCCACAATTTCAGTCAATACTGTGGAACTGTATAGACAAGTCATTGCTTGATCTAGGAGCCAGTGTGAATCTAATGCCGATTCAAAGATATTAAGCAAAGTGCTAGGGTTCAGGTGAACTTAACCTACCAACATCACACTCTCATTGGTCGATAGATCGTTGAAAATCCCTAAGGATAGTTGAGGATGTCTTAGTGGTAGACACCCTACTATCCAGTAGATTGTAAAAGTTGACACCGAGCCACTGTAAGTGAACCCACTCACAATAATCATCTTAGGAAGAACATTTTCTTCACACAAAGAAATGCAATCAATGGTTTAATGGAGTCATGCAACTTACCTTGGTAACATGACTCTCAGAGTCGGTTTACTTCCTATTTAGAACAACAAACACGAAGTTGCTAGAAAATGAAAATCAAAGAACTACAACAAGAAATTAATTTGGTCAGTGTGCAGAAAGCAAATGTCTAGGTCTGCAGGGAGAGAGATCACTAAAGATGGAAGAGGTTTAGTCTCTGCTTATCAACACTCACCATAGCCAATCGCTTCAATCTCAAGTCATCATGAGAGCAAATCAACATTTGGGCACCCAACACCATGGAGTCAACCCATATCAAGTAGGGTTGGAGGAGATCATTCTCCTCCTTAACCCCCTTGAGTAATTTTGGGATGGAACTGGTTCTGTTAAACCGACCATAGCCTCCACAATTTTTACTTTCTATCTTAATTTAGTTAATTTAGTTAGTTTCAGTTATTTTTCGAAAAAATTTTAACTTAGCATTTTTCATTTTCTAGTGTTATTAGTTTGTATAGCATAGTAGTGTTTAAATTTTAATTACAGCACATATAGCAATTTATAATAATAATCTCTATTTTATATTATTGAATTTAACAAAATTTTCATCAAGTAGTGTACTTGGTTGTCAAATTAAAATAAAATAAAATTATGGGTGAATATCCTTCTGCACGCCTCCACATGTTGGTTCTATATAACTGGGAGAGTGGATAGCAAGTAGTCACTCTCATATTTCCCTCCCCAGCTAAGTTTCCAAATAAGCTCTTTAGTTCCATCTTGCATCGCCGCTGCGGGTCAATGTCGCGACGCGATTGCGCCAGACGACGGAAAGGCCAAAGCTACGCTTTCACTCTCAAGACGTGTTTCGAGCCTGGGCCATCATCGCTTAATGGACACGCCGATCGCCATCGCTACGCAATGCGGACTGTGAGCTACCACAAGCTCCCGCTTTCTCGCTCGTCGTGCATTAAAGCAGCCATCGCACTTCACCAGCTCACCGGCGCTTCCACCACTGCCAGGCACAAGCCCTGGCTCCTGCACGGTCCCCATCGAGCCTACGTGGGCTCAGCCGCCTCAGCTGCACCCAGCTGAGCCCCGGTCTCGCTCTGCCCCGTCTGCAGTGATTCAACACCTGCAGAGAGCCCTCACCAGGATACAGCCTCACCGCATTCATGAGCTGGAGCCATTATCCAAAGATTTTATTTCGATATCAAGATGGTTCAGACTGGTGGTCCCAGATCTCACACTTTGTGAGGATTCAGACACCCCATGTAGCGAGGCCCCACTCAAATGGGTCCTCACCTGAAGATTTATCACGGCCCTCGAGGCCGTACCTGAGGAGCCTCAGGGATTCCGACGCTACCGACACCGATGGGACCCCGTGCCCCATCACCCGTACCTCAACGTAGGCTCGGGAGGCCCAAAGCCCTCCAAGCTGGCCCGCACATCGGGCCCAAAGGAGTCATCATCCTCTCACTGCAGCCGTCACTCGGGGTCACATGACCGTCGGCGAGGCGACTCATCATCTTCTACCGCTTCGCTCGCCCCGGCTGGGATCTCGAGGCCATTGTTTGTAGGAACCCCATTCCGGGATCGTACGACTCCACCTGCAATCGCTCCCATCAGAGTCGACTACGATGAAACCCCAAGACCGGTGGTCATCTTCTAGATAACGAGTCCGGCGATTGATTGAGGATTATTCGCTATCGCTTCGCGACCCCAGGCAAAGATACTACCCACCAGTGGTACCGCAGCTGCCCACTCTACGACGCCTAGAGGATCACTAGTCCGTGAGCTTCAGCCTGATGACATCGCCGCGAGTAACGAGCGGCCGATATTTCAGCGAGCTTTCGCCCGCATATACCGCCAATGCGAGGTTACGTAGATTGGGCCCACCCGCCATCGCGGAGATGGTTCTGCAGCACTGCCGTAGACACCACCGGCTGACCGCATTTTACAGAGGCAGCCCGCCCCGATGTCACGATCGACCATCTATTTTCAGACGAAGCTATTCCCTCTGGCAAAGATTACGCAGAGGAGGGAGCTCACTGGGAGGCGCTTAACGGATCCTGGGATTTGGTTCAGGGGCCGAAATGGCATGGCCTCTTCAAGCAGGCTTCTCTCGAGGAGAAGGTCCACCAGTGGACCCTACCAGCGCAGAGCCTCCATCATTTGCCGGCAGACTCCCTTACCAAAGCCCTATAGTATCTGGGATTCCCAGAGATTCAGATCAGTCGAGGTCCGATGCCCCGGTCAGCGTCAGTGAGCGGTGATGACTATGCCCGTATCTTCCACTTACGACCACAGTGATCAGAGGAGGCACCGGTCGAGGTCGAGGACCACCACACAGATGATATATCCGCCCAGCCCAAGATACATCAGAGTCCTGCCCCACAGATGTCACTCCCCATCCCTCCCTCCACAGATCACATCAAAGAACAGAAGAGATACCCGCTCATCCTATTCACACCCCCATTCAATGAGCACGGGGCCATGCTGGGGCCGAGAGACAAACGGTGTGATGGATGTTATCCGCTCACTGCAAAGACAGTATCCCAGACTCAGGTCGAATCTAAAGTGTTACCTATGCCTAAAGAGATCATGACAACATCCGTCTTCCTCGTCCCCGATCGAGAGGAGCCCACCACAGACGCAGTTTTATTCGATGTTTCGGGCAACAAATAGCTAGCAGCCTTCAGACTCACCACCACCACCACAACAGCGAGGTGGACAGTCTCTTTTATGATTTTTGTATAGTTGAGCCAGCCTTTATCAATCCGCCTACTAATTTGATTAGGACTTATGTATTAGCTTTTAGTAGCAGTGATTTTGTATGTTTAGCTTTTGATATGCATGTACTAGCCATTTTGGCTATATCAAAAGTCCATTTTATATATATATGTTTTTGTACAGATTTATGTCAGGCCTTTACCATGTGTAATGTTTTTCTTTTCAATCAACAATTGAATTGCTACAATCGACAAATTGAACGTTTAGTTGGAAAATTGAATCACGCTTGCCACCTTATGTTAGAGCAAATTCCATGTTTGAATTAATTTTTGGCCACTACAGCCCAAAGATGCTCAACTTGAACCCTCCCTTATGCTAATTCACACACGCACTCCGTATTATTTCAATAGCCGTGAATTTGTTTGTTTCCTTTCGCTTTGCATACGCCTTAAGTATGTTGGCAACCTAGATAGGTCAGGTACTATACTTTAAGACCAATGTTGTTCTCTCCAAAAAGAAAAAGAAAAGAAAAAGCAAAAAGAAAAGAGAAAAAGAAAAATAAAGTCGTGAAGTTTCATTTTAAACCCGAGCACGTCCGAGGGGTGGCGGCAGTAAAGCCTTTGAAACCCGATGCCCTATGCCTTAATTGGTTAAGTCATCGATGAGTGTTCAAGCATGGGTGGATATGGTATTAACGACCAGGTGCTTAATTTTCAAGTCATTCGAGTTCTGGTGGCTTTGAGTTAAAGGGTCATGATCCTTTCGCTTGATGCCCTAAACCTTAATTGGTTGGGAGTCATCTATGAATCGTTACACCGACTTTCAGAAGCTCGAATTTAAGCATTGCATCCTACAAAGGTAGTTGAATAAAGAAAGAAGTGCGAATCATTTTATCTAGGCTGCTCAATGTTTTAAGGCTTAATGTGTTGCTAGTCAGGAGGGATAATTTGCAATTTATTGGCTTGACCGTTATATAAAGAACCATTAGCCTTAGGTGAAATTGCTGAGAATCGTGGGATCCAAGATTGACCTAGAATTGTTCTTTCAGATGATTTAGTTCTTTCATACGTTTACAATTTTGATGTCAATTTTTCTTAAAGGCAATGTTATATGTATTATACCTTTTCAATCATAACCTTTTGAAAATCACTACATGCATCTCCTTTTCGCTTTTACTGCTAAGGGACTAGCAACGTTGTTGGGGAGGATTAATGCCCAAAAAGTGCAATTCTTTGAACCCTACAGATAGGTTTTGAGTGTTGCGCAGCGAACAGCCACACTGCCACCAGCGTTTCAAGTCTTCTTAGTTTCACTTATGCCACAGGTTATTTGGCTGTTTTATGTGTTTTGTCGACCATAATAATATCGGGATGTATGATGAATCATGAAGTTTTAACCTTATGTTCATCAACCACCAAGAATCAATGAAAAACTCGAAGGCAAAGTGAAGAAAATTGATGCAAAGTAGGTTGACAGAGGAAAAGCAAAGGAAAATCAACAAAACCAAAGAATTTTCGGCTAAGCCTCGCGAAAAATTTCACTGGATTGCAAATCCCTGAGTTTAGCGAAATTTCAAGTAAGTTCAAATGTAAATTGTGGGATTTTCTCAGACACCAGGGTTAGGCACCGCTCCTAGCGAAATTTCATGATTACATTACTTAAAATTCGCTGTTAATAAATTTCAAGAAGGCTAGCGAAATTGCCAAGTTATGTTTAAATTTTCTATTTTTCCTTTCATGGCATTTTCAAGCACTGAATAAATTCTTCAAATTCCTTCATAAATTTACCGCTCACACAAGCTTTTGTATTTAATGCAACCGACCCAAATCTGTGTATTACTCTCTCTTGGCCCTTAACTTAGCCAAATTTGTGTTTTTGGTATTTTCATGTATTGAGTGTGGCCTATAAACCCCTCTATTTTTTGTAATCAATATAGAATTTTGGGAAGTAAATAATTGGGGAGAGAAGAATTTGTAAGTTTTCATTTTTAAATAAAGTCTCAGGTTTTAGTTAGGGTTTTGCTTTCTCTTCTCTCTCCTCTTCCCTTACTTTCTGGGTTGCCAAACACCCTCTGAAGATGACAACTCAAGAGATACTGCTGCTTCTCCTCTTTCTTTTGAAGAGGAAG